>JAQOSZ010000069.1:57500-776393 GCA_030347455.1 Kentomonas sorsogonicus | reverse complement strand
AAATAGGAACTTGTTACGAGAAAAGTCTGAAAACGTGGAAGCATGTAAAAGAATATGAATAACGGTAGGGAAAATGAAACAATTGAAGTATTATGTATATTACAGCAATAACAATGGTTTAAAAGAAAAAAAAAAAGATGCGTTTTGATAAGCAAAGGTAAGCTGCTCATGCGTGTATGTGTGTGTAGGTGGACGTGGGTGCATGTGCACATACAAGTAATAATAAAAGGAAAGAGAAAAGGAAAGGAGCAAAAGGGGCGAAAGGAGTGAAAGGAAAAAGTGGGATGTGGAAAGAGAGATGAGGTTAGACTGGGGAAAAGAAAAGCAAAACGACAGGGCACTTTGGAGAGGTGTGAGGCAGTCCAGGAGCAGGGAAACATATATAGAGCTACGAAAGCGCAATAAAGACGATGGTGGCCACTACAAAACAGCAGCCGAGCGGAGGGTAACAACAAATCACAGAAAGGGAAGCACGACGCAAAAGCGAGGCTGGCAGAAGTCAGAGGACTCTCGTCCGGTTCCGGCACCACAAGCAGCTCCCATTTCGCAAGGGAGCAGTGCAACGATCACCGCACCGCTTCCCTCTCGCAACACAGGGATACATACGTCCTCATTGCTTTTTGCGCGTGTACGTCCGCGACATGCCGTGTGCAAGACACACAAAAGGCACCGGGCCGTTCCAGCCGTGTCCATGCGCTATCACCGCTCTTCCTTCAGCCCGCTCGTCGACGGGCTTCGACACAAAAAAGAGCGGAACAGCCAACGTGCATCTCAGATCCTTCATCAAATTTTTGGTAAAATCGTAGTGCGACTTTGATGCCTCGCTACCATCGCAGCAAAACCCCAACTTCTCCAACTCCTCCGTGACCTCAGGCTTCGCCCCGAAGCCGGTGTCGCACCGCTTGCACTGAGCCAAGAAGAGGATTTTGCCAGACACACCAATAAAGTCTGCGTACGCCGCCTGCGGCGCGTTCACCATCGTGAAAGCGGTCCCACCTGCTGAGGCATCGAGCATTCTTTTAATTTCGCAACCAACCGTTTTCATATTTCTGTGATCGAATTGGCCCAGGGCTTGGAGCTTTTCGGCGTTGCGCTTATGTTCTAGCATCGTTGTTGCTAGATCATGTGAGGCGACACTCCGTACTCGATTCCTTCTCGCGTACATCCCCTCCCATACCGGGTCGAGCGCCCCAAGGAGTGTTCGCACCGAAACGTACTCTACGCGGTCTTCGCTGCGCAGCGCCCTGACGAAAGTGTCGACGGCTTTTTCGTTATTAGCGTCCTGACCAGCACGGATGCAGTCTTCGCGAGTGCCCACATCTTTTGTAAACTTGTCCACCACCCGCGTCGCTTCGAGGAACAGATTGAACATCACGGCACTGAGCTGCTCAAACGCATCTGGGTCGCCGGTGAATGCAGTCTCGGTCGCCCCGTAGCGGACGGCGGCCATGAGCAGCTGCGTTGCGGTAACCGAAAGCTGGACCTCCTGTTTCGTGGGTTTCCCATTTATTATATCGTAGTCCTTGACGGCAACGGTGAAGATGCCAAGCTTCAGAGGGTTTGCTTCGCCCATCGTGTTGAAGAGCCGCTCAGCTTCGCCGCGGGATCTGCCACTCCAGAGTATGAAGTGGCGCAGCCCCTCCGCAATGACGGCCGCAGCGGCAGGCGGAGTGTGGGACTTCAGCCCATTTTGCCCGCGGTACGCCTGCATGGCAGCCAGCAGAAGAAGATACAACTGCGCACGCGACGCATCGGTCAGTCTTTTGCTGACACGCTTCACTGCAACTAGACGGCTACTCCTGTGGTTGGTCTCGTTGTACGCCTGCATCTTCCCGGCCATGAATGCGCCCACGCGGCGGTTCTGCACTCCGGCCCAAATCACATCGTCGTTCTTGAGAGCGGCGACCTCATCGGCCGTGGCGCCGTCCATTTCCACGAGCTCTTCAAAGAGAACCGGCGACGGGGCCATCACATAGGCCCTGTACTGGTCAGGGTGGGTGCCACTTTGGACAATGAAGGATTGGCTGCCGGCGGTGCAGCAGATGATGTGGGCCTTCTCGGCAAAGTCCTTGGTGAACTTGAGCAGCTTCTCCTGCAGATCACCAAACACCAGCAGCGCTCGGAGAAATTCGGGCGCCGTTGACAGCTCGTCGACCACGATGAAGAGGCACTTGTACTTCTCGTCGTCAGGTAGCTTCAACGTACCTTTCCAGTCGAGGGTGTGAAGAACTAGCGCCTCCAGGAACTTGGCAGCCGCCTCCGTGCGTGCGTCACGCAGTTCCGGGTGCTCCCCTCCATCTCTCTCCTTCGCGTCCTGCAGTGCGGCGTTGGCCTCCCTGACGGCATCGCGTAGTTGTCCAGGAACACTCCCCACCGTATCCGACGGACAGGCGTACACGGTGAGCGCCTTCCGCTTCATCGCATCGGAATCGAGGCTGTAGCCCTCGCAGACGTACTCCGGTGCCAGCGCGGCAAAGAACGTCTTGCCGGCGCCGCTCTCGCCCCCGATGACGATCGGAAACGGCAAGCGCCTCGCTGGGCCCGCACCCTGGAAGGAGGCAAGTATGTCAGCGACAGCCCTTCCGACGTCGCTTTCCCCGTCGTCGCCTTTGCTGTTACGCTCCTCCTCCCTTACGACGTGCTTTTGTGCAGCAAAAGTAGGTACGCGGCGGGGAAGGCAGAGGATGGGGCAGCGGAACTGCGCGGTCGCTGCTGCCAAGGTCGTCTCTGCCAAGCGCTTCTGGATGTGCCCCGCCAGCGTGCCGCGGAACAGCGAAGCGCCGACGAACTTGAGAACATTCTGCACTAACGCGAGGCGGCCGTCTTCCCTCTCCGGGAGACGATACACATCAAATGCCTTGATCAGAAACTTCTGCACAGCCGTCTTAGTCTTCACGTTGTCTGTCAGGCCCTCGTCCGTTGGAAGGGCGTCTTTCCACAAAGTGAGTGTGGTCCAGGTGTCCTTCCTCTTCTCGAGATCCCCCCCGGGCAGCTTCTTATTAATATCCTTGGCAATCTGGAGAAGACACGCCTTCTCCGCCTCCGTCGTCACCGACTTGGCGGAAATCGTTGCAGGATCTAAGAAGTCCTTGAACCCTGCGTACGCCTCCGCCAGAGCTTTCTTGGTGTTAGGTTTTGGCTCGCTGCTTGCGCTACGGGGGCGCTTGCGTCCAATGCCTGCCTTCGTTGCAGAATTAGAGTTCCGGCGGTTCGAGGACATTTGAGGACTGGGGCGGTGGTACTTGAAGCTGTAAAAAAAGAAGATGAATATAGCTGCTTCAGGACAAGAAAAAAAAAAGAAGAAACACGAGTTCAAAATAGCTAAAAAAACAAAATATGGAAGCAGATGGCGAAGATGCAGAATCGGAATGTGGCTAGGAGAGTTGGAAAGAATTTATGAATGTTCACTATAACCTATAAGCGGTTTAGAAACAGAGAGGGAAGAGAGAGAGAATGATTGTGGGTTGACGGAGGGGCAATTCATGAAGCAAGAAGGTGAGGAACTGCTGCCTCAAACAGCAGCCGCGTGACATGCATAATAGCACTCCAGCGAGCCTCAGAGATAAGCAGTACTATTTGCCTTCCAGTGAGCAGCGCTCATGGGTCAGGCTGCGTGGAGGGAGAGAGAGAGAGGGGTACTTTAGAAGCAGCACCTCACGCACCACCACACAGCGCGTCGGGCGACGGGCGTCGCCGCCCTCTCCCTCCGCCCTCTCCTTGGCACCACCCCGCAGCCCGTTCAGGCGTCGTCTTCCCTGTTCCTCCCAATGAGCACACACAGCACAGTAGTTCGGATTTGTAAAGGCCCCATGGCGAACAACAGCGCGGGTGTCCCTCCCCCAAGCAATAAGGAAATGGAGCTGGCAGCCAGCGGGGCCTACGGAAAAGGCCCACTGAGTGGGCGCCGTTCTGCAGAACCGGCCCCGCACAGCCGACGCCCCCGCTGCCGCTCGCACATATATGTCTGGGGGGTGAGACACCAAACAAATGTCAGTGGGCTTTCGTTTCCGTCATTCAATCGCGGCATACACCATACATAGAACTACACTCGGTAGTTTTGACACTGCAGCAAACAGCCCTGTTGGCAGACGTTAATAGCACCAAACGCGTCGGTGTTTGCTCTTCTTCGTATTAATACTTTTTAGAGATTGGATTATCCGACGCCGTGCGCGTTGCGTCAGCGGATGGCGGGGCATTTACCGTTCCAAGAAGGGAGGTGGTTGGCTTTCCATCACGGCACGCCTCATCTATTGCATGCAGCATGCCGTGACTCCAGAAGCCAAAACGACGTACAGAGAGAGAGGGGGGAAGTGCAAGGTGAGAGAAAAAAGAGAAGAAGATGGAAAATAAAAGAAAAGAGCAAAAGCATAGAGCGCGGGAGAGGGGGAGCAGGAGGGAGAAGAGAGAAGGCATAGAATAGTATTAAATAGAATATGAGAAACAAGAAAAATTCTGTTGTAATGATCAGGGGAGGGGACTGGGAGAAAAAGCTTGACCACCTCAATCTAAAAAAAAAAAAAAAGACACGAAAGCATAGAAAACGTGAAAAACTAACAACAGGCGATAGCGACAGTAACGATAATGATAATAAGAGCAATACTTCTGTTCTTGTCGTGATGAATATTAAACCCCTTTTGCAACGAGAAATGGGGAGGACGTGTCCCTACGGAGAGCAACAGGCGTCGCGGCTGTATGATTAGCAACAGCGGTAAAGGCATAGGGGGAGAGGAAAGATGGGAAGGAGGAGGAGAGAGCCGGAGACGCGCGGGTTATGGGGAAGAATGGAAAACGGAGGGGGGGGGGGAGCTAAGCAATACTTCCCCCCCCCCCCCCGCGGATCAGCTCGGTAGATGGCTCAGCCGCAGCAGCGGGGGCCGCTTTGCTGCTGGTGCGTCCCTCTTTCGAAGCGCCTTGCTTGTTGTGTGTATGTGTGATGCTCTGCCGCATTCTCTCACAAGGGACAGCGGCGGGGGAGGTGTAAGTGGCCGCAACGCGCTTCTCTCACAGAGCGGAGTTTTTGTCGCGCCAGCACGACTTATATATCGCGGGCGCGACGTGGATGAACGGCGCCGGTCCATTCCAGCCGTGTCCCTCCGCGACAACCTTCCTGGCCATAGCGCTGCTGGGTGTGGGCTCCGACACGAAAAAGAGAGGGACGGCAACGCTGCAGCCGAACTGTTGCATCAGAGCTCGAGTCAATTTCGAGCTTTTCTGGCAAAGTGTTTGGAGCTCTTTTTTGCGATCTGCGGCTGTTCTTTTTTTCTTTTTGTTGTCCTCCTCACCACAAGTCTGGAGCTCCACAGGGTTAGCGATATTAAAACCCATCTTTGCCAGCTCATCCTCGACATCTTCGACGCTGGGTGCCCGATCTTTCTGCCACCGCTTGCACTGCCCGATGAACAGAACATCGCCGGCAGCAACAAGGAGATCGGCGTACGACGCTTGGGGGGCGTTCACGACGGCAAACGCCATCGTCGCAGCCGAGCCGTCAGCGCGCGGGGGACTCTGTAGCACCGCGGCGTCCTGCGCCAAGTCCCTCGCCAACTCCTGCACTGCGGTGTCGCTCTCGAACTCTATCTTTCTGGAGGAAAGAAGCAGAGGTGCGCAGCGCTCGTGCGTCATCTCCCATTCTGCGATGCCATCCCCCGATACAGAGGTCGCCCGCCAGTCGGCGTCCAGACTGTGCAGGAAGGCGCCCAGCGTGATATTCGCAAGAGGGTTTGAGGCGCGCAGCGCGCTGGCGAACTTGTCAAGGCCATCGGCCTCGAGGTTCTTCTTGTGAGCGTTGATGTGCTTCAACGGGTCGCCATCAGCTGCCTCACGCCACGGTGGCACAACACGCACGGCGTCGAGGAAGACGCAGAACAGGTACGCGGCCAACTCCTCGAAGGAGTCCGGCGTGTGCAGCAGAGCCGACGGGTCGGCGCCGTAGCGGATGGCCGCCAGCACCAGCTGTGCCCTGCTCACGGACACCGTGACTCTTTCCTTTGCGGGGGACCGACCGTTGATGGGGTTTGACATATCCTTGTAGGCCACAGTAAGGGTGCCCATCCTCACAGGGCCGCTGTCCCCCATCGCATCAAAGAAGGCTTCAACGTCCGTGTGGCTACGTGCGTCCCAGAGGAGCAGCCGGCGCAGCCCCTCCAGCGTGGCAGCCGCCGCCGCCGTCCCCGAGTAGCCTTTCAGGCCATTCATGCTGCAGTACTTCCTCGCGGCCTGCAGAATTATGATGCCGGCGTACCCGCGCATGCTGAAACTACCACCACCACGGCCCCGCAGAAGTTCAAACTCCGGAGGGTTCTCGGCGGAAGGGAGCGGCCCCATACACGTGAGGCTTCCCGCACACAGTTCCGCCGCGAGGCCCCCGATGCGGCGGTTCTCCACCGCGGCCGAGAAGAAGCTGCACCGCATCAGCGCATCGATAACGCTCTGGTCAGTCTCGCTCGTTTTCATTAGCTTCCGAAACACCGCAGGGGACGGACTCATCGTGATGGCATGGTAACCGCTGGGCCAGCTGCCGGCCTCAATGATAAAGGAGCGGCTGTCGGTGGCGCAGCAAATAAGCTGCGCCCGTTCCGCTAGCCCCTTTGTGAATTCGAGCAACTTTTTCTGCTCCGCGTCTGCGACGAGCAGTGCGCTGAAGAGCTCCGGGTGCGAGGACAGCTCGTCCACCACGATAAAGAGGTGCTTGTACTGCTTACCACTCGGAAACTCGAGTGCCCCGGCCCAGCCGATGACGTCGCCGACCAGCTCTTCCAGAAATTTCGCCGCCGCCGCCGTTCGCTGCGTGCGCAGGGAGAAATACTCGGTGCTTAGGAAGGGCGCGGCTAGCATGTTGCGGTGGCAGTCGACGACCCTCCGTACAAGAGCGCGTGGGGCGGAGCCAACCCGTGTGTAGATGGTGAGTGCTTGGTCCTTCATCTTATTATCAGAAACCTTGTAACCCTCAAGGAAGTACCCCGGCGCCAAGGCCGAAAATACCGTTTTCCCGCAGCCGCTCTCTCCCCCGATTACCAGGGGGAAGTGGTAGCGCCGCCCGATCCTATTCAACTCCGCCAAGTCCCTCACAGTGCGCCAAGGGGGCTCCGACGAGTGATGCGCGCCATTGGCCAGTTTGATATAATCGTCCTCGCGCACAAGTTCTGCCGGCGAAAGGAACACCTCGGTGTGTTCCCGTTTGCAAAGAAGAGGGCACCTCAGCCTTGTGGCCACCTCCGAGAATGCTTCCTCTGATAAGAGCTTCGCAATGTGCTTCGCAAGCGTGCCGCGGAGCAGCGAGGCGTTGATAAACAGAGCAACGCTCTGCACTAACGCGAGGCGGCCGCTGTCACTCTCCGGGAAAGGATGCACCTCAAATGCGATGGCCGCAAACCTCTGCACAGCTACCACGGCCTTCTCGCTCTCTGGCAGGCCATTGTCCGCTGCAAGGGCGCTCTTCCAAAAGGTGAGTGTGGTCGTGGTGTTCCCCCGCCTCTCAAGAAGCCCCCCGGACAGATTCTCGTTGATATCCTTGGCAAGCCGGCGAAGATTCGCCTTCTCCGCCTCCGTCGTCACCGGCTTGGCGGAAATCGCTTCAGGGTCCAAGAAGTCCTTGAACCCAGCGTACGCTTCCGCCAGAGCTTTCTTGGTGTTAGATTTTGCCTCGCTGATTGCGGTACGGGTGCTGTGGGAGATGACGTCCGCGACTGCGGAGAGGCGTCGCGTGGGTGCGGACCGCACCGCCGGCCTTCTTGCCGCCTGCTGTAGCAGCCGGACGGCCGGCGCCGCCCTCGGCAGGGCTCGGGGGGTGGCTGCCGCGCGGACCCTTCTTGGCGCGCAGGACAGCGGCGCGGGACAGGGAGAGGGCGACACACGTCTTGGAAAACGCAAAACGCAGCATTGTTGAATATACGATTAAAGAAAATACAGAGTGAGTGTTGAGAGTGTTGAAAGAGTCGGTAACCTTTAAAGGTGTGGATGGCGTAAGCTACAAAGAAAACTAGGAAAGATCGAAAGGCAAAATGAGGGAGGATGAGGAGGGAGGGGGGGAATGGAGAGTCAGAATTGAATCGGGTGACCACGTGAAAACTCGCTGCAACAGCAGACACCGCAAGTTGACTGTGTGACCACAGTAAACCAATGCGATGGGAGAGATGCATGACATGAAGCACAACAAATGAACACACAAAAGGTGCCGCTATCTCCTATGTTCTTCATAATGTTGGGAAGAGAGAGATAAAGAGAGAGAGAGATAGGGACGATGCGTATGAAAAGGAAATGAAGGAGTATTTGGCGTGGAAAGGGAGGGGAGGGGGGAGGGGGGATTAAGAGAGAGAGAGAGAAAAAAAAAGAAAGAAGCAATAATCAATGCGAGTCCATGTAACATTTCATTAGTACATTTTTATTCATCAGTATCACCACCGTTGCCTTCTTCCCCAACAGCAGCAGCGGTACTGGTACTAGCGCCCTTTTCATTTCTATTACTACTGTTATTAAGATTATTGTTACTCTTGTTGGCCTTTCTGCCGGCCGCGCAGGGCCCGCGCCACAGCGCAGAGGCGACGGCGCCGTACACCTGTGCGATCGCCGCGGCCCACGGCAGAGGCAACATCGATAGAATAGCTAAAGAGAGACGCGTGAGACCTTCCGTCAGCGCGGCTGTGGAGAAGAGTGAAGTAACAGGAAAGAACCATATGGAGAGAGAAAACCACTCCCCCATTATGGCATTGATGTTACTACTACTACTAGTACTATTACTATTGTTGTGATGGTTGGGAGCATTAATCGTATCGTCACTTCCGTAGTCTCCGTACCTCTCCATTCCCTTTTGAATGGCTATTAGGCGCGCCTCCACTGCTCTTCGTACCTCAGGAGCAACAAATAACCCCACATTATTATTATTATTATTATTATTATGTTTAATGTTACGGCGGCGCTTCGTAGGAGTGAAAATGCTGTCGTTATCCCCATTGTCACAGCCATTGTTACTGTTATTACTATCATCATCGTCATCTTCACCATTATTATTATTATTACTACTATTATTATTTCCTTCAACAGCGTCAGGGAAGAACTTGGCCATGTAGGCGCGCGGCGGGCGGGAGAATACCGAGTAGTTGCTGGCGGCCACAAACCCCATTGCTCCTACCCGCGTCAGGCCGGCCGAGGGGGCGTATACCGTTGAGACCGTCAGAGGAACTGCTGCTGCTGCTGCTGCTGTTGTTAATGTAGTACTGCTGGTGGTGGTGGTGGAAATGGAGGAGGAGGAGGAGGAGGACAAGGTACCCGCGCTGTCCGCGGCGGCGGCGGCGGTGGCACTGGTACCACCCTTGCTGCCGCTGCCGCCTTTGCCGCTCGTGCTGGCGCCAGGACCGCTTCTCTGTCGACTCTCACTTGTATTATTGTTCACCCCGGCCGGCGGCCGCGACACTCGTCCTTTCCAGCCTCCGCCGTTGCTGCGCGTACCACGCCGGCAGTGACCACTGCAGGGACTCCACGGCAGCGAAGGCGGCGGCGGCGTCCGGGTTTATCTGATCGTACTGATTACTGCTGCTAATACTACTACTACTATTATTATTATTATTATTATTATTATTATTGCTAGTCAAGGAGCGTGGGGAGGAGGCCGCCGAGGATGCGGAAAAGCTCCTCGAAGCAGGAGAAGTAGAAGAAGAAAGAAGACGCGAAGGCAAAAGTAGGGGCGTCGTTGCTGTCATTCCGGTTGGATAAAGAGGCGACGTCAAGGGGCGAAGGCAGCCACAGCACCAGCTGGGCTGCGCGAGCGGAGGGGGAGCGAGGGTGAGAGCCAAAAAGGGCGGCGATGAGACCGACGCCAGGCTCGCCATTTGCCGCTGCCGCTGTTGCTGCTGCTGCTTGCTGCTCTAGTCGTTCCGTCACCCCCTCTCCCACGCCACCGCCCCACCACCACCGTTGCCCGCGCGCGCAGGCGTACAGAGCAGTGATTGCGCGTAGTGACGCGCCACCAGCAGCGGCGTCGACACCGCCAGCGCCACGTACTTGTCGGTCGCGTCATCGCTCTTGGCGGAAAAAGCCCCCGTGACGCTGCTGGTGGTTGTGTTGTGGTGCGCAATGGAGGAGTGGGCGGTGATGGCGGCCGCCGGCGAGGGGCTCGGCACGGCTGCGTATATAACCACATCCACCCACTTGCTATTATTATAGTATTATTATTATTACTTGACAGAGACAGAAGAGAGCTCCCCAAACGCCTCCTTGCAAGCCCGGGAGACGAGCAAACGAGAGCTCAAGTCAACAGTGGAAATGACAAAACTTCCACCACCACCACCCATCACCAACAGCGCTCGGTGATGCTTTACCATTACTACTACTATTATTATTGCGCCCCTTGTTTGCCATGGCGGAGGCGGAGGCGGAGGAGGCGCGCAGCACCCCCTGCTGAAGCTCCTCCAGCTTCGTCTTGCTACTGTCCCACGCAATCACGTGACAGCCGCACACATGGTAGAGGTAGTAACACGCGTACTGCGTCGCCGGAGTCCCGCAGGCGCCGACGACAAGTACGGTCTTGCCTCTCAGAGAGCGTCGGGGGTACAGCACGGCGAGACACACGCGCCGCACTATCCACAACACAATCGCAATGAAACAGAGGAGAATCATTAATATATGTGTATATCTATATTAAAAAAAAAAAAAAAAGAGAACAATAAGAAACGATCTGCTTCGCAAAAAATAATAAAAATAAAAATAAAAAAAAACAATAAGATTCGAGTATCTATCTGTCTAGATATACTTCTTGTGTTGTGATTCTTTTTTTTTCTCTTTCAGTTCCTTTTCTTCTTACTGTGCTCACTCCCTGACTGATTTTTACAATTCGTTTTCCGAGGGAGTCGTGTGCTTTCTAGAATGATGCTGCTGAGGTAAACGGGATGCAAATAGGGGAAACACAGAGGAGTGGCGGGATTTTGGCGAAAACACACACATACACACACACAAAGAAAAGGAAGGAGAAAACAGTTCAGTTGAAAAGAAAATAAAAATAAAAATGTGTGCCAAACATCTCTTTCGAAGTGGAAGGTGTGAACGTCAGGAGTCCATTTTATTCCCTTTAACCTCTGACACTTCCTCCACACACGTACTTGGTTACATTGCTGAAAAGAGAAGACGAAAAACTAGTACACCAAACAAGCCACTTTATTCTTCATTCTTCATTCTTCATTCTTTTTTTTTAAACAATAAATTCAATTCGATATTGAATGTGTGAAAATGTGGGGTCATGCCAGATATGCTCAATTGTGCAGTGTTTACGTGTGGGTAATGCTAACGCGATGCCTTCATTGAGTTCGTTTCTTTTATTTCTTTTTCTTTTTTTTCATACCAGCCTTGCCGTTTATTATTTATCGTCTCTTCCCCTCAGCTTAACTAGTTGACGATGTTGAAAGTCACACAATCGGAAGGGAAAAAAATGCGAAATGAGAGAGAACCACAAAGTTAAACACTCAGAACAACAATTGCGCTTCATGATTAAAAGACAAGACAAAAAAAGAGAAACAACAAACCGTCAACAATGAGCAATCGCAAAAACGCAAGAAGAAAAAAACGGAAAACACACAGTGAAAATGAACAAAAATAATGAGAGTCTTTCCCATCGCTTTGTTTTTGCCGTGTATATGTGCCCGTGCTGTGTATGTGTATGTGTTGTGTTGGGGGTGTTTTTCCTTTGATTCTCCCCCCCCCCCCCTCCCGCTCCCGCTCCCGGCTGAGGCTTAAATCTTCTTGATACCCAGGGTCGGGTTGGTGAATCCCATCCGCTTGGTCGACGTGGACGAGTACAAGTTGTGGAACTTCTTCTTCATGCCCTTGGTGGACATGAGCCCCGGCACCGTCGGGTTCTTCACGGAGCGTCCGACGGGCATGTTGGGTGTGTAGGCACTGAGACCCCCGCGGTGCGCGCCCATCGCCGACGTGTGCGGCTGCGCCTGCGCGGTGCCGGCGGCGACGGAGGCGGAGTTTCCGTAGGCGTCGTCTAGCGGGATGCGCCCTTCGCTGTAGAAGTGGTCCTGCTGCCGCTGCTGGGCGGTGCCGCCGGACCCGGCGCTTCCAAACACCCCCCCGCACTTGCACTTCCACCACCACCACCAGCACTATTATGTTATTACTGTTGCTATTGTTGCGACCCTCCATGGCGGCAAAGTACTGCCGGATGCGGTCCGTTTGCACCCAGTTGTAGGCGAAAGTGCTCGACGGTGTGGCGGGTGGAGTAGGTGGTGGGGTCGTAGCCGTCCTTGAAGGCCTTGGGCCGGAACGCCTGCGAGCGGTGCCAAAAGGGGTTGCCGAATTTCGGGTACAGCCCGATGCGCGTCGCCTGCGCCTTGGCAACTCGCAGCTTCGCCATCGCCTCGGGGTGCATCGGGAGGATGTCCTGCGGGTAAAAGTGCCCGGTGCGCGTCAAGAAGCGGGAGATGGTGGCCGGGTTCTTGTAGTTGAGCTTCATGTACACCTCGCGGCTGGGCCGCTTCAGCCCCTGCGGGTCCTCCTCCTCCATCTCGAAACGGCTGCGCGTTGCGGAACTGCTGCAGCGCCACGTCGCCAACGGTGTCCCCCGTGCGCCACCGCGTGAGATTGGTAAAGAGCTGCTCGTCGGGAAAGCGGTGGTAGTGCAGCTGCACCTGCTGTGAGAAGAGCCACCCTTCGCGGCCCCGCTTTCGCCCGCGGTACGCCGGCGCCTCCTGCGGGGCCGTGTGGAAGGGCTTGCTGTCCTCCCGCGTGAGAAGGCTAATGTACTCGCTCCACGGCTGGCGGCACGCGCTGAATTGATGCAGCGCCGCCGCGTACACCGGCGCGGCCGCACCGCTGGGGGCGGAGGCGGCGGCGGTGGCAGCGCGATTCATTCACACGACGGGTTTTATTCTAAATGTGAATTTTTAAAGCTTGTAACAAGAGACTTTGCTGCTGTAAAATATTTACAAGTTTTCTTTTTCCTTTGGCTTGAGGAATGAGCAAAGAGACTAGCGACTGATAGCGTTGTCTGTTTTTTCTCCGTTCTTTTTCTCCCTTTTCTCTTCTAGTCAAAGTGCGGAAAGTGGTTTGAGGTGTTACGGTTTGTGAGGGAGGAATGAGCAAAAACGTGTTTCATAAAAGGAGAGAAACACACACACACACATACACATGTGTGTGTTATCACGACTACAATCAAAGCACATCTTCACCGTTAAATTATAGGTTATGGAGGGGGGGGGGGAGAGATGAAAAAAGAACAATTGTGAGGGTCTTATCCTCTGATTCAACACCAAAGAGTTTTCATGAACATCTTTTCTTTTTCTTCTTTCTTTTCTCCAAAGCAATAGTAAATTAGAGAAACAGAGATTACAACATCAGAGTAGAGGAGACGACACAGGATTGGTGGAAAAGAGAATGGGAGAGAAGAAGAAACTCTGCTCGGGAAAAAAATATAAACGAAAGAAAAAAAGATAGGAAAAAACGAAATCGATATGTGATATTATAATTAATAAGATAACAAATACATAGAAAAACAATTTGTTAAAATGTGTTTGTAAAAAAAAAAAGAATATCAAAAGTAAATCCGCAAAAGAGGTAGATAGATAGAGAGAGGGCGAGAGCGAGAGCGAGAGCGAGAGCGAGCGAGCGAAGAGAGAGAGAGAGAGAGAGAGAGAGAGAGAGAGAGAGAGAGACAGAACACCAAGTGTGGTTTTATCGTCTCCCTTCTTCTCCCCCCCCCCACCCCTCGCGTCCTCTCTCTCTCCCCCTCGGCCGCGTACTTTAGACACCGCACCACACACACACACACAACCTCACAGTTTTGACGGCCTCTCCCGACTTTCCCCCCCTTCCGCGCCCTCCCGCAGGTCGATCTGATACACGACACGCTCCGGGTTGTCGATGTTCGGTATCTGTACCTCGCCCCGCAGATGGAAACCGCACGAGGCAATGAGGCGGCGCATGGCCGCGTTGAGGGGGTGGGTGTCGATGCGCACGTCTTGGAAGCCGTGCAGCTTCGCAAGGGAGATGAGAAACTGCATCAGAAAGGCAGCCACATGCGGGGGCTGAATCGGATACAGGTGGTGCGCGTTCTTACTCGTATTTGCACTAGGAGCGCTGCCGCTGCCGCTGCCGCTGCTGTTGTTCTTCTTGTTCTTGTTGTTGTCATTACTGTTGCGGTGGTGTGGGTGCGTCTGCGCGCCGCGCCGCACGCGGAAGTCTCGGCGGACAGTGAAACGGTGTATCGCGGCGTACGTGCAGCCGCCGCCGCCGCTGCTACTACTACGGCGAAGGCAATCGGTGCGCGGCGGGATGCGCGGAATGAAGAGGTGCGGCGCCGCGTCGTATGCCACCTCGGGCTGCGAGGTGAGCGTCCCATCGCGGCGATCACCGGACGATACAAACAGCTCTTGTTACGACCGCTGCTGCCACTCTCTGTTGCATTGGCGTCTCTGTCCGCCTCCTCACACGCACGCGTACGTGTATGCTTAACGTGGCTGCCGTTCAGTATGTGGCGAACGGTCTCGTTGTAGTGCTCGTAGGCGGCGGGCGGCGCCGCCAGCAGCACATACGCGTCGCCCCTCGCAATGTCGCCGCGCAGTGCCGTCTCATTCGGCCCCTCGTCGCCCTGCCACTGCGGCAGCCCCGCCGCTTTCATCGCCGCGCGCGCCGCGGACACCATCGACAGCATGGTGGGCAGGTCGGCGAGGGTGGCGCGGCGCACAGACGGCGGGGGCGGCGGGGCGCGGCGGCAACATCATCAAGCTCTGGGTATTTTTGTTGATAGTTTCACTACTCATCTTGGTAGCTTCTTTTTTTTTTTTCTTCGTCTCCTTGCTGGCTGCCTGCTCTTTGGTTGACAATAATGACAGTGATAATGATAATGATAATGCTTTTTTTTTTTTTTTTAAGAGAGAGAGAGAGAGAGAGAGAGAGAGAGAAAGGCAAAGAGAGACGTGATGGAATGCGTTGAGGAGTACGGTTGTTTGTTGTTCGTGTGTAAGCGACGATGAAAAAGACGCGGTTGTGACGTGCCAGGCGGTGTATGTGTGTGTATGTGTGTCGAGACAGGTGAGTCTCAAAGAAGAGAGGTTTTCCCCTCCTTTTCTCGTCGCTTATCATTCATCAAATTAAGAATAGTAGCAATAGTAACAGTAGCAATAAAAGTGAAAATAATATGAATACAACGAAGCACAGCTAGTTGTCCATACTTTTTTCTTTGTTTTCTGGGTTGGGCACAAAACGGTAATAAAAGCAGAATAAAAGAAAAATGCATTAACATAATAATAAAAGATGACGCAATGAGGTCAGTGAATTCCTCATTTACAATTACGACAGTTTTCACTCGCAGCCATACGCCGCCGCCGTCGTCGCTTGCCCCGTTGTGGTTGTGGCAGCGGCACTGTCATCACTATTCCCATTACTATTATTATTCTTCTTCTTCATTTTGATATCGTCGGTGTCATCCTTTCCGCCCAGCGTGTCCTCGGCCGCCTCATCTTCCTCTTTCCTTCTCTCTCTCTGGCTCTGGGACCGCGACAGTACGCGCGCCGCTGCCGGCACCGGCTCCGCCGGCGTCGTCTCCCTTGCCGCGGCTGTGGCTCCCGATTCTGCGCTGCTTACGTTGTTGTTTTCCTCACAACTGCTATTTCGCGCGCCCCCACTATCACCATCACAGGCATTGCTGCCACCACTACTTGCCTCCTTCCTGCAAGAGACGAGGGGGAGCGTGAGACGAGGCGGTGACAGTTAAACAGGAAGAGGGAGAGGGAGGAGAAGAAAGACTAGGGAAAGCGGAAAAGTGGGTCCCCCCGCCCCCTCCATCGCCCTGTGCACTCCCTGCTGTTGGAGCGCGGTACAGCGGGGAGGCGACGTTGCTATAGTGCCGCGCGGCCATGTATGTGGCGGCGGCGTCGGCCCCGTCCACATGCGACTGCACGCGCGCAACAGCGTCGGTGAGAAGGTAGCCGATGGCGGCCAGCACCGGCGCGCCGCACAGGGCAATGGCGTAGGCACGCAGCACGGCATACGCGATGCGCCCCTCTGGGGTCGTGTAGTGCACGTCGACCCACGACCGTGCGCCGGAGGCGGGGGGCTGCGGAGCTGCCCCACGCGATGAGGGTTGTTGTATTGGTGGAGATAGTGGCTGCTGCTGCTGCTTCGGCACCACAAACCCCCTGATGAAAGAGAAAAGGGCGGAGGAAAAGGAGGAGCTGCCGTCGCCGACGCGACTGCCGGCGGCGGCGGACGAGGGGGCGGAAGAGAGGGAAGAGCCGGTAAACCGAGCGACGAAGTCCACGACGCCCAACGCGCGGGCGGCGGCGGAGAGGCCCCCAAACGCGAGCGCCGGCAGCCCGCGGAGTAGCAGCGAAAGTGCCACGCCGTCGGCGCAGCACAGGAGACCCCACAGACACAGCGCCGCGCACACCTCTGCGGCCGCGACAGCGTAGTCCTGCCGGCGGAGGGCGCGCAGTTCGTCTTCGGCCTCCCTCTCGTCGTCGTCGTCGTCATTAGTATTATCAGTATCATCATTAGTGTCCGTTTCGTTAGTGTCGCCGTGTTGGAGTTTTGTCTTGTCGGCATTACCGCGGTAGCGCTGAAGCCCCTGCAGCTGCTGCTGCTGGTGGTGGTGGTGGAGGTGGAGGTCTTGCTGGGCACCGTTCGTTTTAGAGGGTGTGAGAGACGCATCTATGCTATTGCTATTAGGAATAGAACTGCTGTTATTATTTATGACGTTGCTCGGAGAGGAAGAGTGACTTTCGCAATTCTCGTGTGTCGCCGTGTGGGCTGCGTGCACCTGTTCAGTGGCTTTGGCGCAGCGGTCCCTCTCCTCATCCTCTTGTCCTTCAGAACACTCTTCTGACAACCACTTTTTTCCATCCCGCTGCTGTTTTGGCTCTTCGCCTCTCTCATAACGTTGTTGTTGCTGCGTTGGTGGTGATTTCCTCCGCTGCTGCTGCCGCCGCCGCTGCCGCCGACACTCCCGCTGCAGCTCTCTGTACTGCTTCCACAAGCGCACGCGGAGCCACACAGCGCCAACAAAGCGACTCAAACTTCGCCACAGTGCGTAGAAGCAGAGGAGAACGACAACGAGCTCAAACACCAGCCAAAGCGCATCGCGCGTCAGCGACGGTGCCGAGAAGACATCGCTGCCATCACCACCACCACTACCACTATCACGGATACTTTTTCCATTTGGATTGCTGCCGCTGCCGCGTGTACTCTCGCCGGCGGCTGGCTGATAGAAACGCCTGTAGTGTAGGTACTCTCTCCGCGCTTGCCGCCACCGCCGCCGCTCCTCGGCTGCGAGGCGCGTCGCGTTTGCGTGGAGACTTCGCACGTGACGCAGATAGTCCTGCAGAGCGCCGCTCAGCTCCTCGTATGAGAGGCCCTCGGCGTTGGTTGTTGCTGTGGTGGTGATGGTGGATGAAGAGGTAGTGGGAGGAGTGATTTCGCGTGAGGAGGACATTGGGCGCCTGTCTATCTTGTATGTATGTTTGTATGTGTGTGTGTGTGTGTGTGTGTGTGTGTGTGTGTGTGTGTGTGTGTGTGTGTGTGTGTGTGTGTGTGTGTGTACTTTCTATTGATGCAGGTGAGACAGTGAAGTCATGTCTGTTGCTGCACTGGAGTTGGAGAGTAATAGAGGGTGGGGGGGGGGGGAAGAGAGAGAGAGAGAGAGAGAGCAAGATATTCAAAAGAGAGAGTGTAATACTTGCGCAACAATAATAATAGTAATAAAAAAGAATGACGACTGTCGTCCTCCTTAGTACAAAAAACGAGTAGGAAGATAACCGAACTACATGGAAGTATCTCCTGTCACATGTATCTTCACATTCTATTGGTTTCGCTTCGCATTGAATACAATATTCACTTCATTTTGTTAGGCAATGAATTCATCCATTCATTTTTTCTTTGGATTGGTCGAAATATACAAAAAAAACTCTAAAGAAAGGAAACAAAACATGACTAGACAAATGTGTTTTGCAGCAAGGGAACGAAGGATAGTTGAAAAAAGACGTATGTGGAGAATTGTAATGTACAAATGTTTTCCTTCCTCACACTTGTCCATTTCCTCTTTTTTTTTTGAAATATGTAAAGGATCACTACCCCACAGCATGCGCGCGCGCGTGTTTGTGTGTGCGTGTGATCTCCATAAAAGTAAACAAGCAAACAAACAAAAACACACAAAGGAAGGAGAAATGAGAGGATCATGTATGCTATATCTGACGTGAAGACTCAAATCTCGGCACTGGAAAAGTACGCCGCGCGCTTTTCCGCCTCTGACATGACCGCCAAAGGCGTCTTCTGCTTTTGCTGCGACTGTTGTTGTTGTGGCTGTTGTTGCTGTTGTTGTTGTGAATGCGGCTGCAAAGCGGTACTGCCGTTGGAACCCCCACTGGGCTGAACACTACCGCTGCCGCTGGCGTGAAAATGGCTCCTCTCGGTGTTTGCACTTTCGACATTCTGCGGACTGTGACTAGAGTCGTGGTCGTGTTCGTCATGGTCGTCATGGTTGTGGTGGCGGTGGCGGTGGTGGCGGCTCGCCTCCTCCTCCGCCTCCCGCGCGGCGCGGCGCGATATGGTGCGTGGGGAGGAGTGCTCGGGCGGGTCTGATGCGTCGTCGCTCAGGTTCGGACTGTCAACGTCCGCCGTCGCCGCGCCGGCGTCGTTGTCGCCAGCAAACGTGTTGCTGCTGTTGACGACATTCCAGTTGTTGTTGTTGCCATTGTTGTTATTGTTATTATTCGTGTTGGTGTTATCCATAGTATTGTTGTTGCCCATGCCGGGAGCATTCACCTGAGTGGAGGAGCTCTTGTTAGCGCCTTGGCCGGGGGTGCTGCTGCCGCCGCCGCCGCCGCCGGCGCTACTCTCCGGCATGTCACTCACATCACCGTATGTGCCTTCATCATCATACCGATTCGTGTGACTATTATCATGTGCGTTATTACTATTATGAATATTATGATTATTGTAGTAGTTGTTGTTGCTACTATGCGCTATTCCCTTCTCAGGAGTCGTCACGGTGTTGGCGCCGGCGGCGTCGCCGGTAGCGTTCACGGCGTCAGCACTCAGTAGCGGAGGAGGTGCGATTCCGCGACTGCCCATCGCCACTGCCGCCGCCTCCCCTCCTCCATTATCATGCTGTTGTTGTTGCTGTTGGTGGTGGTGCTCGTTCCCTAACCCCTGCCCCTGCCCTCCGTTCTGTTGCTGCTGTTGCTGCTGCTGTTGGAGCTGCTTCGCCTGCTGCCGGTACTCCGTCACCAGAGCGTCCATCACGCGCACCGTCGCTGGAACGGTCGCCGGGAGCTGCCGCTGCCGCTGCGCGCTCAGCGACGACCACAGCGCGCGAAAGATGCCGTACTGCTCCGCCGCCTCCGCCGCGAGCCCGCTGTTCCACAGGGTGATGGCGTAGTTGAGGTGAAACAGCGGGTCCTCCTCCTGGCCGTCGTCGGGGGCGGCGGCGCCGGCCTGCAGCGCGATGGCGCGCTCGTAGCACAGACACGCGTTGGGGATGTCGTTGAGGAGAGAGAGACACACGCCGAGAAACATGTACGCGGGCGGGTACACGCGTTTGCGGTACTCCTCCGCCGAGACCACCATGCTGTTCTTATTATTGTTATTGCCGCTTCCTCCGACGTCTCCGTCGTCGCCGCAGCCGGCCGCGTGACTGCGCTTCGCCTCCGCCTCCTGCATGGTGACGGCGGCGGAGAGGTGATGGTAGGCGCTGGTGTAGCGCCCGAGCGCGAGGTACACAATACCGATGTTGTAGTTGGGCGTCCAGTCGAAAGGAAAAAGGAACAGCGACTTGCGCAGACACGCGATGGCGGCGTAGTAGTTGTGCTTGCCGAAGAAACACGCGCCGATGTTGTTCCACAGCTGTGGCGAGTCGGGCAGCTGCTGGATCGCGACGCGGTACTTGCTGAGGGCGACGTCGTAGTCGCCGCCGCTCTGAATAATACTGGAGGCGGCCATGAGCGCCTGCGCGTGCCGCGGGTCGTAGGTGAGACACCGCCCCAGGTAATCAAAGGCGCGCGCGGGCTGCCCCAGCCGCAGCAGCGTGTGCCCCAGCAACGCCAGCAAGTCTGTGTTCTCGGGGCTGACGGCGAGCGCCTCCTCCAGCACCCCGACCGCCTGGTCCTCCTCGCCCGTCAGCAGCAGCACCTTGGCAAGCTGCACAAAGGTAGCGTCGTGCCGCTGGGCGGCCAGCGAGCGCAGGAACGCCTCCACGGCGTCCGCGTACTGCCGCAGATACACGTGGCACACGCCGATACTGTACTCGAGCTCCCAGTCGTCGGAGCGCCACCCTTTCGCGTGCCGCAGCGCCTGCGCGTCGCTGAAGACCTCCATTGCCTCGCGGTGCCGCCCTAGCAGGAACAGCGCGCGCCCCAACTGCTTCTTGTTGGCCATGTTCTCGGGCGCGACGAGGGCGGCGGCCTGCAGCAGCGCCAGCGACTCGGTCAGCCGCCCCTCGCCGCGGTACAGCAGCCCTTTGACGTAGAGGGCGTACTCGCAGGTGCCCTCCGTCTCGCGCAGCTGCGCCTCGATGACGCTCAGGCACTCGAGACGCTCCTCCCGCACGTACAGCTGGTGAATGTACCAGTTGCGCCGCTCCCGCAGCTCCTGCACCGCCGCCGCCGCCGCCCGCGTCTCAACACTCTGCAGCATCGCCTAATGGGTGGGGGTGGGTGAATAGGGAATAGCGTTTAAGGAGAGAGGAGGGGGGAGAGAGAGAGAGGAAGAGAGAGGGGGAGAGAGAGGGGGAGGGGTTTCACAAGCGGAGCTGTTGTTTTGTGTGACTATGTGTGTATGAGTGTGCGGCTGGAGGTTTGATGACAATGGGCGGAGCGTTGATACACGCGCGTTCGCTTTGCCTGACCGTGTGTGACCGTGTGTGTGCGGAGGAAGAAAATAGAAATGAATAAAACGTCCTTCCTCGAACTAAGGGTGAGGTGGAGATAGTTTGTGCGCGCGACAGTAAAGATCGCGAGAGAACTGAGAAAAATAAAAAAAATAAAAAGTAAGCAAACGGGGAGATTAATAAAGCAGAAAAAAAAGCTGTAGCAGATCTATTTTGGAAAAGAATCACAGTTGAATTAAAAATAAAATGTGGCGGCTATAAGATAATAATTTACAATGGTGGATTGAAAGAAAAGATAAATATGTATGTAGAATAGATGACCAAAGACACACAGCCATACGACAAGAGGAGGAAAAAACAACAACAACAACAGAATCAACACACAACTGTGTGTATTAGAGACTCAAGCAATCGCCCCTGCAGAAAAAAAAATGTATTAAAAGATACCTATCAGTGTGTGTGTGTGCGTGTGTGTGTGGAGAGGAAGGATAAGGAGAAATAATAATAAAAAAGAAATAGTGGGTTTGAGTGACACTTGCGAAAAGCAAGAATTTTAGCACCGAAGAACATCAGCCGCAACAACAACTACAACTACAAGAAGGAATAGTGACAACGTTCAAGCGACAACCTGCATTCAGCAAACAACGTAATGGAGCTGTATCTTCCGTTTTTGACAAAAGCTTTTTTTTTTGTTATTTGATGATTTTATTCATATGTTCGTCTTTATTTGAGTGTTCGCTGCGAATGTATAGTGCTGTTGATGCATATGATATCGAAAAAAAAAAAGAGTGTGTCGTAAATCCCGTGGAAAACAATATGATTGTAGTAAATGTATGTCAGAGAGGAGAAAAAGAAAGAGGGGGAGAAGAAAAACACAATAATGAATAAGAAAATGAGAGCGCAAAAAACAAGCGAACAAACAAAATAGATGAGAGAAACCAGAAAGCCCATTGAGAACGTCAGAAAGAAAGCGGTACAATAACATAACGTTACCGTATCCACACGACTAGGAGCAGCATCAGCAGCAGCAGTTAAATTTATCGATCTATTTATTATTTAATTCTTTAAATTTTATTCCTTGCTGTTAGAGGCTCCGGAGGAGTGTATCCCAGTGCAGTTTGGGCACCTGACGCAGCAGCACCGCGTGCGCCGCCAAGAGCGTATTGCAGTCCGTCGTATACGACTCTTTCTGACTCTGCCGAATGCCTCCATTAGTTTGGCCACCACCACCACTGCTGCCACTTGTTGCCGCTGCTGCTGCTGCTGCCAGACTGCCGTACACCGCCCGCTGCAGCAGTGAGATGAGGCTCGACAGAAACGTGCGCCATTCATCGTTACTGCTGACGCTATAACTATTATTATTATTATTATTGGTGTTTGGAGGCCGCGGGGCACCCCGAATAGAGACGATACTCCCGCCGCTGCCGCTACCGCCGCTACTGGCCATCCCGCACGCCAAGGCAGAGTTCATGATACTTTCGTACTGGGCGAAGATATGCTGGACGAGGGCGAGCGCGGCCGGCAGCGGCAGAGGCACCAGCACCCGCCGCGCCCGGTCGCAATCGTGCCGTTGCGCGGCGTCGCGCCCCGCCGTATCACCACTGTTGTTATTATTATTATTATTATTATTATTGTTGTTGTTGTTGTTATTTCCACCCGTAAACGAAAGAGAGACGTCGGTCTGGCGCAGAATGTTGTACATGTAGGCGGCGACAATCCAACTCGTCTCGCGGGCGGAGGCGGCGTGGGCGGCGGCGCTGACGACAATTTTACGCACCAGCGCGGCGTGCGTTGGGGGCACCGCGCCGCCACTGATATTATTATTAATATTATGTTGTTCAAAGGCCGCCGCGCCGCCGTGTCCGCTGATGGCGCTGTAGCGCATCAAGTCGACCAGCAGCGAAGGGCTTCGGCCGACGCGGCGGAAGGTAAAGGAGCCTCCCGGACACACCTCTTCATTATTATCATTATTATTGTTACCATTACTGTTATTATTATCATTATTATTGCCCTGCTCGTCGTCTGCGAGGGTCAGCAGCAGCAGCAGCTCATTCTCGGCGCACAGGAAGCACGCGTATTGCGCCTCACACAGCCTCTGGGCGAAATAGTTGAGTGGATCGCACTGTTGGAGGTTGCTGCAGGTGGGAAGGTCCAACACTGGCGGCGACGGCGACGACGGCGACTGTTGCTGCTGCTGCTGCGAAGGGTCCCTGTCGGGGTGCATAACTTCAGAGCGGATCGTTTCGCACACCATCTCGCACACGGCAGCGTAGGCCTCGCACCAGGGGTACATCACTGAATGGAGGAAGCGCCTCCGACGGGCGTTACTCTCTTTAATATTATTACTACTACTACTGCTGTTGTTGTTACTGCCATCATACAGTTTCGCCAGCGCCGGGGCCACACCCGCCGGGAGCGCTCCATTTCGATCGCTCCTCGGATCGATATCGGTTTGACTGCCGTTGCTGTTTGAAGGGTTGTTGGTGTCGGTGGTGAGTGCGTCGAAGGCGTCCTGCGGGAGAGCCTTGAGGCGAATCGTGTCGGGTGTGTACGGCCGGCCCGCAATTTCCACCAAGGGAACGCCACTGATACCGCTGTTGCTACTGTTGTTGTTATTGTTGTTGTTGCTGATGCTGTTCTTTTGCCCGGCTGACGCCGCCGCCCCTCCGGCCAGAAAACCTGTAAAGGAAAACGGAGCGGGGCCTCCACCGCCGCCGTTATTGCTGTTCGTCATACTTCCACCATTCACAAAGGTAGAGGACCCTTCCACAATGTCGAAGACGGTATCTTTAAACTCCGCGATAAACAGTTTAAAAACAGCCGTCACGAAGTCCCCGCGGAGGGACTTCCCGTGCCGCACGCACAGCAGATCCCGCAGGGCGTGTGCCAGGTCCTTGGCGAGCTTTGCCCGTAGGTGCACCCGCGCCGCGCGGCGCATCGCGGAGAGAATCATCTCGACCCCCGCGGCGTCGCTGCCGGTGCTGGTGGGCTGAAGATAGCGCCGCTGCAGCAGCGCCGAGTATGTTGTCCACCCGCTGTACATGTGATCTTCGTTATCATCGTCGGCTCCTCCGTTACTATTATTATTATTACTATTAGTGTTGATGCTTGCCTCCGTTGCTGCCAGGGCGGATTGACAGCTCTCAATGAGTCCGTTAAGGGCGCGTTTTTCGGCCATTTTTTCTCTCTTTTTTTTTCTTTTTTTTTTTTTGTATCTTGTTGAATGAATGCCTGGAGATTATATACAAGTGTATGTGTGTATGAGCGCACGAACCTATGCGTATGTGTGCGACAGCAGTGAATATCTGGGAAAGAAAAAATCGAAGGAATACTGTTCTGTAGATAGATAAATATATAGATAGAGAGGGAGTTGCTGTATTGACTGTCGAAAGTGCAAAAGTAAAAACGCATTGGAGGCAGCAATCACGAAGAACGCATGAATGGGGAAAGTAAAATGTTTTCATTTTGATTTGAGTAAACAATACGATGATGGTTGTGACAATAAGATAGACAAAAAAAAAGAGAATAATAAGAAAAGAAAGACACAACGCCAGCAGAGACGATTATCTGAGTTTAGGAAGAAAAATAAGAGGGGTAAAGATGCTGAAAGTTGAAAAAAAAAATAGAAGAAGGCAGTGCTAAGAAATCGCATATATGATATGAAGAGCACCACCAATTTGTTTAAAAAAAATTTTTTGCGCTCCGGTTTTCAAGAGAATAGTGCGATGATGGGAAATCAAAGAGAATAAAAAGAAGGGGGGGGGGGGAAGAAACAGCAACCAGCACGAAAAGAGAGAGGGAGAGAGAGAGGGAAAGTGGGGGGGGGGTGAGAACGTTCAGTCACTCCATTTCTTCTTCTCATACCTCTCCTTCTTTTTTTTTTCCCCCTTCTTACAAGTTGCTCTTGCGAAGCACCTCAACACCAACACCACCCTTGCTGCTGTTGCGGCTGCGGGTCTCGCTCCCCACCTCCGGCATGTACTTTCCCACAATGCGGCGCAGACGCCCGTAACACTCCTCCAGGTCGTCGTTGATGAGGAAACCGTCAAAAAACGGGAGAAACAACTCTGGCGACGGCCACGGCTTGTCGTCGTCGTCGCCGCTGCTTCCCGCGTTTGCCGCGCCTTCTTTTTCTTCTTCACTTCCTTCCTCTTTTTGTACGGCAGAGGCGGCAGCGGCACCACCAAAAGCTGACCCGCCAATGCCACTCTTTTCACAGCCGGTCCTTGTGTTTTTGCTGTTGTTGTTGTTGTGGAGACGGCGAGAATAATGACGCCCTGCGATCTTGTCTGCGAGTGTTTTTCCCGACCCTCCCTCCCTGCCCGCCTCCGCCGCCGCCACCTCCGCGGCAGCGTGCAGTGCGTCACTCCACGCCATGTTGCGTGTCATGCGGCTGGCGAGCGTCGCCTCTGTCTCACTGCGGCGCGCGACTAGGCGGGCGCGCAGTACCGCGAGACTCGGCGGGACTACCACCAGCAGCAGCACACGCACCGGGCCGGAGGCGGCAGCCGCCGCCGCTGCCGCAACTGCTGAGGCTGCAGACCCCCCTTCACTCGTTTCCTTCCCTCTTGTTGCTGTTGCTGTTGTTGCTGTTGTTGACAACGCAGAGGCGCCGAAATAATTGTCGCCTGTGCGACCGGAAAGGGACTCGTTGTGTTTTTGGATGGAGCAGAGAATATTATACGCGCCGCGGAGGTCGGTGTCTGCCAGCACACAGTACCGTCGTGCCGTCGATGCACGATTACTATTATTATTATTATCGTTTGGATTTACCGTCATGGCACGGAAGAGTGACTCTCGCGAGGTGCCGTAGTACAAGTAGCGCCTCTTCTTGTCTTTCTCATTATTATTGTTAGAGTTATCCGCCTCGGCGCCCTTGTCCTTTCCTTCCTCCCCGCCGAGGTCTGGCAACGCCATCGGTGGCAGGGGAGGAGGAAGAGCAGCAGCAGCGGTAATAGAAGCGGCAGCGCCTCCGCTCACTTGAGGGATACCGCTATCATTACAATGATTGCTATTGTTATTATTATTAATATTATTATTGCTAGTAGAAGAGAACGACGCTAGAGGAGCCGTCCCTGCGACTGCGGTGCTTGCTATCGGGAGCGGCGGAGAGGCCAGCCACCGCCGCCGCCGCCGGACTTGATAAAGACCAGCGAGAAGGCTCTCGATTTCTCTCCTCGCGTGTCGCAGAAGCTCCTCCTGTCCTGCCGCCGCCGCCGCCGCCGCTAATAATGGAGACTGCTCTTTACTACTACTACTACTACTACTACTACTACTACTATTATTATTATTATTATTATTAGTGGTATTCCTGGTGGCGGTGCTGGTTGATACCTCTCCCACCGCTGTCTCGCAGTCGTTTCCAGTGTTGTTCGCACTTGCATTTCGTTCTTTAGTTTTTGTTTCTGCTTCCGTTTGTGCCTGTGCTGCACTGGAATCCGTATTTTTCCCAGAAGAAGTGACTTCTGTTGGCCTTTGCCGCTGATTATGATGGTGGTGGTGGTGGTGCTGTTGCTGTTCGCTTTCCTCGGCCGCCGGACGTATTTCCATGCGAGAGTACTCTAGAAAATCGCCGCGGCGCGCCTTTTTCTCAAACTCCGCGGGACTCACAAAAAAGTAGGCCTCGCCCTCCTTTTCCCCCGCGCGCGGCCGCCGCGTGGTGTGACTGACGGAGAAGGTGAACAGGTGTGGGTAGTCGCGCTGCAGGCGCAGCAGCAGACTGCTCTTGCCGCCCCCCAGCGGACCTGTGAAAATGATGAGATCCATTATCGGTATTAGTTTTTTTTTTGTTTTGTTAAATTTACTCTTTTGAATACTTTTGAACAATTTGTTTTTAAAAACTGATAGAATATATATTTCAATTTTATCAAAGGAAAAAGAAAAAAAAAACAGACAAAATAAATGATTATGGGTTTATTTATCTATGAAGTGTTTTTTTTTTTTTAAGGTGAAGAAGGAGTGCAAAATTTGAGTGATTTTATTTCGTGTAATAGCTGGAGATATATATTTTCTTTATTCTTTTGATTGATTTTATTCTTTTGATGTTCGAGATGAAATACTTTTTCTTATTGTATATTTTTGTTGTTGTTGTGTGTGGTCCGAATATTGAATGATAGTTAGAAAAGTAGGCCGTTGCTGGGTATGATGGGCGAGAGGAGTGAGTTTGCGCGCGCGAAATGGTAGCAATCATAATAACAAAAGAAAAAAAATAGCAATCAAACAATCACCACACAAATTTCACAGGCACCACCAACAAACACAACAACAACATCAACAACAAAAACATCAGAAAAAGACACCGTTTTCGCTGAATGAATGAATGAGCGAATGAATGATTTTTCTTGTGGTGGGAACAGTAATGATAAGGGAAAGAGACCCCCACCCCCCCGCACACAACCTATAACACAGCCTCTGAATACTGAATACACATTTTTTTTTCTTCCTATATATATATATATTTTTTTTTTTGAATGTTTAAACGCGTGAACGTATGCGCGAGTGTAACACAATTGAGACGTTGAGAAAGTAATACCATGTAGAGAGAGAGAGAGAGAGAGAGAGAGATATTAGAAAAAATCACAAAAGAAATGTTATGTATGATAGGGGTGTGAAAAAGAAAGAAAAGCGGAAATAAGTAATATATGCAGTCAGAAGGAAAAAAAAAGTGGGGGATATGCGCAAAAGGTAGAAAGTTGGACAGAGAGATAGATGGAGAGAGAGAGAGACAGGAGAGGGGGAGGGAATAACGGCGGGAAAAAGAGAAACAAACACAGGAACAAAAGAACAAACAGACACGAGAGAAATGTGAAGCGGAGGGAGCCATATATACATATATTTAGATATGGTCTAGGGGAGTGGTAAAACAATACTAATGGGCGTGAATGAGTGTTGCCCATTACAGTTGTCGCACCCACTGTCTCTCCCCGTGTTCTATGCGTTGTGACAATATACACATATATATCTTCCTGCTCTCTTGAGTCCGCTTGTCTGCTTCTTGCGTATTTCTTACTTTCATTTTTCCGTTTGACTCCTCACACCCCTTCTCTACCCCAACCGCAGCTCAAAGAAAGAAGCATTGAATGGTGATAATTGAGTAGAGGTGAACATTAAAAAAAAAAAAGAGTAAGTAATCTCACTACTATTCTTACTATTCTTCTTCTTATCATTATTATGACCATTGCTCTTTTTTTATTTTATTTTATTTTATATTTTTCTTTCCCTCCCGTTCATTAAACCTTCTTGACAATTTGCACCACGTCCTCGTCGTCCAGCAGGTGGTCCTTCCCCACGCGCTGCGGCTGGTGCTTGACGGAGCTCCCCCACACCCACGCGTACTTGAAGTTACTCATCAGCTGCCGGTGAATGCGGTTGCAGAACTTCTCGACCGTCGGCTGCGGCGTGCGCTTGAGAATGACGGGCTCGTCGTAGTCCGGCACCTGCCCTTTTGGCTTGGTGTAGACGCGGATGAAGTTGAGGTGGTCCCAGATACACTCGAGCAGGCCGTCCATGTTCCAGTTGTGGTGCGCCGAGATGGGGCAGTTGTGCGGCAGCCGCGCGATGATGTCGAGCTCCTCGATACTGATTTGATCGATCTTGTTGAGCACGTAGATGCACGGGATGTACAGGCGGTTGCCCTCGATGGCGTCGATGATCTGATCCGCGTCGTAGTCGCCGCGCAGCACAATGTCGCAATTAGCCATGCGGTACTCGCTGAGGATCGTCTTGACGGTCTCGTGGTCGACCTTGGTGAGCGCGCAGGTGCTAGACACCGTAATCCCGCCGCGCTCCTTCTTCGTGATCGTGATGTTCGGCGGCGTCTGGTTCAGCCGGATGCCGAAGCCGTCCAGCTCGCGCTCAATAATGAGCTTGTGCTGCAGCGGCTTGGCCACGTCGAGGACGATGAGAATCAGCGAACAGGTGCGCGCCACGGCGATCACCTGCCGCCCGCGCCCCTTGCCGTCCTTGGCGCCCTCAATGATACCGGGCAGGTCGAGCATCTGCAGCTTCGCGCCGCGGTAGCCGACGATCCCTGGGACGCAGGTGAGAGTGGTGAACTCGTAGGCGCCCACCTCGGAGAAGGTGTTGGTGAGCTTGTTCAGCAGCGTCGACTTGCCGACGGAGGGAAACCCGATGAAGCCGATGCGCGCGTCGCCGGTCTTTTGCACGTCGAAGCCGTCGCCTTTGCCGCCGCCTTTCTTCGACTCCGAGGAAATGAGCTCGCGCTTGAGTTGCGCGAGGCGGGCCTTGAGGGCGCAGACGTGGGCCATGGTGGCCTTGTTCTTCTGCGTCCGCGCCAGCTCGGCCTCAATGTCGTTGATCTTCTGCAGAGCACTCATCTTTGCGCGATGTTTTTTTTTTATATTTATTTATTTATTTATATGTTTGTGTGTTTATGCGGGTATTTTATAAGTTTTTTTTTTTTTGATTCAAAAGTTTTTCTTTTTTAGAAAATTATTTTATTGCTTATGACTTGAGTTTGAATTCCTTATTTTTTTTTCTCTCCTGTAGTTCCGTATGTTCGCTTTATTCTTATGTATTATGTATAAATATGTGGTTCCCTAATACGGTGATCTGCCGAGGATAAGGGTGCGCGTGTGAAGGTGGCGGAATGACGGATATATGTATAGCAACCAGTGCCGTTGGGTAAGCAACCTAGTTCGTCTGAAAGCATCGAAAGTTACACGAAAGCGTTCTCCTTTATTACACACACACACACATACATACACATACACACACGCACACACACACAGACACGCACGGTGACTGATACTGTATTTCACAGACCGGCAGAATCAAGGAAGTGACGTTTGAGGGTGGTAAAGTAAAGAAAATAGACGAGAAGGAGAGGAAAAGAGGCATGCGTGAGAGTGCGCGCAGCACTATTTGGGGGGGGGGGGGGGGAGGGAAGCGAACAGGTGACAGAGCGAGACCAACTCCATGTGGTCCGAGGGTTCTCTGCTCGTCGACACGTACTCCTCCCTACGTGCGTGCGACACACGCACACTTTAGACATGAGCGTACCGCCCCCGCATGCACTCGCACATAGACAGCCAGCTGCCCGCCTTATGTAGTGGTGCGGTGGGCAGGTCTCAGATAGATAGATAAAGAGAGAGAGAGAGAGAGAGAGAGAAACTCTTTTATGACGATGCCGACCTCGAGCAACGATGAAATAATAATAATAAAAAAAGAAGGAAAAGGAAGAAAGAAGGGAAGGAGTGAGAACGCACAGTGCAGAGCGATTGCCATCTGTGTATAGGCGGCGCCCCCAGTATGGCGCACGCAGAGAGGTGTCATGACGATAATTAGTACCAGTACACCATATCGTCCAACTCCTCATTCACCCGAGTCGCCTTGGTATCGTCATCATCGACACCCGCGAACTCTCCCCAGTCGGTGCAGTTGTCGGTGAGCACATAAACACGGAACGTGCGGCCCCCCCGGCGGCGGTGCAACTCGCGGAGGTCGGCGACGGTGTAGTCGGTGTGCCGAAAGTACAACCACTTCATACGCTGCGGGAGATGCGACACCCATTTGAGGCTGTGAGTCGACAGCGGGGGGAGGTAGCGGAAGCTCAACTCTTGCAGCGCTGGCAGGTGGCACAGCACGCACGCCGCCAGCTCGTAGGCGTCGTCGGCAGGGATGGTAAAGTGCTTGCCGTGCCATGCAATCCCCTGTCCCTGCGTGTTATACAATACGTACATTACGTCGGTTTCGCCTTTAAGCAGCTCCCGCATGGCGAATATGTCGACGGGGCCGCCGGGGCGCAGCGCCAGAAACAGATTGTACAGACCCTCCCCGGCAGCGTAGGAGTTATTGCCAGTAGCAGGTCCCTTGCCCAGGTGCGTGCGGCGCAGCTCATTCATGGACAACCCGCGGGCGGCGAAAACAGCCTCTGCACAGGCTGCATCGCGGGCGGCAACTTCTTCTAATGAGGCTTCCCACTGCGGGCCCTGCAAGTCACTTCGCTGCTCCTCCTCCTCGTCCTGTAGTTTCTGTCGCGCCGTCTCCTCCCCCAGTAGCTCCAGAGCTGTGGCAAAGCCCTTGTGGGCAAACTCACGCGCCGCCGCCACCGCCGCCATCTCCTCCGTCGCCTCGCGGAGCTCTGTGCGCACCCTCCGTGCGGGGTGGTGGCGCCGGCGCCGCTTCTTGACCTTATTTCTGGGCTCGCCCCCAGCGCCCGCCTCTTGCACTGCCGCCAGCTGCGTCGAATTGCTCTTATTATTAGCGCTGCCGCCGCTGGACACCGCCAACGAAACCCGCGTTACGGGATATGGGTACGACGCAGTGGATACGGCTATGTCCATTCGCACCGCACCGCCCGCCACAGGCTTCGCCCTGCTGCCTGCCGCCCTCGCTGCGTTGAGCTGAAGTGGACCCGCAACGGCGGCGGCGGCGCGCGTCTGAATCCGGCGCAGCATCCTGTTTTACAAGGAACGTGACAGAGGTCGAAACCCAATCAAAAAGCAGCGACGGCGGCGGAGCAGGTAACGTAGGATTTGACAGACTTCTTCTTGTTCGAGCTTGTAGAAGTAGACAGGCGGCCCTATTTTTCACTTGTTTTTTTTTTTTGGTCCAATGCGCTAAGTTATCAGAGCTTGTGTGTTTCTCTTCTTCCTCCTTTGTATATGAAGAGGCTGCGGAACAATCAATGAATTATCAAGAAAGGGTCTGGAGCGAACAGAGAAAGAGGGGAACAGACGAGATGATACCGAGTGCGCAGATTAAAAAAAAAGAAAAAAAACTGAAACAAAAGGCGCACCCAACCGTATCTAACGCAAATCAGGACGCGCGTGTGAAGGTGGCGGAATGAAGGATATATGTATAGCAACCAGTGCCGTTGGGTACGCGGGACGCTACCTAGTTCTTCTCAAAGCATCGAAAGTCACATGAAAGCGTTATCCTTTATTACACATACATACACACACGCACACACACACACAGACACGCACGGTGACTGATACTGTATTTCACAGACCGGCAGAATCAAGGAAGTGACGTTTGAGGGTGGTAAAGTAAAGAAAATAGACGAGAAGGAGAGGAAAAGAGGCATGCGTGAGAGTGCGCGCAGCACTATTTGGGGGGGGGGGAGGGAAGCGAACAGGTGACAGAGCGAGACCAACTCCATGTGGTCCGAGGGTTCTCTGCTCGTCGACACGTACTCCTCCCTACGTGCGTGCGACACACGCACACTTTAGACATGAGCGTACCGCCCCCGCATGCACTCGCACATAGACAGCCAGCTGCCCGCCTTATGTAGTGGTGCGGTGGGCAGGTCTCAGATAGATAGATAAAGAGAGAGAGAGAGAGAGAGAGAAACTCTTTTATGACGATGCCGACCTCGAGCAACGATGAAATAATAATAATAATAAAAGAAGGAAAAGGAAGAAAGAAGGGAAGGAGTGAGAACGCACAGTGCAGAGCGATTGCCATCTGTGTATAGGCGGCGCCCCCAGTATGGCGCACGCAGAGAGGTGTCATGACGATAATTAGTACCAGTACACCATATCGTCCAACTCCTCATTCACCCGAGTCGTCTTGGTATCGTCATCACCGACACCCGCGAACTCACCCCAGTCGGTGCAGTTGTTGGTGAGAACATAAACATCGAACGTGCGGCCCCCCCGGCGGCGGTGCATCTCGCGGAGGTCGGCGACGGTGTAGTCGGTGTCCCAAAAGTACAACCACTTCATACGCTGCGGGAGATGCGACACCCATTTGAGGCTGTGAGTCGACAGCGGGGGGAGGGAGCGGAAGCCCAACTCTCTCAACGCTGGCAGGTGGCACAGCACGCACGCCGCCAGCTCGTAGGCGTCGTCGGGAGGGATGGTAAAGTGCTCGTTGTCCCATGTTTGCTTCTCTCCCTGACAGTTATAGTATACGTGATTTACGTTGGTCTCGCCCTTGAGCAACTTCCGCATGGTGAATCTGTCGACGGGGCCGCCGGGGCGCAGCGCCAGGAACAGATTGTACAGACCCTTGCCGGCAGCGTAGGAGATTATGTCATTAGCAGGCCCCTTGCCCAGGTGGGTGCGGCGCAGCTCACTCATGGACAACCCGCGGGCAGCGAAGACAGCCTCCGCACGGGCGGTCTCGCGCGCGGGGACTTGCTTCAATGAGGCTCTCCACTGCGGGCCCTGCAAGTCGCAGCGCTCCGCCTCCTCCTCGTTCAACAGCCGTCGTCGCACCGCCGCCTCCGCGTGAAGGAGATACTCCAGTATCGCGGGCATGCAAGCATCCACAGCCTTCCGCAGCCGCCGCCCCTCCGCCTCCGCCCGATTGCAGCGCGCCGGCCATTCTTTTTCTGGAAGGCGCGCCGCCGCCACCGCCATCTCCTCCGTCGTCTCGCGGAGCTCTGTCCGCACCCTCCGTGCGCTGCGGTGGCGCCGGCGACGCTTCTGGACCTTATTTCTGGAAACGCCACCAGCGCCCGCCTCTTGCACCGTCGCCAGCTGCGTCGCACTGCTCTTATTAGCGCTGCTGCCGCCGCTGGACACCGCCAACGAAACCCGCGTTACTGGGTATGGGTACGGCACAGTGGATACGGCTATGTCCATTCGCACCGCACCGCCCGCCACAGACTTCGCCCTGCTGCCTGCCGCCCTCGCTGCGTTGAGCTGAAGTGGACCCGCAACGGCGGCGGCGGCGCGCGCCTGAATCCGGCGCAGCATCCTGTTTTACAAGGAACGTGACAGAGGTCGAAACCCAATCAAAAAGCAGCGACGGCGGCGAAGCAGGTAACGGAGGATTTGACAGACTTCTTCTTGTTCGAGCTTGTAGAAGTAGACAGGCGGCCCTATTTTTCACTTGTTTTTTTTTTTTGGTCCAATGCGCTAAGTTATCAGAGCTTGTGAGTTTCTCTTCTTCCTCCTTTGTATATAAAGAGGCTGCGGAACAATCAATATATTATCAAGAAAGGGTCTGGAGCGAACAGAGAAAGAGGGGAACAGACGAGATGATACCGAGTGCGCAGATTAAAAAAAAAGAAAAAAAACTGAAACAAAAGGCGCACCCAACCGTATCTAACGCAAATCAGGACGCGCGTGTGAAGGTGGCGGAATGAAGGATATATGTATAGCAACCAGTGCCGTTGGGTACGCGGGACGCTACCTAGTTCTTCTCAAAGCATCGAAAGTCACATGAAAGCGTTATCCTTTATTACACATACATACACACACGCACACACACACACAGACACGCACGGTGACTGGTACTATATTTCACAGACCGGCAGAATCAAGGAAGTGGCGTTTGAGGGTGGTAAAGTAAAGAAAATAGACGAGAAGGAGAGGAAAAGAGGCATGCGTGAGAGTGCGCGCAGCACTATTTGGGGGGGGGGGGGGGGGGGGAGGGGGCGAACAGGTGACAGAGCGAGACTAACTCCATGTGGTCCGAGGGTTCTCTGCTCGTCGACACGTACTCCTCCCTACGTGCGTGCCACACACGCACACTTTAGACATGAACGTACCGCCCCCGCATGCACTCGCACATAGACAGCCAGCTGCCCGCCTTATGTAGTGGTGCGGTGGGCAGGTCTCAGATAGATAGATAGATAGATAGAGAGAGAGAGAGAGAGAGAAACTCTTTTATGACGATGCCGACCTCGAGCAACGATGAAATAATAATAATAATAGTAAAGAAGGAAAAGAAAGAAAAAGGGAAGGAGTGAGAACGCGCAGTGCAGAGCGATTGCGGCTCTTCGTATCGGGGGGTCAGGAGGGCGGGGAAAGTGAAGACTGAACGAATATTAGCCATTCTCGAAAGAGAGGAAAGATCCCGCGACGTCGTGACTCATTCACAATCAATAATCTGCGATTCACTACCAGATATAAGTATGTAAATAAGTGTGTAACCGCGCACTCACACCCGTAAACAGCAGCTTCAGTGTGTGTGTGTGCGCGTCTGTGTATAGGCGGCGCCCCCAGTATGGCGCACGCAGAGAGGTGTCATGACGATAATTAGTACCAGTACACCATATCGTCCAACTCCTCATTCACCCGAGTCGCCTTGGTATCGTCATCATCGACACCCGCGAACTCTCCCCAGTCGGTGCAGTTGTCGGTGAGCAACATAAACACGGAACGTGCGGTCCCCCCGGCGACGGTGCATCTCGCGGAGGTCGGCGACGGTGTAGGCGGTGTACAAAAAGCGCAACTCCTTCATACACCGCGGGAGGTGTGACACCCACTCGAGGCTGCGGGGCGACAGCGGAGGGAGGGAGCGGAAGCCCAACTCTCTCAACGCTGGCAGGTGGCACAGCACGCACGCCGCCAGCTCGTAGGCGTCGTCGGGAGGGATGGTAAAGTGCTCGTTGTCCCATGTTTGCTTCTCTCCCTGACAGTTATAGTATACGTGATTTACGTTGGTCTCGCCCTTGAGCAACTTCCGCATGGTGAATCTGTCGACGGGGCCGCCGGGGCGCAGCGCCAGGAACAGATTGTACAGACCCTTGCCGGCAGCGTAGGAGATTATGTCATTAGCAGGCCCCTTGCCCAGGTGGGTGCGGCGCAGCTCACTCATGGACAACCCGCGGGCAGCGAAGACAGCCTCCGCACGGGCGGTCTCGCGCGCGGGGACTTGCTTCAATGAGGCTCTCCCACTGCGGGCCCTGCAAGTCGCAGCGCTCCGCCTCCTCCTCGTTCAACAGCCGTCGTCGCACCGCCGCCTCCGCGTGAAGGAGATACTCCAGTATCGCGGGCATGCAAGCATCCACAGCCTTCCGCAGCCGCCGCCCCTCCGCCTCCGCCCGATTGCAGCGCGCCGGCCATTCTTTTTCTGGAAGGCGCGCCGCCGCCACCGCCATCTCCTCCGTCGTCTCGCGGAGCTCTGTCCGCACCCTCCGTGCGCTGCGGTGGCGCCGGCGACGCTTCTGGACCTTATTTCTGGAAACGCCACCAGCGCCCGCCTCTTGCACCGTCGCCAGCTGCGTCGCACTGCTCTTATTAGCGCTGCTGCCGCCGCTGGACACCGCCAACGAAACCCGCGTTACTGGGTATGGGTACGGCACAGTGGATACGGCTATGTCCATTCGCACCGCACCGCCCGCCACAGACTTCGCCCTGCTGCCTGCCGCCCTCGCTGCGTTGAGCTGAAGTGGACCCGCAACGGCGGCGGCGGCGCGCGCCTGAATCCGGCGCAGCATCCTGTTTTACAAGGAACGTGACAGAGGTCGAAACCCAATCAAAAAGCAGCGACGGCGGCGAAGCAGGTAACGGAGGATTTGACAGACTTCTTCTTGTTCGAGCTTGTAGAAGTAGACAGGCGGCCCTATTTTTCACTTGTTTTTTTTTTTTGGTCCAATGCGCTAAGTTATCAGAGCTTGTGAGTTTCTCTTCTTCCTCCTTTGTATATAAAGAGGCTGCGGAACAATCAATATATTATCAAGAAAGGGTCTGGAGCGAACAGAGAAAGAGGGGAACAGACGAGATGATACCGAGTGCGCAGATTAAAAAAAAAAGAAAAAAAACTGAAACAAAAGGCGCACCCAACCGTATCTAACGCAAATCAGGACGCGCGTGTGAAGGTGGCGGAATGAAGGATATATGTATAGCAACCAGTGCCGTTGGGTACGCGGGACGCTACCTAGTTCTTCTCAAAGCATCGAAAGTCACATGAAAGCGTTATCCTTTATTACACATACATACACACACGCACACACACACACAGACACGCACGGTGACTGGTACTATATTTCACAGACCGGCAGAATCAAGGAAGTGGCGTTTGAGGGTGGTAAAGTAAAGAAAATAGACGAGAAGGAGAGGAAAAGAGGCATGCGTGAGAGTGCGCGCAGCACTATTTGGGGGGGGGGGGGAGGGGGGAGGGGCGAACAGGTGACAGAGCGAGACTAACTCCATGTGGTCCGAGGGTTCTCTGCTCGTCGACACGTACTCCTCCCTACGTGCGTGCCACACACGCACACTTTAGACATGAACGTACCGCCCCCGCATGCACTCGCACATAGACAGCCAGCTGCCCGCCTTATGTAGTGGTGCGGTGGGCAGGTCTCAGATAGATAGATAGATAGATAGAGAGAGAGAGAGAGAGAGAAACTCTTTTATGACGATGCCGACCTCGAGCAACGATGAAATAATAATAATAATAGTAAAGAAGGAAAAGAAAGAAAAAGGGAAGGAGTGAGAACGCGCAGTGCAGAGCGATTGCGGCTCTTCGTATCGGGGGGTCAGGAGGGCGGGGAAAGTGAAGACTGAACGAATATTAGCCATTCTCGAAAGAGAGGAAAGATCCCGCGACGTCGTGACTCATTCACAATCAATAATCTGCGATTCACTACCAGATATAAGTATGTAAATAAGTGTGTAACCGCGCACTCACACCCGTAAACAGCAGCTTCAGTGTGTGTGTGTGCGCGTCTGTGTATAGGCGGCGCCCCCAGTATGGCGCACGCAGAGAGGTGTCATGACGATAATTAGTACCAGTACACCATATCGTCCAACTCCTCATTCACCCGAGTCGCCTTGGTATCGTCATCATCGACACCCGCGAACTCTCCCCAGTCGGTGCAGTTGTCGGTGAGCACATAAACACGGAACGTGCGGTCCCCCCGGCGACGGTGCATCTCGCGGAGGTCGGCGACGGTGTAGGCGGTGTACAAAAAGCGCAACTCCTTCATACACCGCGGGAGGTGTGACACCCACTCGAGGCTGCGGGGCGACAGCGGAGGGAGGGAGCGGAAGCCCAACTCTCTCAACGCTGGCAGGTGGCACAGCACGCACGCCGCCAGCTCGTAGGCGTCGTCGGGAGGGATGGTAAAGTGCTCGTTGTCCCATGTTTGCTTCTCTCCCTGACAGTTATAGTATACGTGATTTACGTTGGTCTCGCCCTTGAGCAACTTCCGCATGGTGAATCTGTCGACGGGGCCGCCGGGGCGCAGCGCCAGGAACAGATTGTACAGACCCTTGCCGGCAGCGTAGGAGATTATGTCATTAGCAGGCCCCTTGCCCAGGTGGGTGCGGCGCAGCTCACTCATGGACAACCCGCGGGCAGCGAAGACAGCCTCCGCACGGGCGGTCTCGCGCGCGGGGACTTGCTTCAATGAGGCTCTCCACTGCGGGCCCTGCAAGTCGCAGCGCTCCGCCTCCTCCTCGTTCAACAGCCGTCGTCGCACCGCCGCCTCCGCGTGAAGGAGATACTCCAGTATCGCGGGCATGCAAGCATCCACAGCCTTCCGCAGCCGCCGCCCCTCCGCCTCCGCCCGATTGCAGCGCGCCGGCCATTCTTTTTCTGGAAGGCGCGCCGCCGCCACCGCCATCTCCTCCGTCGTCTCGCGGAGCTCTGTCCGCACCCTCCGTGCGCTGCGGTGGCGCCGGCGACGCTTCTGGACCTTATTTCTGGAAACGCCACCAGCGCCCGCCTCTTGCACCGTCGCCAGCTGCGTCGCACTGCTCTTATTAGCGCTGCTGCCGCCGCTGGACACCGCCAACGAAACCCGCGTTACTGGGTATGGGTACGGCACAGTGGATACGGCTATGTCCATTCGCACCGCACCGCCCGCCACAGACTTCGCCCTGCTGCCTGCCGCCCTCGCTGCGTTGAGCTGAAGTGGACCCGCAACGGCGGCGGCGGCGCGCGCCTGAATCCGGCGCAGCATCCTGTTTTACAAGGAACGTGACAGAGGTCGAAACCCAATCAAAAAGCAGCGACGGCGGCGAAGCAGGTAACGGAGGATTTGACAGACTTCTTCTTGTTCGAGCTTGTAGAAGTAGACAGGCGGCCCTATTTTTCACTTGTTTTTTTTTTTTGGTCCAATGCGCTAAGTTATCAGAGCTTGTGAGTTTCTCTTCTTCCTCCTTTGTATATAAAGAGGCTGCGGAACAATCAATATATTATCAAGAAAGGGTCTGGAGCGAACAGAGAAAGAGGGGAACAGACGAGATGATACCGAGTGCGCAGATTAAAAAAAAAGAAAAAAAACTGAAACAAAAGGCGCACCCAACCGTATCTAACGCAAATCAGCAGGCGCGTGACAGCGGCATCATGACAATACAGAGTGCACCACGACGGTTAGGTGGCGGGAAACAAAGAAGTACTGATAGACGTTAGCCAGTGGAAAGAGGCGCCAGGAACACAGCTCACACGCACGGGTCATCTTGCTAGCAAGCGGATACACGCAGAGAGAGAGAGAGAGAGAGAGAGAGAGAGCGAGAGAGAGAGAGAGAGAGAGAGAGAGAGAGAGAGAGAGAGAGAGAGAGAGAGAGAGAGAGAGAGAGAGAGAGAGAGAGAGAGGATCGGAAGAGATGCGACGAAGCGCACTTTTCATCAGCAGAGACAGCAGCAACAGTGCACCGAAACCAGGAAAACAATAACTGGGCTTCAAAGATGCAAAGAGTAGAAGCAAACAAGCACATACAAGTCACGTAAAAACCGAAGAGCAGACTGAAGATGCTCAACTCCCTTTCCTGACGTTTGAGATGGTAACAGAGAGGGTCGGGGGTGAGAGTACGCAGTTGGTTCACTCTATTGTTTGTTTGCTCAGTAAAAAGGTAGAATTAGAAATTTTGCACCTCTGTTAAGTAGCACCGCTCCACTCACGTATATTTCAGCAATACCGCAGAGTGCGTCTAGGTTTGCTTAACTTTTCAGCCTTTTTTGGATGCTCCTTAGTTTTTCTCCGTTCTCCTGCCCGGAGTGTCATATAGCAAAAAGAAAAAGAAAAAGAGGAATAAATATATAAATAAACAAAACTCAAGCAACAGACAAAAGTGCAAGAGTACATAGATTGAAGCACAGTAAAAAGAGGGGGGGGGGGGAAGAAGAAAGAACGCGGAAGGGACGTGTTGAGCACGAGTAAAAGTTGGAAGTCATTGTTGTGTGTAGGGAAGCCTTTAAAATCAAGTGGAGGAATATATAAACAAACGGTAGCAAAAACAATAACAACAACAGCAGCAACACACAACAATAGCAAAGAAAAAAATAAAAAACAACAATCGAGGAGTATTACAAAAAATAAATAAATAATAAAATAATATAGGCAACGGCTTATATATCTCAACAAACCGTGCGATGACTGATGTGATTCATACCAAACGGCGTGCAGCACTGAGTCGGGACGGGGGAAAGGAGGGGAAAAGAGGTAGAGAGATAGAGAGATAGAGAGAGAAACAGAGAGAGAAAGACACTTGGAAAAACAAGTCTAGCTATATAAAATTTTTACCCACTGAATGCGTTTAACTTTTAATATTTCCCAGCACGACTGCAGTGAAAGGATATGTGCTACTCATACACTGTCAGGGATTTCACCTCTTTTGAAAGGAATAACGATGCAAAAAAAAAAAAAAAACAAAAAAAAACAACATCCTTTCTTTTTGGAAATTAATATGAATGATACTACTAATAAGAGAGACTTTTCACTGAGGACGCGGGGACGACGGACGGGTAGGTGCCGGCGGCGCCGGGAGCGGTGGCAGCCCGTGCTGGCGCAGCCCCTCGCTGACGGCGGTGGGAATCACTGCGGCGAGGGCGTGCAGGCAGCTTCGTGCCTGCTTTGAAGGCAAATTGTTGTCGCCCTGACAGAGAGGGAGCAGTCGCGGCAGAATTGCATCCGCCATCGCGACGGAGGGCGGCGGCGGCCCCGTGCACAGCCTCTCCAGTATGGAGGCCGCGTCGACAGGAAGGAAAACCACCCTGTTTATGTCGCCAACGAATCCCGCGAGGGCAGCGATGACGTCGGGACTGAAGACCGCCTCCCGCACCCCCTCGCCCGCCTCGGCCAGCTCCCGCAGTACCTTCAGGGCCCCCACGAAGCGCTGGTAGGACTCGGTGGTCTGACGCGTGCCGGCGACCCCGGAAGACCACTCACGCGCAGCCAGCGCCTCCAGCAGTTGCGGCAGCGCGTGACGGAGCAGGAGAGTGGATTGCCCGTCACGGACCTCGGGGTCCGGCGCGGCGACACTCGCCCCCGCCACTAGACGGGCGGCGGCGAGCGCGTGGGTGCGATACGTGGAGCTCCCACTGTCCTGTCCCGCGGCGAGGAGAAGCGCCGGGAGCATGCCCGCCTCCAGCAGCTGCCGCAGCTGCCGCGCGTTGCCCAGTGCCATGTAGGCCGCGGCGCGGTAGGCGTTTTCCGAGTGCTCCCGACCCTTGCATCGCATGGCGTTCATGATGATACCCACAAATCCCGCGTCCATCGCGGCCTGCACGCCCTCCTCTAAGCTGTCGGGGCGGGCCGGCGCCAGGCCCGCCCCCGTGCCGCACCAACCCAGCAGCGAGAGAGCACACGAGAGCGCGCGGGTTGGCACGCCCTTGCGGCTGCAGCGGCACAGAGGTGCCAGAGACGGCAGCGCGGCGAGCGCGATGGTCTTCGTTGGGCGCGGTGGGTTTTCGCACAGCAATTTCAGAAGGGCAAGCGCGGCGTGGACGGTATCGGCCGAGAGGCGCTGCTGGGAGGTGAGAAGGGTTGCCACTGCCGGTATCGCGCCGCGCAGGCGGAGAAACTCCACCGCCCCCGGCAGCGTCCTCGCCACCTCGGACAGCCACAGCAAGGCACCGCGTGCGAGAGGGCTGTCCCTTCCTGCGCCGCCGACGGTCGCGAGTAGCTCGGGGATGAGACGGCCACACACGAGCGCGACCCGGGCATTCCTATTTTCCTGCGTTCCCTTGCCTAGGTTTGCAAAGTCTCGCATGGTGCGGAGCGCTGTGGAAGGGGTGGCATCGAGGCTCTTCACGCAATTACACAGCGCCGACACAAGGCCCGCGTCGAGGAGCGCCGCCAGCTGCGCCGCACTGCCGGACGCCAGCACGGATAGCACCTCGCACGCGTCGCTCACGTCCTGCTTCCAGTCGCTGCACAGCGCCGTCTTCACCGCGGCAGCGACGCCCGCGTCGAGTGCCGCCTGCACGTGCGCCTCCGTGCCGCCCCTGATGAGCGCCAGCACGAAGTTCAGACCTAGCACCCCAGACGGCTGACGCATCCACTCCAGAACCTTCGGCAGCGCCGTGAGCGCCTGCAAGGGGGTCGGGGGTAGGTCCGTTGTGTGAATCAGGAGAGTAAGAGCCTGCTGCGCATCTTTTGCATATTTCCCAAGTACCGTGTATACTCTGCCGCCTAGGACCGTGCTGCTCCTCTTGATATAGTCCGCCAGCGCAATGCCCACGTCAGCGGTCAGCATCGCGTTGCGGAGATGGGGGAACCGGAGGCACGCTCGCAGCACTAGTAAAATGCCCAACTTCGCTCCACGGTCGCCACACCGCAGAAGTGCAGGGACAGCGGCGGGGACAAGCGCACCGATAACCACGTCACAGGTGTCGTGGAGATCCCTAGGTCTTGCCAGAGCCCCCAGCGCGCGAAGGGCCGCCTCCTGCACCGCCTCGCTGCCGCTGGCGGGAGTACCGCCGTTCCCGCACGTGAGCGCAACAAGAATGGGAACGACGCCGCTGAAGACCACCAGCCGAGATTCCGACTCGGCAAAGCGGCGCACGACGGCCAGCGCCTGCAACATCGCTGCCTCGTCGGTGCCTCCGGCGGCGCGGCTTCCTTCACCCGCGCGCAGCGTGTCCACCGCGTCGCGCAGAGGGACGTGCCTTGGGTACAGCTCCATCGCGCGTGCGTGTGTGCGTGTATGAGTGCGTGTGTGCCTATACGGCGACGAATGGTGCGCCACGAAAAGCAATCGTATTAACTTTTGCGTCAACGAAGAGGAATTCTATCTCGCTTGCACTGTGAATGTTACTCCGAAGCCTTTACAAAAACAGAAACAAAAACAAAAAGAAAACACAAAAATATCAGAGAAGAGCGATCGAAGGAGCGGAGAAAGTGAGGAAGAGATTGTATGCGTGTGTATGTGTGTGTGCGCAGGTCATACGAGAGATGTCGAGTACTCCAGAGCTAGTGAGCAGTGCACAGAAGCACACGACCGCGGCTCTCTACCCCCAGAGGATTCCGAAAAGCATCAGAATGAAAATGAGACGTAGGCGCCAGAGGGGGCGGAGGAGAGGGGGGAGAGAGTGATTGTGTAAATCACACACACACACAAAAAGAAAAGAAAAGAAAAGAAAAGAGTAAGGGTAAGGGTACGTGAAAACGTTCAGCTACTCCATACCGTGACGGCCGGCGGCAGAAGATTCAGTCGCACCAAAATATAATCCTATCGCATTCTTCGTTGAGCTGGTCCCGTCTTTCCCACACATCGTCAATGTGGGCGTACGCGCCCCAATCGGTGCAGTCGGAGGCGTGGAGGTCGATGGAGAGCAGCTGCGGGCAGCGCTTGTACAGGGCGAGGAGGTCGGCGACGGTGAACTTGGTGTGGAAAAGCGCCAGCACCGTCACTGTCCGCGGAATGCCCGACAGCCACGCGCGCCCGTCAGGGGACGACAGCGGCGGGAAGTGATACACACGCAACGACTGAAGGTCCGGCAGGTGGCGGAGGAGGCGATGGAGGAAGTCGTACGCGCTGGCGGCGGAAATGACCTGGAGGAGGCTATCGCCGCGCTCCGTATCCAGCGCCACACGTGTGGTAGTGGTGGTAAAGTATAGATCTCTCACCTTTCGTTCCTGCGCAAGCAGCTTGACCATTGCGGCGTCGGTTGGGAAGCCCACGTCACACAGCGCGAGGTACAGCTCCCACAGGCCGCGCGCGACGGCGGCCGCGGCGAAGTGGCCCAGAGACTGGCCCCTCCACCTCCTCGTCAGGTACCGATACTCGAGCTCCTCGCGTGTGCAGTCCAGCGCGCGGCACAGCCACTGCAGCTGGACGGAGGCGCCGCGCTCCACAGCCTCCGCAGCGGCGGTGCCTCCGTCCTCGGCCGACCGGGCGGCGGCGACGGCGCTGCGGTACATGTCGGCACGCGTTGCGTGCGGCCGCGCGGCTGTCTCCGCGTCCTGCAGCCGGCGCCGCGCCGCCTCCTCCGCCCCCGGCAGCAGCTCCAGAGCCGCAGGTAGGCAGCAGTCGACCATCTCCCGCAGTTGGGACATCGCCTGCTCCAACCTGCCGCAGTGTCCCCGCCATTCTTTCTCTGAAAAGCGCGCCGCCGCCGCCATCTCCTCCGCCGTCTCGCGTAAATCCGTCCGCGCCTCCTCCAGCTGCTCTTGAAGGCTGTCCCGCTCTTTACGCAGCTTCTCGTTCTCCTCCGTCAGCGCCGCCATCTGCGCGGTCATTCTCTCCACCGTCTGTTTCTGCTTTTCATTTTCACAACGGGCTTCCGTGAGGGCCGCTTGCAGCCCCTCAACGGTGTCGGCGCTGGCATTGTCGCTACCGCTGCTGCTGCGGGTGCCGATCATGGTGGGCGTCTCCCTGGGAGAAAAACAAACAAACAAACAAACTGGGAACCAAGAACCGTAATTCTGCGCTGCGCCGCGGCGTGATACACTCGTTTGCGCTTTTAACAATTCTTGGATTTCCAGAAGTGGAGGTGCCTCTTTATTTGCTCGAATTGAAAATGGTGCGAGATCGTCTCAAAAGAGTACAGGTAGTGTGAAGAGGTGGGGGGAGGGGGAGAGATACAATCGAGACAGTTTATTTGAAAATGGCAGAGGCGCAAACATACAACAAAACAAGTGAAGGCAAGGAGGAGAGGGGGGGGGGGGCGGTAATGTGTGTGTGTGTGTGTGTGCGTGTGTGTGTGTGTCTGTGTGTGATCAGTACTCGCCACGCGTTTAGAGTAAAACATGCACACGGCACGCCACATCATATCTTATACACGCACAGGTAAATGAAAACTGTTTGATAGTTGAGCAGGACTATGAGTTTGAAACACACACACACACACACAGAAACAGACACGAGAGGATTAATGCCACGATCAATAGTTGTTTTATGAGTCTTCTTTTCATTTTCCGTTTTTAGGCGGCTGTAGAGATCGACAGTAGAGTGCACCTATTCTGGATTTGCCACTGGTGCAGACGAGTCGGACGAGGGAAGACGCGTCTAATCAAGAATAATACAGTATCCTTGAGAGATGCTTCAACAGCAGCTGAGGACGTGATCGTTTTGCTCCATTTTTCTCCCACTTTTGTATCAAGGCGAGCAACAGTGGGAAAAAAAAAGACCTATCTCTCTCTCTCTCTTATTTTTTTTTATTTTTATCCCATTTGTTCGCGTGCCAGGTCAGCACTGGCGGCTCAGCAAAACCCCCAGCAGCGGCTCCAGAGAGGCCACGAGGCCAGCCAGCAGTCGCGCCCGCCCGCGCAGCGTCTCCCGCGCATACACCGCACGCTCCTCCGCCTCCGCCCCCGCCCATTCCCCTGTTACCCCTCCCGTCGCTGGCGCAACAGCAGCGGCGGTGGCGGTGGTGGAGGAGGTGGAGGCATTCCCCACGCTGCTACTGCTCTCTGCTGCGACGCCCAACTCCCGCAGTAGCATCTGCACCCCCGCCCCGTGCGATGCTGCCGGCGACACCGACACAGCGGCTGCGGCTGCGGCGGCGGTGCACTGCCGCTCCACCTGCTGCAGTTGGGCGAGAAGCAGCTCCAGAAGCTGCGCCAGGGCTCGCAGGCGCTCCCGAACAGCGTCTCGCACCCGCCGCTGCTGCGCCGCCGCCGCCGCCGCCAAGCGCCCTGGACTCGCGGCCTCGTGGGCGGCGAGGGCGGCCTCGGCGGCCCGCAGCAGCGCCTCTGCATCGTCCGGTGTGCTGCGGCCCTCTTGGTGTTGTGACGAGCGGTGACGTTGTTTCCGTTTGCTGTTGCTGCTTTTGCTTCTGCTGCTGGCGTTGCTGTTGTCGTGGGAATCGATGTCATCGGTGTCGCTGCTTCCGCAGCTCCCAGTGCGTTCTGTCACCTTCTTTCGTTTCTTGCGTCGCCGCTCACCGCCACCACCGCCGCCGCCGCCGAGGCCTGCGCGGGGGCTCTTTTCTGCCGCCGCCGACTTACCCCGCGTGGTCACGTGAGTGGGGGCGCTGCCTCTCCGCCTCGAGCCTGTCTTTGCCACCGCCGCCGCCGGTCGCACCGAGGAGTCCAAATCGGGGATGTACGAGGGGGCCACGGCCGACGACGGTGCCACCCACGGCCGGGCCTGGGGCGTCTTGCCGGAGCCGCCAGCGCCGCCGCCGCGCCGACCGCCGTGGCTGGCGGAGACGCTGCTCCCCCGCCGGCGCCGCCCCACGCTACTACTACCGCGACTGCCAGCGCCGCCGTCGCCGTGCTGCTTGCCGCGCCAACTCCCCGCGGAGCGACTTCCCTGCAGCTCGCCGTCCTCCTCTTGCTGCTGCTGCTGCCGCTGCTGCTGCTGCTGGAGGAGGAGTCGCAGGGCGTCGCAGCGGTCGCGCAGCCGCCGGCCCGCCGCCTCCTCCGCCGCGCGCGCGGCCCACACGCGGTGCAGCGCCAGGCGCAGCGTCAGCTCCGTCTCCTCCAGCTGTCGCACCACGCTGAGCACGACGCCGCGCGCGGGACGGAAGAGCGGCTCCGTCAGCAGCGCCGCGAAGCGGCAGTCCCGCAGGAAGCGCGCGTGCGCCGTCGCCAGGTCGACGCCCGCGCTCGCGCCCGCGCGCCGCGAAGTCGGAGGGCTTACGGAGAGCGCCGTGGCGCGGTGCGCGGCGGCGGCGGCGCGGCAGCGGTCCCAGAAGAAGGCCTGGAGGTGCCGGAGCGCCTGGCGGCTGCAGCTGAGGAGGAAAAAGACGTCGGGGACGCCGCACTCGTGGCTGAGGCGCCACACCTGCGTCTGCAGCCGCTCCGCCGCCTTCCAAAAGAGCGCCGTGCAAAAGAGGTCCTGGTAGTCGCGCAAGAATCCCCGCGGCAGCAGCGCCGCCATCCCGCTCCCCGCGCTGCCGCTACTGCTGGCGCTGTTGTTGCCGCCCACAGTCGTGCCACCACCGCCGCTGCCGTCGCCTCCCCCAGCCCCAAAGGCCGGCAGACGGCTGCGCAGGAGACGCGACTCGGCCTCATCGACGTCGCGTATGCGGAGCGTCGCCAGGAAGGAAACGGGAGACATGAAGCGCGCGCCCGACACGCCGCCACCGCCGCTGCTTTTGCCAGCCGCAGCACTACCCGCTGCGCGACCGCCGCCGCCCCCGGTGGCCGCGGCCTCCTCCGTCATGGCCCACTGCAGTTCCTCCGCGCCGCCTCCCGCCCCTTGCCCCTCCCCCTCCCCTGCCTCCGCCCACCAGCGGGCGACCTCTGCGCTGAGGCGGGTGGCGACGGAGCGCCAATAGTCGACGCGCGCCGCCGCGTGCAGCTCCGCCTGCATCGCCGCCGGGGAGCCGTAGTAGGCGAGCTCGTCTTCCTCTTCCTCATTGTCGTCACTGTATTCACCCCCCGCGCGCCACTGCTCTTCGCTGCGTTGGCGGGAGCGCGACCCGAGTGGGGCTGGCGACTCTGCTTTCCCCTGGCGTCCCTGCCCCCGCTGCTGCCGCTGTTGCCGCCGTCCCCACTCGTCCTCCAGCGCCACGAGCACCGCCTCCTCCACGGTCGACTCGTAGGCCTCGTCGATGGCGTCGGACCACACGGCGCTGAGGGCGGCGGCGGCGCGGGTGTTCTGCAGCAGCAGCACCTCCATTAGCTGACTCGTCAGTGTGTGCAACGGGCCGAACGGGGGCAGCAGCAGGAACTGCAGCGCCTTGCGACTGATAAAGTCCCGCACGCAGCGCCCCAAGTGTAAATAGTAATGGGAGCACCGCAGCAGCGCCGCCGTTTGCTTTTCCGACAAGGCTAGTGTCTCGACACTACCACTCGCGTTGACGCCACTAGTGATACTCTTGCGAGATGGGCTGCTGCTGCCACCGGCGGCCACGTAACTGTCGCTGTCTCCGACGCGCCTGCTGCTGCGTCCCCCTGTCGTCTTTCCTTTTCTCCTCGCCGTGCTGTCAGAATTGTCGTCGTCGTCGTCGTCGCCTCCGCCGCCGCTCCTCTTGTTGCCCCACAGCTGCTCTACTGTCTTTGAGCAAGAGGGGGACGACCATGCATGCGGCGCGCCTAGAAAAATGGCGTCCAGTCGGTCGTCAGTCAGCACGCGAAACGCGGAAAGAGTATCGCGCCACTGCTGCTGCTGCTGCTGTTGTGACGGCGGAGGGCACGTCTGTCGCTGGCCGGGTGCAGCGGGCGGCGAGACGTCAAGGGCCGTGTCGAAGAAATCCAGCGTCAGGTCCTCGTACCAGGAGGTGGTGGAAAAGTACCGCCAACGCTGCTCATCCTCCTCTTCCTCCTCTTCCTCCTTTTTTGCCTTTGCCGCATCCGGGTCCTCTGCAGAGTGCACCCGCCCATGACGGGGAGTCGCCGTGTCACTTCGGCTGGTGACCCTGCCGCTGCGACTGCCACTGCCCCCGCCTCTCCCCACTTTGGAGGCCAGCACGGCCCCCATGCGTCTGCAGCGCGCCAGGAAGGCGTTGGCCGTCGCATCACCGGGGAGTGGGGAGTGCTGATGTGAAGAGGAGGAAAATAGATCGTCATCGCACTGTCCATGACGATGGAGATGATGATGACAACCATCACCCCTCACACCACCACCACCACCACTGTCATCACCGTGGGTTTCCGTGCCGTGACGGCTCGGACATCGGTACGCTGCCACTGAGGCCCCAACGACGCTGTCGGCATTCCACCCCCGCAGCTCCTTTTCCATGTTACTCAGCAGCTCCTCGTACGCCGCCTGGCTCCAGCGTCCCATGACGCGTCGCCCCGCGCTGCCGCCGTGCCCGGCCAGGCAGTCTTCGTTGAGGTCCCCCACCACGTACATGGCGTCGGGATGACAGTACCCTTGCGCGTCGTAGCGACAACACCCGGTGCTGGCGCCGTCTTGCTGAGTGGTGCCATTGCCATTGTGATTGTTACTGTTGTTGTTGTTGTTATGAATGGTATTACCCGGAGTAGGTGTGTTGCTGCTGTTGGTGTCGTTGGGGCTAGTGACCTGAGCCAAGTAGGCGCGCAGGCTCTCTGATATGGGGCCCTGCGATGGCACCGAAGAGCAGTGGCGGCGCTGCTGTTGGGCGAGAATGGGCGTGTCCTCCTCGTTTTCCTCATTTTCTGTGCTTGCATCACGTTTTGGCTCGTTCGCCCCTTGCTGCTCTTTTAGCTTCTGCAAGTTCGCGACCGAAGGGGCCGCCACATGGGTAGTCGTCGCAGCACCATCAGCAGTGGTGGCATTGGTAGACGAAGAAGGGAATGTGGAGGAGGCGACACGCGCGCTTGCGTCGTCTCCGCTTTCTCGTTCTTTTCCTGTTGTTGTTGTTGTTGTTGTTGATGGCGGAGGCATGCGGCGTTTGAGCCGAAAGCGCAGCAGGGCGAATTCCCCAGGACGCACATTGTAGGGAGAGTCGCTAAACAGCTCGGCGTCAGAATTTGCATTGCTGCCACTGCTGCTGTCACTGCTGACGATGGCGGCGGTATCACCACCTTGATGACTGTCTTCACTCCCCTCTTCTTCCTTCTTTTCACTATCCCCCGCTCCCCCAGCTTCTCTCCCGCCGGTACCCCCTCCGTTATTCGTTGCACCAGGCACGTCAAACATGACACGGCGACGCCGACGCTGAGACGAGAGATTCGTCGCACTCGCAGCTTCGTGATCCTTCCATGTTTGGCCCTTTGCCTTCTTCTTCTTCTTCTGTCCGTCGGCGGTGCTGCCACTCTCGCCCGCCTCCACGCGATCACCGTCGTTGTCATCATCATTATCACTACTAGTATTACTACTACTGCTGCTCTCACCGCTAGAAGTGCGAGAGCTCTCGCCGCTGGGGTCGGAATCCTGAGGAGGGTAGAGAGGGTGAATCCGGCGGCGTCGGCGCGACAAACGGGAAAGATGCGCGGCCGAGAGCGGAATAACAAAGGCGCCTAGCAGTTTATTTTCGTTTTTCTGCTCTTCCGCATCCACAGCAGTCGTCTCTGCTGCATTTCTGCCGCCTTCCGTCTTTTCCTCACCAGCACTTTGCTGCTGCACTTCGTCTTTGCTGTGTTTTTCTGCTGCTTCTGCTGCTGCGGAGGAGGCGGAGGCGGCGGTTTCCTCTATTGCCTCTAGCGCGGTCTCGTGCGCCTGCCGAACGGACGCGAGGCACCTCTGCATTTCCACAAGCCGCGGGTGCTGCAGGGCGAGGCGGGCGGCGCGCCACTGCTCCCGCCGCGCCACCCACGCGCGCCGCCGCACCTGCGACTCGTAGGCCTCCGCCATCGCCGCCGCCGCCGCGTTGATGCTTTCCGCCGTTTGCCCACCCGCATCGAGAATAACACCGCTGCCGCTGCTGTTGTCGTTGGTGGTGGTGGTGGTTGCATTACTACGCCTCGCGGTGCCAGTGGGTGCTGCCGTGACGTCGCCAACAGCCCTGCTGCTCCTGCCCCCTCTGCCCAGACGCATCTCAAAGGACATGGCGCCGTAGAGCGCACTCATCACCCGCGACGAACGGCTGCTAGTGGTGGTGGCGCTGCTGGCGTACGTGGACGACACCGAAGAAACAGAAGAGAAGGAGGATGAGGAGAGAGAATCGTCTGCGGCGTCCCCGCGCTGCCGCTGACGGATGCGGTGCTGCACGCTGCGGTGCGCGCGGCGGAGGCCGAGGATACTGGAGGCGGCACTGCTGCTGCCGCCGCAGCCACTGCTACTGCTGCTGCTGCTGTTGGCGGCGCGCGGTGACGACAGCGAAGACGAAGGGGACAATGCGTGGGAGGAGGGGAAGTGGGACGGGTCATGGATGTTACTTCCCATTCCCGATGGCGACTCGCCGGTTTGGTGTTGCTTTCCCTTCGCCGCAGCGACGGCCGCGTCGTCGCCCAGGTCGCTGTCCATATCAATAGATATGTGGGAGCGCGCCTCCGAGGGCTCACGCCTGCGACGGTTTTCCTCCTCGTCTTCTTCATTTTCGTTGTGAGGCTCCCGAACACCGGAGACGCGCCGCATCCCCTCCTCCTCCATAACAACAACAACACTCCCATCCTCTGAGACAGCGCGGCGGCTTTGCGACGCGGCTTCCCCCGATGCTCTCCCATTTGCGTTGCGTGCACCGCTTGCCTGACTCTTCCCCTCGTTGGTGTCACCCGCGGCGCGTCCGTCGTCATTGCTCGCCGGCGAGGCTGAGCGGGTCGAGTTCGGCGAGGGCGACGATGATGACGACGATAATGATGATGCGGAAGGGGCCGCGACGGCGCGCACCAGCACATCATTGCACGACTCGTAAAAGTCGCACCAATAGCCGACGCCGCCGCCCGCCGCCACCGGATCGACCAGCGGCAGCGGCAGGAGCGGCGCACCCCACGCGGGCCCCTCCCTGCCAACCTTTTCCTCTTTCCCTCCCGCCACCACACCATCACCATCATCACCGTCAATGCCTCTCCCGTCGTTGTGACCTTTGCAGCCGCCGCCGTCATCCTGTCCAGCGAGACGACACAGAAATTCGCGGCAGACGGCGGCGATGGCGGCGGCGCCGTCGCGCTCCTGGCGCGCGGTCTCCTCATCCATCACGGCGCGGCGGTGAAGGGCGTCGGCGGAGGGCGGGAGCTCCGGGGCAAAAGACAGAGTCTCCGCCGCAGCCGCCGTTCCTTCCGCGCCACCAATGCTGCCACCGCACACGCCGAGACCCGCGTCTGGCATCCACGACAGCAGCAGCTGCCGCAGCCGCCGCTCCTCCTGTGCGGCGCGGACGGCGATGTGCGTGGCGGCCAGACGCAGCGTGCGCACCGCCAGGCCCGCCTCCAGCAGCGCGGCCGCCGCCGCCGGCGCTACGAAGCACGGCAGCCGCTCGGGGGAGGTGTCGAGGCTGAAGCCGCTCGTCGTCGCCCCGTGCGAGGAAACAATGAAGAAGTCGTCGGTGGCGTCGCGCGGCGCGCGGCCGGTGGTGAGCCACACGCGCAGCATCGCGTTCAGCGGGCGGGCGGCGGAGGTGAAGAGATACGCCAAGACGTCCGCAGGGGCGCTCAGGAGTGTCAGGCGCTGCTGGGCCTCGAAGGCGGCGGCCTCCAGATCGGCGTTTACGAGGGGATTTGACAGTGGTTGTTGTTGTTGTTGTTGTCCTTTTCCGCCACCAACTCCTCCGCTGTTTTTTCTTTGGCTCGCCCCGCTTGATTCCTCCCGCCCTTCGGGGTGTTGCGACGCCCCCAGCAGCAACGCCTCGTGGCGCTCCAGCCTCCACTGCTGCTGCCGCCACGCCGCCTCCGCCTGCTGCACCGTCGCCCAGCCCGACCCACTTGCGCTGGCGCCCCGCGCGGCCGCCCCGTAACTGTGGTGGTGTTGGTGGTGGATAGGAGCCCCCGCCGCCCCGACGGCCGCGTGCGCGATGGTCTTGCTCACCTGCTGCTCGCTCAGCAGCGAAAAGATCGCCGAGAGCACGCGGGCGGAGCTCATGTGCGCCAGCAGCGCGCCGCGCGCCTCCCAGCCGGCCCCCGCGTGCACCCCAAACACACGCGCGAGCAGCGCGAGAGGGTCCGCGATGGCCGTCTGCAGTCTCTCGCGGGCGGCGAGAACATCGTCAAAACTGACGCGCCGCGCGCCGCCGCCGCCACCGCCGCCGCTGCTGCTGTCTACATGGTGGTGGTGGTGGTGGTGGGTGTCGCCGAGGGCAAACGCCTGGCGGCGGAGTAGGCTGAGCAGGCGACGCAGCGCCGCCGCGGCACACACGCCGTAGCACCCGAGGGCAGCGCGCTGCGTGGGTTGTTCAGCCAGATCGCACAGGCGGGACAGGCGCAGCCACAGCGTGCCGTGCTCGCAGGCCCACTGCAGGAGCGACAGCACGCCACGCGTCGCCGCTGTTCTTTTTCTTGCACCTGTTGCCGCTGTGGTGGCACTGAGGGAGGTGTGACGAGGTTTGCCGTCGTGGGCGTCCGTCTTGGGTCCATGCTTCGGCTTCCGCTCGCACCGTTGACTCTTGCGGGGAGGGGTGCATGCCCCATCCGCAGCCGCAGCACACGGACCTTCTCCACCCTCCTTTCCACTCTCTGCCGCGCTGCTGTCGGCGTCGCCGCCCAGCGTGCGGAGGAAGATGTCACTCAGGCGAATGCAAACCTCCGTGGGGTGTCCGTCGCACCCGGGCGAAGGGCGTTTGCGGCGGCTTCTTTCTCCAGAGGCGCCGCCATTGTTCGCGCCAAACTCCGCGTTTCCGCCACCGTCGCCATTGTCGTCTTCCTCGTCTTCACTCTCACGGCTCCTTGTTGGCTTCGTGGAGCCCTCTGAAAATCGCGGGTCACGCAAGAGCACGGTCAGGTAGTGCGGATCCTCGGCCCCAACGACGCTGCGGTGCAGCGCCGTGTGTATCATTGCGCACTCGTGCGCGCCGTAGAGGGGGGTAAAGAGCGAGAAGAGCGGCAGCGGCAGAGGGGACACCGCCGACGACCCATTCGCCATCAGCGGCGGCGCCGCGGCAGTCGCGCCATCCGCCGTCTGTGGATGTTGCTGTTCCGCCGCTGCCGCTGCCGGCGTAGACGGGGAGGGGAGGCGCTGACGGGACTTGCTGATGCGCCGCGTGGCGCGCTCAAAGAGTTTGCTGACAAGCGGGTCTTCAGCGCCGGAAGAGAAATCCGCGTTCAGCCAGCTGGAGGAGACCGCCGGCGTCAGCGCCGCGCCGTCACTGCTCCTCTGTTGGACGTGGCTGCGGCTGTTGTGGTGATTCTCTCCCTCCCTTCCATCGCGTGCCGCCGCCGCCACCGCTGACCACGGCAGTGCGTCCGTTCGACAAGCGAGGTAAAAGCCTGGCTGCTGCGCCACTCCGCCTCGGAGGCAAAGGAGGAGAGCAGCAGCGCGTGCCACAGCCACCCGGCGGACGACGACGACGACGAGAGCGAGAGCGAAGAAGGCGATAAAGGCGGAAGTGAGCCGCCCGGAAGCCAATCGCGATGTGTTGTCGCCGCCGCCGCTGCGGCCAGTTCTCCAATACTTCCACTTCCCTCCTGCTGATATACCTTTTGCACTGCGGCCAGTAGCAGCGCCAGCGGTGACGCCTTTTGTACCGCTGCCGTCGTCGACAGTGATGATGCTGATGATGATTGGGCTGTGACGGGTGCATCCGTACGGTTGCCGTTCTCACTACTACTACTACTACTACGATGATTTCTGTCCCATGGGTGCCCTTCTTGCACCAGCAGCGCAGACAGAAACGTGTTGCGCTCCACATAGCCCATCTCCGGGTTGATGGCGCTAGTGTATGAGGAAGTCACCAGGGAGGACGGGGTAGGAAACGCACCGCCGCTGCTGACGCTGTTGTTATTGTTCTCCACGCGATGAAGAAAGAAACCCTGCAGACTCGAGGAGGAATGAGGGTACGAGACGCAGGCGACGGTGGCGGCAGCGACGACAGGGTCTGCCTCCAGGGACCACATGATGGTCTGCCGGAAGGCGGGCGAGGACTCTACCAGCCGCACGCAGGCCGGCGAGAGCGCGACGCTCAGTGGACCCGCCAACAGTGGAGGAGGAGAGGAGGGGTGTGGGTGGCGTCTGTGTCCCCGCACCACTGCCGAGGGACGCTTCACACCATACGGCAGCAGCCGCGACTGCTGCGCGGTGCCTCTGTTGTTTTCTTCAGATCCCTCATGCGATACAGACGGCGGCGGCGGAGTCAACGCAGGAGGTGCTGTGTAAGAGCCGCAGGACAGATCAGAAGAATGTCGATAAGCGTCGTGGTGGTGGTGGCGGTGCGACTGTGCACAGCTCCCGGGCACCGCCGCCGCGCCCGTTACGAGGCACTTCCATTCCCAATAAGCCCTCTCCGCCCGCGTCGCCCGCAGTTCTTCATCGCTGTCGCAGCCATCATCATCATCATTATCATTATCATTGTCATCACTGCTGCAGTTACTACCGCCGCCACTAGCTCCACTACCCAACGGAAAGGCAGCGCCTAACGCCTCACCAGCATTGCCCCACTGTGTCGCTGCTGCTGTTGCTGTTCTTGTTCTTCACGTTGTCCCACCCCCCGCTCGCGTGCACAGCACACCGTCTCTCTGCCGTCCCCCACCCGCCGCGACTTTTGCGGTAAACTGTCGGCGGAGCTGCACGCGCTGGACTCGTCGCTGCCGCTGCTGCTGCTGCCGGTGTGACAAGTGTTGACATTTATGTTGGGGATGCTATTATTGGCATCGGTGCCAAGACGTTCGAAAAGGGAGTCGGTTTCTGTGCCGTAAAAGCACGGTGCCCAGTGCTCGCCGCCCGCGTCGTCGCGGCTGCGGTCGGCGGCGCGAGGAGCCTTGTCAGGATAAGGGCTGTATGTTGTTATTGCCTCCCCCCCGTCCATCTCAAAATTGCTGCTGCGGCCCGTTCTCTTCACAGCGGCTACGGAGCTGGGGTGACGGACGCCGGCGTACTTGCCCGTGCGAAGGATAATATAGAGCATCTTCTCCTCAATTGTCATCTCCGCGAGACTCGACGATGAAAATAACGAAGACGTTGAAACATCAGATGCTCCATTGGGACTGGGCCCACTATCCATTCCGCTGTCGGTCGTGTTTGCTGCGCTTGGGTACTTCAGAATGCCCTTGACAACACCGGTGGCCGCTTCAGTGTTACGTGTCCGCGCCGCGTCTTGCTGTTTGCTCAACTTCCCATCTCCCGATGTGGTACCAGCAGCGGCGGCGTCTGTGAGGGACGGTGACACCGACGCACGTCGCGGAGCTCCGTATAGCAAACTATCCTCTTCGTCATTTGATTGCTGTTTTGCATCTCTTGCTGCGGCGCCAATGATTCGTTTTGCTCGTGTAGAGCCCCCTACCCCGAAAGTTGAGGCCGCCAGCACCGGAGCTGAAAGCACGTCCAGCAGAGTACGCGAGACGGTGTCCGGGAGGTTTGCCCTCGCGTCCCGCAAGAGTTCAAACAACAAACGCTTTTCAGCTGTCACTGCGACTCTTTTACCACCACGCAGAGAGGCCAGTCGCCGTCTTTCTATTACTTGGCCTCCGCCGCCCCGCTCGGCGTGAGCGCTTGTGTTGTTGCGGTTGCCGTTATTACTACTACTACGATTGCCTCTTTCATTCTTTATATGGGCAGGGACAGGGAGAAGAATGAGGGACTCCCCCGCACCCTCCCGCTGCGCCAGACGCCGGGAAACGGACGGACTGAAGGCGGCACTGAAGACCGCCGCGCGCCGCCGCCGCTCCCGCCGCCGCACAGACTCCGCCTCCGCCGTCACAGCCGCTGATATCGACGCATTCGCTGCAGTTGTTGTTGTTGTTATTGTGGTGGTGGCTGTTGTGAGTGATGGAGAGAACCGCCGTGCGAGTGGTGCTGGCGACCCAGCAGATGAGTTGGCCAGTCTTGACGGTGTCAGAGGCCCTCGAGGCAAACCACCTGCCTCGCTATTGTTATGTGTATCATGATGAGCATTCGCGATGTCACCGTCGGCTTGTTTATCATCCCCTATCAGCGCTCCGGCATTATCTGCAAAGGTGCAATGGGGGTGCGCGGCGCGGTGGAGCGCGAGTAACAGTTCGTGTGTTGACGTCTGGGCAAGCGTCTCGCACGCGCCGTCCCATTCAGTCATTGCGGCGCACGTGTATTCTCGTGTGAGTGTGTTTATCAAAGAGTAAAATTGAAAATATTTCTCTCTCCTTTGTTGCGCACGATGTATGCGGTGTACTGAAAAGACACGTGGCCGACGGAAAGCCAAAGCGGAAGAGAAAGAGAAAAAAGTTAAGAATAGCAAGAAATCTATGAAGTGATAGGGGGAAAAAGGTTAAGTGAGATATAAGTCTATGAGAGTTGAATTTATAGGGAATGTGTTTCTGTGTTTGAATGAACTAGCAGTGCGTGAAAGTAGAGAGAGAGAGAGAGAGAGAGAGAGAGAGAGAGAGGGGAAATCAAATGAATGAATAAATGAATGGGTAAAAAGCCTTTAAAAATTCCTCAGACTTCGCACATTCTATTCATGACATGCTCAACGTACGCGGTTAGAGCGAATCTCAGCGGAATCTGGTGATATTCAGAGAAGGGGGTGGGGACTCACATCTATCATCATCACACACTCAGAGACGAGGTGTTCGTGCAACCACGCATCATTTGAAATCCCTTTTTCTAAATCAAATTCCACAGTACTCGATTGATTTACGCGCTAGTGGGAAAGAAGAAGAGAGCAAACAAAGGGGAAAAAAAATCAAAACGGAACAAGAAGCAAAGATTGAAGACTGAAGAAAGAAAGAAAAAAAAAAGCAGCGTTAGGGTGAGGAGTAAAGAAACGAACACACTACACCAGCGGTTCTGTGCGTGCGTGAAGCAAAAAGATACCAATGATAATAATACTAGAGAGGAGCGAAGGAGGTGTAGTAGTGGTGCGACCGTAGATATGTATATATATATATATATAAATGAAAGGTGCTACCCAAAGAGAAAGATTCCACTTTTCATATTTCTTTTCTCTTTTCCTTTTATTCCCTCACTTTTTTAAAAACGCAGCGGAGGCAATAACACCAAAGAGAAGCATATCAGAGGAAGGAGGGGAGGGTGACAGGAAAAAAAAAAGCGAAATACACCAATAATGCATTTCCCCTTAACACAAACAAAACATCCTTCTCCCCCTCCCTCCTCCCCCTCCTCGTCTCACCTCCTCCCCACTCCAGTTTCTACGGCAGCTGTCCCAGCATCTCCACAAACTGCGCCGAGTTGAGCGCGCGCTCGCCCCCCAGCACGACGTGCACGCCCCGGCCGCCGTCGAGAAACTCCGCCTGCGCGCCGCCGCCGCTGCCGGGGCCCCGGGCGCGTACGTCTTGCCCTCGTTGACGGCGTTCACCAGCGCCGCCTCCTCAAAGGTGAAGCCGCCGCACATGAACACCGTCACGCTGCGCGGTTTGAAGCAGCCGTCGGGGCAGTTGGCGCGCGGCGGAGCCGGCGGCGTGAGAAACGGGTACGCCGCGGGGTCCAGCTCGCCGCACAGGAGCTCCCGGAGGGTGCGCTGCAGCACCGGCTCGTGCTGCGTGTAGATGTTGCCCACGTCCGCCGAGAAGGTACGCACGATGCGGCTGACGAGTCCGGTCGACGCAAAGAGACGCGCCTGTGTCGCGCCGCGAGGTCGAAGAGGGGGCAGAGGAAGAGGCGGAGACACCGCTGTCATAGTAGTCGCGCAGGCGGCGCAGCAGCTGCGTGCTGCTTGAGCCTAGCCCCTCCAGATACGGCGCCGTGCGGGAGACGACGGAGGATGGCGACTGCTGCTGCTGCTGCTGTTGGGCCGCCCCCGCGCCCGCCTCGTATCGCAGGTAGTAGATGAGCGCGAGACGCAGCACGTCGCGCCCGTCGATGCCGTTTGTTCGGGTGATCTTCTGGAAGCGCTCAAAGTGCCCCTGCGGGTCGCTGGCGGCGACCATGTCCTGCTCCAGCAGCGAGACCTCCAGCAGACTGCGCCGCTTGATGACCTGCGAGAGGTGCGACGTCACCGTGGCGTGCTTGGTGACGGAGCCGGTGAGGCTCTTGGTCTGCGGGATCTTGTGCATGAACTCTTTAAGGTCCTCCATCGTGGCGGTGGAGCGGTCGAGCTGCAGCGCCGCCTTGCACTTGTCGACGTAGCGCTTCACGCTGTCGCAGATCTCGCCCCAGTTGCTGAACAGATTCGCCGCAAAAAAGACGTCGTCGTTTTGCGAGAAGACGTACTCCTCATCGTCATCATTGTTGCCGTCCTGGCCGCCCGCGCGCGCCTCCTCCGGAAGCCGCAGGGTGTTGCGGGAGAGCCCAATGTGCTCGTGCAGCATCGCCTGGTACGTCCACGGCGTCAGCAGCGGCGTCAGCGGGTCGTCGCTGCGGTCGAGAATGAGCAGCACCGCCTCCTGCCCGCCGGCGCGGTAGTCGTACAGCTCGGGGTCGCCGCTGAGGATCTGCTGCAGCTCGCGCGCGACGCGCGTCGCGTAGGCGCTGCCGCGCTGGAAGCGGATGAACGGCCGCTGCCGCCGCGCAACCATCATCGCCGCTAGGCCCTCCGCCACCCGCCGCACCTGCGAGTTGGCAACCGCGCCGGAGAGCAGCGCCGCCGGGGGCGCCGTCTCCAGCAAGAACGCGTCGCGGTTGACGGCGCAAAAGTCCGCGAAGACCTCCTCCACACGCGTCACGAGCCCCGGCGCGGCCGGTGGCGCTGTTGGGCATCTGGTCGGCGACCGCGAGCCGCTCTAGCATCGCCGGCGAGGCGGCGCCGGAGAAGACGACGTGGTACGACCCGTAGCAGCCCATCTCCAGCTCGCGGCACGCCGCCTCCACGCTGGGCAGCTCGGGGCGAATGTAAATCACACACGCCATGTTCTTGAGCGGCCGCCGCTGCCGCCGCTGCGCGTGCAGGAGGTTGTGCACGAGAAACACGCCGCGCTGCAGCAGCTGCGACTGCGTGAAACCCATCGACAGCATCGCAAGCGTCCCCGCGTCCACCAGCAGTACCTTCATCGCATCCGCCCCGTCCGGAGAGGAGGAGGCGGGAGGCGGAGGCGGAAGCGACGGAGGAGGAGGAGGACGGCGCCGGCAGCATCGCGGCGGCGTACCGCTGGGAAACAACAAAGAGAGAGGTGTCCGCCGTCACGGGCGCGGAGGCGGCGGCGGCGGCGCTTTGGGGCCCGAACATCACGGCATTGTTGTTGTTGTTTATTGTTATTATTATTGGTGTTGCTGGAAAGAAGAGAGCTGAATAGGTTGTTTCGCGGCGGACATATTGTTTGTTTTTGTTGTTGATGGTTGGTCGTGGTGAGAGCGAGGGAGGGGGGACTGCTAGATGTCTGTTTCTTTTCTTCTTACTTTTTCCTTCTTTTCGCAAGTTTGAAAAGTTCAGATGATACACTCACGTTACTGGTGATGGTAAAGTGAAAAAAGTGGCAAGTGGAATAAAAAGGTCGATAGAAGTGGTAGACTAGAAAGGGGGAGGGGAGAGAGAGAGAGATATGTATATATCAGCGAATTATCAAAAAAAAAAAAATGAATAATGAAATCAGAAAAAAAATAAAGCACGTAATATTTCAGCAAGTATTCCTAGTTTTTGTGAGGAAGAGAGTGAGAAAGTGGGAAAGATAGATGATGAGTGTGGGAGGAGAGGGAAAAAAATAAGACAGTAAACATCATCGGTGTAATACTACGAAAATACCGCAGAAGTCAAGAACGGAACATTCGAGCCCCGAGGGGAATCCGAGATGAAAATTCATTCTTAGCATTAATCATAAAACACATTTGCCTTGCTTTAATACATTTGCGTCGTTGATAGAAACTAGTAGAAAGAGTAAAGAAGGGACGAAGGGCGAAAAACACCGAATACTCTGTAAAAAAAAAAGAATTTACGGAAGAAAAGGGGCCACGCAAAAGACGTGAACTGCCAAATCTTTCCTAGTATCACCTCCCGCTTGATTCTCAAGGAAGGAGGAGGGGGGGGGGACAAGTAGAAATAAGATCTGATTCACAAAAGACAACAGAATTAGAGTAACCATTGCTGTCGCTATGTGTGTGTGTGTATCTATGGAATGCGGATCTTCTATAAATCTTTATGAGCTCGCGTGCGCAAAAAACAATAATAATAATAAAATAAATGCACACATTTCATTGAATCTATGTGATATGAAATGAAGCAGCAAGAGGAGGGGGGGGGGGCTAAGGGTTGATTGGAGCAACTCCCTCCTCACCAGTCTCTTTTCTTGTTTTTGCTTCCCTTGGGACGGCCAGGATGGCGCTTTGCTTCTGCTGCTGGTGTCAAGTCTCTGACAGCGCGAGCGAAGACGCCGTTAGCAGTCGCACAGCGCGTAACAGAGGCGGCTTTGTTGGCTGCTGCGCTTCCCTTGACGATAGAGCGTGTGACGTCGCTCTTTGCCTTGCCCGCCATTGTCGTTGTGGTGTTCATGTTATTCTTGTTACTTTTTTGACTCTTCCCTGCCTCTCGCGTGGTTGTATATTCCTCAACCATTTTAGCAACACGTGAGGTGCCCTCCAGCCGCCGTCGGGCCGCGATGCCAACAGTTACATCAGCAGAGAGCGCGGCGCTCTTTTCGCTTACACTATCACCACTGCTGTCACAGTCCTCTTCTTCTTCTTCACGTATTACTTCATCATCTCCGTGTGAGTCGGTAATGCCACATTCATTCGACTCTGTATCGTCTGCCGCTGTTGGCTTTTGGCCTGCTGGTTCGTCCTGCACTGTTTGCTCTTCTTCTTCTTTCGCTGCTTCATCATTTGTTGTCTGTCCCGCCTCTCCCGGAAGTGGAAGAGCCGTCACTGGTTGATTGCGTGGCGCCAACACGTGAGAGGCCGAAGAGATCGGAAATGCCACGTCACCCGGCGGCGTGATGTCGGCGGCGGTGGCTGCTGTCTCCGCCGCTGTTGTTGAGGGCTGTGGGAGCAAAGAAGAATGCGGAAGAGAAGAAAGAGGCCGAGAGAGAAGAAGCAGAAGCAGAAGAAGAAGAAGTAGAAATCGCCGTCAGCGGAGGAGGAGGAGGAGGAACAGGCAGACGCACGCCGCGCTCCACGCTCGCCATCACCCACTGCGGCGTCACGCACGCGACGCCCATGTGCCGCGCCGCCGCCAGCTTGTCTGCAAACGGGGCGGGAGAGCACCCACAGGCGTTCCCGTCGGTATCACGCGCGCCGCCACAACACGGGCACGCTGGACGGGTCGGCGCGGGCGACTGCCGTTCGCCGTTTAGTTTATTCGGAGTGCATTCAGTACGCTCACCATCGCGTTGACTGCTCCGCGAGACCACGACAACAACAGGGGAGTCGCTACCGTTCTCGTTCTTGTTATTATCACTATGATGATGATGACGATTATTATTATTGTTGTTATCGCCGTTGCCGCTTCGACTCGGGGCGCGGAGGAGTCGAGAGGGACCGCATGAGCGCGGCGGGTGACGCGGAGAGCCTTCCCTCCTCCCCTCCTCCTCCACGCCAGCGCCGCTCCCAGCGGTGCGCGTCGCAGCACCTCCCGCCGCCGCATTCTCAGGAGAGGAAGAGGCGGAAGCGGAGGCGGCAACAGACGACGGGGTGAAGCCACACGAGGACGCGCGGCGGGAACAATTGCCGGCGACAGCTTTACTGCCAGCACTGGTACCACCACCACCGTCACTTCCCGCAGCGCACATGATTTCCTGCTGCTGCTGTTGCTGACCCGACCGTATTGTAGCCACAGCCGGCGAGGAGGAAGAGGAGACGGAAGAAGGCAAGGAATGCCCGATAAAGGAGGAGGAAGAGGAACAGGAGGAGGGGGCTCGCAGCGGCGCGTAGACCAGCAGGTTCACCTCCGTCGTCATAGCAGCCGAGTAGCGCGCCCCGTAGTAACGCAGCAGAGCGACAATGTTTGCCCTCATGTGCGCTGGTGTCCGCGGCCTCGCCGCATCGCGTTTCTCATCCCCTTCCCGTTGCTGTTGTTGTTCTTGTTGATGGTGGTGTTTATATTATTATTGTTGTTATTATTGATGTTGCGCGTCCGGCAGCGGCTGCGCCGCTCGCGAAGCCCGTGGTGGTGAAGACGACGCCGCTAAACAAGAGCGGGTCGTGTAGTGTGTAGAGCGCGTTGCCCCCGAGCGGCGGCAGCACAGCTGCCTGCAGACGCGTCTGCGCGCACAGCATCACGTAGGCCTCCGTCACCACCGGAATGCTGTTCGACCGCATTGCGGTGGAGAGAACGACGCGGCGGTGATGCTCCGCCGCCGCGCGTTTCTGCTCTTTTTCTCGCTTTTCTGCTTCTTTCTTCTGCCGTGTCTCATTCTGTGCCTCGCCCGCCTGACGTGTGCTGCCATCATGTGGATCAGACGCAAGTGGGTTGTTGGGGTGAGTGCGACGCGCGGCAAAGGCAGCCGCCGTTGCAGCGACACTGATGCCGCTGCTGCAGTTGCTGTTGAAGGTGGAATGATAACAGTACTCACCCTCCGCGAACACCGCAGCGTCAATGTGTATCCATGTCGGATGCGTCGGTATTCTCTTCCGTTTGCGACTCCTCCCGAGGCCTCTTTTCACCGATACTGCCTCGTGCAACCGTAGTCGTGAGAGCATTCTTCCCGCCCATACATCCATCACAATTATTTTTACGATCCATGGTGGTGTTGGTGGTGGTGGTGGTGGTGCTGCTGCTATTTCCTAGCCGCTTTCGCCGTGCCTCGTGCTCCTCGTTACTGTAGTACGGGTACCCAGTGGCGCCACAGCTGCCGAGGGGAAAGTGCGAGAAGCCGGGGCCCTCGGCGACGACGCGGCCGCCCAACCGACAAATGCACTGAACGGTCTGCGGGTCGACGCCGCGGGTGACGAAGAATGTCTTTCCGCTAAACATCTTTGGCTCTTCGTTATACATAACACCGTCGCAGTAGCGGGATGTACTCTGACGTTGTTTTTGCTGCTGCTGCTGCTGTGGGTAGTGGCGTTGACCACTGAAGCTGAAGAGGGAAGAAAAGGACATGACGAAATCTTGACAGATGTTTTTATTCCTGCTTTTTTCTTTGTAAATAATAATAAAAAAAATGACAAGTGCTGTATGAGAAAAAAACAATAATAATAGTAATAATAATAGAGAGGACGGTTACTGGATATGTACTTCCTAACTTTATGTGTGAATGTATATATATAGATAGATGCGTGTGTGTGTCTATGAAGGTCACACTCTGTTGAAAAACAGTGTGTGTGTGTGTGTGTGTGTGTGTGTGTGTGTGTGTGTGTGTGTGTGTGTGTGTGTGTGTGTGTGTGTGTTTGTGAAGGTGTTTCTATAGGAGAGAGAGAGAGAGAGAGAGAGAGAGAGCGAGCTTTCAAGCCTTTCTTTTTTTATTTTTCTCCCTTTTACTGGGTAGTTGTAACGCTCAGTTTCGGAAAGAATAAATGTTACTGGAGGTACGAGGGGAAGAGATGAAAAACGTGAGGCGTGTACTGATAAATAATTTAAACAACAACAACAACAACAATAACTAGAGAACAATACCGGGACATCACTTGGAACAGTCGATAAAAGCGGAAGCTCACGGAGATGGCGCTTCTTTTTCATTCCTTTCTCTTCTTCCCCAATAGTCATAGTGTGACATTCCCTCGTCGTATTCCAAATAAGGGAGAGAGAGAGGGAGAGAAATAATCCTCTACACACATCATAAATTGAGATACATCTTTTTTTTTGTCTTTCTTTTCTGCTTACCATCCAATATATTTTTTTTTCCCTACGACTGCATTTGCTCAGTTGTCGTGTCAGCAGCTGCACTTTCCAAGGCAAGAACAGATTGTAAGTAAATATATATTAACGTATGCACTTTTCGATTCTGCCTTTCTCAGGGTGATTTCAACGACGCTAATGTAACGCTTAAAAGACAATAAAAGAATAGATTTCATCACTAGAGAAGAAAAAAAAAAACACAGAAAAGCAAAAAGAAGCATAAAACAATAACAACAACAAAATAATAAGTTGGAAGCAAGAAACAAAATATTGAATTCATTGATTAGTAATACTGCGGGCAGTTAACAAATAAAAAAGAAAAAGGGTCAAGAGAAGAGCGAAAGAATAGCAAAATGAGAGACAAAATAAAATAAAAAGGAAACACAGAATCATCAACAAAAAACAAATGAAAGAAAAAAAGAGCCCATTTTACGCAGATTCAATGAAAACAAAACTATAAATATATATTTTCCTATTCAAAATGAAGTGTGTCAGTATTTGACAATGAAGAGGAAACAGGGTGGAGTCGGGAGGAAAGTACTCCCCCTTTCCCTCTTCTTTCCCTGTTCGCTCATCACGCAGCCGCGTTATTGTTAGTAGGTTGGGGCGGCGCGCTGTTGTTGTTGGTGCCGTTGGCGTCGGCGGCGTGGATGGCGGCGTAGAGCTCCGGGTCCGACGCGCGCAAGCCCTCGGGGACCTCGGCGAAGCACACAAAGATGGTGTTGATGGCGCTCGAGATGGTCGAGAAGACGACGCCGTGCACGACAAGCGCGACAAAGAAGGCGAGCACCCCCACCGGCCACGAGAAGAAGATGAGCCCAACGAGCGCGCCGAGGCAGACGGAGAGCGCCAGCGCGAGCATCGCCATGACGGGATTCACCAGGCAGTCGTTGAAGTAGGCGGCGAAGAAGCACTGCTTGCAGAGCGCGAAGGTGCGCTTGGCGGCCTCAATGTATCCGCAGCCGTACACCGCGACGTGTACAAAAGCGTACTGATTGAAATACTCGATGATGTTCTGCAGGAGGCTGAGGAGGCACGAGAGCACGCACAGCATCAGGTTCACGCAGGCGTTGTCGCCGTTGTTGTTGCCGCGGCTCGAGTCAGCCAGCCAGCGCAAGAACTGCACAATCGCGACGAGCAGCGACCCAAAGCAGATGGAGCCGAAGCTCGTCGTGGTCGCCCGCACAAACGACTTGAGTGTCGGGTTGCGCGGCATGTGGTCGAAGCCGGCAAAGTACCACGTCGCGACGACACCGCTGGTGACGACGTGCATCGTGTTGGGGATCACCTGCGCCGTCCAAAAAAAGATGAAGACCAAGATCAGGATCAGCACAATGTCGCCCGCGTTGTGCTTGTTCGCCACGATGCGGTCGGTCGGGCGCAGCATCGCGTAGCCCCAGAAGACGGTGTATGCCGTCAGTACCGCGATCATGACGAGTCCGGAGAGCGCGAGCGCCTTGTAGCGGCCAATGACCGTCACCGACGCCTTGAGCAGCGCCGCCGAGAAGGCGATGCGGGAGCGCACGAGAAACAGCCAGAGGCCCGACAGCGCGGCGCACACCAGCAGAATGACCCCGCCAAAGATGTTGCCGATCACGAAGCACATGATGGCGGCCGCGACCGTCAGCACCACCGTGAAGACATTCGCGATGATGATCAGCTGGTGCGGGAAGCACCGCGCGAGGACCATTCCCAGCAGCGCCGTCACGTACGAGACGGCCGCGACGATCAGCACAATTAGCACCACCGCGAGCGTCGACATGGTGGCGCCATTTGGGGCGTCGTCGCCGGTGGGAACGTTGCCGTTGCTGTCGGTGCCATTCAAGCCGCCGTTGGCCATCTTGTACGACGCGAGGTTGACGATGCCGAAGACCACCACGAAGAGAAGCGTCAGCAGGAACAGCGCGGCGGCCCAGATATCGCGGAAGCCCTGGCGGACAAAACGCGCCAGGTGCGGGTTCGCGCGCGTTTCTTCCTCCGGATACAGCGGCGTCCCCTCCGCGGCGGCCGCGTTGGGGTCCGGGTAGTTGATATTCTGCGGGTAGTTGGACAGGTCCACCACCTCCGCGCCGCCCTTGCCGGGCGGGACACCATCGTTGTTGTAGTTATTATTGTAATTATTGTTATTGTTGTTACCACCGCCGGCATTAAAGTTCGTGAGGTCGATCACCTGAGGGCCCATATTGTAGTGAGCGGAGGGAGCGCATTATTATTCGTGCTGTTATTGTCCAAATCCTGGTAGGGCTTCTTGACAGGGTCAAAGCCGCTCATGGTGATGGATAGAAGAGGATTTTTTTTTGAAGTGTTTTCTCTTCAGTAGTTAGGAGGTTTAAAAAAAAAAGCAATGCGCGAGTGTGTATGTAAACGCGATGGGAAAATAAACAAACAAGGAGTAGTAGTTGAATACCTATTTCTTATTTCTTTTGTTGTACTTTTAAGCAATAGTAGAAGAGAACGTAAAAAGCAGTAGAAATAGTATTAAAGCAAGAATGAGGGAAAAGAGAAGCGCAAGGAAGAAGCTAAAAAGAAGTCGAGGGTAAGGGTTTCACGGTAAGATACTAAAGTGAGAGAGCGGTATTTTGTGTGTTCTTTTCCTTTTTTTTTAAAGGTGTGAAAGCAGAAAAATTTTAAAAAGCAAAGCGAGAGATAGAGAAGCAAAAGTTGAAGTTAAAAATGTAGCAAAAAGAAGATTTCTTTGAAGGTGTGAAAGGAAAAGTATAGTTGTAGGAGAGGAATAGTTAGAGGAATGGCGCATTCACTGAGGAGAGAGAGAGAGAGAGAGAGGTAGAGAGTAGCATTTAAATTAGAAAAAGAAAGGCAACGAACAAATCTTTCCGATTGACATTGAGATTGATGCAACATTAGAATCATATTTTTTTCTTTTCAAGATCTTTTGAGCAGTTACAAACATTAAGCGAAATGGAAAACAACACAACTAAAAAAAAAAAGAAATAAATAGGACATCAAACAGATGGGTTTCATACTGTGTGTGTGTGTGTGTGTGCGCGCGCGCAAACGAGTCCAGCGCAGTTATACAGAGAAAGAGAGAGAAAGAGAACGATTATATAATCGCCCGGAGCAGCGAAGAAACGCTAGACGTGCTCCTCCCACATGGGAATATCGTCCTCAAGCTCAAAGCCCTGATCGATTTCAACGGTGGCGTCGGCGGCCACGCTTTCACCATCGCCCGTGTCGTCTTCTTTGCTGTCCTTCTGCTGCTTCTTCTTGTTCGTGTTGCTCTTTTTCTTCTTTTTCTTGTTGTTTTCCTGTGTAACGGCCGGTGATGCCGCGGCTTCACTCGTCTCGACAGGCTTGTTACGTGGGGAGGGAGTAGAAAAATGTTTGGGAGTTTGCGCTGTCTCGTCGGTTTTACCAGCGTTCTTTTCGTGTTTGACGCGCTTCCGTGGGGTGGCACTACCATCCATCTCGTCAACCTTGTTTCCTTGTTTGGTAACGTTTTGCTTCTTCTCTTTGGCTTGCGCTGGCGCCTGTCCTTCCTTCCTCTCCTCTTCCTCCTCCCCCCGGCCGCGCTTGCGCGTGGGACCCGATGCTTTTTCTGCCTTCGCGTCTTTCCCTCCTGCTTCCCATCTTCCACCTCCTCTTCCTCCTTCCGCTGGCTGAGTTTAGCCAGAGCACTTGCGGCGCGCCGGTCGCGCGTGCCTGACGCATTGCTTGGCGCTCCGCGGCTGCGGCGGGCGAGGGGCGGTTGTGAAGGGCTCCCGCCGCGCGCGCCTCCGTTGCCAGCGCCGCCTTGGCACGCCTCACGGCTGGAGAGGGGGGAGGCGGTGGCTGCAACGACGGGGGACGGGGCTGCTTTTTTGCTGGCTCGTCTTTAGCGTTCGGTGCCGCCGCCGCTGCTTCAGACGGCCTCGCACGCTTTTGGCCCAGCTGAGCCACAGCCTGCGGCTTCTTGCCGTTTCCTTCGTGTGTCTCGTTCTCCTCTTCCTCCTTCTTTTTCTGCTGCCGCCGTTGAGCCTCCAGCAGGCGCCGCTTCTCTTTCTTCCTCCTCCTTTTCTTTCTTCTCTCCTTGACTTGCCGCTGCCGCCGCTCCTTCCCCTTGGCCGTCTCGCGTGTCAAGTCGACGAGACTAATGAGACCCCTCGCCGCCAGCGCGCGGGCCGTCTCGGCGACCGACACCGTCGGCTGCAGCAGCGTCGCCGGCGCTTTCCGGGTGCAGCAGCCGCCGCCGCCGCCCCTACTCTTCCTGTGGATTCGGTTTTCACCGCCGCGCATCGCCCCTTCGCTGTTGCTGCCTCTGAGGCCCTTCCTCCTCCTGCTTCCCGTCTTGGACAGAAGTCCGAGCAGCGCCATGCCGGCGTGCACGCGGCGCAGCGCCGTTTGGCAAAAAGCCGCGGCCTCCGCGTAGAAGTTGACGCGCGGCTGCGCCGTCAGAACACTCAGCAGCGCCGCCACGTCCTTCAAGGGCCGCACGGGCGCCAGGGCGACACTGTCGACGCCGAGGGGGGTGGCGGCCGCCGCCGCCGACGACGAGGGGGAGAGGGGTGAAGGGCTCTTGGAACGGCTCCACCGCCGCCGACGCCCTGACGCTGTTTTCTGCTGCTGCTGCTGCTCTTCATTCCGATTGTCCCCCTCGCCTTGCAAACACTCCTCATCGTTATCATGGCCCCGACGCCGACTTCCCCCTTTCCCTTTTCCCCCTTCTCGCGGCCGCACGCGCGGAGGAAGGGCTTGGCGGGCGCCGGGACGGGACAGAGGCCGCGCTGCAGACTGGCCACCGTCCCGCCGTAGCCGAAGACCAGCCGCAGCGCCTGGCGGGCGCCGATACCGCACCCGGCACGCCCGTCAAACAGCGAGGCGTACAGCTGTTGGCAGCGCCGGCAGAGAGCCATGAAGGCGCGCCGCTCCGCCTCCTCCTCTGTATTGCCGTCTTCCTCCTCTTCATTCTCAATACAGGAAAGTGCGGGTGGCCGTAGTGCTTTGAGCAGACGGGCGTAGGAAACCCACACGGCGCAGCGCGCGCCTGCCGGCAGCTTCACCCGAGACAGCAGCGAACCGCGCGCCAGGAAGTGCGAGGCGAGGTCGCCGGACTGTAGCGTGGTGACGCGCGGCACGGACTGCGCGGCGGCGGCGGCGACGGTGGCGCGCACCACAGAGGGCATCGCGCCGCCCGCGCTGATACCCAGCGGCCCGCCTCGCTTCGCACCAGAGGTCGCTGGTGCTGCTGTTGCAGAAGTGTTCCCAACGGGGAAGACGAGGCGCCCCTCCATAAAAGTCGGCGCGGGCGCGACGAGTGTGGTGGCGCTCACTTCACTGCTCGGCTCCAGACACCACGTCAGGTCGAGCAGCAGACTTTGGTACGGCAGCACGAGGCCACGCAAATCCACTGTGGTGGAGTTGCTGTTGCTGTTGTGTTGCTGCTTTTATTGCCACCCGCGTTTTTACGAGTGGTCGCGTTGTTGGTGGTGTTGTCAGCATCAATCGTACTGCTTTGCCCTCCGTGATCTTTCGCTCCCTCCCCTGACGCACTTTGCTGAACACTTGTACTCTCGCGTCTGTTCTTCGTGGTTTTGCTTCCCTCCTCCTTTGTCCTCTTGCCCCCCTTCTTCTTCTTCTTTTGCCCATCAATGGAGGCGACGCGGTGGCTCCACTCCAGCAGCAGAGAGGGGTCGCTGAGCGTCAGCTGCACCACGTGCGCGCGCCACAGCGGTGACAGTGTCGTCAGGCCGCACCCGCCGCGGGGCACCGACAGGCGACGGGTGGAGGCTCGGTACTTGCGCCGCCGCCGCGCCCGCACCTGCTGCCGCCGCGCGCGTGTCCAGACGCCTTTCCGCTGTTGTTGTTTTTGTAGTTGCCGTCGTGCTGCCTTGAGGGCCGCTTTGGCCTTGCGGGTGGGCGGTTTGGAGAGTCCCAGCGCGACGGCACGCCGAGAGGCGGCTGACAGCGCCTTCGGTGCCCGCGAGGGCTTCTTCGCGCGAGGTGATCCAACGCTCCGCCACGCGCCTGTCTTGCCAGAGCACGCGGCGACAGAGTAGGCGGCGGCGTAGTGCGCGGAGCTCATTTGCCACTGCCGAAAGAGAGCCAAGTCGCGCAGCGAGTGCGGCCGCAGCGACGCCACGATGATAATTTGGATGTTGTTACACGGCGACAGCCACACCGACGGCGGCAGTGAGAGAGAAGAGTTTCGACGGGAGTGAGCTTTGCCGGTTTTCAGAGTTGGCTTTCCGGAGGAAGAAGGTTTCCCGACAACCATTGCGTCAGGGCTCGCAGGAGCAGCGGCTTCCAGTTTATTATTTCTTTCTTGGCATTTTTCCTGGCGCAGACATGCCGCGACTGTCTTTTTGACCTGCTCTGCCGCCCCCGTCGTGCCAGCAGCCGAAGGGGAAGCATCTGTATCTGCCGGAAGTGCTTGCCTTGATGACCACTTTCCTACTGCTTTTTGTCTTTTTTTGATCGACAGTCACTTTTTCAAGAGTTCTCTTCTTCAATGCCGCTGCCTTTTTGAGGTTTTCTTTGGCCCGCAGCCGCACCTCACGCCGGGTCACCTTCCTGCGGAGTGACACATGCCAACCACTCCCCCAGCACCCAGCAGCGCCAGCAATATATGCACCTCTTTTTCTTCTTCTTCTCGTCTTGCCCTTAGCTGCTCCTGCACTACACACACCAGACGCACTGCTGTCGTGGTGATAGTAATACGCCTGGAGCCACTGCCGCAGCACGCGCGCGTCCTCGGCGGCCTGCGCCAGACGGGACTCGGCCACCCAGCGGCACGCCTCTTTGCGGCTGCGGGCGGCGCGCGCGTGCAGCACGGCGTAGCGGCGGAATGCCTCTCGGCGCGACAGCATTCGCGCCGCCCGCGCCGCCACCCTCTTTGACTTTCTTTTTCGTTGCTGTTGCTTTTGTTTTGAGATTCGTTGACGTCTTTGTTGCTGCTTTTGCTGCTGCTGCTCCCCAGTGTCAGCTAGAGGTTTGTCTCTTGTCTTCGCCGTCTTCTCAGACGTTTTGTTGGTCTCCGCTGCAGTGGTATGATCCGCTGAGGTTGAAGAAACGAGACCTTTCTTCTCCTTTTCGCTTGACTCTTCGTTCTCGTCGTGGGTCATCTTCTCTTCTCCTTTCTTTTTCTTTTTCTTTTCCTCTCCTCGCTTCTTCGACGCAGCCGCCCGCGCGCGGCGCCCCGCCGCCTCCCGCGCCGCCGCCCTCTTCTCCTGTATTCTCCTCTGAAAAATATCGCGGCGCCAGTGCGGGTCGTAGCGCATCTGGGAGTAATTAGGCATTTCCACGTGCAGCGCGATGCGCTTCACACAAGAGCGTGTGGAAGAGGTGGCTAGCGTTGGTGGCTGCGGCAATAATGAGAGTGATGATGATAATGAGAATACATCGCCGCCGCCGCCTGTTTGGTTTTGCTTTGGTGTCGGGGATAAAGACGACGGAGTGGAGGAGAGAAAGCTCATGCAGGCCTGGCGCAGCCGCTGCCGCCGTCTGTGCTCGTCGGCGTCTGCGTGATCATAAATGAGACTCTCCATTACACAAAGTCTTGGTTGGGGGGGGGGGGGGAGGGGATGAATGACACACTCGATTATTGTTCAAGTAATATGTGATGTTAAAATGCGATGTTAAAATGTGATGTGATGTGTGTGCCTATATGTATTTCTGCTGAAGTGTTGTTGCGTAGTACGGTAGATGGGGAAAAAAAGAGTAGATTATTGAGCATTTACTATATAGGCTAGTACAGAAGAAGAAGAGAAAAAACAACACCACTTGACCAGCAGCATGAACACAATTAAAATGAGAGAGTATATGCGGTAATCCAAACAGGATTTTTTTTTTAAACACAGATAATTTCTGACTTTTTGATCGTTATCTGGTGCAATAAGCAATGCATAAAGCAAAACCAAAATGGTGCATGGATGGAAGCTCGCTGATTAATAATCTAGCACTTCATTCGCAACAGGGAGGTGGTGGGAGAGGAAAAGAGAAAGAGAAATAAGGGTGAATACACACGCTTGCCGCCGCCTATTGCCCTGAAACGAACTTGTGAAGTATCTCCCTGCACTGCTCCTGTCGCAGCTTCTTGTTGCTCATCTTCTCCTTTTTCCGGGATGGTGATCTCTCTGATCTGCTGCCCCCGCGCGCGCCGCGCCTTCCGCCTCTGCGGCCTCGCTCGGCCTCGCTTGTGGTACTCTTCGCCGCCGGAGCCGTCATGCCGGAGGATACCGGCCGCGTGCCCGTCGTGGAACGGAGGAGTCTCCTTCTTCGCCTCCTCCTGGATAGCCTCGAAGGCGGCGAGCCAGCGCGCGGCGCCGGCGGAGGCGGTTTCAAGCGCCCGCGCCGCCGCCGCCGCCGCCTCCGCCCGTCTGGCGCTGATGGCGGGAATGACGCGATCGGCCCACGCGCGACTCAGCGCGCGGCGACTCTCCAACTTTTCCCGCAGCCGCCGCTCGCGGAGGGAGAGATTGACCTTTTTTGTGCTATGCGCTGTGAAGAGTGTCGCCGCTAATGGCCTCGTCATGCGCGGTGGCGGTGGTGGTGGTGGTGGTAGCGTTGCCAGGGACGGGGCTACCGCGGCGGCCGCTAGCTGCCCGCTCGATTTGCTCTCCCGCAGTACCACGTTCAACCTCTTCCTGTTGCTGCTGCGACGGCTTCGGTAATTGCGACGCGTCCACACCTCTTCCTCCTCCTTCTCGTCGTCGCCGCCATTGGAAGCTGCGGAAGGGTCAGAGGAGGCGTTGTCTGAGAAGTGGGCCAGCAGGATCTTGCGCTTCTCCTCTATCAGCTCCGTCAGCTCCTCCGCCACGCGCTGGGAGCTGCCCGTCAGCTGAACATCACCGGAGGCGGCGTCGGCGGCCTCTTCGCGTGAGGCGTTTCCGTCCAAGCGGCGACGCTTCAAGGAAGAGGCAGCGGCCGCCGCGGCCTGCTGCTTCGCCAGGAGCACGTAGTCCACGTCGCTGTTTTCCCACATCTCCTCTGGCGTCTCCCCCGCATCATCGTCGGCGCCGCGAGGATTAGTTTCGCTGGAACCGTCGTCACGGGCGCGGCGTCTGTTCCCGACACCCACGCCGTCGCCGGAACGGAGAGAGTTGCCACTTCCGCTTGCCGTTGCGGCTGCCTCAGAGAGAGTGCTCCCCTTGCCCGCGAAGAATGGCATCTGAGGCCTGTGGTGGGAGGCGCTGGCGCTGAGCGAAGCAGACGACGATAACGACGACGAACGACGACGAAGTCGGCTTCTGCAATGGGTTGAGGGCTCGGGAGGTGAGATAGCGCTGGGCGGCAGCGTGAAACTCCGGCGTGAAGCCCTCCGCGGCCCCCATTGGGCAGTTGCTGCGGTCGTAGATCGCCTGCCGCGGCAGGGGCGCTAAAGGCCCCACGACGGCCGCGACGAGGGCGGCGGTGGAGGGGTGCAGTGTCAGATAATTACTGTAGTAGCAGTCGTTACGGTTCCTGCCGCTGACGCATGCGTGGCCGTGGGATTCCGTTTGCTCCGTGGTGACGCCACCTGTACTAGTCACGCTGTTACTGTGAAGAGTAGGCGCCTCCCGCGACCCATCTCCGAGCGTTGCGGCCACTTGCGCAAAGGCAGGATCCAGCAGCTCTGGGTTGTTCAGGGAGGCTCGGACAGAGGCGCCGCTAGCGACAGGTTGAGGGGTGCCTCTATCCCCTCCTCCTTTCGTTGTGTGACGTGCTTCCGTCTGGGTAAAGGCACGCCCATGGAAGAACTCCTCCACACTTCGCCGAAACTCCGCCGAGAGCGGCTCTGCCGGCGGCGCCGCCGCGCATTCCGCAGCAGCGACAGAGGGGGAGGCAATATGGGGCTTCTTTTTCGGCGACGAGCTCCTTTGCGACGACTGCACAAAACTGTACCAACGCTGCGCCGCGGACAGTTTAGGATGCTCCTTGCTGCTGCTGCTGTCTGCGCTAATACTGCCTATAGTATTTGCGCCCAGCTGAGGCTGTGTAGCGTGTGATTCCAGAAGAGACAAGGGCGGAGGTGGTGTCACAAACCCGCTGTTGTCGTGCCCTTCTTCTTCTTCTACTTCTTCCTCTTCTTCTTCTCCAGAAGGACCCTCGGCATCGTTTTCGTCGTCGCTGTCTGAGTAGTTCCTCTGGTCATTGCTGCCCTCGTCTTCATTACTATTACTATTGCCTACACTGCCGTCACCGCGATGCCGATGAAGTTTGTGAATCGGGCCGTTCTCCAAATCGCGTTCTGCGGTGGCGGCGTCGGCTCCGCCCCCGTCCCCGCCAGACGCACGGACTGCCTCCTCCACCAGAGCCACTGCCTCCGCATACACATGACCTACGCTGACGCTGTCAAGTGCCGTAGCGTCTTCCTTTCTTATTCTGTTCTCTTTTACTCTTTCATTGCCCTCTTCTTCTTTTTCTTCCTCTCCGTTATGGTTGTCGCCGCTCTTGTTGACTTGGCGATGCATGCGGTTAGGCGTCAAGCTCTTTCCTTGCGGGAGGTCACCAGTCACAGCCAGTGGTGGTGGCAGCGAATACACATTGGTGTCACTAGTGGTGTTGTTGTTGACTCGCGTCGGCCTCTCCGACTGGAGCGTCTCTGACAGGGAGTGAAGAGAGGCGAAGCGCTCACGCATGATGCGCGCCGTGTCCTCCTCACTCAGCGTCGTTGGCTGCACACTTGCGCTCGTGTGTGTGGGCGGCGCGGACGCTGATACCGGTGCAGAAGATGACAGCGACGATATGGGTGGCTTGGGAAGCGGCAGGAGGAGGGAAGAAGAAGAGGAAAAGGAGGAGGCGGAGGCGGAGGCAGCGGAATGCGGCTGAGAAGAATGCGAACCTTCAGCGGATGGTGGCGGTGGTGGTGGCGCTACTTTTGCCACCGGCACGTCTCTCCGAGCGCGGAGGACTGAAGGAGTGGGGAGCGGTTGGGTACGAGTTGGAAGCGGCGGAGGAGGCGGCAATGACTGCTGCTGTTGCGTATGTGCATGTGAATGCGAATGTGTGTGTGATAGCGAAGCGGTTGGTGGCAGCGGAAGCGCGGACCGCGGAAAGTCCTTACCGATGCCGCCGCTTCCTCCTGCGTTTTCCATCGCTGGTGTGAAAGATGATGACGATGGTGGCATTGGCGGAGGTGGTGGTGGCGAAACCGAGAGGGCTGGAGAGACTGAGACGGTACCTTCCTGTTTCCGCTGCCTCCGTTGTTGTTGCTTCTGCTGCTGCTGCTGCTGCGGAGAAGAAGAAGAATACGAAGAAGAAGAAGAGAAAGAAGGGGTCTGTTTGTGAAGCGTTGCCTTGGGCTGCGTAGGGGAGTTGGTGGTCGATAAAGACTCCAGCAGTTCGTCGATGCGATTCAGGTCGAGACGCGTGCCGCCTTGCGTGTCCTCCAGGTAGCGATCCAGCATCTCCAGGTGCGGAGCGGCGGCGGCAACGTGGCGGCGGCGACGGCGGCGGCGGTTTCCTGTACACGCTGCCCCTCCGGCATGAGACCGCTTCGCCTCTGCTTGTGCGGAGTGTCCTTCATCATAGGGGGGCTGCTGCTGCCTGTGGTGCGGGCGGCAGCGACGCTGCTTTTTCGTTCCGGCCGCAATGAAGAACGACTATTGTTTTCCATCCCTTGAGCATCAACGCTGATACTATTTTTTTCGTGTTGTTCGGGCTGAGGAAGAGTCTCCTTCCGAGATGGCGACGTCGATGACGACGGAGCGCGAGAAGGGGAATCAGCAGAGGATGAGGAAGCAGAGGAGTCTGCAGACGACGACTCGTCGTTCGCCTTTTCCTCATTCTCCTCGTTTCGTTCTTGGCCTTGTTGTTGTTGCTGTTGCTGTTGTCCCTCCAGCGCCCACTCCTCTCGTTGCCTCTGCCTCTTCAGTGCTGCTTTTTCCTTCTTCCTTTCCTTACGACGCGCGCGCTTCGCGTCCCGCCGCTCCCACTTTGCGTTCATGTAGTCGCTGCGGTCACGCCGGCGGGTGACGAGTTTCTTTCCATCTTTCGTGAGCCTCTTTTCCGGTGGCCTGTCGTTGTACTTGTCTCTCTCGGCAGCCGCGCGATTTCGCTCCTTCTGAAGGCGTCGCTGTGCCAAAGCCCGCAAACGTTTGGGATCCGTTTTAGAGCTCTTCTTCGGCGCGCCGTCCTCGCCCTTTTGGGTGTTCTTACCCATGTTGCTGCTGTTGAGATTCTGTGTATGTGTGTTGGGGAGTCGAGTGTCCTTCGTTACTTGTCCTGTTGCCACTCGAATGGTCCCTTGAGCGCAGTTCTAGTCAAGCACCAGTGGGTATAATCTATGGAAAATGAATATTTCTGACAATGATGAAAGAAAAGAGGAGGAATCAAAACGATACTGAGAAGGAGAAGCGAAAATCTATTGGTTGTATTCTGATTGGGGGGGGGAAGTTCTGTGAAATCTAAGCTGTTTGTTGGTGATGTTGATGTGGAAGGAATTGGGAGTGGCTGAATGCATGCGACAACAACAAAAAAATATGCTGATGCTTCCCGCCGCGAATGCGCCAAGACGAGGCTGAGGCATCCTCAAATGGACTGAAGTAAAGTGTTTTGTTATAGAATAGTATCATGAAACTTAAAAAAAAAGACGAATTTGTTCATACAGAGACGATGATTTTTCTTGCTGAGTGTGTGATCACAACTGATTAGTGTAGGGTACATTTGAATGTGTGTGTGTGTAAACACAAAGCGTGCAAGTGTGTGTGTGTGTGTGTGTGTGTAGAATTAAACATCTGTGACTCCGCGTGTGATGAAGGGAGCGAGGCGTCCCAGCAACAGGACCTCAATACACACACACGTACACACAGATGGGAGAGAACGAGAACAAAAGCGAGTAGGAAGAAGAGGCGGCTCAAGTGGGCACCAATAAATGACTGCGCGCAGCGAGAGAAATGTAGGCGACGTGTCGAAGAGTAAGAAGGCGAAAAGGAAAAGAGCCAGAACGGAGAGAATTACATGACAAGGCACTTGCTGGATTTCTTCGCAGCCTCGCTTCCAGCTCCCTTACTTCCACGCGCCGTACTCTTCTTTCCCTGCGCCGCCGCTGCCGCTGACCCTGCTCCTCCCCTCGCCGGCAGTCACTGCCGCTGCTGCTGCTGCTGCTGCTGCTTGAGTCTCATCTGCTGCTGCTGTTGCTGCAGCTGCAGGAGCCGCTGCTGGAACTCCTCGGCCTTCTTCTTGAGCATCTTGGCAAACTCCGTCACGTCCAGACCGAGGTACTTGAGAACGATGCGGTACAGGTACATGTACTGCTCCACCCGCTGCACCATCCCGAAGCGCTGCGCCCGCATTTGTCGCAGCAGCGCCGGCATGGTCTCGTCGGTGAGTCGGCCGTCGCGCATCAGCTGGATGGCAAAGTAGGAGCCGATAAAGGTGCCGGTACGGCCGACGCCGGCGCTGCAGTGCACGCACACAGGTGTCAGCGCAACAGCCGCCGCTGCCACCGACGCGACGTTGGTGTTTGCATTCGTCTCACTATTGTTATTGTTGTTGTTGTTGGGAGAGTCCCCGGCAGTGGGGGTGGGAACCTCAACTGTTAGCTTCTGGCCATCGGCATTCGCAGGGGAATGGCTCCCGCTAGCGTCCGCGCCGTTGTTGTTGTTGTTGTTGCTATTACTATTATTGTTATTGGTATTGTTATTAGTAGTGTTGTTCATGCTGGTGCTGCTGTTCACGTCGCTGGCGTTGCCCTGGAAAGACGAGAGGTGATTGGCGCTCCCGCTGTTGTGCCCGCTGCCGACCGCGCCCCGGAGGTTGTTGGTGCTGCTGCTGCGAAAGACACTACCCTGCTCGTCCGCACTGATGCTGCCCCCCGCGCTGCCGGCGCTGTTCTGAGGCATCACAGACACCAGCGGCGGGGACGAGTTGAAGCTGAGCGCGTTACTGCTGTTTGCGTTATTGTTGTTATTATTATTATTCGTGGCAGAGGCATTTTCGGTGTTCTCCGCCGTCTTGGCCTTGCTCTCAGCAGCACCTGTTGGTGATGTTCCCGCCGCCGCCGCCGCCGCCGCACACGTTGTCTCCACCAGTTCATCGACGACGTTCAGAAGCGCCTCAAAGGAGTCGGTGCTGTCCGGGACGCCGTGGTCGGGCCACCCCTTGTACTGGATCTGCAGCACGCGGTGCGTCTCCGGCCGGCGGTGGCGGTCCTGGTACCCGATGAAGAAGGGCCGCCGGTGGGTCTCGTAGCGGGGGTCGTAGGTGTACGGGTCGCTGCTGTCCTTCCACACCCGCATGTGCCCAAACACTTCCTCGCCACTGTTATTGTTGCTGCCGCCGCTGCTGCTGCCGGCCGCTCGACCCGTGTCCGCGCGGTCGGCCGGCCAGTAGCGATCCGCCTTGGAGATGTCCGCCTCCACCTCCTGCGTCAGCATAATCACCAGCTCAATGCGCCTCCGCAGAAGCATTTCGAGAAAGTCGGGTATGCACGCAAAGGTGGGGGCCTGGCACGCGACGAAGCTCTGCGGGACGCCGGGGCACGTGATTTTGTTTCCGTTGACGTACAGCGCGGCGGCGGGGGGCCGGTAGTTGGGCGGCAGCGGCGGGTACAGCGTCTCTTCATTTGCCAGAATGTCCAGGTAGCGGTTCTTGTTCATGAAGCGCATCGCGGTGGTGAAGTTGTACCGCCGCGGGTCCATCGTCTCGGCGTCCACCTTCATCATCTCCTGTCGCATCTGTGCGAACTGCTGGTTGAGTGAGAGGGTGTGGAAGGTAAACTGGGGATTGCGCTGCGTCTGTGGAGTCACAAGAGACCCTTTTGCCGACCCGCCCTGCGCGCTTTTCGTGCTATTGCTATTATTATTATTATATTATTGCCGAAAAGAGCGTCGCGGCTGCTGTCATGGGCGGCGCGCGTGCTGCCGCTAGACTTGAGGCTGACGTTCGTCTCAGAGACGGACATGATGGGATTGCCTCCGCTCATATTGCGTTTGCGGGGGAAAAAAAGATAATTAATTAGTATACACTGCCTTGCTTGAGACGCAAATTTTTTTTTTCGATTCGTTTCGTCCTTAATGTGCTATTTTCTTGTTAAAAAAAAAAAGCGAGGTTGGAAGGTACCTTTTTGGAGACGCGAAGTGGTGTGGTGAGGGAATGCCAAAAAGTGTGATGATGACGGGAAGCAGAACTTCTACACTAGAATTTATATATATCAATGGTCTTCATTGGTGCTCAATCAGAGAATGTCTCACCCATGAACGCGCCAGGTAAAAAGAAATTAATGAGTCCCACCACAGAGGGAGAGACTTGTGGCATCGTCCTACACACATGGAAGCAGTTGAGAGGAGTTACACGCTATATTCTGCTTGTGCCATTCTACTTTCTCATGCAGTGTTAGCGCCATAATAATAATAATAGTAATAAAGAGTCCATATGAAACACACGCATGCGCACTCAAATTCAAAGGTTAGAGTTAGAGTTAAGCGAAAAAAAAGTTTTGGTTTGGAGGAGATCATATTAGAGAATTAACAACCCTCATCACACGCGTCCTCCTTTGTCTCGCCGGCGGCAGCGGCAGCACCGTAGCGGCACCGCCCTCCGCCTCCGCCACCTCGATGCCCAGTCGCAGCTGCATGCCGACGACGTCCTCGTGGTCCACCAGCAGCATCACACGCGTGCGGGCGCGCAGCAGCACCGTATAGTAGTAGGAGCACAGCAGCAGCAGCGGTCGACATCTCCGGTGTCGTTGCCGTTGTGTTGGCTGGCCACCGCCACCGTCGGCGGCGGCAGTGTCACCCGCGCAAGCAGCGCCCCGACCGGCGCCGCCTCCAGCACCCCCCGCAGCGCCGGCGGCTGCACGTCCTCCAGCGCGCAGTCCTTGAGCCGTCCGCCGCGTTTGATGAGGTGCTCCACAAAAGCGACAGGGACGTCGCGCACGAGCCGCGGCGACGCGGCCGCCTCCAGAAAGTGCGCGAATATCGGCGCCGCCTCGTGTGTGATGCGCCAGCCCTTGTCGAGCGACTCGTGCGCGAGGGCGCGCAGGCCGGCGGAGACGACCAGCAGCGCGTCGGACTTGTTCTGCAGCACCCGCAGCGGCGTCGTGGCCATCATGGAAACCACCGACGACGGCGTCAGGCGCAGCTCGCGGTCGCCGGTGGCGGTGCGCACCAGCAAGTGGTCGAACGGGAAAGCCGCCACCTCTGCCGCCGCCGCCGTTACCGCCTCCTGCGTCGTACTGTTGCTGTTGCTGTTGCTGTTGGTTTTCGTCTGCGCCTCGTTCCGCGTCATTGGCAAATGGTAAAAGTCCGCGAGGGCCGCGCGGACGGACTCGGGGGCGGCGACAAACTGCGGAGGGACGGTGCGCGGCTTCTTGAGAGGCGGCGGCGCGGCAGCGCTCTCGCCCTCGCCCTGACCGGCAGTCTCTTCCTTCGCGTGGCTCTTGTCTTCCTCCCCCTCCTCGCCGCTGCGGGCGCGGCGCACGACGCCAATCGAGTGGGGAGCTGCCGCTCCGCCGCTTTCATAGAGTCGCCTCTCTCCGTCTTGGCCTTTGCCTCGCCCTCCGCCGTAAACTCCTCCACGTCCCGTTTACTGATAGAGTACGGCGCTACCTTTTCAAACACCGCAATGAAGAAGCCGCCGCCTTTGCAGTGGCTGGGGAAGAAGCGCATGCACTGCGTGAGGTCCAGAGAGCGCAGGGCCGGAGAATCGTAGCCACCCGGGGTGCCGGGAGGGAACAGCGCCTCGTGCATAATGACGGTGGGCGGCGTCTTGCTACTGTTCCCCTTTTTATGGCCGCGCTTCTTCTTCGTGTCACCCTGCTCCTCACTCTCCTCCGCCGTCGTTTCCCCGTGCTCCTCGGCAGTGTCGCTGGCGGCGGGAGGGGTGAAGGGCCCCGGCGCCGCGACCACGTTGCCGCGCCCGTCAGTGACGACCCACTTGGTCATGCCCGGGCTGTAGGGCAGGTCCGGCAGCAGCTGCGCCGCCAGCGGGGCGCTCTCGAGCAGTTTCAGCGCGCCCCCCGTGCGGTGCACCAGCGCCGCCACCACCGCCTCGTTCTCGATCGGGTTCAGCGAGCACGTGCTGTACACGAGGCGCCCGCCGACGCGCAGCAGGTGGGCGGCGCGCAGCGCGATCTGGATCTGCGTCTTCTGCAGCGCGATGCCCTCGCGCGGCGTCCATATCTTGAACACGTGCGGCGCCTTACGCAGCGTGCCGTCGCCGGAGCACACCACGTCACAGAGAATCTTGTCAAAGCGACGGCCGTCGTCGCCATTGTGTTATCGTTGTCGCCGTGTGTAGGGGCGCCACCCGTCTCGCCGCCCTCCGCCGACGCCGGCAGCGGCAGCTCGGGAAAGAAGCGCGCGTCGTGGTTCGTGAAGAGGGCGAAGGGGAACAGCAGCTGCAGACGCTTCACCTGGTGCACCAGCATGTTGGCGCGCTTTCGCGTCCAGCTCGTTCGCCACGATCATCCCGGGCGACAAGTAGTCGAACGGAAACGGCGGCGTGCGTGTGGCGGAGGCCTTCATCTGCTTCTCCCGCCCAAGTGCGACGAGCATCTGCGCGGTCTTGCTGCCCGGGGAGGCGCACATGTCGAGCGCGACGTCGGAGCCGCGCAGGTCGAGCAGCAGCGGCGGGATCATGCTCACCTCCTCCTGCCGCGAGATGGCCCCCATCGCCGTCAGCTGGATCATGTACCGCCGCAGCGGCGCCAGCGCGGGGTGCTTGCGGAACGCCGTCTTGTCCGCCAGAATGCGCCACGCCATGCCGGGAATGGGATACCACGGAATCGGCTCCACCAGGGCCTCGCCGGCGCTAGTTATTGTTATTGTTGTTGTTGTTGGCATTGTCTTCTGCCGTCGACGCGGCCGCGCCGTGTGTGATGTTGGCCGCGAAGTTCTCAAAGTGCTCACGAATGCTGGGAGCGATGGGGTCCGTGTCGTTGACCCACACCGTCGTCTGCAGCGGCGTGCGGAAGAGCGCCATCTCCCTCTCCCAGCGGCAGCGGCAGCAGCGGCAGCAGGGGGACTGGCCGTCGCAGGGCCGCCGTTCGCCCCTCGCGCGAGCCGCTGGCGGGCGGTGGCGCTGTCGGCCATGACGGCCCCCAAATTCTGCAAGTCGCGGTAGTATCGGTCAAAGAGGGCGTTGTGGGTCTGCCGCATGCGGTCCTGGTGCTGGTTGTCGTTGGAGAGCCAGTTGCCGTCCGCGTCGTACTGCGTCGTCGCCTTGCGCTCGCGCCGGTCCTTGCCGAACGACTTCAGCTTGTTCTTCTTGGAGGGCATCGCTTGGTGCAGTGTGACGAGTGACACGTGTGTGTATATATGCGTATGAGTACTACGCAGTCGCGACCGTGATTACGATTAATAGAAAAAAAATGGAAAAGCTGAATATTAACAAGTTTCTGCAGTGTGTTCCCTTCTTCAATTTCTTTCTTTCTCTTATAAGTGGAAGGTTCAGGTTGTAAGAAATCAGAGAGAGGTGGAGAAAACAATGCTAAACACATTCGAAAAGCGACCCATCCAATGAGCGAACATAGAGATTAATAAAGGCGGATGCTCATCACTTGAAGACCATTTATTTAGTGGAATGTGTGAAGGCATTCTTTTACCCAATGATCACTCTTTAAAAAACTGACGCGAAACCAGAAAAAAAAGGTTCATTAGAGACGAGACATCCACTTATTCCATACAATTAGACTATCTATTTTCAAATCAGTTTTTTTTTTTTGCGGTAACACACGCAAGAACACCGTTGGAAAAAAAAAGCTGTGAAGAGCGGATGGAGTTATCCACACTCATAACAGGAGTTTTCTATCATAGTACATGCTGCTCATTCTGTAGTATTTTTCAGTTTTTATTTTTTTGTGCTTCTGTTTTACATCAATTGCCGGCGCGGCGCGGCCATGTGATCGGGGGCCAGAGTGTGTGGGGCGAGAAAAAGAAAAGGAAAGCAAAAGCAGCGATCGAGGAGGGAAAAGAAGGAAGGAGTGAGGCGCACAACAGGTGGCGCAGACAACTGTGTGTGTGTGCATAGCCTCTTCACCATCATTCTCTAAATTCTCCTTTCTTCTTCTTCTTTTGATTTGTTCTCCATTCATCCTCACACTCTTTTACTCCTTTTCATTTTTGTTTAGTCGTCGTTAGCACGTCCGCCCTCCTCGGCGGCGTCCGTCTGCGTCAGCGGCCTCTCCGGGGGCCCGGAGCGGAGCAGCAGGTAGTAAACGCCGTCGATCTTCACATTCACCAATGTCTCCGCGTCGTGCGAGACGTTTGGCGGCGAAGTGTTTCCCCACAATCACGTGCCACGTGCCCTTCTGCTTCTCGTCCAGCGCCGCCTTGATGCGCGCGGCCACGTCCTTGTGGCGATACACCGGCGCCGCCGCGGCACCGCCGTTGTTATTGTTATTGACATTGTTGACATTGCTGTTGTTGGCGTTATTAGCCCCGGGGCGCTCTGAATGGTGTCGAGGACGCCCTGGATGAGTTCGATGATGGCGTCCGTCTTGTCCTTGCGTGTGTCGTGCGTGAGCAGCTCCACACGCCGCTCGGGGCGCTGCGTCTTTGTCGTCTGCGTCTGCTCCTCCTGCTCCAGCTCAACCTCCTCGTCCTCCTTGTTGTTGTTGTCGGCCATTGTCGTTTTTTTGTTTTGTTTTCAAGGGGGGAAAAGAAAGACGCTTGTATTTCTAATTGTTTTTTTTTTTTGCTTCTCTTGTTACTGACGAGCAGCAAAGAAAAACAGAAAGTAAAATGAGATTTCTATAAGTGTTGTGCTCCTTTTGAGAGTATGTGTGCATGCGTGTGTTTATGTGTGCGTTTTGAAGGGGAAAGATGAGGGGAGAGAGAGAGAGATAGAATTTTATTTTGACGTCAAAACAGAGAGAAAAAAATATGTCATATTTGTACTCCATTACAGAAACGTTTTATTGTCTGTACAGGACTGGAATCCGGAGAGCATGATCCAACTCTCCCGTTACTATTTTTCTTGTTCTTACTGTTGATACGCACCTGCGTGTGTGAATCAGAGGAGCGGGGGTAAACAGTCAATGAGGCGTAAATGACATGAGAGATCGAGAGAGAGAGAGAGAGAGAGGAGAGAGAGAGAGAGCGAGAGCGACAATGGTAGGAGACGCGGAAGAAAGAGAAGCGGAGAAAGACCGGCGCAACACCTCATAGCAGATCTTGGTTATTTGTATCAATCGTTTATCGTCCTGTAACCAGTCCGTTAACGGAGATTAATTGCGTTGTATAATCATGTGGGTGTGTGCTTGCGCAACGGTATCGGTACTCGTGTGTGTGTGTGGTGGGGGGGGAGTTTGTTGGCAGCGGGTATGTGCAGTGAAGAAAGGGAGAGGAAGCGGGAAAGGCAGAGAGAGAGAGAGAGAGAGAGAGAGAGAGAGAGGAAAGTCTCTCTCTTCGCCGTGCATGAATCACCCTCACAACGGTATCGTGTGCAGAGGATGGGATTATAACGGCGTCAGTAGCGGTGACGAGCGTACCGAGAGAAGTTGGGAGACGGAGAAGGAAATGATAAGTATACATGAGAGAGAAGGTGAGGCGGGCAGCTGCGTCAGTCGAAAGGTGATAAATATGTAGACGTATCATGAAAAGCCGTCAAACTGTTTGGACCTACATGTATTATACATCATGTCTGCACCGCGTTTAGAAACAACCATTTGAGATTGAGAAGAAAAGAGAAGATGTGAGTTATTGAATAGATACGAAGAGAGAAGGGGGGGGGGGGGGAAGCGGGAACGGTGGAGACACAAGAGAAATGCGCACCCATGTGTGTGTGTGTGTGTGTGTATGTGTGTGTGTGCACGCCGGCCGAGTGCATCAGTCGAAAGGTGATAAATATGTAGACGTATCATGAGAAGCCGTCAAACTGTTTGGACCTACATGTATTATGCATCATGTCTGCACCGCGTTTAGAAACAACCATTTGAGATTGAGAAGAAAAGAGAAGATGTGAGTTATTGAATAGATACGAAGAGAGAAGGGGGGGGGGGGGAAGCGGGAACGGTGGAGACACAAGAGAAATGCGCACCCATGTGTGTGTGTGTGTGTGTGTATGTGTGTGTGTGCACGCCGGCCGAGTGCATCAGTCGAAAGGTGATAAATATGTAGACGTATCATGAGAAGCCGTCAAACTGTTTGGACCTACATGTATTATGCATCATAAGCACTGCCAGAGAATGCGAGATCGCACGCTGTGAGGAAAAGAAGACGAGCCCACACACACACACCAGGACTTAACGAAAAGCACGCCTACAGTACACACAAGCAAAACGAAAGCAGCAACAGAAGGCAAAGAAATAAAAAGAAAAAGAAGCAGCAACGATCTCCTCACCTCAGAGTGGAGTGATTTGAATAAAAAAGTTCGCTCATGACGGGCTCGGAACTACAATGTCATTTGTTTCTTATTGTGTATCATCATTTGGTGAGGATTTTCTGCAGTTCTTCTTCTTTTTTTTTCTTCTTTTTTTTTTGCTGTTTCTGCTGTTTCTGTTTCTCTTTTGCTGCTGGACATGCACTTCACGATAGGTGGCGATGGGCCGTGGTGAAAATAAATACGTTGGCAACGACAGGAAACAAAGAGAAGGGGAGACGACTTGAAACAGAGGTATAAAAGAAAGGGGGAGAGAGGGATAATTGAGGAAGAGGCACCTGTATACCTCATAGCAGATCTTGGTTATTTGTATCAATCGTTTATCGTCCTGTAACCAGTCCGTTAACGGAGATTAATTGCGTTGTATAATCATGCACAGGTGCGAGTGTGGGTCGGTGAGTGAGTGTGTGTGCGGAAGGCAGAGAAAGGGTTAAAGACAACCACAGAAAAAGAAGCGTAGAAAGCCAGACGCAACAAGAACATGGCGAATCTTCGCCGTGCATGAATCACCCTCACAACGGTATCGTGTGCAGAGGATGGGATTATAACGGTGTCAGTAGCGGTGACGAGCGTACAGAGAGGAGTGAGGAGACGGAGAAGGAAATTATAGGTATGCATGAGAGTGAGGGCAAGGCGGGCAGCTGCGTCAGTCGAAAGGTGATAAATATGTAGACGTATCATGAGAAGCCGTCAAACTGTTTGGACCTACATGTATTATACATCATGTCTGCGCCGCAGAGAGAGAGAGAGAGAGAGAGAGACGGACGGACGGGGGGGAGTAATGAGAAAGACTACGAGACACACAAAAAAGTCGCAGAGAAACCTACCTCAGAGTGGAGTGATTTGAATAAAAAAGTTCGCTCATGACGGGCTCGGAACTACAATGTCATTTGTTTCTTATTGTGTATCATCATTTGGTAAAGTTTCACGTTTCTTTGTGTGCACCGTTTGCTCTGGAGAGGATCGCCGTTAGCTGCGAATGTGGAGGGTGAAGGGGAGGGTAGGAGGGGCGAAACTGAATGATAACAGAGGAAAAAAGTTTGAACTACGCGCCACCGCAACACCTCATAGCAGATCTTGGTTATTTGTATCAATCGTTTATCGTCCTGTAACCAGTCCGTTAACGGAGATTAATTGCGTTGTATAATCATGTGTGTGTGTGTGCGTGTGGCTCAAGGGCGATCGAGGGCAGAAGAGATTTCTTTTCTGAGTTTTTTTTTTGTTCGGTCTCTCTTCCTTTACTGTTGCAAAAAGCGCGACAAGTCAGATAAGGCAATTAAATCTCTTCGTCGTGCATGAATCACCCTCACAATGGTACGATTAGCGTATGCGGAGGATGGGATTATAACGACGTCTCTGCAAGTATGTAATTTAGTTTCCTGGTTCTTTCCTCTGTTTGCGGGTATGCGGGTGTGTGGGATGTGTGGGTATGTGAAACAAAAACAAGAATCACTAGAGACAACTGTAAACGGGAAATGTGAATTGGGAAGAAAAGGAGGCATTGTTTTGAGTCGCAAATGAGAGTGTGGGTTGAGAGGTTCCCTGCAAAAGGGGACATGTTCAGTTGCGGGGATCTGTACGCTGAAGTTACGAGAAACAGTGAACATAACTCAAAAGCGCCAAAGAAGCAGTAGAGTTTTTGCTGTTGTTGTTTTTTTCTAATTGAGGAATTGCTTTTGTTGCTAAACACAGGAAGCACGCATGATAAAGAAAAACTCATCATACTAGAAAAAGATGAAATAAAGAAGAGAGAGGGAGAGAGGGAGAAAAATAAACGTTTTTGGGATGTAAAAAGGAAAAAAAAAGAAAGGTAAAAGAACAGAAAAAAAAATGTAATGAAGAGAGTAAACAAAGACTGTCGGATCAGATTTTGCAAAGTTCCTATGCTGATTTGTAATGTTCGTTGTCTGATTTCACTCTCCCACACTACGCACCGGTGGGGTCCCTCCACAGCACATGACTATCCCTTCGCAATCTTCTAGACTCGTCATGATTCGGAGGGAAAGTAAGAAAAGAAAATAATAAGCAAGAAGAAAAAAAACACATCTGAATAAGAGAAGAAAGCCAGCATTTTCGCAAGTGACTGTTTGCTTTGAGAATGAAAGTGAACATGGAAAAATAATCGGGAGAAAGAAAAGAGGAAGAAGAAGAGAGGAGAGAGAGAGAGAGAGAGAGAGGGAGCGATAATGTTTGCTTTCGTTTTCGATATGAAGTGGTGCCCCACCCCTGCCCTCGCGCCACGCGACCCGCGTCAGCAACAACAGCCGTCGCCCCCGCCCCCGCTGCCGGTGTGCTCACAGCTTCGGCTCGGCAGCGGTAAAGAATTCACAGCGGATGGCCTCACGGTACGGCTTTGTCGCGCGTGACGACGGTCGCCTCGGGGAAGAAGGTGGGAACGTTGATGGCGTTGGGGAGGTGCTGCGGCTCGAGGCAGACGCAGTCGTGGCGGGTGAAGTTGTTGTGGCGCGGCACCGGCGGGTCGCGACGCTCGGGGAGGTTGTTGGCCGTGTAGACCCACAGCGCGGGGAAGCTGCTGTGCAGCGACATGCCAACGTGGCTGACGGGGCTGAAGACCGTCGCGTGGTGCAACATCGGCCGCGGGACGGCGAAGTTCTTGTTGGGGTAGTGGTTCTTGCCGCTCTCGTCGGTGGCGGGGCTGTAGCCGTCGATGAGGAACGGGTGGTCGTAGCCGCACGGCTTGCGGTTCAGCGCCGCCGCGTCGTGGATGCCGTCGCCGAGCTTCTTGGTCTGCAGAAAGTTGAGCGAGGGGATCGTGCGGACGTCATTGAAGGCCCCCGAGGGGATCGCCTGCTCGTTGGTCTCCGCCACGTAGGTGGCCTTGGGCAGGCGGAGCTGGATGTCGTAGACCTTGCGGTTCGCCGCGCCCTGCCGCACCCCGTGGAAGTTCCAGTAGTTGTGATTGAACATGTTCATGATGGTCGCCGGCTGCGGCGAGTTGCGCGTCACCTCGCCCCAGAAGAACATGTTCAGCACGCGCGGCTCCGCCTTGGGGATCTCGTAGGTGACCTTGCACAGCACCTCGGCGGGGAAGCCGTTGTCGCCATCAGGGGAGAGATACGCGAACTCGACGCCGATGCGCTCCGCGTCGTCCAGGACGCGCGGGACCCAGTGCTTGCGGGAGAAGGCGTTGGGCCCCCCGTGGATCGTGTGCTCGCCCATGTTGGTCGCGACGTGGTACTCCTCGTCGTTCCCAGGGAGCTTGAAGGTGCCGTAGCCGATGCGGCCTGCGAAACGGCCGACAGTGACGCCTTGGTAGTTGCCGGTGTCGCGCAGCGCCTCGGCGTAGTCGTCGCCGTACTGGCAGTTGACCTCGACGAAGCCCTGTTCAGGCGTGCGCACCCGCACCGACACCACGGCCGCGCCGAAGGTCGAGAGAGTGACGCGCAGCTCCGGGCTCGCGAGGGTCACCTGGCTGCCGGGGCCGAAGGGCTTGCTGCTGGTGCTGAAGGACATGCCGGGGGCGGTGACGGTGGGTCAGGATACTTTTGTTGGTGTTGCCGTGGTTCGCTTGTTTTGATGTGTTTACAGATTTTTTTTTTTTTTTGAGATTTACGTGTGTGTGAGTGCGACTCAAGATGCGGGATCTGGTTTCCTTTGCGAATTTGCGTATGTGTGGTTTTCTGCGTTTCAGTGGTGACATGAAGAGCCCGTTGGAAGAGATGTGTGTGTGGGTTGTGCATAGGAGAGAGAGAGAAGAGAGACACACATCAGAGCAACAAAGCACTTTTCTTCTTCCTGCTAGTGAAACCGGCACTGCTGAAGAGCAACAAAACACTATCACGAGTGTGTACACTTCAGATGCGGATGCAAAAATTCATTTTTATTTACGAGTTAGTCCTCTTGCATTGTGGTATGTCGGTAACACTTTTGAGAAGGGAAAAAAAAACACAGCAACGATAAAGACGTTATCGCGAATGTCAGGCGGTCCATCACAAAATCCAGGATGTGATTCTGTGCGTACATTTTTTGTTGTTTTAATATAAAGTAGCGCAAGTTACAAAGAGAGATGAAAACAAATAAAAATGTAGATAATTAAAAGAGTCCGTGTGGAAATACTCGGGAACCCAGCAGTGCAGAAGAATGCATCAGAATAGTTGGAATATGTACACGAACACTTTTCTCTGATGTTTTTGAGTGTTTGCTTTTTTTTTTTCGTCGTCGCTCTGTAACTGAGTGCAAGCGAATACTGGAAAAGGGGATTGAGAGAAACAGCGAGAAAGCACTCATAAAAACACCGGATACATGAGGAAGGAGAGGGGAGGGGAACGAGGAGATATCCATACCTGTATATATCTATGTATCCCCCCCCCCCCACAAAATTTGATCAAATGAGCTTCTTCTCCTTCATCGTGCGCTTGAGCAGGCGGAACTGCACGTAGATGACGCCGGACATGGCAGCCATCAGCAGCACCGCGCAGAGCCACACGCGGGAGAAGGTGCTCTCCGACGTCATGCGCATCCGCTTCTCGCGCCGCGAGGTGTAGCGCATCCGGTCGAGGATCTCGTCCATCTCTCGGCGCGCGGCGTCCAGCTCCTTCTGCACCCCCTGCAGGTACGACGCCTTGCGCAGCAGGCTCGTCGCCGTCCCGTCGCGGCCCCGCACCGACAGCACCTCCAGCCCGCCGATCTTGCGACGCTTGGGGGCGGGGCGCTGCTGCCGCCGGCGTTGGCGGTGTGTCCCCCGGCGAGGTAGTCGGCGTCGTGGTCGACGCGCACCTCAAAGCGCGGGCCGCCATCGGGGACGTGGTTGAACTGCGACCTCTTGCGGGTCATGTGGTTGCCGATGGGGGTGAGGCAGAGCTGGTAGCGGCCGTGCAGCGCGGGGTCGTTGTTGTTCTTGTTGCCGCCGCCGCTCTCGACCTGCCACAAGAAGGGCACCTCAATGCCGCGCGCGCAGGTGAGGGTGATGGTCTTGGCGATGGTGCCTGTCGGGTAGCGGATCTGCAGCGACATCTCCTCCGAGGTGCCGCCGTCAACGAGCTTGAAGGCCCCCGTCAGCGCTGCGGGCGTCTCGGTGATGTCCTCAATGAAGCACACCGGCGTCGCATCGTGGAAAGTGTAGGAGAAGGCCGCCACGCGCGCCGCGGGGCCGCCGAGGCACGCCAGCAGCAGTAGCAGCGTCAGCAGCAGCAGCTGCGGCAGCGGCGCTGTGAGCTTTGGGAGCGGCGACATGATACACGAGGTGAGCGCGGATGTGTGTCTGTGCGTTCTATTTCTACGTTTCTTTTTTTTTTTTAATTATAACCGTTAGCCTCGTCCGAAGAGGGGTAAAATATTCTACAAATATGGGTGGCTGTGCGCAGGACTTGAGTAGTATTTTTTTTTTTTGGGGGGGAGGAAGAGAGAGAAACAGGATAAAATAGTAAAGAGTAGGAGAGAAACAAGCGTTTACACGAGCGTGTGTAACTTGGGAGGGGGGAGGGGAGGGAGAGAGAGAGAGAGAGAAACACTCACAAGCAAATATTCAATTCAGGGATTACCTTTCTTGCTGCTTTTTTTTTTAATACTATAACATTTTGGATAAGGAGGCGATGAGAGAACGATCACAATGTTAATAGATTAATGCGAGGAATTAAAGTAAGTTCGTTAGGGAAGAGAGAAAAAAAGAGTTTCGAAGGAAGAAGAGACGAGAATGACAAGAGAAGTCAACTTGAAAAAAAGCCTTTTTCTTGGCATTTTCAATTGTTTAATAGGAATTTCAACACGTGTGTGTGTGTGGAGGAGGGGGGGGGGCGTTAAAGAAATGTTGGGGAGAAAGTGTGAGGGAGAGACCGCAGCCCTCAGCACGACGCGGGCAGACGGCTGAGCTCCTCCACGGCCGCCTCCAACTCGAGAATGTGGAAGATAATCTTGAAGGTGCCCTCGTCGTAGGCGAGGCGGACGAGTGGCTTGTCGGCAGGGATGAGTGACTTGGGGTCCGCGCGGCGCGGGTCGCTCTCATGCTGTCTTCGCACCGCCGACATCATTAGCAGCAGCGCCCCCCGCGGTATGGGTGTCGGGCTTGCTGTCTGTGCGGCCACACTGGCCTCCTTCGCCTCTTTCCCTTCTTCCTGACGGGGGCAGGTGGACGATCCACACGGCGCACCACCCCAGCTGCAGCGGCGCCTCCAGATTGGCGATGGCGTCGTCAACCATCACGACACGCCGCGGGTCCTGCAGGGCCGCGTGCTTGTGCGCCGCCGTCGCCGCGCGTGCCGCGCCCTCGCTGGCCATCGCGCTGTTTCTAGCATCTGCGTTTTGCTCCTTCTCCGTGTCCACACTTGGATTATGATCCGTAGTAGTAGTGGTGGCGGTGCTGTTGCCGCTGTTGCCGTTACTGCTGTTCACCTCCGCCGCGACGCGTGCGGCGATGTCGCTCAGCACGGCGCTGTACGCGGCCGCCATCGGCTTGTTGGCAAAGTCCGGCTGCGTGAGGCGCCACTGGTCCTCGTAGGCGTACCCCAGCCACTCGAGGTCTCGTCGTCGTCGTCGTCGTCGTCGTCTACTACTACTAGTACTACTTCTACTACCACTGCTACTACGGCCATCAGGGCTAGCTTTATCAGCGCTATTCGCATTCGCACCCTCCTCCCCCTCCAGCCTCCTTGCCTTTCTCCTGTCCTGCTCTCTTCTGCCGGAGCTTCTCCGCCTCCGCCTCTGTAAGAGTAAAGCCAGAGGCAGTCACCACCGGTCGGGCGGCGGTCGCGCCGCGCGCTCCATTTTCGCCGCTTCCCAGTCACAGCCTCTCGCCTCTCCCTCTTTTGGCGCTGCCGCTCCTCCCTCTCCGCCGGCGAGAGGACAGCGCGTGAAGAGCGGCTGCAGACCCAGTGGCGTCAGGGTGCGGCGCGCGTGCGCACGGCAGCCGTTGGTGTAGTAATACAGATGGTGAATCCCGCTGCCGGCGCTCACAACGCCCTCGTCCGGCTGCTCTCTTTTCGTGGTGGTTTTCCATCATCCCTTTCTCTCCCGTCGTTGCCGCTGCCGGCCGCCGCTACCGCCGCGCTCCGGTTCGAATGAGGATGGCTGGGCGAGCGCAGCCCGTGCGTCGCGTGCCGAAACTGCAGGCGCCGCAGCATGTTCACCAGCTCCGCGTCGTAGTGTAACTTTCCTGAATAATCAAGATCATGAATGTACTTTACGTAGTGCGCGTCGTCGATCCCGTGGAAGCGCTTGAAGCCGTGCAGGCTGAGGCCGAAGCGGCGGTAGTAGTCGAGCGCGAGCCGCGCGGCCTCCGCGGGGTCGTCGATGCCGTCCATGTACTTGATAGGGTACTCGCAGATGCGGTGGTGCATCGCCTCGCCAAAGCGCGTGTCGGCGTTACGGTATAGCGTGTTGTCAATGTCCAGCAGGAGGACGAGGGGGTGACGCGGCGCCTCTGCTGCCGCTGTCGCTGCTGCTGTCGAGGCGGAAGTGGTGGGTTGCATCGTTCTATACGTGTGTGACTCTTTGTTTCTTTTTTTTTTTTTTTGAATACAACTATTTCTGTTTTTGAGGGTGGCGATTCGATTATACGTTTTACGATGTTCTACAACTTGTTTTCCTCCTTTGCTTGTCGTGCGTGTTTACGATGTTTATGCCTGTAAAGAGGGATGAATAGGGGGGGGGGGTGGAAGGGGTCATACTAAAGAAAAGAAAGAAAGACCTGCTTCCTTGGCTTCTGAACACCAACTAGCATTTCATTCGTTGACGCTCAAAAATCTTGTGTCCAGAGCTGTGCTCCTCTCAATGTAAGCCGCTTCATTGCTCCTTTACAGTAAACCGCGGTAAGCGCGCGCTGCTGATAGAATCTCTCGCACGTTTTTCACTCAACAACACATTGACACGGGAAGTTCTTGCAACATCTCTATTATTATTATTTTCTATTTTCTATTTTTTTTTTTTTTTGAGTACAGTACATGCGGTGGTGTTAGACGTGATTACTCGAATTTTTAGGGAAAAGAAAAAAAATACAGTTAGGTTATAAAAAATTAAAAGTTACTTGAAAAATGGCAAAAAGGGAGGGAGTACACTTTTACAGTGTTTACAGGTTATATGTTAGTGATTGAAATAAAAGAAAAACAAAAGACAGCAAATATGACGAAAGTGTTCCTATTCGTCAGATATCGGGAAGAGCTTGAGTGGATTGCTAAAAAAAAAATATATATAAAGAAAAACACTAGTAGGAGATAAATAGAGTTAATAACAGTAAAAGAAAGCTTTCTCTAAAAGCATCAACTGTCGCAGAAGCAGAGAAGAATCAACAGTCATTCGAAAGTCATCTCGCGAGTATCTCTTTCCACTCTGTTGTTTGAGAGATTAACTTTCAATTGGCTCCGTGAGCGCAAAGAATGAAAAAGAGAAATGAGGGGAGAGAATGATATTTGTGGAGAGTAGAGGATCAAAATAACAGGAAAAATGAAAATAAAATCAAAAAAAAAACTAATGAAAGAATTATGAGAAAAAATCTTTATACGAAAAAGAGAACTTTCAAAACAAACAGACAATAAATCCTTCAACTGTTCATTACTCCGTCTTGGCGCGTTTGGCGGGCGGCGCCGCGTCGTCGTCGCTGTCGTCAAAACGGCGGTAGCGGTTCTGCCCATTTCCCCCAAACGGCTGACCACCGGACGGCGTCAGACCAAAGGAGGACGGGCCGCCCCGCTGCGTGCTATTATTACTATTGTTACTATTGTTATTCCTACTGCCATTGCCGTGGTCACTGCGGGAGGAGGACGGCGGGTAGCGCATCTGCGGCGCCCCGCGGCCGCCGCCGCCGCCGCTAAAGTTTCGGTTGCGCCGCGCCACGACGACGGAGGCCTGCCCCGCCCACTCGCTCATCCACTGCGGCACCTCCTGCCCCGCGCCGCTGATGATGTCGACGAGCTGGCGGACGCCGCTGCCGGCGAGCTGGTCCTCGCGCTTCGTGATAAACGTGTAGCTCTCGCCCTTTGCCCCCGCGCGGCCGGTGCGGCCGATGCGGTGCACGTAGTCGTCGATCTGCATCGGGAAGTCGTAGTTGATGACGACGTTGAGCTCTTTAATGTCCAGCCCGCGCGCGGCCACGTCGGTGGCGACGAGGCAGAGGCGCTTGTCGCGGCGGAAGCGCTCGAGAATAAACTCGCGCTGCCGCTGCTCCTTGTCGCCGTGGATCGCCATCGCGTCGACGCCGAGTTTCTTGAGCTGGAACTCGAGGTAGTCGGCCGTCTTCTTGGTCTTGCAGAAGACCAGCACGCGCGTGTTGCGGTACTTGTCCATGACGCGCTTCAGCTCGTCGAACTTGCCGTCCTCGCGGGTGAGCACAAAGTGCTGCGTGACGTCCTTGTTGGCCTGCAGCTCCTCGCTGCCGACGTTGATGCGGACCCAGTCCTTCTGGAAAGAGGCGGCGAGGGCCTGGATCTCGCGCGGCCACGTCGCGGAGAACATGAGCGTCTGCCGGTCGGGGCGCAGCTGCCCGCAGATGGTCCGCACCTGCGGCTCGAAGCCCATGTCGAGCATGCGGTCCGCCTCGTCCATCACCAGGTACGTGACGCGCAGCAGGTTGACGCGCTTGATCTCCATAAAGTCGATCAGCCGCCCGGGCGTCGCGACGAGTATGTGCACGCCCTGGCGCAGCATGCCGAGCTGCGGGCCCTTCGGGGCGCCGCCGTAGACGCAGCCGCAGCTGATGTTCTGCGGGAGCACCTTCTTGGTCTCCGTCTCGATCTGGATGGCGAGCTCGCGGGTGGGGGCGAGCACGACGACCATCGGGCCGTCGCCGCGGCGCAGCGGCTCCTGCAGCGCGATGTGGGCGAGCGCCGGCACCATGAAGCCGAGTGTCTTGCCGCTCCCCGTCTTGGCAATCGCGACGAGGTCGCGGCCGGTCAGCAGGATCGGCCACGCCTGCGCCTGGATGGCCGTCGGTCCGCGCGAAGCCCTGGTCGGTCAGCTTCTTGTGCAGGTACGCGGGGACGCCGGCGAGCATGCCGAACTCCGTCAGCGGCGGCGGGCACTCCGCCTCGGACACTGTGATGTGCTGCTCCGCGCGCCACGCGTCGGCCTCCGCCTGCGTCAGCGCCGCCACCTTGCCCCCCGCCCCCGCCCCCGCCGCGCCGCCGCCGCCCGCTGAAGAAGAGGAGGAGGAGGAGGAAGTGCCGCCGCCACCGGCGCCGGCGGCGCGCGCGAGGGCGTTGGCGTCGACCACCTTCCACTTGCCGGGCACCAGCGACTTGGCGGACCAGTCATCCACCGGCTTCAGGGAGGAGGAGGAGGGAGCTGCTCCACTTGTCGGCGCGCGGCTTCGGGGCGAAGCCGCTGAAGGGATTGTACGTCTTCTCAGCCATTATTGCGATGCGGAAGGAAAAGAGAGAGGGAGAGAGAGAGAGAGAGGTGCTGTTTGTTGTAGTGGTGATTTGGTGTCAGAGTTGCTGTACAGGGCGTGCAAGTGGGCTAACTTTGTATTAAAAATTGTATTTTTACGTTTTTTATCTTTAAACGAATGAAGTAGGAAATAAAACAATTTCTTACTTTTCTTTTTTTTTCTTGATACCGTGAGATGGGTTGGTGGGTGCGAGAAGAGAATATGAGAGTTACATTTTAAGCAAACATTGGTGTTTGAAGTATATGTTTTCCATAGTTAATGTGCCAGTCGAGTGAGGCACACTTTGTGCCAACTCCTTTTTTCCTTTTCTTCTAGTTTCCCAAGTGGGGAAAGAGGGGAGGGGTCAGACGCAGCTAATGTTGTAGCGTGCTATTCATGTCTCTCTCTCTCCCCTTTCTGCAATGCATTTCTATGTTCTTTTTTATGTCATGAACGGACGAATGTAGAGTACAAGTATGTAAAAGGTGTAAAAGGAACGAAATGAGTGGTGAACAATCTAACGATTTGAAAAGAAAAAAAAAAGGGGGGAAACATTGTGATCTGAATGAACACGAAACCTGACAAGAGATCATACGCATTTGTTCAAATGCCAGACGGGTTCTAATCACTATGAAATCTAGAAAAAAAAGAAATGAAAAATGTAGCAATGGTGATGAGGGCGAAGGGGAAAAAAACAAGCGCATATCAAATAATGGCAACAATAATAATAGTAAAAATAAATATGATGGATGGTACAAAGTTACGATGTGTAAATGGTGACATGCGTCACAGTAAAAGAAACATAAACGTCAAGGAAACAAACATACAAGTACGCACAAACTTCTCGCGCAGCTAAAAAAGATTAAAAAAAAAAAACTACACGTTCGTGGTCGTTGCCCCCTGCTGCTGCTGTTGCTGCATGTGCTGACGGCGCAGTGCCTTGAGCAGACTTCCCTCAGCGGAAACACGACGATTCGCACTGGCGGGCGCGAGGGCGGCACCGGCGCCAGCCGAAGTCTTCTCTTTTGAAAGGTTAAGAGCACCTGCGACAGGAGCGTTTTCCTTTCTTCTTCGTTTTCGCGTTTCCGTAGTTGCTCTCCTTCTTCTTCTCCGTTGTTGCCCTTGCCGTTTCCGCCGTCTTCTCCACCACCGCTCTCGGCGGGCGTTCGCCGGATGTCGTGCAGTACACGCGTCGCGCGGCCCAGCAGCTCGGCGGAGAAGGGCGGCCGCAGCCCCAGACGGTCCAGCACGGCCTGCTGCGCGGCGCCGGCCGCCTTGGCCTCCGCCAGCGCCGCCGCCAGCTCGTCCGCCCACGCCTCGGCCGCCGCCAGACGCGCGCGGGTGGTGGCCAGCTCCGTCGACAGCGCCGCGCTCGCTGCCTGTTCGCGGTACAGAGCGTCGCGCAGGCCGTCGATGATGTCGTCGCGCGGCATGGCGTCTGCAGCACTCGACTGCATGCGGGGTGTGGTTTTCACTGTTGCCGTCGGTGGGGGTGTCGTTTTGGTCGTCCGCATGACTCTGACTGCTGTCGTCGTCCGCGGCGCGGGTGTGGGCAAGGCAGTTGGGGTGGCTGGCGCGGTTGTCGGTCTCCGTCCCGTCTACTGCCTCCCAGGAGAGAGTGCTGCTCTGCGCGTTGATGCGCATGGCGCTGTCGTTATTAGTCGTGGAGGGGTGGATTTGAGAGTGGTCGCCGTGCGCGCCGCCGGGCACAGGCGCGATGGGGCTGTTTTCTGGCGTCGGCGGCGGAGGGCTCTGGTTGTTGCCGATCAGGCGTGCGCGGGCATTGTTACTGGTATCGTTAGCCTCCACCACCACGCACTGCGCCTGCACTTCCTTCTTACTCTTCTCTCCGTCCTTTTTCACGTGCCTGTTGTGCATAGACACCTCGCTGCCCCCGCTGGCCCCGCTATCACTGCCGCGCGCCACCATGGCAGGGCTGGCGCTGGCGACCTGCGTGTCGCGGCGCAGCGCCGCGTACAGGCTGCCGGCCTCGGAGGCCACCATGCCACTGTTATTGTTGTTGTGGCTCTTGTTGGCGTCACGCGTCCCTTGCGCAGGTGACAGGAGGTACTGCTCAGCGGCGGAGTCTGCCTCTTCCTCCTCCTCTCGGTCGCCGCTCATGTCGTCGTCGTTACTCAGTCGCGGCAGCAGCGGTGAGGGGGAGAAGGAAATGGCCTCCCTGTCGCTATTGACGTTCGACGCTCTTGTTCGTTGTGCTTTGATGGTTTTGGCAGCAGCTCCCGTCGCCAGCTCGCGTGGCGCATTCTCGGCCGTTGCCTCCGTCTCATCGCTATCATTATGGTCTTCACCATGATAACCGTTGCGCTCTGCTGTCATCGTTGGACTCACTGCGTTTTCATTCGCACCTGTTGTTACCGTCATTGTTGTTACTGCGGCGTCGGCGGTAGCGGCGGCCACCGACAGGGCCGACGGCGCGACGGCGTGCGCTGTGCTCTGCGCCCGCGCCGGGCGGAGCGGATACGCCGAAAATTCCTCCTCTTGACACTGCTGCTGCTGTTGCTGCTGGGGGGAGCGCGAGGGGCTGGCGCCCACATGTAGATAGCTCTCCGCCACACTAAAGAGCGGCGAGCGCTGCCGGGACTTGGCGCTGCGCAGGCAGAAGGGCGCGACAACCACCGTCGTGTACGCCGCCTCCACCTCCTCCTGGCAATCGTTTGCCGTTGCGTGCTCGTTAGCAGCGCCGCCGCGGCCGAGGCGGGCGGCCATCTTGGCGGCGCACACCGCAGCCGTCAGCGCGTTGTCGCCAGGGCTCGCGTGCAGCAGCGCCGCGGCGGCGTCGAGAGGGGTCGCGAGGGTCACCTGAAATGGCGTGGCGCGGGAGAAGGAGGGGGAGGAAGCGACCGAGTTGGTGGCATCGCAGTGGGGAGAGAGAGAGCTGCGAGGACCGTTGCTCGCGTCGTTATGGTTAGTCGCAGCTGTGGTAGTGGTGTACCAGTGTGGTGTTTGCGCCAGTGCCTGAGTTGTCGTGTGGATTGCTGTTCTTGTTTTTGCCGGCGTCAGTATTGTTATCACTACTGCCGCCGCTGCTGCGAAGGGTGCCGAAGTGATCGTGGGTGAGCGGGGCCTGGAAGGCGGTGGGGAGGGAGGTGGGGGTGGCAGAGCGCTGCCGGCTGTCGCAGCGATGGCCGGCACTCTCCCCGCGCCCCGCGGACGGCGCCAGCGGCACTGAGTGCTCGGCCATGCGACTCCCACGCCCCTCTTCAGACTCTGTCGTGAACGTCGTCTCGGCGCCAACGGTGGCCTCCCGCACAGGCGAGGGCGAGGGCGGCGGAGGGGGCAGCGGGCGACGGCGGCGCGGCGGCGGCGGCGGTGGCGGTGGAGGCTGCATCCCATCGTCCTCGTCCCTTTCACCGCTCGCGTTGACGACATCATTGACGCCGAAAACTCCGCCGTCGCCGTCGTCGCGGGGGACGCTCTCCAGGACGGTGGTGGCGACAATCGTCGTGGCGGTCATATTGGCGAGGGCGTCATCTCCTCCCTGCTCCTCCTCTTCTTCTCCTTCCTCAATGGCAGCGACAACAGCAGCGGCGGGAGCGTGGGCATCCTTGCTATCTGCAGCGGACACGCCCTCCTCCCGCTCGTCCTCCTCTCCACACGCTGACCCTGCCTCCGCTTCCGCATGGTTTTCACTGTATTATGATTATCATTAACATTAACACATCGTCGTCGGCGTCGTCGGCGTCGCTGTCGTTGTGAATGCTGGGTGGCGGCGGCGGCACGTGACGCGCCGGCGGGGACTCTTCGCGGGGGGACGACGGCAGCGGGGAGTGCTCTATCGCGTGGGCGGCGGCGGCCCCGGTGTCTGCTGCGCCGGAGGCGGTAACAAGACCACTCTCGTCGTCGCCGCCTCGGCCGCTGCTGCTGCTACCACCGCGGTGCAGGGCGAGCACGGTCTGATTGCTCGCGATAACGGCGGCGGCGGCGGTTGGTCGCAGGAACTCCCCACTGCTGGCGGGTGCTGTAGGAGGAATGATGCAGGACGCTGCGTGGCGGGCTGGGCGACGGGGGAGGCGGCGGGAGAGAGGCGATGCGGGTACGCGAGGCGGCGTTTGTCGCCAAATCTCTGACAATATCACGGCGAACGTTTCTGCCGACGGCGTCCCCATCGTCCTCGACAGCCTCCGACACCGCGCAGACTGCTGAGACGCTGACTCTCCCGCGAGGCACTGGGGGAGGTGGTGTGGAGGTGCCGCGGCGCTTGCCGTCGCTGTCAACCAGCCCGCGAGGCTTCTTTGTGTTGCTGACAGCGGTAGGTGATGCTGGTGCTGCCACCGCTGCCGCGGCCGCCGCCACGCCTCCAGGGGAGTGTCCGCGCGAGGGCACCGGCGGCACCGACATGCCCAGCACCGCCCGCGCCCGCCGTGCCTCCTCGCGGTCCTCCACCAGACCGGACTGGTCGCCCACCGCATCGCCTGTCGTCGTCGCCGCGACGGCGGCGGCGATACCAAGAAGAGACCCGTTGGCCGCGGCGCGCGCCTCGATGCCCTCGCACGACAGCGAGGAAGGGGACGTGTGGTTTGTGATGGTGCGTGTGTGGCAGAGACCGGCGCTGCCGCCACCCTCCGCCCCGCCGCGACGGTCGCTGAGGAGGAGACTGCCCAGCTGCGCGTCGACAGTCTCAATGCGGCTGCGCAGGTCCTGCACTGTCGTGGTGGCAGCCGACGCGGCCGCAGCGGCAGAAGCGGCGGTGGCGGAAGAGAAGTTGGAGGAGGAGGAAAAGGGTTCGCGGAGGCCCTTGTGGCGGGAAACTTCGGAGACGTCCGCTGCGTCAAGGGCCGCGACGGCGGCGGCGGTGAAGGCGCCACCGTGTCCATGGGTCTTGATGTTACTGTTACTGTTACTATCAAAATGGTCGTCTTCAGTGCAGGAGTCGCCGCAGAGTTTCCCGCCAGCGGAGCCGTGGCGAATGAAGCCGCTCGCGCCACTACCGCCTCTCCCAGAGTGCGTGGAGTGGTCGTACCCGGCGCTTTGGGTCTTGTTGTTATTATTGCTTTTGCTTTTGCTGCTGTTGCTATCGCCACTGTCTGCGGCGCGGCACGTCACCTCAAAATCGTCGCGGTGGCCGCTGCTGCCGTCACTGAGCTCGCCTCTCGCCTCCTCCTCGTCCGCGTCGGCGGGGGTGCGGCAGAAGGAGTTCATACGCAGCAGTTCCCGCGCCACCTCCTCCGTCCTCCGGCCGCCGTCCTCGTCGTCGTATTCGCATTCGTCTTCTTCGTCTTCTTCGTCGTTGTCGTTGTCGATATCGCTGCCGTTGTCTTCCTCCTCCTCCTCTTCGCGCTCCAAGTCCTCGACGTCATAGTGGCTGTCCGCGTCGTACGTCTCGGCGCCGCCGTCGTCGCTGTTTTCATTACTGTCCCTTTTACTATGAAAATCCTCGCGACGGCCAACGGCTGCCGTGGCAGCAAAAGTGCGGCCCACAATAGTGTCATCGGTCCGTTCGTTGACGTGGTCAGTGCCGCCGTCGGAGTTTTTGCTGAGCACTTTTCGTCGTATTATGACGGATGTGGGCGGTGGTGGAGGCGTGGCCAGCCCGGCTAACCAAGTAGCTGCTGCTGTTGCTGTTATTGCTGCTGCTGCTGTTTCCCAGACGCATATTACCGCTCGAGTCGACGCCGTCGTCGTCGTGGTAGTGAATCGCCACCGCGGCCGCCCTCCCGCGTGCGCCGTCAACACCGCCGTCGCTGTCAGACGCCATCTCCAGTTCATCGCACAGCGCGTCGGCAGCGGCCACGGCGCAAGAGGCGGAGGGTGTGATCAGCTGAGGCGGGAATCTCATGCTGCTGGGGCTGCTGCTGCTGCTGATAGGCAATGGCGCTCACGTTGGCGCTGACGGCGTCGAAGAAACCCTCGTTGTCGTCCGCCTCCTCCTCCTCTTCACTATCCATCGCTTCCACGGCGGCAGCAGCAGGAGCAGCAGCGGCATGAGTGATCTCCATTTGAGGATTGGTTTCTTCGCCTTTGCTGACGGAACTGTCGCTGTTGTCGAGAGCGTAACGACAGTCGTCGTGTTGACGGTTAGGGAAGAGCGTCGGGGAGCCCTTGTCGCTATTACTGAGGTCGCTCATTTCCTTTTTCGTATTTTGAATAAGTTTTTGTTTTCGTTACACGGTACCTATATATACCTATGTGATTTTGCTCACGTTTTTTATTTCTAAAAAAGGGGGGGGGTGAATGGGTGAAATCTAATTATTTTGAAAAGTGGGACGGGGGTACAGTGAATGACAAGAAAAAAGGGGGAGGGGATCTAAAAATAAAAATAGAGTAAGACACAAGTGTTTCTGAGTGTGTTTATCTAGTTGATCTAGGCGCTTTGTGGTACGCTACAGCGGATGGATTGAACGTTGTCAAGGACATGGGATAGAAGTGGGATTGTGATAGCTAGCAGGTCAAGATCGACGTCATTCATTTCCTATTCAATAGCGGGATGTTGCTGTTTCTGTTGCTGCTTTGCGCGTCTGTGTCGGCGTCGTAGTAATTGATACGAGTTAAGCCCAAAAAACACTCCAGTTAACACACTCGCACACAACAATAACAAAAAAGAAAAGCAGTGTATATATTCATTCAGATCACAGGTAAATTTCCTTTTTTTTTTCACGTTGAAAAGCCCAAAGCCCAAAGCCCAAGCAAGAAAGAAAAAAAAGGATACAGTAACATACGAATGAGAAAGAACAGTTGGAGAACAATGAAAGTTGAATAATAGAATCGTGACTGAAGAGAATAACGATAAGTAGGAAATTGTATATGTAGTCTTGTGTATTTTGCGACGTGCCTGACTGAGGCATCAAGGAGACGGGTAAAACGGCGCGAAACAAAAAAGAGTGAGTGAAAACTAAAAAACCGTAAAGAGTCAAGTTTTGATGGGAGTTAACCCGAAGGATGGCGAAAACAAAAAAAAAAAAGTGAGAGATTCAGCGGGGTTGATTGAAACAAACAAACGAGCAGCAAGCGCAACTCCCTTAATCACAGCTTGAGTTCAGTCAGGCTGTCGCCGTAGCCCTTCTCCACCAGATAAGAGGCAATAGGCCCCGTCCACGTCGCGTTGCCCGCCACAACCACCGACAGGGCCGCCGCCCGCGCACGCTCCGCCGCCGCCGCCGGCCGCACTCTGCCTGTCCTTTTCGTCATTCGCATTCGAGACGCCTGGGAAGACAGTGTGAAGCAAACTCTCGTCGATGGTGCCGACTTCCCCCGTCCACGCCCCAACTGGGTCTCGCGCGACAAACTGACAAATGAACTTGGGAGAGTTGTTTTCCCCGGCCGCCGTCGCCGCACCAGCACCACCAGCACCAGCGGCAGCGGCGGAGGCGCCGTCGCTGCCGGCGCAGAGAGACTGGATGTTGGCGAGATAGGGCATCGCGGCGCTGCTGGGGCCCTCGTACAGCACGCGCACCACTCGCAGCTCACGGCCGGCGGTGCAGTGTGGTTGTGGGGCGTCGGCCAGCAGCTGCAGCAGCGCAGGGACGCCGTGCGGGGCGCTGGCGATGACAGCCAGCTCTCTTGTGTCGGCGGAGAGGCGAAACGCGTCTTGGCCTTCTTTTTCTGTGCTCTTCAGATGCGGCTTCTTGGCCTCAACGGTCTGCCCGGGCCGCAGCTGGTAGAGCCACTCCGTCCCGCCCTCCGCCGCCGCCGTCGCCGGCAGGTGCAGCGTGACGCTTCCGAGGTGAGACGGGTGCGAGGCGGGCAGCAGCTGCGCGGTGCGGGTCTGACCGGCGACGCCGCGGGCGCGCACCAGCAGCGGCTGCAGCAGCGACAGGCCGCTCGTCTGCAGCGCGCTCGGGAGGCCCAGCGTCACCTCGAGCCCGTGCTGCCGCGCCGCCGCCGCCACGCCCTCGTCGCCCACAATCACGGCGGAGGCGGAGGGGTCGGAAGCCGCCGTTGGCGACGGCGCCGGGGGCCGGACGCACGTCCAGCACCGTCAGCTCCACCCACCGGCTATTGTTGTCGCTGCTGCCTCCCTCCCCGCCCTCGCCCGCGGCGAGCGCCTGCGGGGTGGTGGCGGCCGCCGACAGACGTGCCGCGCCGGCGCCGGCGATGCGGCCAAACACGACGCACTCCAGCAGCGAGTTGCCGCCCAGACGGTTGCCGCCGTGCACGCCGCCGGTGACCTCGCCGGCCCCAAACAGCCCGTAAATGGGGGTGTGCGTGTGCGCCGCCAGCAGCCCGCGCGCCGCCCCGCCGTGGCTCTCCTCGCCGCGGAGGATCTGCGCGGCGGGGTTGATGAGGCAGCCGCCCATGGTGTAGTGGATCGACGGCGTAACATAGGCAACGTAGTAGGGGCCGTCGTTGGGCCCCAGCACGGCGGGGTAGACGGTCTTGTTGGTCTGCGGACACGGCGTCTGGGCGCTGCTAAGGCGCTCGTACTGCGTCAGTGTCTCCCGCAGCGTCGCCTCATCGCAGTGCAGCAGCGCCGCCAGCGCACCGACGTCCTCGGCCATCTGGAACAGGCCCATCTTCTTCCAGTAGAAGCCGAGGGTGCCGCGCCCAAAGGCGTCGGCGGCCGCGTCGTTGAGGACGCAGTGGGCGAAGCGCCGCCCGTCGGAGCCGGGGAACTCGTCGCGCTGCTCCAGAATGGCGCGCGACACGACGGAGCGCAGCTGCAGCTCGTCGACGAAGCGCCGCCCCTGCGAGTTCAGCAGAATGCCGCCGGAGCCCCGCAGCGCCTCGGGCCCGAGGAACACTGTCTTGCCGCGCGGGTCCTTTGGGTTCAGCAGCCCCGTCGGGTGCAGCTGCACCTTGTCCATGTCGACGAGGGCGGCGCCGAGCGCGCTCGCGGCCTTGACGCCGTCGCCCGTCGCCCACACGCCGTTGGTCGTCGGGAAGGCCGCGAGCTGCGGGGCGTGCTTGGCCAGCAGCGAGTCGGCGGTGTGATCGTTGGAGAAGCCGCCCGTCGCCAGAATGACCGCGTCCGCCTCCAGCTGCACCAGCGACCCCGCTGCTGTGGTTGTTGCTGCTTCAGGGCGCCGCGTCTGGGCCGGGCAGCCGCTCGTACTCCACACCCCGCACCACCGTCACCGCGCCCGAGGAGGAGGAAGAGTTGAGGGGGACGGTTTCGTAGAGAATGCGGCGAAGAGCGGCGCCGGTGATGATGTCCACTTTCCCCGCGCACTCGTTGGGCGCCCCGCCATCAGCGGCGGAGGCGGCGGCGGTGCCGCGGAGGTACTTCTCGAGGGTGCTGACGATGGTGAAGCCGATGGGCAGCGGGGTGCCGTCGGGCTTGTCCGGGGCGCGGTGGCACCGCTTGCGGCTCGCGCCGCCCAGCTGCGACAGCACCGACAGCGGCACGCCGAAGCTCTCGAGGAACTCGATGGCGGCGGCGCTGCGGGCGGAGAGCATCCGCACAAGCCCGGGGGAGGTCTGCCCGCCGGCGCCGGAGCGGTACGTGTCGCGCTCAAAGTACGCGGGGCCGTCGTCGACCTTTTGCGCCCGCTGCGCGCGCGTGCCCCAGCCGTTGATGCCGGACGTCGCCTTGGCGCTGTTGCCGCCGAGCCGCCTCTCCTTCTCCAGCAGTACCACGTGCTCGGCGCCGTGGCGGATAGCCTCGATGGCCGCCGACTGCCCGGCGAGGCCGCCGCCGACGATAACGACGCGCTTGGTGGCCGCGCGCGCGGGGAACATGGCGTGCAGCAGCTGGGCGTGGGGGAGGGTGCCGGTGGTTGCCGCGGTGTGTGTCGCGCCGTCGCCGCCGATCGCTTCTTGTGGGTTGTTGTTGTTGTTGTTGTTGTAGTAGTTTTTGCGTTCGCTAGTGGTGCTCTTTTCAGCAGTGCTGGAGTGCACCGAATGGGTATCGCTACGTTCTGTGTTGTCGGGATAGTCGTGGGGCGGAGGAGTCGGAGGGGAGGAGAGGTCCGGCGACGGCGCCGTGGCGGCCGCACGCTTCGAGACGCCGCTGCCGCGAATATGGTACAGCACACCGCCCATCACCACCACGTAGATCACCAACATCGCCGCCCACACAATCATACTCCCGTGCGACGGCCGCCGCTGCCGCTGCCGCTGCTGCTGTGCCTGCGACGGCTGCGGCGCGCGCACGCGAGACCGCGGCGGTGGCGGGGCACGAGTCTGTTGATTCGGCTGCCCCGCCCTATTCTCACTGTTGCTATTCACCCGACGCATCAAGATTTTTAGAAAGGGGGGGGGATATCAGAAGAGGAACAACAACAAAAAAGAGCTGACAAGCCCTCACGCAGTCGAATAAAAAGAGGTACGAAAAAAAATACGGAGAGAAAGCAGAATAAATTATGAGAATTAGAGGGGAGGGGAAGAGGGATTTAATCAGTTTTTTTTTTTTTTTATGTTTTGTGTTCCTGGGCGACGGGGTGTGTGCGGCAGAGAAGAGAGGCGATGATGATGTTGGCGGGACGGTGTGACCGCGGCGGCAGTGCAATCAAAAGAGAATATGTGAGCGCAAATTTAATGGAGTAAAAAGTACAAAGCAGGGAAGTAGAAGAAAAAAAAATCATGCGAAGAGAGAGAGCAGTCGTTCTTTTTTTTTTCTAGTTTTAAACTCTGAAGTTTAAATAGGCCATGTTAGCCAGCGACAAGATAACATCTATGTGGGATTATAATCTAGGAAGAGTGAGAGACGAAACCCAAATCTAAAAAGAAAAAAAAGGAAGAAAAAAAGAAAAAGAGCTCTGACACACGATCAGACGCGAAGCATCGTACGTGGCACACTCATTTTCGCCTGCTGAAGTTTGCGAAGCACCGCAGTCACATCGTCGTCGCGTGCGGCCGACTTTGGCGCGCAATCGTTTCTATTTGCCGCCGTCGGGCGCGGAGACACAACCGCCGCGGCCTCGGTGCCGTCCTCATTGCCATTGTTATGGTTATGGAAGACGTCATCCAGCAACTCCTGGTCGCCGTTCTGGTGGTTTCTCGTGTGGTGGCATTGCGGCGCGCGCGTCTGTCCTCTCAGCGGTTCCCGTCTGCCTCCGCACTCCAGCACCGCCCGCAAACCCTCCTCCCGCGCTGCCCTTGCCGTAGCCGTGTCGGCTGCGATGCAGCTCCGCCTCCAGCTGAAACACATCATCAGGCAGCGCGAAGGAGGGTACGGAAAGGCGGGGAGGAGGCGGGAGCCGGGTCGCAGGGACGCCTGCGAAGTCGCTACTGTCGTTATTCCTTCGAGGACTGTGAAGCTCCCTGGCGTCGAAGTCGTAGAGGCGGCGCGGCGGCGTACGACCCTCTCTCTCAATAATTCCCGCCGTCGCGGCCGCCAGCGGCGACACGGAGCGCTTTGGCACTTGTTGTCGCGGCGGATGTTCATAAAGTGTCTGATGCGGTTGGGGGGTCGCACCGTTTTCTTGACGAGAGTGTGGGTCGTAGTGCTGCTGATTGCACGTTGTGTGATCACGACCGCCGCTGCTGCTGTTGTTGCTGCTGCTGCTGTGTGCGGAGGCAGCGCGGCGGCGGCGGCTGTCCAGTCGCTCCTGCCCCCGGCGCAGGCGTCGCGGCGGGGCCAGCGGGCGGCGGCACAGCGGGTTCTCGCGTTCAATGGCGGCCAGCAGCTGTTCCCTCTCCTCTCGCGTGCCGTATGCGGCTCGCGGCTGCGGAAAGGCGGTCGCAGTTGTTTCTGACTTTCTTTCCTCCTCTTTTTCGTGGTACTTGCTTCCGTAGGCTGCGTTGTTTGCGTCGTGGACGCCTCGTAGTCTCTTTCCACGTGCTGCAGACGATTCGTTCCCTCCCGTCTCCCCGTCTCGCTCGTCCAGGGGCTCGGCGGCCAGCTGAATGCAGTAGGTGCGTCCGGTGCGACTGCTCACCGCCGTGCCGCAGTACACCGTCCCCTCGCGGCTCTTCACCCGCGCCGCCGCTTCCGGGGGAGGTGTCTGCGCCCGCTGAAAAGGCCGTGTGTCGGCTCCGCTGGGGCTAGGGTGGGAGGCGCCGGCGGTAGTATTACGGTAGGGCGAGGCACGTGCATCGCTCGCCGCAGGGGCGGATGAGGACCGTGATGAGGGGGATAGTGGCGGCGGCTGAGTCGCACCCGCGCCGCTAGTGGGCCCCCGACAGGAGGCGGGGGTCAGGGGAGGGCGGCCGCTGTCGCCCCGGGCGCTGCCGCTCGAGGCACGGCGCTGGGAAGGCATGTTGTTTTCCCGGAACGTCCTTGTCTCCTCTCGCGGAGATGCACGATAGAGAGGGGACGGCGTGCGCCCCGGGCCGTCTTGCGCGGACGGAGTGCGTCGCCGCGCTGACAGCGATCGAGCAGCCCCGCTGCTATCATTATTATTATCATTACCGTTATCCTTCTCCTTAGCATCCTCACCGCCATCGCCGTGGTGCTGCCCGCCCGCGCGACTGCAACTTCGGCTCCTCCTGCGGTCAAAAAGGAGTCGGCTGTAATCCTCCATCACCCGCCGCCGCCGGCGCCGCGCCGCCTCCTTTTCTGCTTCCCGCCGCAAACTCTCGCGGCGGGCGTTGGCGAGGATGGCGTCCTGGTACTCTGTCAGCGCCTCCTCGTACCCGGACTGGCGGCGAGGGTTGCCGTTGTCACGCGGACGATGATGGCGGATGGGTTGTTCATGCTGCTCCCGCCGCTGCTGTTGTTGCTGTTGTTGCGATCTAGTTGTAGGCGAGTGGGTTCGAGTGGGAATGAGAGGCGGCGCAGCCGCTGCCCCTACTCGTGCAGACGTTTGCACAGCAATAGGAGGATGCCCTTCGTTATACCGGTGCCCTTGTTCGCCGAGACCCGGTGACTCGTTCCCTCTGACAGAGGTCGCACGCGAAGTGCAGTGGGCGGCGCCGTGACCGCTCGCGTTCGTCCCGCGACGGCGACGACAACCGGGGTCGTGGGAAGAGCACGCTGGGCCGGAGGAAGAGACCGTTGTTGCGTCGGTCTCCGCGGCGGCTACGGAGAGAAACGGCGAGTGCAGTCGTCGGCTCACATTGTACGGATGAGCCCCGTCGCCGCTGACGTCAGACTGTGCGAGAGGGGTACGCTGGTGCGGTGTGGGCGGCGCGGGTGGCTGCGTCGGGCTCCTGCCGCCGCCGGGGCGACCCGCGAGCGGACGCTGCTGCTGCTGCTGCTGCTGCTGACAGTAACGCTGGCTGTACGCGTTCTGCTCCCTTTCCATCTCGTCAAGCTCCTCAGAGTACAAGAGCGAGAGTCGCTGCGGACGACACGGTCTGGGCTGCAGGAAGAGCTGTCAAAGGGCTCCGGCAGCGACGGCGCCGAGTTGGTGTCCAGGGGGCGAAGAGGAGAGAGCATTTCAAAAGAATATACTGAGAGAGAGAGAGGTTTAAAATGTATTGAAATGAGATCTATTCAGCTGTATGAGTATGATGTATGGCAGCAGAGTGCTTTCTTTTTTTTTTTTTTCGAAGAAGAAGAAGTGCGTCTATAATGCGTGTGTTGTTCAATCCTCTTTGAAACGCTTCGTTTTCCAGCGGAGTGCAGAGAGGATTTTTCTATACTATGCTTCTTTAGCTGCAGGATGATTGGATATTTAGAGGGGGCAGACGGATGAATTTGAAAAGAGACGCTGACATTGATTTATCCCTCTTCTCCAACGAAAATGCACTGGTAGGAGCTTCTTCGGCACACAAATCGAAGGCGGGTATAACTACCCATGTGAGACTCAATAGTTGAAATTTGAAAGATATGGAAAGGTGAGAATACCAAAGTAATCGAACGAATGAGAAGAAAAGAACGATAATATATCGAATCTGAGGGGCGTATTGCGCCGGTGTATTGTACGGCAGCCCCGCGCCCCCCCTCCTCCCTCCCTCCCTCAGACGGGGTCCTGGAACTCAAGGGAGAGGTTGCACAGCGCCTCAAGGCACCGCTTGGCCACATGCCGCGTCTCGCCGTGATAAAGCAGCATCTTCTGCAGCAGCAGCACCACCGCCGCGCCGCCCGCGGAGGCCGCTGCGGGGGAGGAGGGGGAACTGGGCGAGCTGGAGGAGGAGGCAGCGGCAGACGTTTGCACCGCCCCCTGCAGCCCTTGTTTCGTTGCCGCACCATCGCTTCCCGTAACCGTAGCACGACTACTAGTTGCGTCTGCTTGACCCGCGCTGTTACTATTATTATTACTGCTGTTGCTGTTGCCGAGGAGGACGGCGCGGCTGCTGGGCTGCAGGGCGGTCAGGTTCGTGATGCACGCGGCCCACGCCTCGACGACGGCAGGATTTGTGTGAAACGGCAGCACGAGGGCCACCAGCCGCCGGCACTGCGACGCGCTCAGCGCCGTTTCGGACCCGGGCGACGACGACGACGAGGAGGGAAATGTGGGGGCGGACGCCTTGTACGCTTCAGTCGTGGTGGAGGAGGCGCTAGTGCTCTCCGCCGCACCCGCACCGTTACTACTACCACCGCTGCTGCTGTTGCTGTTGCCGCCGCCCACCTCTCGCGTGCCGTCGCTGTTGGTGTTGCTGCTGTGCGGCCCGAGCAGGTAGGTGAGGTTTGTGGCGACGGTGAGGGCGTAGTGCAGCACGCGCATCTCACAGCGAAACGCCTCGGCGACAGCCAGCAGCGTGTTCCAGCAGGCGGCGGCGGGGAGAATGGAGAGCAGCCGCCGCCCGTGCCACGCGAAGAACTTGAGCCGCTCCGCCGCCTCACGCTCGACGACGCTGTCCAGTTCGCTCTGACGGGCGTCAGACAGCACACCGTCACTCGCAGGCTCTTTCTCCTCCTCCTCCTCCAGGGGAGACGGACGGCGGGAGCGACGCGGCGGCCATATTCCACGCCGCGTCCGCGGCACGCATCGCGACGACGCGAGTGCGAGAGACGGCGTCCGTGAAGACGTGCTCGCTGGGGGCCGCACGCACCACCGGCGGCACCACCATCGCGGGCGACAGCGCCGCCGCCGCCATCACCTCCTCCGCGACGCCGCTCTCGCCGTAGCGCGGGTCGGCGTGTGTGGCCTTCTTTCCTGCGTTTCCTGCTGCCGCCGCTGCCGCCGCCTTCTCCTTCGCCGCTGCCGCGTCGGCGGAGCGCACAATCGCGGTCGAGACCGCCAAGTTGTTGATAAGCCCCAGCAGCGCCATGCCGACGTCGGCGCGCGCGACGGCCAGCGGGGCGGCGGCGGGAAGCAGCGCCGCGCACACCTCCGCCACGCGCGCCTGCCGCTCTAGCAGCGCCACGATCGTCGTCCGCTCGCGCCGCAGCGCCTGAAGCACCTCCTCGCTGACAGCACCACCACTACTACCGCTGCTGCTGCTGGGGTTGGCGTCGTTAGCGTTGTCGGTGGTGGCGTTATTAGCTGCGCTAATCGCGTTCGTTTCGCTGGGGGTGGCGGCTGCCGCTCCGTTTGCGTTGGTAGCAGCAGCAGCAGCAGCGGAGGTGGAGGCTGCCGGCCCCGCAGCACTGGACGAGCGGGAGCTGCGGTGCGAGGTCGGTGTCTTGATCGCACTGGCGCTGCTTCCGTTTGTGCCGTCCTGCTGCTGCTGTCGCTGTCGCTGCTGCGCCCGCCGCTGCGGCAGACACCGTGGGTAGACGTATTCGTTGTAGTGCAGCGGGTGGGCCTCGTCGACAAGGCGCCTCAGCAACTCAAACAGCAGATCTACCTGCACCTTTGGCGGCTGCGGGGAGGGCGGGGAGGGCGAGGAGAGAGAGGCGGCGCCGGCACTCTCGCTCCTGGCGGCTGTCGCTGGTGGCTTTGTATTAGTTTCATTCTCGTCATCTTCGTCATCATCGAGCACAATCGGTGTGGGGGCCCCAACACCCGAGGGGCCCTTCCCGGCCGCTGTTACCGCCGCGTCTGTCGTGCTCTTCTTTCCTTCCTCTCCATTTGTTTCTCTTGGAGTTGTCGCCATCTGCGGCGAGGCGGACTGCTGCTGCTGCTGCTGCTGTTGCTTTAGGAGCAGCGCCGTCAGTTGTGTCGTCAGTGTCAGCACGTCGTCCAGCGAGTAGGTCTCGTGATCCCGAATCAGCTGCACGCGGCGGGGGGCGGCAGCCGCGGCGGCGGGAGAGGCAGAAGGACTCGCAATGGAAGACGTAGGGTTCGACGAGCTCATGGTGGATTAGTATTTTTTGTCTTGTTTGTTTGTTTGCTTTTCACTACTGGAAAAACTTATGTCGATGCGTTTTTTTTCTTTTTCTTCCCCTATCACTTTTCGTGTGTAACACCGTATAAATGAAAAGAGTACAGCGGAAGCACGAGTGTGTGTGTGTCAGGTACGATTCGGTAGGCAAGATTTGAATGTAGATCGTCGACGGAAGCCACAACATACTGCACCATATCGTTTGGAAAGTTGATGGAGTGCTGACGAAAGTGTAAGCCGCCGTACTGTCCTGCGTAGCGCACGGCTCCGCACACAGCAAGAAGACTCGAACGTTTAGCCCAGAAAGAGAAAATGAAAAATGAAAAAAAAAGTAATCATCAAGTTAAGCACAGTGGTGATAACAGAGTAGCGGAAGAGGAATCACGGAAGATGGAGGAAAGCGCCACCGTGCGCTGCCTTTCCTCTGATCTTCGCACTCTAAAAATGCTCTTCACCCACAGTCGAGCACAGTAATACATATAGCCTCCTTCCTTTAGCTGATTTTTATTTTATTTCGTCGTTACGATTACCCCACGGGGGAAGGAAAAGAAAAAAAAGAAGTGGAGAAGTGGGGTTAGATATAGATAGATGTTAGCCTGGGTGATGAAGACTACATTCAGAGAGAAATGCAAGTCTGATGGAGCAGCGTAGTGAAGACGAGCAACGTTGAAGAGGAAAAAAAAGGAAGTGGAAAAATAAAAGTAAGATAAGGAAGCACAATATTATACAGGAAGACATACAACAGCAACGGAATTGACGAGTTCACTATTTCACGACTGGAATAGTGATCAGACGGGGAGGAAACGAATGGGCGGTGTGTGAGTGTGTGCGTGTGTGTGCATCCGATCAAATATTGATGAGAGGGAAAACGCAGGGGACGAGCAAACAGTGGGAGGCGGCAAGTATTTTAGAAGCTCGTTCTTTTTTTTCCCCTTTGCAACCTTCGCGCGCCTGCAAGCGGCAAGCCATCCCTCCCCATCTAAACCCCCGGCGCACACACACACACACCCTCGAAATCACGGGAGTAACACATCACGCGCGCAAACGTGCGTCATCATCCCACGCGTTTGCGGAAGCGGTGGTACTCGGTGCACACCTCGGGCGCGTCCTTGCGGCCGAGCTTGCGGTGCCGGTACGACTCCGCCTCGCAGCGGTTCCCCAGATAATCCTGCTGTCGCCGCAGCACCTCTGTCTCCATCGCACGCAGCATGTCTCGGCGGGCGGCGATCACCTCCGCCCAGCGCCGCGTGGTGTAGTAGCGCACCTCGAGCCCGTAGAGCGACGTCACGCGCTGTATCGTCATGCCCTGCTCGGGGTCCGGCGTGAGGCTGAAGGCGTTCTGCGGCGACGAGTAGCGGCGCCCGCCGCCGTACATGCCGCCGCCGCCGCCGCCGCTAAGGTCCCCGTCGTCGCCGGTCGCCGTCTGCAGAAATAGCGCCAGCAAGCAAAAAGAGCACAATCGGGATGAACATGAGCAGCGACGCGTTGATCTCGTAGCCGTTGATGTTGATCGTCGGGCCGTCCGCACCGCCGCCGCCGCCGCCACCCGCCTGCCGCGCGCGGAAGAACTGTTCGAAAAAGTCCGAGCCGTCGTAGTACTGCCCGTAGGGCCCCGCGCCGGGGTGGCGGCGCTGCTGCGGGCCCCTGCCGGCCTGCGGCCGCTCTCGTGGCGCTGCACGCCCTCCACCCCCTGCCGATCGTACACGCGGCGCTTTGTTGCGTCGGTCAGCGTCGTGTGCGAGGCGCCGACGATCTTGAAGGCCTCGGCGGCCTGGGCGTGGCGGTTCTTGTCGGGGTGGCACTTGAGGGCCATCTTCTTGTAGGCCGCCTTGATCTGGTCGACCGACGCGGTGCGCTCCACCAGCAGCACGCGGTAGTAGTCCGTCTTGTGCCGCAGCACGTGCTTCACCACCTCCTCGTCAGACATGCCGTTCATCGCGCGCTGGTAGGCAAAGCAGACAGAGAGAGATACAGTATGTGTGTATGTGTGTGTGGGGGGAGACCACTAATAGGAGAGCTCGGAGTTCCTGAACAATAGCGATAAATCAGGAGACGTCGGCAGAGCGGGAAATCTGTCGATTCGCGTGTGTAGACCAGCAACAGCAACAACAACAACACGATGAAGAGACAAGTGAATGCAAACACTAGCTGTTCAGATTTTTGGATCGTGTACTGTTTTTCTCACGTTTCTGCTTCAATATTCCGAAAGTAAGATTAGTGTGTGGATTAAAAAAAAAAACAACAAAAACAGCTGTTATCCTTTGTTTTCTGCTTATTTGGTTTTCCCCTTCTTTTCTATTTCGTTGCGTACGCTTCGCTGATTCTCCAACGGGGAAAAGAAAAAGACTGAACTTTCCTGGTGCTAAGCAGGTAGGATAATTAGAGAGAGAACGAATATTGGTGTGAATAAACACGTGCACAGTGGAGGGAAAGGAAATGTATCTGGCTCGATGTCAAGTGATCGAGGAGAAGTATTCAATACGGAAAGAAGCGTGCGAGAACATGACACTCAAGGAAGTTGTTGCCAACAGACAGACATACATAAGCAAAAAAGGAAAAAAAAACACGTCATTATCATCCAGATATTTTTTCTAAAGCATTTTAGCAATGGTACACTCAATTGAATGAGAAAAGCAGAAAGGGAACGGAGGAAAAAAAAACGCACATGAAAAAAAAATCATATATAGCAGAAAGCAGAGTTAATAATAAGCACATTGAATACACCGCTACCAGCAACAGCAACAAAAACAACAGCAACAACGAAAAAAAAAAAAAAAACACCTCAGGGGACGGGGAGGTGGGTGGAGCCGGAGATCTGGAAGCGCGGCATCTTCTGAAGGACGTCGGCGGCGCGCAGGCCGTAGATGGTCGCCTTCTCCCCGCGCGAGTCCCGCGGCCGCGCGCAGTAGGCCACCATCCGCCGCGTGCCCTCGAACTCGTAGCAGGCGTTCTCGTAGACAAAGGCGACGCGGCTCGCCTCGCTGCGCGTCATCGCGCGGTAGCCCATGTGCTCCCAGAACTCGACCGCCTGCTGGTCGGCGGAGATGAGCAAGAACTCGGCGCCCTCCCGCACGCAGAGGGCGGCGAGCGCGGCGTGCAGCAGCCGCCCCAGCCCGCACCGCTTGTACCCCGGGGCCGTCGCGAAGAGGGGCATCTCGAAGAAGAAGAGCCCCGCCTGGTGGTGCACGGTGACGGTGACGGCGCACACCATGTCGCCCGTGTCGTGGCAGCGCACGTACCACGAGCAGCTCCCCAGCAGCCGGCAGCGCGTGCGGGTCGAGTTGCACTGCGGGAGCTCCACCATTTCCTGAATCTCCGAGAGGGACGGCTGCTCAAACTGCGAGGCGTAGAGCGCCACCACCGCCGCGCGCTCCGCCTCGGTCGCCACGAGCCCAAAGGAGAGCGTGAAGGGCCCGGGGCCGACTAGCTTCGGCGTCTGGTCCTGCGCGCGCCCCTGAATGAGCGCCAGCTTGTGCTTCTGCGAGGTGACGCTGCTGCTGCTGCTGCTGCTCGCGCCCGGGCCTTTGTGGCTGCCGCGCTGCGCTCGTCCGCTTGGGCTTTGCTGACGGCTTCTTGGCGCCCCTCGCCACGGCCCGGCGACCGCCACTCGCACTGTTTACGTTGCTGTGATGATGGTCGTGTTGGTGGCGATTCACCTCGTCGTCGTCGTCGCCAGCAGCAGCAGCAGCAGTACCAACACCCGCCGCTCGCGTAATTTCCGCTCGACGAGTTTCCCTGTCCCTCTTCGTTTTCCTTATCGTTCCCCTTTTCACCCTCACCCTCCTCCTCCTCGTCCTCCACCGAGTGCACGTGCCGGAGGTCCCGAAAAGCGATGAGGCGCTGCACAAAAGCCTCGTCGGTCGCAAACAGCGCCGCGTAGGCACGCGTGATGAGCACGCGCTCCGCGGCGTCGCCTGCCAGTAGCAGCGCACCAGTCGCTCCTTCTGACCAGGCGTCAGCGAGACCGTCTGCATGTACTTGGCCACGGCCGCCACCTGCGCGTCGGTGAGCATGCCCGTCTCTACAGAAGAAAGTGTGTGTGGGGGGGGGGGGGGAGGAGTTGGAAATAAAAAGAAGTTAATAAAGCAGATTAAGGTGATTCTTCAATAGTAAATAAGAGAAAAGAGTCTATGAGATTTTATATTAGTTTAAGATATGTTGATCGTTTCTTTTTTTTTTCTTTTTTTACTGGTAGGTCTTCACTTTCTTATTTTCCTTCTACGACGTGTGAAGTGAGTCTAAGCTGTAAAGCAAAGAATGAATATCTGATTACTGTTCGTTCTTTCCTTTTCTTATGAAGATGAAACATGTTATTGTTGTTGTCATTACAAAAAGGAAGAGAGAGAGAGAGAGAGAGAGAGAGAGAGAGAGAGAGAGAGAGAGAGAGAGATTGCGCAGATCGTGTATTGAAAGAGGTGTTCGTTCGTCCGTTCGTTCGTTCGTTCGTTCGTTCATTTTTTTTTTTTTAACTCTTCTGGAAGTTTCCGCTCTGTTTCAGTTTAAGTCGCCATCCCACAACTCAGCCCACTATGTAAACGTTGTAATCATACACCAAGAAGAAAAAAAGGCACTTCAAAACTTCCCTCTCCTCAACATTATTCCACAAGTAATGCACATCAACAATCCGGAAAGACACAAGGCTATCATCGTTAATATTTCTCTTTTGATATACAGGTCACGACGTGACGTGAAAAAGGAAAAAAAAACGGAGGGCGAACGCGTGTAGGCAAAAGATCGATAAATTTGGAGAGGATATTGGAGATGAGGGAAAGAAATAAAAAACAACGAAAGGAAATCACTTACAGATCCCCTTTCGCTCTTCCCTTCTCCGCATCCTCTCCTTCTGTCATAGCTCTCGAAAAATCTGTTTGATAAACGGTAGAAAGAAGAAGAAGAAAAAGAAGAAGAAAAGGAAGCAAAAGACAGCTTTCGAAATTAAAAAGGAAAACATAGAGACAGAGAGACAGAGAGTGTGTGTGCGGGAAACAGAGAGTATCAACATTAGTGGATGCGATATCTGCTTGTTCATCTCTATTGGCTCCCTTTTATTTTTCGAAAGAGGGTTCTTCTTTTTCTTATCTTTCTTAGCCTATAGAATATCAGTCACAGGCTGATTCATCCTTGTCGAACGATAACAAGAGAATAATGAAAGAGAAAAGACACGATGAAACAGAAGGAAAACACAAATTTGATGGCTATGGCGCAAATTGACAATAAACATACCGATAATTCAAATAAAAAGTCTGAAAAGAGAAAAGGGGACTCGCCGATGAAGAGTAAAGTACGAATTGTTGTTAGTGAAGTGTGTGTGTGCTGGGGGGGGGGAGAGAGAAGAAAGAAAGAGGACGACGAAAAAACGTGAGAAACAGGTCAGAGGAGTTGTACACAAAGACACCGTCCTACTCCGTGTTGCTGCGTTGTTGTTTTGTTTTGCTCTTTATATTTGCACTAGCGTGACTGCTTACGCAGAAAAGCGCCAGGTGCGACGACACAGCAGCAATGTCTCTCTTTTCCTCTCCATTTTGTTTCCTTTCCCTCCTTGTCTCTCACCTTCCTCCACTCATTTCTTCACCGCGTCCTTCATTCCCCCTTTCCTTTTCTTTCTTGCTTTGTTTTTTCCCCCTCCCGGTGCTTACTCAATCTTGTTGGCGGCCTTGGTCTTGCGGTACTGCAGGCCGCGGTACGCGTTGTAGCCGTTGACGGTGGCGAGGCACGCGTTGACGGCGGCGAGCGCGCGGCTGCCGGAGTTCTGTGGCTGGATGAGCTGCGCGTAGACGAACCACACGACGCCGGTGGCGGTCAGCGCGAGGCTCGAGTTGACGTCGATCTGCTCGACCGGCGGGTTGCCGGTGAAGATGCTGACGAGGGGGACGATCGAGAGAGACCACTTGAAGAGCGGCGCCGAGTTGTAGACGGAGTTGATGTACGCCACAAAAGGGTTCGACTCGTACGGCTTGAGGAACTGAAAGAGCGTCGGGCGGCCGACCATCCAGTGGAAGGCCTTGGGGAAGAGCCGCGGGATCGCCTGCTTGGGACTTCGGCCGACATGACTTCTGTTAAAGTGGATCTCTCTGCGTGTATGTTTGTGATATGCGGGTGTGTGGATGTCGCACGATGGATTCCAAGAGATCTGTTTTTTTTTTTTTTTTTGACGTGGGCTTTTAAAACTATATAGTATATCTATGTATACAAAAATACTGCTTTGTGACGGAGAGAGAGACCGAGGAATGAAGAAAACGACAGCGATTAAGGTCATTAAAACTCTTTAATCATATGATGAAATAACACAGGAGGAAAACGTAGCGGTCCTTCGCGACAAAGCAATCATTCAGGTTACTACTGGTATTATTATTTCAATAGTAAAAAAAAAGACTTCTTTTTTTCCGTTCTCTTATTGAAAACAGTTGTGTGTTATTCGCAGGTGTATATGATACGAACGAGCGTGACGGGAGGAGGGGGGGGGGGAGAGAAGGAGAAAGGAGGAAAAGCAAGTGAAGCTAGAAGAAAACAGGACAACAACAATCGAGAAGAACTGAAAAGAAAGATCAAAAGAAAACAAGCATGCGCAAGCACCTTTACGTTTCCTCTTTCTTTCTTTTTCTCTCACTCTCTCCTGAAGTAGTCGACACGAAGAGACTGACGAGAGCGGTTCCTCGCGCGCGCTCACACACACACACACACACAAACCCCTCAGCCTTTTTTTTTTCTTTTACAGCTTCAAGTCCACCACCTTGTTCATCAGGTGTTCGCGCAGCGGGGAGCTGATGCAGACGGCCATGCCGCACAGCGCGGCGGTCGCGAGGCGCACGAGGCCGACGTCGGGGTCCAGCGTCTCCTCCAGCTCGCGGCGCACCGCCCCGTGGAGGCTGATGAAGAGGTCGATGCGCGCGCCCTCGTCCGGCACGCGCCGCGTCCACTCCTCCGCGTCGAAACTCGCGAGCGCCGCGCGCACGACGCTGTCGACCCACTGCTGGCGCGCCGCGAGAAAGAGCGACCCGCGGGCGAAGCGCTCGTAGACGGTCTTGTACGTCTTGTAGCTCTGCTGCCGCGCGTACATGGGCGGCGCGAGCTCGTGGTGGTGCTGCTGGAAAAAGTGGAGGAAGCCGTCCGGGGTCATGATGCCGGCGGCGGTGTGGTGATCGCACAGCGCAAAGGGCGACACGCCGGCGGTCGCGACGGCGAAGTAGGCGACGACAGGTCCGAGAAACTCGCGGGTGAGGGAGCAAAAGTACTTGTGGATGATGCTGTCGGCGACGGTGTACTGCCGGAACAGCACCGCCTGCGTGTCCTGCACGCTGTACGCCGTCTCCGTCGATCGCCCGTTGCTTACACGACTGCTGTCGCTGACGTTCGGGTGCGACACGGCGGTGGTGGTGGGCGTCGCGGCGGAGACGGCCGTCGTGGTGCTGTTGTTGTAGCCGCTGAAGCTGCCGTTGGCGGCGCCGTCCACGCCAGGGGACGCCTGGCTCTTGTGCCACGGCTGTTGGCCGAAGCCGAAGGACGGCGGCACCACCGTCGAGGAGGTCGGACTGGCCAGCGCCGGGGCGGGGGTGCGGGGGCTCGCGGCCGGCGGCGATGAGCCCTTGTCCGCACTCACGTTAATGTTCTTGCTGGTGGTGCTTGCGGTAGCGAAACGACCACCAGCAGAGGGCCCCGCGTGTGCCCGCCGCCGCCTCCGCCCTTTGCCGCGCTGCTGTTTCCTCCTTGACCGAACCAGTCGTCGGCGCAGAGCCCGACGGCTGTCGCCTGCGCCTCGGTGCTCAGGCGCGAGACCGTCTCCAGACGCCTCATCAGCAGCGCCGTGTGCTCCGCGTGGTCGAGCACAAAGGCGAAGGAGGAGTCGAAGTAGTTGGCGAGCTTGTGCTGCAGCTTGGCGCGCGAGGCGGCCGCGTTGCGCTTGTGGATAGACCGCTGCGCCGCCATGCCCGCGCGGGAGACGAGCTGCTGGTACTGCGGCACGCGGAAGAACTGCTCGTTGAAGGTTGCCGAGACGGGGGAGCCGGAGGCGGCGTAGGCGTCCGAGGCGGCGGAGGGGGCGAGGAGGCTGGTGCTGCCGCTGAACGGATGAGTGTTGCTGACATTGTTGTTGTTGTTGGCGTGGCTCGTGTTGTGGCTGACGAAGGTGCGCGGGGAGGTGGCGGGGCTGACAGCCGCGGACGCGCCGTCTCTGCCACTGACAGAGAGCTGCGGGTCAACGTGCTGCTGGTTGTTGCCGCTGCCAGGATGCGTCTCTGAGCGCTTTTTTTTGGGCTCCTTCTCCTCCAGCGGGTTGAGCCAGCTCTCCGACGGGCCGTCGGTGGTGGTGGCGCTGTGGCCGTTGTTTGCTGCGGTGGCGGCGGCAGTAGTCGAAGGAGGAGGAGGAGGGCTGCCGCCCCGCGAGGAGGTGGTCTTGCCGTCGCTCGAGCCCACCGAGGAGCCGAAATGCACCTGCTGTAGTTGTATCAGCGTCTCGCCGGCGCCGCCGGCGGCCGCTGTGCGTGCGGAGGCGTTCATGCTCGTCGCCGACGCTACCGCCGCCGGGTCCCACTTGGAGTGATTCGCATCGTCGGTCAGCTGCTCCGCGCGCGGCTTGCTGTGTGCGCCGGCCCGCGGCAGTGAGCAGCCGAAAGGGAGCACGGGCGTCGGGGAGTCGACGTCGTCGTCGCCTTCCCAGAAGGTGCGTGTCGTTATGCTGTTGTTTCCGCTGCTGCTGGCGTTGATGTTGATGTTGCTGCTGCTGCTCCGATGGTGGTGGTGGTGATGGTGGCGGTGGCCGTCAGTGAAGGCAGAGAGGAAGTGGCCGTGGCCGCCACCGGAAAGGGGCGACTGGCCCTCTCCGGAGCTGCCGCCGCCTCTGTCGGCACCGCCCGACCCGCTGACAACCGTCGGAAACGGCAGCGACGCCGTCGGTATCGCCGTGCCTGCACCCGTCGCCGCCGCCATCGCTGGGGAGGCGGGCAGCGTCAGCCCCGCGTGGTGAGGATACTTGCGCCGCGCCGCCTCCGAGCCATCCGCCGTCACACCCGCCGCCGCCGCCGAGGTTGAACCGGCGTCTCCGCCGCCCTCCCAAAAGACCGCGTTGGACAGGCGCTCCATTACGCTCGCCGCCGCCGCGGCCACAGAGGACACGGCGGGGGCGGAGGAAGAGCCAAGCCCGCCGCCGCCGCCACCACCAGAGGCGGCCGCACCAGCACTCTGGGAGACCCCCCACGCCTGCGGGGGTGGGGAGGGTCCGCCGTGCGCCAGCCGGGGGCTGCTGCTGTAGTCCACATTGCTGCACTCGTTGTAGGGGTCGTCGCTGTTGTGAGGATTCGTGCTAGCGGCGTTGTTCGCCCCGCCGCCGCCGCTGCTGCTCCCGTTCCACCGGTTGCTCCGGCTGTTGTCATGGCTGCTGCCGGCGCCGCCGCCGTTGGTGTTGGCGGCGGTGACAGCCGCCGTCGTCGTCGTCGTCTCGGTGTCGCTGCCGTCGGGGGGCATGTACGAGGCGGCGAGGCTCGCGGCGGCGCTGACCGGCGGGCGCGCGACGCCGGCGGCGTACTTGTCGACCACCACCAGCAGGTTCGGCCACCCCGCAAAGTTGCGGAGGAAGAAGGGGTTGGTGCCGGCGATCACGATGGACTCCGTCTCGGGAAACGGCAGCGCGGCGCCCATGCGGCTGAGGCGGCCGAACTCCTCGTGCTGCACCGTGAAGTATGGGCGGCAGCTGCCGTTGAAGTGCAGCGGCATCACGAGCGCGGTGACGGCGTTGGCGACGGCGGCGGCGGTGGAGGGCGTCGTGCTCATGATGAGCAGCGGCTGGTGGCAGATGAGCAGCTCCCACAGGCGCGTCAGATAGTGCACGTGGTCGCCCAGGATGCCGTACACGGGCAGCAGCTCCTCCGCCGTGCCCCCGTCGCCCCCGGTGCCGGACATGCTGTGCGCCGAGAGCACACTCGTGGCGGCCGCCACGGCGCTCGCCACACTCAGTGGCGCGCGCCGCTTGGGAAACCACCACCTCCTCCTCCGGCAGCGCCGCCGCTGCCGCCGATACTACCACTAGTGCTACCTCCGCCAGCGGCAGGGGAACCCATCGTGCCGTTTCCGCAGCGGCCACCGCTCGCACCAGAGACGCCGCCGCTGTCGCCACCACCACCACCACCGCCGCCCCCGCCGGTCGCGTTGTGCATCAAGGCCCCGACAAGACCGGCGAGGTTGCTGGCACTGCTGCTGCTGGCGACACCGCCGCCGCCGCCGAGGGACGACAGGGGAAGGAGGGGCGGCTGCGGGGTGGCGAGGCGGTCGCCGGGGTCCTTGGCGTCTCGGCGGACGGCGCGCACGCGCTCGTCGTCGCGCATCGGGGGCCGGCGGGCGGCGCTGCGCATCACGGAGCCCCGCGGCGCGCGGCTGCCGTGCGTCGGCGTGACAAAGTCGAGGCTCTGGTGCAGGAGGCTGACGCCGTAGCGCAGCCCCGGGTGCGGCGACGGCCACTCGGAGACCTCCAGCAGCGCCTCGTCCAGCACCTGCGGCTGCGTGTAGTGGTCGGGGGTGAAGGAGGGGTCCATCTTGAAGTAGATGGCGGGGCGCGGCGCGAGGGCGCTGGCGATGGGAGTCAGCTCCGTGTCCGGCGACAGCGCGCAGCACTGCGAGAAGCGCGGCGCCACGACGCGCAGGATGAGCTCGTGCACCACCAGGTACGGCAGGCGGGAGAGCAGCACCAGCACCTGCTGCACGTACCCGCGCGGCACGTGGGCGTCGCGCTTCTGGCGGTAGAAGGCCGCGCCGTAGATGCGCGCCATCGTCGAGCCCTGCGTGGGGTCCGCGATCACGTCGCCGGCGCGCTCCTCCGCCGCCCGCGTGCAGTCCTTCATCGAGAAGCTGAAGATGAAGTTGTGCGCGCTGTTGGGGTTGCAGTCGGGGAAGGCGCTGTGGATGAGCGCCGCCTTGCCGGCCTCGCTCAGCGCCCCGGGCGGCGACACGTACTCCACAACGGGGCCGATGTCAAGGTCAAAGCGCACCGAGACAAGGCACTCCAACCAGGTGGACGACACCGCCATATTGTGTTTTTTTCTTCCTTTTCTCTCTTCTTCTTCACTACCCGCCCTCTTCTACACTGCTTATGCTTATAGGTGCGTATGTGTGTCGACGAATGTGTGCAACACGGGTTAGATTGCAACAGAAAGTTAGCAGGGGGAAACGGAGAGTGGTGAAAACGAAGGCTATGATGTGTTTCTAGCGAGGTCGGTTTCGCAGTCGAGTAAGGGGAAAAAAAAAGAAATGAAAGATATCAACAAGAGAGGAAAGAAAAAACTAGATGATCTCCTGTGAATGATACTGCCTCTAATGAGAGGACTTCCTCCAAATAAATAAAGCCGTTTGGAAAGGAGGAAGAATAAGAGTTTAATAAGAGAGGGGGAGGAAAAAGACACACTGAGCAGAAAATTAGAAAAAAGAAAAGAAATATCAATAATCAAGTAAAAGAACAGGCCCAATCTCGAGATTGACAAGGAGAAACAGGCGTCAGTGTCAAGTGAAGCGAGAAATGAAGCAAATTCTACAAAGTGTATGTGTACTAGAAAAGAAAAAGAGAGTAAAAAAGAAAAAAAATCAATAGCAGATGTGAACAGCGGAGGTAAAAGTATGGTGCCAGGGGTTGGCAGAAGACAATTCTGAGGAAGTGAGGGAGATGGCAAAGCACGTGGATTTCCTGGCGACAGACCAGGACAGAATACGAGAAAGAAAGTAAGTTTGTGCTTTGTCTTTGTAAAGAACCTCAAAAAGAATTCTACGCTCCTGTGTGTTTTTTTTGGGGGGGGAGTGGAAGAAGAAGTTGAGTGTGGGGAGTTGGGAGGACACAATATGGTGACGAAGAAGCAGTGCATCAATGCTGACGCAGGTACGTGATGTATATGCATAACTGTGTGCGCCATTGTTGTTCATCAGCTGTTGCGAGTCGCACTGGTTCCTGTCCATTCTGTATAGGGGGCGATGGAATACACTTCCCGTATGATGGTCTCATGCAGTAGAGCATAAGAGAAGTGGGGGAAAATCCACCACAGTGAGGAGGGGGGGGGGGGACAGCGCAAGCTACGTAGTGTATCTCGCAGCCAAGGAGCGATGATGTATTCATCACATATTTTTTCCCTTCTATTTTACATAGGGGTGAATACCTCCTCTTGAAAAAGAGCGAGCATTACAATTCACATGGCCTGCAAAAGGCAAGGAATGCATGAATGAGGGATAAGACCAAAAGAAGCGGAAGGGGGGAGAGAGAGAGAGAGAGAGAGAGAGAGTTGAATAAGTCGTACAGCTTGTCTTTCTTTTAAAGTCAGAGAGAGAGAGAGAGAGAGAGAGAGAGAAAGAAATACAGAAAAAAAAATGTACACTACAGGAAAATAGAAATAGAGGACACACACACACGCGCAATCAAACAAATTGGTGCCGCAAGTCTCTACAGAATAGCGCTAGTTGAAAGAGCACACAGGAGTTCTCGCATAGAATAAAAGACGGAAGAGGAGGAATCACCAAAAGCAAAGCAGCAAATACGAGATAACCCTAAATTGAGTTAGACAGCACGAGTGACGGGGCAAAGCGAGAATCCACTACGGCGCAGCTTCAGCAGTTTTCCCAGCTTATTATCTACGTTTTGTTGTTGTGTGTTGTTGTTGTTGTGAACCATTGTTGCTGTCCCTCTTCCTCTGACTACTCCCTAACAGGCATACGAGAAGCGTCCAGAGAGAGAGGGACAGGCTCACCTGCGATGCGATGTGCTACCCGCGGCGGCCCCGACGGCGACGGTGGCGGCAGCAGCAGCGGCGGCGTTGGCCGTGACACTGTTGTTGCCCGTGGTGCGTGGCGACTCGGGCCCGTTGCTCATCAGACAATCGAGCGGCAGGTCGCTGACGTCGTCGCTGCCGCAGGGGTTCGCGGCGCTGTGCAGCAGGTCGCCGCCGCTGTTGCTGCCTATCTCCGAGGAGGCGAGGGCGTGGAGGTCCATAAAGAGCCCTTCCTCGTCGTCCTCCCCCTCCGCCTCCTCCTCCCGCGCGGGGGCGTGCTTCACCGTGCCGCCCTCCGTCCCCACAGCGGTCGCCCCGGCGCCGTCCAGCTCCCTCTCGCCGCCGCTGTCGCCGCCGCTGGCAGCAGCAGGGAGGCCGCCAGCCGCCCCCGGGGCGTCCTGCTGGGTGGCCTCCTCTTCCTCGTCCTCGTCCTCCGGCGGTCGCCGAGGCCAATCTCAATCAGCCCGTCGCTGCCGCTGCCGCCGCTGCTGCCGCCGCCGCTGCTGCGGGCCTTGTCCTCCGTCTCCCGCGCGCCGCGCTTTTGGTTCGGGAAGAGTTCCTCGTCGACGCTCTCGCCGGGGCGGCCGGCGCAGGAGGCGGCGGCGATGCAACCCAGCGGGCCGGGCGACGCCCCAGCGGCGGCGGCGTCGTCGCTCACGACGCCCACCAGCGGCGCCGCCTCCGCCGCCGCCGCCGCTCTTTCCTGCTGCTGTTGTTGCTGCTGCGGCTGCAGCTCCAGCTCAGCCTTCGCTGCCCTCTCGCCTTCCCCGTGTTCCTCCTGCTGCTGAGGGCCCTCGTTCTGCTGCTGCTGCCGCGACCACTCGGCGCCCAGGTCGGGAGGGTGCTGCGCCGGCTGCCTTGGTGGCCGACCGGCGGCGGGATGCATTGGGCGACGTCTCCAGCTCGGCGCTCGAGGCGGCGGGCTCCTCGGTGTCCTCGCGCGGGGGGCTGCCGGAGCTCGGGGGCGCGGAGCCGGAGACGGAGCGGGAGACGCCGGAGGAAGCCGCTGCGGCAGCGGCGGCGGCAGCGGCGCTGGCGATGCCCTCAGAGGTCGGGGACGGCGCGGCGGTGGTGCCATGGCTGCTCACGCTGCGGGTCTTGTCGTTGCTCACGTACGAATGGCGCCGCTCACCGTCCGCGTCGGGACTGGCGGCGTGTCGCGGCTGCCGCTGGTACTGGTGGGCGTAGTAGCGCTGCCCGCCTGCGAGGGAAGGGCCGCTGCCGCCGCCGCCGCTGTTGTAGGTGTTGCCACCCGAGAGCAACACGTGCAGCGCGCGGCGGTGAAGCTCGATGTCGTCTAGAATAGTGTCCAAGTCTGTCCGCACCTCCGACAGCGAGCGAACGCTACTGTTGTTGTTGTTGTTGTTGTTCTTATTGGTATTGTCGTCTGCGTCGACGACGGTGCTCTCTCGCAGCTCCGCAAGCAGCGCGTCCCTCTTGGCGTTGAGGGCGCTGAGGGTGTCGAGAATCGCGCGCTCCGTGCGCTCCCGCGAGTCGGGCGACAGCGGCCGGCGGGGCTGCTGAGGGCGGCGACTGCCGCTGTAGCTATTGCTGTGCTGTTGGTGTTGTTGTTACTATGATTATTTTTGTAGACGTCATTGGTGATGCTGTTATGCGAGAGAGACCTCGCCGAATCGGCCGGGCGAGCGGAGGCGCTGTTGCTGTTGTTGCCGCCATTGTTGTTGTTACCGCCGCCCGCAGTGTTGTTGGGGCTCCCCCTGCCTCCCTGCCGCGGTGGCGGGTTGTTGCACGCACCGTATCAAGGGACAAGTCGTACAGGGGGACGACGACATGGGCAACAACGGGGGCGGAGGGGGGCCGCCGCTGACGGCTGGGTCCAGAGGCCGCCGATGACGACGTGGCGGCGGCGGCGGCGGGCGGGCAGGGTAGTACGGCGCAGCATCGTACGACGGACGGTAGGCGGGCGCCTGGTACAGTCCCCGGTCGGCGACTGTCGCGGCCGCCTCCGCGCTGTAGTAGCTGCCGCTGCCGGCGCTCACGTTGTTGTTGGGGGTCGCGGCGGCGGGCGGGGCGGGGCGCGCGCGGCGGGGCCGGGCGACCGCCGTTACCTCCCACGCCGGCCACGACTCGCGCAGAGCGGTGAAGGGCAGCGGGGCGGCGGTGGAAGGGGCCTGCGGCTGCCGCGGACGCTGGCGGTGCTGATATCGCACGGCCGACGGCGGCGGCGTCACCGGCGCCGTCGACGAAAAGAAGTCTGAGCCGCCGCTATTGCTGTGGCCGTAGTCGCCGCCGCGGCCGTCGTAACTACCGCCGCGAAGGCTCGAATGACGGAGGGAGCGGCCTGCGGCGCCGCGCACCACAGGCATGCGACCGCGCTGCGGCGGTGACAGTGCCGTTGCTGTAGGAGGAGGGGCGACCGGCGCCCCGCGGAAAGCACGAACGCGCGGCGACTTCCGAGCAGTGGCGCTGCGGCTGCGGCTCAGGCGACCCGCTCGTAGCGCTGTCTTCCGCTTTCCTTGCTTGGCGCCGCCCCCACCGCTCCGGCTCTTGCTCTTACTCGTGTTGTAGCTCTCGTGGATCCTACGGCTGTTGACGGCGGAGGCGGTCGCTGCCGGATCCTCCAGGAACGGGGAGAGGGTCCAGAGAGCGGTGTAGAGACTCGAGCCCGTCTGCAGGCTCAGCAGCTGTGCGGCGCGCTGTGCCGGCGTCAGACTCTGCTCCGACCGCTGATGCTGCTGCTTGGAGTGCTGCCCTCTCCTGTGCGTCGCGCCCTCCTTGGACGCGGGCCGATGTGGGGTGGGGACGCCTGCGGCCCCGTCAGCTGCGACGGCAGAGGGGGCCGCTCTGGCTGCGGCCGCTTCGCCACTCTCCGCCTCACGTGGCTTGCCTTCCTCCTTCTCGCTCCTTTTACTTTTCCTAGTGGCTGTGTTACTTTTGGGGGAAGCCACGCTCCGAGTCGCCGCCGCCGCTGTCGCTGTCGCTGTCTCCTCCGCCGCCTTCGGTGAGGCCGCGCTCGGCCCCAGCGCGTCCGTCTCGTCCCGCGGGCTCTCCGGGGGGGAGTTGACGTGCGCAACGGGCCCCGCGCGCGGCGACCGGGGCTGCTGCTGCGGGTCCCGCCGCTTCTCGTGGAAGCCGAGCTTGCGGGCGGTGCGGTTGTTGGCGCTGCTGGGGTTGCTGCCGAGGCCGCCGCCGCCGCCGCCCCCCACCCTGGGGAGGTCGCGCGCGCGCAGAATGGACACCTCCGACGTCACCGTCCACGCGTCGTCGGCGTCGTCGTCGGTGGCGCTGCTCACGGTCGCGTCGAGGTGGCCGCGGCTGCCGCGCGCGCCGGCCTCGGACGGCTCCTGGCTGTTGCGCGGGCTCTGCAGGCTGCGCATGGACAGCGCGCGCTGCATCGCCGGGGAGGCCTGCGCGCGGCGGGCGCTAAAGACCTGGTTGCGGATGCGGCGGAAGATCTTGGCGAGCGCCGAGCTGGGCGACGGCTGCGAGGGGTACTCGGTCTCCATGAAGCCGCCGCCGCCGCCGCCGAGGTTGACGCCGGCGCCGCCGTTGATGCGGCGGAGGCTGTTGGCGCGGCTGAGCGGGGCGTCGCGCGGGGGGCTGCCGCGGCGCATGGAGCGCACCGACGCCGCGAGGTCGGCGATGCCGCCCTCCTGCAGCCGCGCCGTCGCCGCGAGGTCCGTCGCGTCGCGCTTGATCACCTCGAAGCGCGGCACCGCCCGCCCGTGCTGCGGCGCTGTGGTCGGCGAGTTGGGCCCCCCTCCGCCGCCGCCCCGCCGCCGACGCCGGTTTGTGCTGGGGCTGCGGCTGTTCATGCCGGCGTCGACGAGCCACGCGAACTCGCGGGCGGTCATCGTGCCGTTGAGCGCCGTATCGACCTCGATGCCGTGGAAGGGCCGCAGGTCGACGGTGAGCTCAAAGGTGCGGAGGTGCTTGAGGAAGTCCGCGATGAGCACCGTGTCGCCGCCCTGGTTGCCGCACTCGGCCAGCAGCTCCGCGAAGCCGGCGCGCAGCAGCGGCAGCTCCGACGCCGGCCACTGGTGCTCCCGCTGCCCCTCCAGCAGCGACTCCTCCGGCGACACGCAGCTCGAGCGCTGCCGCGGCGTCGCCATGCCCACCGACGGCTCCGCGTCCGTCCCGGGCGTCGGCGGGCGGCCGCGGCTGCCGGCGTTGCCGCTGGACCCGAGGCCGCGCAGCGGGTGCGCCCCGCCGCCGCTGGTGCTGTTGTTATTGATGTTGTGGCTGCTGCCGCCCGCGGCGGGGTAGGACGGGGGCAGCGGATGGTGCAGCGGCGGCACGTGCTGCGGCTGCTGCCGGTGCGGCGTCGACTGCGCGCTGCCCTCCGCGGCGGACGCGCCGGGCCCCCCGGGCAGGCCGCCGGGGGCCACGCCTCCGACCAGGACGGGAAAGGGCATCGATCGCCGACCCGCCTGGCTTCCCGGGCTCGCGTTGCTGCTGTGGTTGCTGCCGGCGGAGCCCCCAAGAATGCCGCTGCCGGCGCTTTGCGGGGCGGCGGAGGAGGGACGGTCGGGGCGCTGCAGCAGTGCCGGCACCACAGGGGCGCTGCCGCCGCTGCCGACCCCGGAGGAGGAAGAGGCCGAGACGAGGGAGAGGCGGTCCACTGGCGCTGCCGCCGTCGCGGCCGCGACCCCCGCCCGCGCCTTGGCGAACTTGATGAACGAGGCGAAGCGCAAGACCTCGTCCAGCTCGAGGGTGCGAGGGGAGTCGAGGGCGGCGGCGCCGGGGGTGCCGCGCACCTCCGCCAGCGAAAAGCCCAGCACGTGCTCCGCGTGGGCGGCCGCCTTGGCGGGGTCGGTGGTGGTGTTGTCCGTCTGCAGCAGCAGCCGTGCGAGCGCCGTGTCGCGGCCCGCGGGGCCGTCAGCGTGGCCGCCGCCGCCGCGCCCGGCGGGCTCCCCAACGGCCGCGTCGTACAGCTCGTACGCCTCCTCCACCGCCGCCCGCTCGTCGGCCGTCAGAGGAAACATGGCGTAGGAAGGGATGTGGCTGAGGGAGTGCGGCGACGGCGGTCGCTTCGGCCCCGACGCCCCTTCCGCCGCCGCCGCCGCCTGCCTCTCCCCTGGGTGCTGCGGCTGTGAAGGGGGAGAAGAAGAAGAATAGGTGGCGTCTCTAGCCGCTGGGGCCGCGGTCGCGACACGCCCGCCTTCCCGCGTGTCCTTTTTGTCTTGACCGCTGTGGTCGTCGCCGTCGTCGCCCCGCGATGGGATGGGCAGGCGCGGCACTGTTGGGCGCTCAGACGGCGGCGCGTCACCTGCCGTCTCCTGGGCAGCACCGCGCGGCAGCTCCGCGCTGTCGGGGCTCAGCATCTCACTCGTTTCCTCCTCCTCTTCCTCCTCCTCCTCCTCCTCGCTGCTGCCGCCGCCGCTCTCATCTTCGTTGCCGTCCTCCCCGTGGTGACGGCGGTGGTGGATTGGAGTGGTGTAGTCGTGTGTGCCGTCGCCGCCGCCGTCGCCGCCGCCTGGGGTTGCAGCGTGCGGGTCCGCCAACTCCCGGCTGTCGTCCTCTTCTCCGGCGCCGCTGACGCTGTTGTGGGGGGAGTTCCGGCGACTGTTCTCTGGAATCACAAACATGCGATTGTCCGTCGAGTTCATGTGCTTCTCAGACGTCGGGGATCCCTGTCCCTCTGTGTCGCTGCCGTCGTCCTCATCGCTACCGCGCTTACTTACTACTTGAGGCAAAACAGCACGGGCGCTGGCGTCACCCAGACCACCACCAGCATCCTCGTGATTTCCCGGAGTCGCCGTACTTACGCCTTCCGCTCTTTCACACTCCCGATGTACACCGTCCTCTTTGACCTCTGTGGGCTGCTCCGCCTCATCTGCGGCCTCCTGCATCGCCTCGGCACCAATACCCGTTAAAAGGGCAGCGGTGGGAGAGGTCTCCTGCTCTGCCGTTTCTACCGTCTCCGCCGTGGTGTTGATGTCCCTCGCGATGGCCCTGCTGCCGTCCTCGGAAGCGACACACGCCGCAGCCTCGTTGTCACCGCCGCTGCTGTTGTTGTTGTTGTTGTTGTTATTGTTGTTCTCGTCCTCTCCATTAGCACCGTCGTCGCCGTTCCGACCCTTTTCGCTGTCTTCCACAACTAGAGGTGGGGGAACGGCGCCGACGCGCTGTGGGGTGGAGGGGGACCGGTGGGAGCTGGAGGAGACGGGGCGGGGAGGCAACTGACGGTTGGCTCGCAAGTAGTTCTCCGCACTGTCCTGGCTGTCGCTGTCGCTGTCCTCCTCCGCCTCGTCCGCGCCGTCGTCGTCGTTCACGATGAAGTGCTGGTCCTCGTCACCGCTGCTGCCGTCGTCGCTGCCGTACTGCGCGTCATTGTCGGCGTCGTGCTCAGCGCTTCGGTCACCGCCGTTGCACTTGTCGCCTCCCTCTACCGAGCGGCCGACGCCAACGCTGACGATGTCTTCGTTGCTTTCGAGGCCACCGTGCCCATCACCACCATCGCGGTCACCCTGCTCATTGCTGTTGCTAGCGTTGTGGTCGACGCTGCTGGACGTGCTGATTTCGGTGGTGTCTTGCGTCCGTGACGACACCCCGTCCTCGCGCGTGGGACTGCCGGTGTCGATGGGATGTGGCGCGTCGTCGGCGGCACAACCGCCGCGCTGCTCGACGTCTTCGCCACCGTCGATGCCAGTGCCGGCTGCAGCCGTCTTCGTCTGGTGCGGTGAAGCATCTGGCGTCGCCTCCTCCGCGTGGCTCTCATCGCCTGCGTCGGCCGCGTTCAGTGTGGCGCGGAGTGCGGACAGGTCAGCCGCAGCGGAGGCAGCCGCAAAGCTGCCGCCCTGCCCATCTGACAAACGCTCCACAGACTGCGTAAAAGCATCCAGCGTTTTTTGCAGGTCACTTTCGCCCGACAAGTCCCCTGACATGAGAGCGGCTGCGTTGTTCAGCGAATTTCTTTTCTGGCAAACCAAATAGAGAGAGAGAGAGAGAGATGTGATAAAGAAAAAGTCTACCCAAATAAGGGAGAAGTAAAGATAGAGTAACGGAGGAGGAGGGAACAGCAAAAACAAACAACCGGAAAAAAAAACAGAAAGGGATAATTTTACTTGAATGTACAGAGACAAAAGAGAAAGGAAGTCAAAAGGGGGGGGGGTAAAAAAAGACCGTGTATATCGGGTAGGATGAATGTATAAAATGGTGTTTCTTTTGTTTTTATACACTCGTGTGCGAGTGTCTGCTGGAGTGCGTGTGGGGGTACGCTGTCGTGACGGAAGTTACCTAATAGCAGTGCTGTCGGAAGAGTTTTACAGGAGCGTTCAATACACAAGTACACAGAAGGAAGTGTGCGAGTGAGTGGATGTGGTGAGGGTGCGTGCAAGAACGAAGGTGAAAGCCGTATTGTAAGTGCATGCAACAGCAGTAGACTAGCAGACACATACGAAATGAGCAACTGAATATTCGGGCAAAGTGGATTCTGGTGAAGAAATGTAACAAAAATGTGACGAGCAGAAAGAAAAAGGAGGAAACAGAGGAGTAAGCTGGAAAAAGGAACTTAGAAGTAAATCAAGCCCAAATAGTGAGAACGGGGGGAGGGGGGGAGAAGGTAAGTTGTCAGCACGCAAAGCACCTTTAACTTTAAGAGTGAGAATTAAAGAACAGCAGATGAGATGGCAGTAAGTTTGGCTCTAGACGTGTGATGCAATGGGTCACAGTACATACATGATGTACAGCGCAGCTGAGGTGGATCGGGACAGAACCACGCTACCGCAATAGTGTGTTCGCCTGCGACACAGGAGACTGCGTCGACTTTGCCGTGTTCGCGCCATGTCCCTTTTGATGCAAAAGAAAAGAAAAAGGACTAGGAAAAGGAGAAAACCCGATGAGCAAGCCACGAAAAAGAAAAACAGACACACACACAACGAAAGCAAACACACAAGCGGAGGAAGTTCAAAATGGTACGAAGGAGGGAAAAGGGAGAGAGAGAGAGAAAAAAAAAAAAGAACAACCATGCTCTCAGTACAGAGAAGCTCCGGCATCTAGCAATGCCTGCACCACAGAGCGTAGCGCCGCAGCGGAGACTCTGCCTTTTTCTCTTTCCAAGCGGCTCCGGGCCTCCGAGACGGGTGCGGAGAGTGGGCTGCCGCCCTGCTTGGCAGCTTCCTGCTGCAAGACGAGGGAGGGGCCGTAGAGGCGGCAGAGGCTATCGCGGGAGTGCACGTCAAAACGCACGTGCTCGCCGTCCACCCACACCGCGTCGTCCACCCCGCCGAGACACGTCGCGCGCTCGAACAGCTGTGCGATTTGGCGCCCCGTCACCGGCGTCAGGCGGATGCCCACCTTACGAAGTCGCGGCAGCTCCGACATGTCTGGGTCCTCCGCATCAAGGGCGTCGAAATCGAGCGGCCACTCCGGGGCCGAGACAATCTGCAGACCGGCCAGCTTAGGGAGCCGCAACACAAAATTGGTGAAGAAGTCGGTTGAGACTATACATTCACTATTGGTTGAAGAACAGCAGTTGCCGCCGTCCCCGAAAGAGAACACGCAGAGCTGCACCGTTTGTCTCGAAAGAAGCAGAGTCAGGTCCGCCGGGGTCAGCTTCCTGCGCCACTTCTCCCGGCCAACAGCCTTGTACAGCTGGACTAGTCGGCTCTCCTCCGGCCCTCGCTTTTCTAGGTATCGACCATAAAGACGCCAAAGCTCCAGGTAACGCTTCTTGCTCTCATCGCTGTCCAGATCCAGCAGCTGCAGCGCGCGGCGGCGGTCAGCGTCGTCGCTCTTCTTCGCCTCCTCCGTGTCCGGCGTCACCGTCCAGCCCCACGACTCCTGTGCCGTCCGGATGCCCTCCCACGTCACGCCAGGGCACGCGCGCACGTCGAGCGTCAGCCTCTGCAGGTGCGGCGCGCGGCGGTGCAGCGCAGCGAGGTCCTTGTCGCAGCACTCCGTGTAGCTCACGTCCAGCGTCGTCAGCGCGCGGAAGGCGCCCTCCGCCGGCAGCAGCTCCTCGAACAGCAGCGCACCGCGCGCGCCGCGCAGGCTCACCTCCCGCAGGCACGGCAGCCGCGCCAGCAGGCACGCCGCCATCCCGGGCGGCGCCGCGCGCGCCGTCGCCGGCAGCCGGAACAGCACCCGCTCGTCCCCCGCCACCAGCGCCGCCGTCTGCGCCTCCGACATGGCCGACCGCCACCCGTCCACGCCCCCGAGCCGCGACCACAGGTGCGGGTAGTTGGGCGCGATGTCGCCCTCGTGCGGCAGCAGCGCCGGTGCGAAGCGAGCCGCAACGTCCATCGCTGATACGGTAAAGAGCGCGGGTGGGAGTTGGGGGAAGTTCTACAGAGAAAGGGGAAACGAGCACGCAGTTGCACACTTGTAGCTATAATCTTCTGATAGAAGAAAGAAGGGCACGGAAGAGAGAGAGAGAGAGAGAGAGAGAGAGACGTTGGTGGAAGGATCGCGGAAGCGAACGCAAGGCCTGTCATAGACGCAGTGCGCGCGGGGAGTGCGGCGGGCGGCGGGCGGGGACCGGCGCGGGGGAAAGGAGCACAACGCAAGACACAAGACACGGAGACATGCACACACAGAGACAGGCAGCGAAGCGTCCAGCGCAGAGTAAGCGTTCAACGATTTAACCATGTAGTTTTTTGTTTTGTTTTGTTTTGTTTTGAAATGGGAAGTGTGGGGAGTAGTAACTGTGCAACGAAAGTGGGGAGTAAGTCGTGGCAACAGGAAGAGGGCTCCTCGGCGCGTGGCCGCGTGCGCGCGCGTGTGGTGAGTGAAGCGCAAAGACCAGCGAACGCGCGACGCACAACAAATAGGGGCCAAGGAAAAGCAAAAAAAAAACAACAACTCGTAGAAACGTAGAAACGGTAGGGGTGCAGTGACGCCACCAACGACGGAGGTACGGTGGGCACGAATATAAAACGATGAGGGGGAAGAGGGTGGGGGAGGGGGGCGCGTGTGCTGGCTGATGAGGGAAAGAGAGGGAGAAGAAGAAGAGGGGGGGGGGGCACAACGGGTGAGCTAGGGTGACCAGGTAGCAGAGCAAGAAAGACTAATCGGATGAAGTGGTGGGGAGATCAGAATGAGGGACGAAAGACAGAGGATTAAGAGAATGAGTGCACTTGTCCTGATTCTTCACTTGAGACTCAGGTGCACCGTGTGGGATTCATAATACAAACCCTACGTGCATCAGATATTGACGCACCTCACTTGAAGTCAACGACAGGTTCGCAGATGTTCTCGGTGTCTTTCATGGTGAAGGCGCCGCACTGAGTCCACTCCCTGTCCACCTCAATGGTCTTGGGACCGAGCGAGCGCAGGCGGCGCACGGTATCGATCAGCTGCCCCGCCGTCACCGGCGTCAGACGAACGCTGAAGGTAAGCAGCCGCGGAAACGGCACCACGTCGGGGTCCAGGCGGTCCAGAAGGGCGAAGTCCAGCGGCCACGCCTTTCCAGACACAATGAGAAACGACTTGAGGTCCGGCAGGCGAGAAAGGAAGTTAGTGAAGAAGTCAGTGAGATCATAAGACTTCTTCTCGTTGAAGCCCCCGGCTTTCTTGCTGTCGAAACGGAAGTTGAGTACGCCGATCGACTCGCGCGACAGCAGCAGTGTCAGCTCCGCCGGCGTCAGTACTTCGACCCACTTGTCTTTCCCCAGCTCCTCATACAGATCAACAAGGCCTGCCTCTTGCTCGTCGCCGTCGTTGTCGCGGCCCAGGTGCTCGCCGTACAAATCCTGCAGCTCCCTGTAACGCTCCTTGCTCTCATCGCTGTCCAGATCCAGCAGCTGCAGCTCGCTGCGCCGCAGAGCGTCATCGTCGTTTTTCTCACGCTCCGTGCCCGGCGTCACTTCCCAGCCCCACGAATCATTTGCCGTCCGGATGCACTCCCACGTCACGCCAGGGCACGCGCGCACGTCGAGCGTCAGCCCCTGCAGGTGCGGCGCGCGGCAGTGCAGCGCAGCGAGGTCGTCGTCGCAGCACCCCGTGTAGCTCACGTCCAGCGCCGTCAGCGCGCGGAAGGCGCCCTCCGCCGGCAGCAGCTCCTTGAACAGCAGCGCACCGCGCGCGCCGCGCAGGCTCACCTCCCGCAGGCACGGCAGCCGCGCCAGCAGACACGCCGCCATCCCGGGCGGCGCCGCGCGCGCCGTCGCCGGCAGCCGGAACAGCACCCGCTCGTCCCCCGCCACCAGCGCCGCCGTCTGCGCCTCCGACATGGCCGACCGCCACCCGTCCACGCCCCCGAGCCGCGACCACAGGTGCGGGTAGTTGGGCGCGATGTCGGCGTTGGTGGGCAGAAGGAAGCGCTTGAGGTTCGCCCAGCGACGCTCTTCGGCCAGCCGTCCTGCGGCCGCGCCGAGCGAAGGCGAGTCCGTGTGAGCCTGCGTCATGTGTAGTGGGTTCGTTGCTGGATAATGGTGTTGACGAAATTCGAGGTGAAGTGCAGTGGCTATGGTCAATTTCTTTCCTTTTGCGTATGAAAGTGCTTTCGTCTTACAGTCTTTTGTTTTGGTGTCGCAAACTCTTCAATGTGGACGAATGGGTGGCAGTATCTGGTGCTCGTTTACGAGTGTTTGCGAGGGATCGGGTTGCTTCGATAATATGACAACTAATACTTATGTAGAGTGTGTATAGAGCAGAATGTATGGCAAATTGTATGAAAAGTCAATAGAATGTACGGAAAGATCGCAAGAGGAATGATGAATATTAGAGGATATGTGTGTGTGGGGGAGGGGGGGGAGAGCGGAGGATTATACAATATTGTGGGAATAGAGCAGAGGAGGGATACACTTTGTGAAGCCGCCTGCATGGGCTCTTTCCAGCAGCACTACGGTCGTAGCAACTTTTACGCCTGTATCGCTTTCAGTGTCACAGAAGAACGCGAGGAAGAAAAAAAAAAGCTGTTTATATGCGTAGAAAACTCATGCGAGGAAGCGAAGCCCCGAAGCGCCGCTCGCTCAAACCGCGACAAGCAATTGGAGGGGAGGTGTACGTGTTTGTTACTTCTATTTATTTATGTTTTGTTTTTGTTTTGTTTGCATTCAGCACGTATTCTTCACTGAAGCGTAGAAACTCGGAATAGCACCAGCAGTGATAATAACAATAGTAATAATAATGGTGTCGCCGGTCTGTCATGTATATATCTGCGTAATGGCTATGCATGAGAGAGAGAGAGGAGGCAGGCAAATATTAATGAATAATAAAAAAAAAAAAAACGATAATAGTCGCGTGATCAGGCAAGATATTTTTTGATTGCCACGTCACAAGAAAGGTGCCGGGATGGCACTATATAAGAGGGCAAGACCAAGAAACGGAAAAAAAAAGGGGTAGTAGGATGTTGTATCGAGGGGGAGTAAAGTTGGCTCTTATCACTGTAAGTCATGGTGTGGCGTTCCTCTCGGGTGCGAAAAAGAAGAAGTAGAAGAAAGAAGGTGACGTGATTTACGGGCTGTAATTCGCGTGCTTAAGGTGGCCAAGAGAACAGGGTTCTACAACCATGCAACAAGAAAGGGCACAAGTAATAAAAGAATAGAGAAAAGATGAACTTGTAGAAGACTTTGAGTGAGGGAAAGAAAAAGAATACGGGGAGTAAGTTGGGAGGGAATGCAACGGAAGAAAGGGAGAAAAAAAGGTCTTGCCACCCAGCAGAGCGAAGCGTCTCGCCAAGAGCTGCGGCTGTGAAGACAAACCACGCAAACACCGACGTAGGGGGCGACACTAAGAGTTGTCAGAGTCGCTGGAATCGTTCGAGTCGTCAGAGCCGCGGCGTCTGCGGCTCTGAGACCTCGCTGCCGCCTTGGCCGCCGCGGAGAGAAGCCTCTGCAACTCTCCCGGCTTTCCCGTCGTCACCCCGCGCAGCTGCGCGCAGCCGTTGCAGAGCGCCAGCACCTCCTCCGCCTTCAAGCTCCCCAGACGTGTGTCCTCGAGGTCGACCCAGACGCCCTCGGACTTGACCAGCGTCGGCACACGCTCCACGAACTCGATGAGCTGCGCCGCGGTCACCGGCACGCGCCGCAGACCGCACTTGAGCACGCGGGGAAACGGAATGAGGTCGGGGTCCTCCTTGTCGAGCTGTTCAAAGTCCACCAGCCACACATCAGCGCGGGACGCCTGAAAGCCCTTGAGATTCGGTAGGCGGGCAAGGATGCTGGTCACAAAGTCCTTCTGGTTCCTCACAGCGCGCGCGTCGTACCCGTTAGTGCGGTTCCTGAACTCGAAGTGAAGGGTAGACAACTTTTCCCGTGACAAGAGCAGTGTCAGCTCCGCCGGCGTCAGCTTCTCGCGCCACTTACCTTCTTGCAGATCCTCGTACAGACCAACAAGGCCTGCCTCCTGCTCGTCGCCCTTGCGGCCAAGGTATTGACCATATTGCTTCTGCAGCTCCTTGTAACGTTTCTTGCTCTCATCGCTGTCCAGATCCAGCAGCTGCAGCGCGCGGCGGCGGTCAGCGTCGTCGCTCTTCTTCGCCTCCTCCGTGCCAGGCGTCACCGTCCAGCCCCACGACTCCTGGGCCGTCCGGATGCCCTCCCACGTCACGCCAGGGCACGCGCGCACGTCGAGCGTCAGCCCCTGCAGGTGCGGCGCGCGGCAGTGCAGCGCAGCGAGGTCCTTGTCGCAGCACTCCGTGTAGCTCACGTCCAGCGTCGTCAGCGCGCGGAAGGCGCCCTCCGCCGGCAGCAGCTCCTCGAACAGCAGCGCACCGCGCGCGCCGCGCAGGCTCACCTCCCGCAGGCACGGCAGCCGCGCCAGCAGACACGCCGCCATCCCGGGCGGCGCCGCGCGCGCCGTCGCCGGCAGCCGGAACAGCACCCGCTCGTCCCCCGCCACCAGCGCCGCCGTCTGCGCCTCCGACATGGCCGACCGCCACCCGTCCACGCCCCCGAGCCGCGACCACAGGTGCGGGTAGTTGTACACCACGTCGCCCTCGTGCGGCAGCAGCGCCGGTGCGAAGCGAGCCGCAACGTCCATCGCTGATACGGTAAAGAGCGCGGGTGGGAGTTGGGGGAAGTTCTACAGAGAAAGGGGAACGAGCACGCAGTTGCACACTTGTAGCTATAATCTTCTGATAGAAGAAAGAAGGGCACGAAAGAGAGAGAGAGAGAGAGAGAGAGAGAGAGAGACGTTGGTGGAAGGACCGCGGAAGCGAACACAAGACCCGTCGTAGACGCAGTGCGCGCGGGGAGGGCGGCGGGCGGCGGGCAGGGGCCGGCGCGAGGGAAAGGCGCACGACACAAGACACAAAACACAAGACACAAGACTCGGAGACAAGTACACACAGAGACAGGCAGCGAAGCGTCCAGCGCAGTATAAGGGTTCAACGATTTAACCATGAAGTGTTTTTTTTTTTTTTTGAAATGGAAAGTGTGGGGAGTAGTAACTGTGCAACGAAAGTGGGGAGTAAGTCGTGGCAACAGGAAGAGGGCGCCTCGGCGCGTGGCCGCGTGCGCGCGTGTGGTGAGTGAAGCGCAAAGACCAGCGAACGCGCGACGCACAACAAATAGGGGCCAAGGAAAAGCAAAAAAAAAAAAAAAAACTCGTAGAAACGTAGAAACGGTAGGGGTGCAGTGACGCCACCAACGACGGAGGTACGGTGGGCACGAATATAAAACGATGAGGGGGGAAGAGGGTGGGGGAGGGGGGCGCGTGTGCTGGCTGATGAGGGAAAAAGAAGATTATAGTGAGTGGTGCAGTGGAGACCACTACCTCCTCCCCCTACCCCCCCCCCCTCAATCTTCGTACATCTGCAGAACGAAGACGCAAAAGAAGTTCAGGGGAGTAAGAAAAGATAAAGACGAAACTGTGTGTGTGTGGGGGGGGGGGGGTGAGTATTTTTACGAGAAGAACAAAACGGCAATGAAAGCAACCTGTACGTAGCCAAATATATATATATATATCAGAAGAAGAAAAATAGCTTCTGTAGGTGAAATCAGCAAGTAGAGAAAGAGAGAGAGAGAGAGGGGGGGGGGGATGAAACTGTCGCTCAAAGCCGTCCCTCTACTTGGTTTTTCTCTCCTGTGATTCTTCTTCTTCTTTTTTTTCTTTTTCAACGCTGTTTGCACTTGCGGTTGTGTTTGTGTGTGAGCGGCGTCAGTCGTCGCTGAGAAGGGCGCGGAGCAGCGCCGCCATGTTGTTCGGCGGATTGCGAGGCCGCGAGCGGGACTTGGACTTGGACTTGGACTTGGACTTGGCGCGCTTCCTCTCCTTGGCGTTCGCGATCTTGCCGGTGCCCACCAGAGAGAGGCCCTTGCCGCAGATGTGGCTGAGCTCCCCGGCGGTGAAGGCGCCACACTGCGTCCACTCGAGATCGACCTCCAGCGCCTCCTCGTCGGACAGCGTCGGCACGCGCTGCGCGGTGGCGATGAGCTGCTCCGCCGTCACCGGCGTCAGGCGGATGCTCGCCTTGAGAAGGCGCGGCAGCTCCGACAGGTCCGGGTCCTCCGCATCAAGGGTGTCGAAATCGAGCGGCCACTCCGGGGCCGAGACAATCTGCAGACCGGCCAGCTTAGGCAGACGCAGCGCGAAGTTGGTGAAGAAGTCGGTGGGATTCTTCACGCCCTCGAGTTTGAACATGTCGTTTCCCTCCTTGCCAAGCCGAAAGGCTAGTCCGGTGACCTTTTCCCTCGAAAAAAGCAAAGTCAGGTCCGCCGGGGACAGCTTCTGGCGCCATTCCTCTCGGCCAACATCCTTGTACAGATCGGCCAATCCCACCTCCTGCTCGTTACCGCTGCGGCCAAGGTATTGACCATACTCACCGTGCAGCTCCTCGTAACGCTTCTTGCTCTCCGCGCTTTCCAGATCCAGCAGCTCCAGCGCGCGGCGGCGGTCAGCGTCGTCGCTCTTCTTCGCCTCCTCCGTGTCCGGCGTCACCGTCCAGCCCCACGACTTCTGGGCCGTCCGGATGCCCTCCCACGTCACGCCAGGGCACGCGCGCACGTCGAGCGTCAGCCCCTGCAGGTGCGGCGCGCGGCAGTGCAGCGCAGCGAGGTCGTCGTCGCAGCACTCCGTATAGCTCACGTCCAGCGCCGTCAGCGCGCGGAAGGCGCCCTCCGCCGGCAGCAGCTCCTCGAACAGCAGCGCACCGCGCGCGCCGCGCAGGCTCACCTCCCGCAGGCACGGCAGCCGCGCCAGCAGACACGCCGCCATCCCGGGCGGCGCCGCGCGCGCCGTCGCCGGCAGCCGGAACAGCACCCGCTCGTCCCCCGCCACCAGCGCCGCCGTCTGCGCCTCCGACATGGCCGACCGCCACCCGTCCACGCCCCCGAGCCGCGACCACAGGTGCGGGTAGTTGTACACCACGTCGCCCTCGTGCGGCAGCAGCAGAGCAACAATTCGGTCGGGGACAGACATTATATACCTGTGGTGTTGCGGATGATTCGGTGGGGGTTCAAACGTCGGCTTTGTATTAAGGTCTTTGTGTCTGTGGGTGTGCTTGCGGTCTGCAGAGAATTTTTTTTTTTTTTTTGCAAGTGTATTAGACTTAAAGGCTACTAGTAGTCCTCCTTTAATATATCGAAAAACAAGGTGAGGACGAAAAAGGGGTGGAGGAGTGAATTATTTGCGATCCCTAGCGGAAAGCACGGGAGGGAAGGGGAATGTAGTAATCCAAAATTTCAAGACGTATGTTAACGACGTCATGAAAGGAATGAAAAGTTGCACACAGAAGAACGTGACCCTTTTTTTTTTTCGTTTTGATTATATATTGTCATGCGAAAATTTCGCAACAGCATGAACAATGGCAAGGTCAACAAATCAGGAAACAAAGCACAAAACCAACAAAAAAAAAAAGCAGCAACGTAAAAACATGAACGGGTGGGCGTACGCAGTAAGTGGTGAGCGCAACATCAGGTGTTCTTTGCAGCGCAATCAATGTTATGGCATCGCTCTTACTCTGTGTGAGTACAGTCAGGTAATGCATCGATACATTGAGACAAAAGAAAGAGCGCCAATGAGAGAGAGAGGGAGAGAGAGAGGGAGAGGGAGAGATGACAGGAGACAGAGTGTTGGAGAGATAAGCTAGGAGAAAGGGGGAAGACGGAGGTATAAAGAGGGAGGCAGAAACAAAGACAAGTATCGGATTTCGGCATCGGCCACGTGCTTTTGTCAATGTGTGATTTGCCTGCTTACCGCGAGGCTGGTTGGATCACCGCATCAGATGCGCAGGTTTTGAAGCTTCTCCTCCTTTTCGTAACATATTATTACTATTTATATTGGGAGAACAACCGTAGCGCGAGTTGGGTGGGAGGGACGGCAGGAGGAAGCGGGGAGGACGACCAACGACGACAGAAGGGCAAACATTACTCACAGGACGAGTCAAAAAGATAACAACAATGAATCAGCAGCGGAAGAAGACGGAATATACATACGTATATACAAAAGGAAGCAATACAATAAGAAGAAAAATAAGAAAACCATTAAGCGTAAAGACAGAGAGAGAGAGAGAGAGAGAGGCGCGACATATACTGAGGTACACACATACACACACGTAGACCGCAGCATCACAAGCTCACATGTGTGGACTCGAATAAACACCAGCGACTGCATGGGATGCTTAGGAATGGATTGCTTTCAGCAGAGCCATACCGCAGGTTTCTGTGCCACCAGGTTCATCACTTTTATAAATATTTATATCATGCAAACTAGCGATTCTAGTTCACCAGATCCGTTTTATAATTTTTTTTTTCTGTTTTGTTGTTGTAAGCCCTCTTCTGCTCTCGGAGGCGTGCGTTTTGCTAAGTTCCGTACGCCACCGCTTACTCTATAGCTGTACAAATTACTCCTCCTCTTGCCGGCCGCCGCTGCGCCGCCTCCGCCCCCCAAATCCACACAACACCCCCCCACCCATCTTCCGACCTCCCCCACAGTGTGAGAGAGGACCAGAGCGGGGAGGAGGGCGGTGATGGAAAAAGAAGGACAGAGAACGAAACAGCACGGCAACTGCGCAAAAGAGGACGGAGAGCCCCATGACTCTTTTTTTTCATTAGCCAGTGCTTTTTTAAAGGCGCTAGCTGGGCTCAACCAGAACTGTCAGACGGACCGCACAATGCCCCTTGCGCCGCTACATTACAGCGGCGCCGTGATTGATAAGGGGCATCTCACCAGCCGTGTTCCGCAGCCTCCACACACGCAGGCAGAGGGCGAAGGTGCCGAATGAAAACGGGTGAGACCGTTTCAGCGCACGCTTCTCCATGCACGTGTCACGAAGCTGACGGTGCTGTGTAAATTTAAAAAATAAACACAAACAAAAAAAAACAGAGGGCTTGAACTAGTCCGCAGCCTTCCTCCTCTGGGGTTTTTTGTGTGTTTCCCCATGAAAAGAGGTGGTTTCTGCAAACGTGTGAGGCGGCCTTGGTCGTTGGAGTGGCTTCCACTGCTGGGCAGGATCGCTTGGCGTGTGTAACACGCGCGACCAGCAGAGAGAAGGAGAGAAGAGAAGAGGAGCAGGAAAGGGAGAAATCCTCACCCACCTCCATCCTCTCTCCCCCCCCCTCCCCGTGCGAGGGAGCACAGTATGCGTCCCCACTACCCAGCCGACAGTTTCGCAGTAGCATCTTTTTATATTAACGTAATACCACCCAAGAGCCTAAAGACAGATGAGAGGCAAAAGATACAAGTCCAAGTGACATGAGAAGCCACAGCTTTTATGGTTTTGCTTGGCACTCTGCACGAGGAGTGTGCCCACTGCGATCATCGCATTTGCGTGACAGGAGAGCTTTTCTTTTTTTTTTTCGTTTGGGAATACTTTTTTTTAAAATTTTTCTTCTTCCAAACGTTATCCGGTGGCACTTTCTGCCTCTTGTGCTTTCCGCCACCACGCGCCTTCGCCACTCAATTCACTCCCCCTCCTCCTCCCCCCTCCCCTCCGTCCCGGCCTCCTCCTCTGCCTTCTGCCTCCCAAAGAAGACGGAAGGAAAAGAAATCAGCACGAGAGAGAGAGAGAGAGAGAGAAAAAAAGGGGGAGAGAAAAGAATCGAGAAGGAGTCGGCGCGCGGCGGCAGAGCACTTTGGGGGGCGAGGGACTTTAGCTCAGGATCCGACAGTGCATTGTTGTGCATCACCTGCGTTTAGGTCTTTTTATTCTTACGAAAAGTGTTCTTCCCTCCTTTCCCCCTCTTCGCACTTTTTTTTTAAATTCCTCGTACCTGCGTGTTATGCGAGGCAGCGAGTCAGCAGAGAGAAAGGGGATGTCATGCGGAAACATAACATAAGAAAGGGAGAACGAGACCGTAACAAGTGGGAAGGGGCTACGCAAGGCACTAGAAAGAGAGGCATAAGCCCCCCTTGCTGCTTTTCCTCGTGAAAATCTTCCTTTCCTCTCTCTTCATTTTCTTCGTAAAAAAGACAAGTGGGAGAGGAAAAAGAACGACGCCACACTCAGCACGGCAGAGCGGCTCGAAGAACCGGTTTCTTCACCCTCCCCACGACTTCGATCCTCTCCCGTCGCATCGCAAAAACACGACAGAAAGAAGAAAAGAGAAAGAAGAGGAAATGAAAAAAAAAAAACCGAGAAGTGTCGGACCCTGCGTGCGCCCTCACTCTTCGATGAGCTCGAGTGCCGTTTGCGGGCGCACATGCGTGCATACGAATACACACGCACACGACACACGCTCACGCGCACCCAGTTAATAGAAGCTGAACATCAAAGAGCTAGAGCCAGGCGACGGAGCACAGAGGAGTGGGTGTTACCCGACTCTTCAGTGCCCCCTTCGCCAGAGAGAGCGGCGGCAGCGCGCCAGCGGCACTTCCGTCGGCACCCCGTGGAGCAATTAACAAGTCATGTGTGTATTTGGTTGTTGTTGTTGTTTGACGGAATCAAGGTTGATATATATATATTTTTTGGGGGTGGATACTTTGTTATTATTTCTGTGAGCAATAAAATCGATCTTTTTTTTTTTTAAATAAGATTCAATTATATTGCACCTTTTTTTTGTTTTTTTTTTTTTAGTCGCCGCATTCCTAAGGAATCGACAAGTCGCTTTGCAGCGTTGGTGGTGGTGGTGGCGATGCAGCGCGAATCAATTGAATTCTACTGTGTTGGTTTGAGTGGCTTTCCACGTCTTTTTGTTCTGTGCGCGTTTCCTTTTTGTTTTTTGTTTGTTTTTCCCCTATTTTTGCGCGCGCGTGGGTGTGTGTGGCAAGGTCGCATCAGACACTTTGTCACACTCCCATGCCCCTCCCCCCATCCCCACTCCTCCGCCCCACCCAATTCCTGGGTTGTAGAAGCACGACAGGAGCAGGGGAAATGAGTTTGCTTTAATTCGTGGGAAGGGAAGAGAAGGGGGGGGGGAGAGAGCTGATTCGCTCGCTTTGGTTTAACGCTGTGTTGTGATGCGGCATTGCTGTTGCTGTTTCGTGTATGTGTGTATGGGTCTTGTATAGTTGTTTATCCTTCGCTTCGCATTCACCACGGTCACGCTCTGTGAATCTGTTTGCTTAGAGGCATGCACCATGAACGAGTTTGAAGCTACAAAAATAATCTGTAGAGTGTACGTTCTCGGTGACGCAGTTGTTGTTGCTGTTGTAGGAATGCGTGTATGTGTATGTCTAATTTAGTTATCCTGATTCTTCACTGAGTGTGTGTGTGTGTGTGTGTGCATTAGATGTCTTAATCTACTTCTCTTTCAGCAGCACAACTTGTACTAGTAATTACGCTATTTTTATACTTCTTTGTTTTTCTCTCTTTCCATGCTTGTCATGTTATGCCGCTCCTGAGCACATAACATTTTCTCTCTCTCTCTCTCTCTCTCTCTCTTTACTTTGCTTTCTCATCACTATTTTTGCTCTTCTTTTTATTTATCGTTGATAGTGTCTTTTTACCAGCTACCTTCGTTGTTCTGCTTGCGATTAGAGTTGCTATGGGTTTTGCTTGTTGTTGTAGTTGTTGTTCTTGCTGTTTTCATGTGCGTGTCTTCGAGGTCGTCAACTCACTTCCATTGCGACATCCGTAACACCTTGGAGTTCATCATTGCGGCAATCACTTAACCAGTGAACGGAACCGGGAGGGAGGGGGGAGGAAGGTAAAGAAGAAGAAGAAGAAGAAACGGCGACAGACGAGTGGCGGAGACAGAGACAGACAAAGACATAAGTGGGAGGCGCCGGAGTCTTTTGTTTGGAAAAAAAAAAGGAGAAAAATGAAAGGGGGAAAGAGAAGGAGGGGGAAATGTGTGCTGAGGTTGATGAAAGGGGAAAGGGGAGAAGGGGTTCATCACAACTAGAACAAAGTCTAACGGCAGACGCCAGCACCAGCCCCCCCCCTTAGTTAAGTCAAGACACTGGGAACGGGCAATCGATACATTACCCACGTAAGGGATGTGAGATTGATACGAGGGCTGCTGTGGGCTTTGGCACGGCATGACTCACAAGTCCATCAGTTTCCGTTGTGTTTTGTAAAACGCACACACTCTCATTTTGCTTTACATACATTACATTCTGTACTCGATTCGTGTTATTGTTGTTGTTGTTGTTGTGCCAGTGGCGTTCATAGTTTCCATGGTGTTGTTTCTTACCGCTCCGCTCCACTAAGATTGTTTCACTCTTCTCAAGTCGTTCCTGCTGTCCAACGATGACACAGCTATTTGTCCCCGAAGAATTACATCGATGGATTTGGTGGGGGGTAGCAACTCATCTGCAAAAAGAAGAAAAAAAAAAAGCAAACAACAGCGAGCCAGATGAAGTGTGAGTGCCAGGACAGGCAGAAAGTAGTTGAAGAGAGAGATTACGAGGTAAGAAGAGACGGAGAGGTAGGAAAAGAGTGACGCAGTGAAGTAATTATGTTATGTGTCGAAATGTATAGTACATGCAGTTCAAAGAAAGGAGAAAGAAGACGAAAGAGGACAGAGGACAGAGAAAGAGAGAGAGAGAGAAACATAGAGTCTTTGATTTGTATTTTTTACGAATACTATTAGTATTGTTACTAGTTGGAAATCTGTAGTGTGATTACACGCCGGGAGATATAAAAATGTAAGCAACATAGTCAGGTTGAAGCGGGCAAATAAATCAAGGAAAGATAGTTAGGGGAGAACAAGTAATGTATGTGTGAAATGGAAAAAAAAAAAGAAAGAGAAAGAGAAAGAATTTACAGAGCCTGACAAACGAAATGCAGCAAAAAAAAAAATAAAAGCAGAGAAATATTTAGAAAAAAAAAAGAATATGAAGATGTTAGTGGAAAAAGAATGGATGGGAAGCATTATGAAGCGAGCAACAAGTAGTCGTTTTGAAGCAAACGCAGGAAGAGAACGGGAGGAGCAGTTGTATTCTTTTAGTATCAATCACGCATTATGTGGATACTTTTTTCCTTGTTGCTAGTGTAACTCCCTCCTTGCTTGCGTTAGTTTTAGTACTAATATTTAGTGTCCTCTTTTTGTCTGTGTGTGCGCTTCCTCGTGTAGACCGTTTGCTTTGGTGTCGTTGCTTCTTTTTTTCTCTCTCTCTCTCTCTCTCTCTCTCTCTCTCTCTCTTTGCGTGTCATCGTGATTTAAAAAATTCTTTTATTTGCTTGTCATTATTATATTGTATATAATGTACAAAGTTGACGAGTAGCTAGTAGTTGTGAAAGCAGAGAAAGACGACAAAGGAAGCACGGGCTGGCAGGAGGGGGGGGGGAGGAGGAGAAGAAAAAAGAAGCGGCCTCTCCGCTCGCCCCCCCCCCCCCCTCGCCCCAGCGCGGCGCGGCTTACATAAACTCTCTGGGCGGCACCGGGCTCGCCTCGCCGACGCCGTCGCCCTCGGTGTTCATGTACTGCACCAGCTCCGGGATGCCCTTGGCGCTGAGCTTGAGCACGGCGCCGCGGTTGCCCATGCCGCAGTAGTTGGAGGCGGAGAAGACGGTCAGGAGACGGTTTTGGTGCGCCCACTGGTAGCCCTCGTGGACGCACTGGTGCGCGCGCACCAGGAGCCCGGCGCGGTTCATCGCGAGAAAGCCGCAGGTGACGTCCTCGCCGAAGTTGTGGCCGTTGCCGCGCGCGCTAAAGGTGAAGCCGATGGCGGGGCCCTCGTAGAGCGGCACGCTGCCGTAGTCGACCTTGCCCACGAACTGCGCCTGGTTGTTGCGCCGCTTCGCCGCCGCGCTGCCCTCCGCCACCTGCGGCAGGCGCTGCCCGCCCTGCAGGCCGCCGCGCGGCGAGGCGTAGTTGACGATCGGGTCCGACCACGTGAGGTCGGCGAGCGCGCCCGACTCGATGTCCTTGAAGCGGTTGATGGCGAGCACGCCGTCGAGGCTGTTCTCGATGTAGGGCGAGAGGCCGCCGTGCATCGCGCACACGCGCACCACCTCCTCCTCCGCGTGCGTGCTGACGCCGTCGCGCGAGGAGAGGTGCCGCCGCGTCTCGTAGAGCGCCGCGCAGAGGGGGAGGCAGTCGAAGAGGGCGTTGGCCTTGAGGAACAGCGGGTGGTCGCCGAGGCCCCAGTCCAGGTTCGCCGCGTCGCACAGCACGTCGTCCACCAGCACCTCCTCCGCCGCCGCCGTCCCGCCGCTGCTGCTGCCGCCGTTGCTGCTGCTGCTGCTGCTGGCAGTGGCCGGAGCGGCGCCGCCGCTCGGGGCGCTGCCGGGTCGCGGGAGCTTGCCGCCGTTGCTGCCGGCGGCGCTGGGCCCGCGGGCGGCCTCCGCGGTGGGGCTGCGCACGGTTACCTTGCCGTTGGCGAGGGGGTACATGCGGTGGCACTCCTCCAGAAAGCCGTAGTGGCGGTTCGTCAGCGCGCACTCGTGGTTGCCGCGCAGCAGGAACACCGTCGAGGGCGACAGCAGCTTCGCCACGAGCAGCAGCAGCAGGCACCGCAGACTGCTGCTGCCGCGGTCGACGTAGTCGCCCAGGAACAGGTACGTGACAGGCGCGGCCGCGCCGGAGGGCGGAGCTGGCGGTCAGCCCGTTCGCCGCGGGCTTCGGCTTGCCGCCCTCCTTGGCGGCGCGGCGCAGCGCCGCCTCGGGCACCAGCGGGCCGCCGGCGGGGAGGACGTGGCGGCGCAGGTCGCCCCACTGGCCGTGGATGTCGCCGACGAGAACGGCGGGCAGCTCAATCGACACGACGTTGGGCTCCTCGCGGAAGACGGCGGCGGCGCGCGCGAAGATCTCCTGCACCTCCTCCGGCTGCGGCACGTACTCGGCCGCGGCGACGTCGCTGGTGTCGCCGTCGGCGCCGCCCCCGGAGGCCATCAGGCGCTCGTAGATGCGCGCGAGGTCGAGGTTGGGGCACGGCGGGATCTGCGGGAGGCCCTCCTCCGGCACGAGCAGCGAGCCCTCCTCGCGTCTAAAGTCGGCCATGTCGTCGCCGTCCGCGTCGTCGTCGTCATTGTTATTGTTATTGTTATTATTATTATTAGTCGGGTTCAGGTTCGGGTTCATGCTCGCGAGGCTCTGGAGGGCGGGGCCGTTGCCGTTGTTGTTGTTGTTGTTGTTGAACTGCTCGCCCTGCAGGGTGGAGAGGAACCCGGTGTTGCAGAAGAGCTCATCCTCCACCTCCTGCTCCATCTCGCAGCAGAAGCGGTGCAGCGCGAGGCAGTGCCGCGCCCGCAGGCTCGCCTCCTCCGCCGTGATCTGCTCCAGCAGGCCGCGGATCTGGAAGGAGGGGTGGAAGCCGGACTCGTAGTCCTTGGCGACGAGCCGCGTGCCCTCCGCGATCTTGACGGAGAGGATCTTGATCTGCTTGATGGACGTCTGGCGGACCTTGGCGTCGTCGCAGGCGGCGAGGATGACCTTGAAGCGCTCGCACAGCGCCGCGACGTCGCGCACCGGAACTTCCGTCATGTGGGCGAAGCAGGCCTTGGAGTACGGCACGGTCGCGTCGTAAAAAGAGCTCTCGCGCCGGCGCGCGTGGCCGTTGGCACCGCCGCCGGCGCCGTCGTGGCCGGAGCGGTCGCCGCCGCTGCCGCCGTTCTTGGACGTCGCGGAGGAAGGAGGAGGAGGTCTTGTCCTTCTTCTTGCCGAGCCCAAAGAAGCTAAAGAAGCCCGACTTTTTATTTTCCGAGGAGGAGGTCATCATGATTGTGGACGGGGCCCCAAGTTGGGAGTAGGCTGAAAAGTGGGTTGAGTGGGGGAAAAAGAGAGAGAGAGAGAGAGAAAGTACTGTGTGTTCGGTGGCGACGCAAAACTTGGGGGAACAACCTTTTAAAGGTTGATGAAGGAAGACACGAGCGAAAGTTAGTTGGGGAAGAAATGAGAGGGTGAGAATTTTTCTTCCCTCTACTTCTAAACGAGAAAATAAAAAAAAGAAAGAAGAAAGAAAGAAGAAGAAGAAAGAGAGAAGAAACTGATAACAAAAACAGTTGTCTTCAAACTCAGTGTGTCCAGAACAAGAAAAGAAAAGCAGGAAAGAATATATATATATTAAATATTAATAGAACAGTGAAGGAAGACAAATGTTCGCGCTCGCTCAAAATTATATATATATGCGTATGTATATATATGTATGTATGTAGAGGTGGAAAGAACGTGCGCGATTGTAAATGATTACACACAATAAAGAAGAGAGCGAAAATGGCAAATATTTAGAAAGATAAAGGAAAAAGATAAATGAAAAATGTGCTAGTCAGCTGTCTGATTATACTTTTCGCAGCGATTTCTTTTGTTATGTTTCTTTTCTCAATTAATCCTTTTCTTTAAATAGGAAAAATAATTGTGTAAAACAAAAGAAAGAAAGAGTTGAAAAGAATCGATGTCACCGCACGAAACAAAAGATGACAGAGACAATAAAACGGTGATCTTCTCTACTTGTTAGACTTCAGTATTGAGGAGCGGAGGAGAGGTCGGGGCAATAAAATCAGAAAACTATAAGAAAGAGTGGAGATGAATCCGAGACTACTACACAAGGAAGAAGATGGAAATGAGAGATGTAAATAAACTACCTGATTACCACCACTTTAGATTTGAGAGGAGCACGAAGGGCGAGGGGGGTTTTGCAGGTACGTTAGGGCAAACAGTGGTGTTTCATCAGTTGATCACGCAACATCGACGAAAACAAGCGTCGAGTATTAAATTGCTCTGGAACGCACACAGTAGAAGTGTCACCTCGCATCGCATGGTGTGATAAGTAAACATCAGAGGTATAAATATGCGAAGGTAAATATGCGCAGAAATCAAAAGAAATAGAGAGAGAGAGAGAGATAGAGAGAAGCAAAAAGGAAGGCGATGTGCGTTTGGCGCCTGTGTCTGTGCCCACATCACTGCTTCTTTTTCCTTGTCAGATTCTCCCCACTGGAAACATCTTGCTGACTCTGTGCGCTTGCACCGTTGATGATCCCGCCGCCGCTCTTCTTCTCGCTCGCTACCGCCGCATCCGCAGCCGCAGCCGCAGTCCGTTGCCTTTTTCTTCGCCCGCCCGACCGCCGCCTCGTCGCGCACGCCTCCAAACAGCACCCCGCGAGGGCGACGACGCTGGCGGCGAGAAAGAGCAGCGAGTTGCGCGGCGTCGGGGGGTACTTTTCAAAGGCGATGCGCATCACGGCGCAGGTGCCGACCTGCAGCAGCAGCGGGAGGCGGGTGTAGGCCATCACGAGCGGTGTCGTGTGGAAGAACCACGTGTAAAACTGATAGTGCAGAGAGCGAGAGAGGAGAACGCCGATCAGATTCGACTCCAACAGCGTCAGCACCACGGAGCGGAAAAACTCGTCGTCGTCAGCGGCGGCGTCGTCGTCGTCCTCAGTGTCGTCCCTCTGTGCAACGTCCGTATTACTATTGTTATTGATATTGTCGTCGCTGCTGCTGCTGATAGTTGCCGTCGCGGGTCCGCCGAAGCGGCGGTGGCGCCAGCGCAGGCGCAGCGCGAGGCCCCACAGCAGCACCGTCGCCGCCAGCAGCGCGGCGCCGAGCTCGGGTCGCACAAAGAGATGCTCCGGCACGTACTGCAGGTTGACCGACCAGCGGTGCATAAAAACGCGGCTCAGCTCAAAGGCCTTGCGCAGGTAGCTCACAGGGTGCGTCGCGAGAAAGGGGGCGCCGGCCACGAGCTGCACGACTGCGCACACGGCGAGGCAGAGGGCGACGCGGGCGAGCGGGAGGCAGCGCAGCAGCACGTAGAGCAGCCCTGGGGCGAAGAGGAAGACATTCATCTTGATGGACACCGCCGCGCTGTACAGCACGCACCCCAGCAGCCACCGCGAGAGCCGTCCCCGCTGCTGGGAGCCGCGCCCGTGTCGCTGCTGCGGCTGCTGCTGCCTCTTGGCGCCGCTGGTGTTGCTGGCGAAGACCCAAACCGCCGCGTACGCGAAGAGCATCGCCCAGCAGTCGTTGAAGAGGCGCAGCACAAAAAGACTCCGGATGCGCTTGGAGAGGAAGAGCGACACCACCACGCCGACGCGGAGGGTGCCGGTGGTGGTGTAGAGCCGCAGCGCGAGCGCCCACGTGATCAGGTGCGCCGCCAGGAAGAGCGACTGCGCCACCGCCAGCGCCGCGCCCTGCCGCGTCAGGTAGTAGAAAGCGCTGAAGAGCCACACAAAGCCGCCCGGGTACACGAGAGGCCCGGTGCCGCCCTTGAGCTGCGTGTAGTCCAGCTCGCCGCCCAGGAAACCGCCGACCTCCTCCATGTACGCCGTCCAGTCGATCTCGGTGTAGGCGACGCGGCAGATGATTCCCACCATAAACACCGTCTCCGCCGCCAGCAGCAGCGGCACCACGTCCAAACGCATGGCAAGTCTGAAGGGGAGGGGAGGGAAGGGGGACGGGGAGGAGGAGAAGAGGATAACGGTAATAATGTGTGTTCTAGGCAAAACGCTGCGCTGAAAAGCGTCTCGATCTGGGCTTCTTTTGTTGTTGTTGTTGGTAGTATGGTTGTTTCTTTGGTGTGTGTGTGTGGAAGATGTAGTGTGTCAGAGAGGTGAGCGAATAATAGAGGTAGAAAAAGAGATAACAGGAAAGGTAATCCGAAAACAAGTCATCACAGAATGCAGCACATAGGAAACGAGTCATACAAACAGGATATGAGGGCACCTGAACTCGCCTCCTCGTCTTTCATCAACTACAACGTGAAGAAAAAAAAACTCAATGAAGCGCTACGAGGTTGGAAAAAAAAAAGAGAGAGAAATATTATAAAACCATGGGGAAGGGGTGTTAGGTTTCGGAAAGTAGATCAAACAAAACGGTAAGAGACGCAATATTTTGTGTTTGTCAGTTCGTTCGTTCGTTCGTTCGTTCGTTTGCTTGTTTTTTTTTTGTTTGTTTTTTTTTTTTTGGAGGAACTAAAAGGCACAGCGCTTCAATAAAAACGCGTCAATCTCAGTACCCGGAAGGATCAAAAGTGAAAGAAAGAGGGGGGAATAATTGTAGCATAATTGTAGAAAGGAGAGGGCAATCGGAAAAATACACTCCGTCCGCAGCGCTGTTCGGCATCAGCGCAATGGAGTGGTGAAGCAGTCGCTGGCGTCGGGCTCCTCGGTGGCGGTATCGAGACGCCCGCCGCTCTGCGCCGCCAGGTAGCGCGCCGGCGACGGCGTCTGGAAGACCCTCCAAAAGCGCAGCGTCCCGTCCTCGCCGGCGGCCACCGAGGCGACGCAGCCGACGTCGCGGGAGTAGGTAAACGGCGCGGCGAGGTGAAGGGGGCGCGAGAGGTGCCCCGGCAGCGCGTAGAGCGCCGACAGCGCGCGGGTGCCTGCGCGGCCGCCGCCCCCACCGCCGCCGCCGGCCGTCCGCGGCCCGTGTCCGCGCCGCCGCTGCCACCCGGGAAGTCCGTCTCCCTCGTCGTCGTCGTCGTCATCGCTCCCGCCCCGCGGGCCCTCGTCCCAGTCCAGCAGAGGGGCGGCGGGGACGGAGGAGGAGGAGGAGCCGGGGGGCGGCGGCGGGCGCCGGCCATGGCCGCTCTTGCCCCACAGCAGCAGCGCGCACGGCGGCTGTGGAATGACGGCGCGGGTGGCGCCTCCCCAGCCGCCGTCGCCGCCCGCCGCGCCGCTGACGGACGGCGGCGCATCTCCCAGCACCGCCCGCGCCGCCGCGGCCGCCGCGCCCGTCGCGCTGCCCCAATCCGCCACGGACAACTCTGACAGACCGTTGTGGTGCGTGCGGGTGCGGAGACTGCGGCGGTGGGCGGCGCGCAGCTCCCGCAAACGCTCGTTCTCTTGCGCCTCTTCCTCCTCGCTGTCGTCGCCGCCGTCACTGCCGCTGCCGCTGCTGCCGATGTGGTGGCGGTGGTGGTGGTTTTCCTCCCCAACGCTGCTCGCGCGTCGCCGCGGGTGGCGGTGAGGATGAGTGCGGTGCAGCGGCACGGGAGGGGAGACGGCGCCGGTGTCGAAGGTTGACGGCACCACCCCTTGCGAGTACTCTGCTGCTGCTGCGCACGCCGCGCGCCCTGTGCGCTCACAAACGACTCGCCGTCGGGGGCGTAGAGCACCTGCGTCGTCTCCGCCGCCGTCGTCCCCACCCACAGCAGCGCCGCACCGCCGCCGCCGCCGCCGGCCTCCGCGCCGCGCCCGTCCCTGCCGAGGCCCAAACCACACATCCCCCCCTCCGCCGCCCAGTCGGCGGACATGGACGACGCGTCGTGGAAGAGGGCGCCGCCAGCGCAGGGGTACTCACTGTCCCAGCTTCCGTAGCCGCCACCGCCACCGCCACCACCACTCCCGGAGACATCATAGATGCGCACGCCCCCGATGCCGGCGGCGCTGCTGCCCACCAGCAGCTCGTAGGGCCGCACAGGGTTGAACTGTAACGCGCGCACGGCGCGGCCGGGGGCGACCGGGATCTGCAGCAGCGGCGCGGCGGTGCGCGCGACGGACCAGCACGTTGACGACGCCGCCGTTGCCGCCGGTGGCGATCAGGCTGCCGCTGCTGTTGAACGCGACGCCGCAGAGTCGGTCGCGCTCCATCAGGTGCCGCCGCAGCGCCGCCAGGCCGCCGGAGGGGGAGGCGCCCCCTGGCGCCGCGCTGTGACTCCCCTCGCCGTACAGGGCGCTGGGCTGCGGGGCGCGGGTGTCGAGGGTGAGGAGCCCGCGAGAGGAGGAGCCGACGGCGGCGGACCACGGGTGGTGCACGCTGGTCGCCATGCACGTGACGCTGGAGAGGGACGTGACCGTCGCCGGAGAGCGCAGCGCCGCCGCCAGCTCCGCCCACTGGCGCCGTTGCTGTTGCTGCTGGTAAGGAGTGGTAAAGAGGCTGCGGACGCTGTAGCTGGCGTCCGCGCCATAGCCGCCGCTGCCGCCTCCGCAACCTCCGCGCACGCACGTCGTCTGTGTCAGCTCCTCGTGCAGTGAGGGCGGCAGGCGAAAGGTGGTCAATCGCCGCAGCTCGCCGCCGCCGTCGGTGGCGCTGTAGAGGGCGGCCGCGCCGTCGCCAAAGCCCACGAAGCACGCGGCGTCGTTGAAGCGCGTGACGGCGGTGGCGGTGGGCGGGTACGGCGCGCGCGCGGCGGGGCGGCCGTAGCTGTGCTGCTGCTGGTACTGCTGCTGCAGGCGTGGGTGGGGGCGCGGCTGGTGGGAGTCGGCGCCGTCGCCGCTGTCGCCGCTGCCGCTGCCGCCCAAGTGGGCGCGGGCGGTGGTGGTGCGCTGGTGGCGGGGGTCGAAGAGCAGCAGGTCCGCCTGCAGCGCCAGCGCGACGCGCTCGCGGCCCCACGAGAGAGCGCCCGTGTAGTAGTCGTCCACCACGCCGGCCGCGCTCAGCACGCAGTACGGCGACTTGACGCGCGTCGGCGTCCACGCAAAACCGCCACCGCCGCCGCCGCCGCTTACATCAGAGGAGGAGGGAAAGCCCCCAGCGGCGGCTCCGGGGGACAAGGGGGAGGCGAAGTCGGACGCGCGACTGCCGCCGAAGAGAACGCGGCCGGAGCCGGACAGCAGTGAAGAGGGCGGCGGCGGCGTCATCAGGCCGGCCGAGGAGGGGCTGGCAAGACCGCCGACGCTCCCTCCTCCTGCTGCCCCAGAGACACCCGACGCGCGCGAGGCTGAGGCCCCAGAGAGCGTCGGACTGCCGAGGCTGACGCCCGAGCTGACCCCTCCGTGGGTGGAGAGTATGTGCAGCTCGTTCTCTACCGGAGTGCGCAGCGCCATGGGAGTGAATAATAATAATAATAATAATAATAATAGAGAGAAAAAAGAGGGAGAGACGAAATGGGTGCCCACACTCTGGTCGCGATTGGTGTGACACTCAGCTCGCGGTATTTCTATAAATGGGATATCTAAAGAGTGAATCGATGCAAAAAAAAAAATTAAAAGTTGAATTTGGAGATGAAAAAGTTTTAATAGATGAGGGTGCGCGAGAAACAGACTGAAAAAATTCGGAGACAAAAGCGCTGAAGAATATTGTAAGTGCACGAAGAATAAAGCTATTAAAAAAAAAACACGTTGAGGACGCAAATATAACAACCAAGAAAAAGCTTCCTTCGTCTATACTTCCCCTTTTTTGTTTCATGTAAAGAGGACGGAAGGAGAGTGGAGGAGGTGAAGAATTTTTTTTTCTCTCTCTCGCGTGTTGGCGGAGACAAGACGAGAATAGTTTGATTGAATCAACACGCTCATTCACTGGCAGAGCCGTCCAAAACGTACGCATCTGCAGTGGCGCCGACCAAAGGTTGCAGAGAAAGAGAAAAGAGAAGAATCCTTCAAAGGCCTCTTGTGCATCAACGTGGCAGAAGTTGCCACATTCGGGAAAGCGCAAGTCATCATATCTCCAGTCATTCATTTGTGTCTCACAATCCCTTTTCAGTTCACACAGACAAGTTTGTCTTGCCATTCTACTTGTCTTTCTTTTTTTCCAAATTGATACAGTCTGAAGCCACAATAAAGAGGGAATTGATGAAAAACAAAAACAACAACATAAATATAAACAAAAAAAGAAAAACAGAAATGTATGCCTTCAAGTTTTCATTTATTTTTCTTTCTTTTTCATTAATTTTTCGTGTGTGAGGGTATTTTCTAAGCGCTTTGCGCCTCCTTTCTCCGACTGCCATTCCCGCCTCCTTGACTCTCCGTTCTCTGCGCGGGAAAGTTAGTCGGGCGTCACGCTACTAAGAAGGAGAGCAAGCGATGAAAATATTTCAGTTATAATAATAATAACAATAGTAAGTGTTTTTTTTTATTGACACGACTGTAGAAGAGAAACAAAATGGGTGAAGAAATAAGTGACGAGGGTGGGTGAAAGAGTTGATAATAACAAAAAAAATATGTGATTAATAATAATAATAATAAAAGGAAAACAAAAAAAAGTGGTTTGTTTGATTAAGATTCATTTTAGCATGTTATTACTTTCTGTGTATATATAGATCGTTTTCATAAGAGGGTGTTGTTAATTCTTTTTAACTCTTGTCGCATTGACCGTTCGGGTTCTCTGCGCACGAGAAAAAGAAAGAAGAGAAGGGGTTAATTCAATGCGGAGCACAGCGAGAAAATAATAACGTAAAAGAACCCCTCTTTAGAGATGCTTTTTTTTTTCTCTTTCTTCTTCTTCATTTATCTCAAAGGTACAAAGAGGTCAGGAAAACCACAGACAGAATAAAAAAAAAAACAGGAGGGAAAGGGGAAGAAACAGGGAGAAAACGCTACAATCCTCTTTGTCTTTCGATTGCCCGCATTCGACCCTCTCGGCGCGCTTATGTGTATGGGAGTGAAGGAAGCACACTAGTGAGGTGCGACTTTCACACCCGCGTGCAGACGTCAGAATGGAGCCATTAACAGATTGCAACTGAGAGATGCAATTGAAAGAAAGAGGGGACACTCATCTAGTTATTTGTTCGGTTTTTTTTTCTTGCTATTTTATTATATTTATGATCAATACTGTAAATAAAACAGAAACAAAAAAAAAGAGGAGCACAATGTTAAAGAAAGAGAGCAAACAAGAAAACACAGAAGAGAAAAACGAAATGTCTTTCTTCTATTTCTTCTTCTCAGCTTTGTGTCGCTACCTATTCCTCAGGGGGGGGGGACGCGCGCTTAGAAGCCCATGCCGCCCATGCCACCCATACCACCCATGCCGCCGCCCATCGGCATCGCCGGCTCCTCCTTGGGGAGCTCGACGATGGCGGCCTCGGCGGTCATCATGAGGCTGGCGACCGACGTGGCGTCCGAGATGGCGACGCGGACGACGCGCGTGGGGTCGATGATGCCGGCCTCAAACATGTTGGTGTACTTGTCGTTGAGGGCGTCGTAGCCGAAGGCCTCGTCCTTGTTGTCCAGCACGCGCTCGACGACGACCGCGCCCTCCTTGCCGGCGTTGGCGGCGATCTTCATCGCGGGGAGGCGGACGGCGCTGCGCACAATCTGCACGCCGGTGCGCTGGTCGCGGGTGAGGCTCTCGTCGTTGGCGAGCTTGTCGAGCGTCTGGCTCGCGCGCAGCAGGGCGGTGCCGCCGCCGGCCACGATGCCCTCCTGCACGGCCGCGCGCGTCGCGCACAGGGCGTCTTCAATGCGGTCCTTCTTCTCGTTCACTTCCACCTCGGAGCCGCCGCCGACCTTGATGACGGCGACGCCGCCGGAGAGCTTCGCGAGGCGCTCCTGCAGCTTGTCGCGGTTGTAGTCGCTCGTCTCGTTCTTGATGAGCTCGCGCAGCAGCTCCACGCGCTCCGCGACGGCCGCCGCGTCGCCGGCGCCGTTGAGCATCACGGCGTCGTCCTTGGTGATGGTCACCTTCTTGACGGAGCCGAGGATCGCGGGGTCGAAGTTGTCGGCGTCGAGCTCGAGGCCGGTGCCCTCGTCGCCCACCAGCTGCGCGCCGGTGAAGATGGACATGTCCTGCAGCATCGCGGTCTTGTTGTCGCCGAAGCCGGGCGCCTTGACGCACACGACCTTGAGCTTGCCCTGCAGGCGGTTGAAGATGAGCGTCGTCAGCGCCTCGCTCTCGACGTCGTCGGCGATGATGAGCAGCGAGCGGCCGCTGCGCACGACGTGGTTGAGGGCGGGCAGCAGGGTGTGGATGCTCTGGATCTTCTTGGCGCTGATGAGCACAAACGCGTCCTCCAGCTCCGCCTTCTGCGTCTTGGCGTCGGTGACAAAGTAGGGGCTGATGTAGCCGCGGTCGATGCTCATGCCCTCCACGATCTCGAGCTCGGTCGTCATGGTCTTGCCGTCCTGCGACGTGATCACGCCGTCGCGGCCGACCTTCTCCATCGCCTTGCCGATCATCCCGCCGATCTCGGCGTCGCCGTTGGCCGAGATGGTGGCGACCTGCACAATGTCCTCGTTGCCCTTGATCGGGCGGCTCTGCGAGGCGATGCTCTTGAGGATCTCGTCGACGGCGCGGTCCATGCCGCGCTTCATGTCGATCGGGTTCGTGCCCTGCGCGATGCACTTGAGACCCTCGCCGAAGATGCTGTCCACGAGCACCGCGGAAGTGGTGGTGCCGTCGCCGGCGAGGTCGTTGGTCTTGTTGCACACCTGGCGCACGAGCTGGGCGCCCATGTTCTCGAACTTGTCCTCGAACTCGATGGCCTTGGCGACGGTGACGCCGTCCTTGGTGATCTTGGGCGCGCCGTAGGCCTGCTCGATGATCACGTTGCGGCCCTTGGGACCGAGGGTGGTGGCGACGGCCGCGACGGCGCGGGTGACGCCCTTCTGCATCGAGCGGCGGGCCTTGTCGCCGAAGCGGACGTCCTTGCCCTGCAGGCGCACGAGGGAGCGCAGCATTGGTGTTGGTTAGAGAGGGTTTTTTTTATGTGAAGGAAAGAGAAACGAGAGTGAGGGAGAAACCGTTAAAAGAAGAAAAACGAAGAGAGTGTGTGTTGAGGGCGTTTTATGAGAGCGTTTATTTCTGTGATAATGGTGTGTGGGAAGAGGAAGAAAAAATGGGAGGGGGAAAGAAGACAGAGAGAGAGGGAGAGAGGAGAAGAGGAGGCGTGTTTGTGTGTGTGTGTGCGTGTGAAACGAGTCATACAAGCAAGAGGAACGCAAAACAGAATTCTCGCATGACACTTTCCTTTCTAAATTGCATGAGCCTCGATGATAGATGATGCCAATTTCGCCCCCATGCGCCTGCGCCTACGATGACGCAGAGACAGGAAGAGAGTGGTGATAAGCGGTGCAATGCTCCTCTACTTGCATATTTTAAAAACATATGCTTATTGGAGTTGTAAAGAGAAGGGGTAAAAAAAAAATCAGGCTGGGAGAACAAGAAACAGAGATTTAAGTTTGTGAAGCACAAGCAAACAGCAGAGAGAGAGACAGCGATGTCGCACTGTTTGACGAGTTAGGAAAGAAAGAAAGAAGAAAATGAGGAGAAAGAAACATCGTGGGGATATGACGCGATACAGAGTGATCGATAGAACGTGAGAGAGAGAAAAAAAAAGGAGCAAAAATGAATGTAAGTGTGCTCATTTCTTTCCTCTTCCTCAGTCCCTGGCGTCTGTTCCTTAAAAAACAGTGATTAATTATGTTCTTCCTCTGGTGAAACAGAATCATTTTTAAGCACAGAATGACAATTTTACCTACTCAGTTTTCTTTTCCTTATAAAGAAGAATTAAGTGAAGAGTAAAAAAAAAGAGGACAAAAAAAAAGCACAGATTGGGGGATGCTAGTTGAAATGCGTAATACTTTTTATTTTTTTTTATATTTAAAAAAAAAAAGAAAAAGATGAGAAGCTACACAGTGAAGACTTCTGTAAATGTGATGAAACTTGAATAATAACCAATATCATGTTTTAAAACAACAACGTAACGCTGAGCACGATAAAAAGACAAGAAAAAAGGGAGGAAAAAGAGCAAAAACTGGGAGAGCGCAAGCGCAATCAGTAGGTGAGCAGACTAGAGCGAGTGTGTTTCCGTGCCATCTATACGATTCACCTGCTCCTAGTAGATGTTGCTAAGGTCGTCTTCGTCGATGGTGGGGCGCTTGGTGCTGGCCTTCTTCTTGTCCCCCTTCTTGGCCGGCGGCGGGGCCTGCACGACGGCGGCCTCGGCGGTCATGAGAAGGCTCGCGACGGAGGCGGCGTCGTTGAGCGCGACGTGCACGACGCGCGCCGGGTCGATGATGCCGGCGTCAAACATGTTGGTGTACGTGTCGTTGAGGGCGTCGTAGCCGACGTTCTCGTCGGCGTTCGCGAGCACCTTCTCCGCGACGACGTGGCCGTTCTTGCCGGCGTTGGCGGCGATCTGCTGCGCCGGCTTGCGGATCGCGTCGCGGACAATCTCGACGCCGGTGCGCTGGTCCGCCGTGAAGGCGTCGCCCTTGTCGGCGAGCATCTTGTCGAGGGCCGCGCTCGCGCGCAGCAGGGCGGTGCCGCCGCCGGCCACGATGCCCTCCTGCACCGCCGCGCGCGTGGAGCAGACGGCGTCGACGACGCGGTCCTTCTTCTCGTTCACCTCCACCTCCGTCGCGCCGCCGACCTTGATGACGGCCGCGCCGCCGGTCAGCTTCGCGAGGCGCTCCTGCAGCTTCTCGCGGTTGTACTCGACCGACTCGGCGGCGACGCGCTCCCGCAGCTCCTGCGCGCGCGCCTCGACGGCCGCGGGGTCGCCGGCGCCGGTGAGCAGCACCGTCTCGTCCTTGGTCGCCGTGACCTTCTTGACGGAGCCGAGCGCCGCGGGGTCGAAGGGGCGGTCGGGGGAGAGGTCGTTGCCGAGGGCGTCGTCGCCGAGCACCGTCGCGCCGGTGAAGACGGCGATGTCGGAGAGCATGCCCTCCTTGGTGTCGCCGAAGCCGGGCGCCTTGACGCACACGACCTTGAGCTTGCCCTGCAGCTTGTTGAGCACGATGGTCGAGAGCGCCTCCGCCTCGACGTCGTCGGCGACGATGAGGAGCGGGCGGTTCGTCTTGAGCACGTGCTCCAGCACCGGCACCACCGCGTGGATCGTGCTGAGCTTCTTCTTGTAGACGAGCACCAGCGCGTCCTCCAGCTCCGCCTTCTGCCCCTTGACCTGCGTGATGAAGTAGGGGCTCAGGTAGCCGCGCTCGATCTTCATGCCGGGCGTCAGCTCCAGCTCCGTCGTCATCGTGTTGCCGTCCTTGGTCGTGATCACGCCGTCGCGGCCGACCTTCTCCATCGCCTTTGCCGATCATCGCGCCGAGCTCCGCGTCGCCGTTGGCCGAGATGGTGGCGACCTGCACAATCTGCTCGGTCGTCTTCACCTCGCGGCTCTGGCGCAGCAGGTTCGTCGTCACGTACGCGACGGCCACGTCCATGCCGCGCTTCATCTCGATCGGGTTCGTGCCGCGCGAGATGCACTTGAGGCCCTCGCTGAAGATGCTGCCGACCAGCACCGCCGACGTCGTGGTGCCGTCGCCGGCGAGGTCGTTGGTCTGGTTGCACACCTGCTTCACCAGCTGCACGCCCATGTTCTCCAGCTTGTCCGGCAGGTCCACCGCGCGCGCGACGGTGACGCCGTCCTTTGTCACGCGCGGGGCGCCGTAGGCCTGCTCGATGATCACGTTGCGGCCCTTGGGGCCCATCGTCGTCGCCACGGCCGCGACGGTGCGGCTCACGCCTTTCTCCATCGCGCGGCGGGCCGCGTCGCCGAAACGGACGTCCTTGCCCTGCAGGCGCACGAGGGAGCGCAGCATAGTGTATGTATGACGGTACAGTTGAGAAGCAGGGGTGCTCTTCTCTCTTTTTTTTTTTCTCTAACGAAGAAGAAAGAGAAATGAAACAAAGCAAAAGCGTTGCTGAAGTAGACGTAATCGTAGGAAATAGCTCTTGTGACCTAGTGTTAGAGGCGAATGCACGAAAGAATTACGGAGACCAGGAGATGAAGAGCATATGGGGAAAGAAGATTTAAAAAAAAAACTTAATGGGATAGCAAAGAAGCACCTTTATCGCATGACCGTGTGCTGTGTTGTTAGTAACCATGGTGGCGAGAACTTGGTAGTACTTCAAAACACGCCGTCAGTCAATGTAATACATTCGCTTATAGTTAGTTAGCATGGAAGACGTTCATTGTATGTTGTTGTTGTTGTTGTTGTTGTTGTCGTTTTTCTTCTGTGGAGAATTGGGTTCGCCTTTGCGAGGCGATCATGTACATAGACGTGAAACGTGAAATGAGGGGGGGGGGATAGGAAGCGAGCTGTGCGGTGTGTGGGACGAGAAACAAAAATAATGGAAAGCATTGATTATGAGACCATAAAGATGATAAAAAGGAAGACAGTTGAAAAATAATAATAATAATAAACTGTAGCCGCAGCAGTGAAGGAGAAGGAAGAAGGAACAACAAAAAAAAAGGTAGAGAAAAAATAGAGAGAAAGGAATGCTGCAGTTTTATATGATACAAGTACAAATACATCCCCTGAGACCGTCACGGGAATAAGCAAAAGGATTTTCTGATGTGTCACAGTCCAGCGCAAACTTATCGCTGTGAAGAGCAAGTGAAGGGAGGCGAATGAGGAAACGGTGGAGGTGTAAAGCAGAGGTTGGTAAGAGAGAGAAAAAAAATCGGGAAAAGAAGGACATATACGTATAGAGTGAAGGAAGCAAGAAGAGAAAAGTCACGAAAAGAAGAAGAAGAGGGAGGGAGGGGGGGGGAGGGAAGGATAAGGAACAAGAAAGCGAAAGCAAAAAGCCCGACAAAGAAGAGCAAAGAACATGTCGTACCACCAGTGCTCGCTTATTGCGGCTTGTTGATACCCGCGTCAGCCATCTTCTTGTCGTAGGTCTCAATCACGCTGTCGCGCTCCTTCTGCGGGAGGAGGGTGTAGCCGTGCAGCAGCACCGTCAGCGGCACCAGCACGTAGCCCGTCGGGTGCGGCCGGTTGCGCTCGACCGGCTCCAGCGACGTCCCCTTGACGACGGCGAAGTCGGGCTGGCAGATGCCGCGAATAAAGATGCGGCACTGCGCCACCAGGTGCTCGTTGTCCGCGATGGTCTGCTCGCGCGACCGCACAATCGCCTGCGTGGTCGCCAGCTCCGTCGCGGCCGCCGCGAGCTGCCTCTCGGCCGCCTGCCGCTCCTCCGCGGCGCGTGCCTTGACGGCCTCGAGCTCCGCCTTGAGGGCGGCCACCTCCGCCTGCAGCGCCCGCAGCCGCTCGTCGCTCTCCGCGGTGCTGGCGGCGCGGTCGCGCTGCTGCTGCGCCTGCAGGTCGCCCACCTCGCGCGCGTGGTCCGTCTTGAGCGCCTCCAGCTGCGCCTGCAGCGCGGCCACACGGGCGCGCAGCGCCTCCGCCTCCGCCTCTACCGCCGCCCCGCCGTCACCGGCGCTGGCCGCCGCGGAGGCGGCGAGGCGGCGGGTCTGCTGCTCCCGGGCGACCCACGCCTCCCGCTCCGCCCGCAGCCGCGCCGCCGCCTCCTCCAGCTGCAGCTCGTAGAGCGCAGTCGCGCGCGCCGCCTCGGACTTTCGGCGCTGCCACTTGTCGTTGGCCGCCTTGGTCTCCGCGCGCGCCTGCGAGAGGCGGCGGCGCAGGTCGGCGAGCTGGTGCGGGTCCTCGCTGACGCTGGTGACGCTGCTGTTGCGCTTGGCGGCCGGCGGGGCGGCCGGTGGCTGCAGCGGGACCGTCTCGCTCACCAGCACCTCCTCCCCGGTGCGCGTCCCGGCGATGCCGACGCCGGACATGTCCGGCAGCGGCGGCTGCTGCTGCTTGAGGAAGAGCGCAAAGTGCTTGTTCTGCCGCGGCGGCACCGCCCCGCTGGCCGAGACGAAGCCCATGTTGCTGGCGGGCGTGCCGAAGGTCGTGACAGGGACGCCGGTGGACTGGCGCGACACACTCACGGGTGCGTTGACGCGGTGACTGCTGCTGTTATGGCTACTACTGGGTGCGACGCCGCCCGCGCCGCTCGCAGTGGCACTGGTGTTGTTGTTGTTGCTGCTATTGTTAATGTGGGCGTTGTGGTTCACAAAGGTGTGCGGGGTGCTTCCCCTGTTGTTCTTCGACAGGGGCGGCATCGAGACCCCGGTGGCGCTCATGACTGTCGCTCTTCGCTAGTGGTGTACCTTTTTTTTTTCTTCTTCTTCTAGTTGTGGTAATTTCCTGTAATGCCTAATCTGGGCCGCGATTGCTGAGTGCCGGTGTAACTTGGTTGAGACACAGTGTCAAGTTAGAGGGAATAGAACAGTTGATAAGGAGTCTCGTTTTGATGGTTATGCTATGTACATGCGGTTATAGTTGGCTAGGGGAGTTCTTCTACTAATATGTGTGGGGGGAGGGGGGGGGGATCTAAGTGATATGTATATATGCGCAGTTTTGCTGGAGGAGGGGAGACGATAAGGGTTAGAGATGGGGAAATGAGAAGAAGAGTCCAAAGCTGGCGGCGACCAACAAAAAGGTATAGAAAATAGCGCTCGCAGTCACCATCACAAGTGTAAAGCACCGCCATGATGATGAATGAATAACAAGGGGGGAAAGATTGTTCTTGTTGTTGTTGTTTTAACTGGTCGAAGTAGTTAAACGTCAATATTTTTGTTTCGTGTCTTAAGCGCAGGGAAGTCACACGCACACACACACTCACATACATGCCAGTCCGTCTCAGTGCCTACGGATATCGTTTAGAAACGCCATGGCGCGCTGCTGCTCGTCTGTGCTCAGAAAAGGCGCGCTCGCGGCCGCGTAGGCGTTGATGACGACGTCGATCCCGCTGAAGAGCGCCGCCAGCTCCGACTTGGCGCTCTCGACAGCGCGGCGGCGCTCCTCCGCCACGTCAACAGCGCCGCCGCCGCCGCCGCCGCCGCCGCCCGCGCTCGGCATCTCCTCGGCCGCCGCATCCTCCCACAGGTCGTCGTTGTCGCTGCTGTCGGCCTCCCACTCGTCCTCGTCATCGCCGCCGTCGCTGTCGATGCCGCCCAAGTCGTCCGCGTCGCCGCACGCGCCGAGGCGCCGCGGAGCGAACATGCCGGCGCCGCGCACGCCCTCCCGCAGCTGCTCGCTCAGATTCAGCATGCCGTCCACCACCCCCACGAACAGGGCCACGTCCAGCGGCACGGGCGACCGCGCTGCGGCTGTTGCTCCCGCCGCCTTGCCACGCTTCTTTCCGGACTTGGAAGCCGCGGAGGACGTTCGCGCCACGCGGGTCAGCGAAAGCGACGCCAAGGCGGCCGGCGGGGGAGGCGCGGCGCCGTTGCCGCCGCCCCAGTCGGCCAGCAGGCACAGCATGCCCCGCAGCGAGGCGAGCAGCGCGTCCCGCTCGCTCAGCTCGCCCATGCTGGAGACCCAGCGGGTGACAGCCGCCGCGGCAACGCCCGGTGCCCCGTCATTGGCGTCAGCGGCCGTTGCGGCGCCGGCGGCGGCGATGCCCTGGAGGGTGGCGTGCGGGGCGGCGGCGAGCAGCACAGCCAGCGGCCACACCAGCTGCTCCGCCGCTGAGGCGGTGCGGGCGGCGGCGAGGCGCGCGACGACAGGGGTCAGGAGCCGCTCCTGCAGCTGGCCGCCGTCGAAGCAGTTGGCGCGCCCCGCGACGGCGGCGAGCCCTGGCCCCACCGTCAGCAGCGCCGCCTCGCCGCGCTCGGGGCCGAGCATGCGCTGCGCGACTCGCAGCAGCAGCTCCCCGACCGGCGCCGACGCGGTCTGGCCGTCCGCGAGCGGCACGGTGACGGAGAGCTGCGCCGCGTCACAGCGCTGCAGAATAGCCACGAGGCAAGGGCCAGCCGCGCCCAGCACGGCGCTCTCCGGCGTCGCCAGCAGCAATCCGAGCAGAGCGGCGAGGAGCTGCGGGAGCGCGGCGCCCAGCACACCCTCGCTGCCGCGCGCAAGGAGGAGCGCGGTGAGGCGGACGGCGTTGGGGACGGCGCAGTACTCCTCATCGCTCAGGGCTGCGTCGCCGCCGCCGCTGGGGCCGCCGCTGCCGCCGTGCAGCAGCCGCGCCAGCCACGGCAGCCAATCGGCGAGGCTACTGTCGCCGGAGACGCGCAGCAGCAGCGGGAACACGTCCGCGACGGCCTCGCCCATCTCAGGGTCCGCCAGCCGCAGCCGCCACAGGCGCAGCAGTGCCCCGGCCCCGCCAGGCAGCGCGGTGGAGGCTGCGTGCGGCGCGGTCGCAGGCGCGAGGCGGCCCAGCACCATGCGCAGTACGTCCAGCGTCAGGTACAGCAGCTCCAGGAAGTGCGAGTCGTCGGCCCTCGCCCGCTCCTCGCACGCCAGGGCCAGCCCCCACAGCGACCGCTGCCAGCCGGCCAGCACCGCTGCCTCCTCCGCCGCGAAAGCAATCTGCTGCGCCGCGCCGCCGTCGGTGCCGTCACAGCTGCCCAACGCCGCCCTCGCCGCGTCGCGGAGTGTGAGGGCGTTACACAACGGGACGACACGCGCCAGCAGCCTGCACACGGCAGCGTCAAGAAGGCCGACGGGAGCCGCCGCCGTGCCGTCGCCGCACGCGTGGGCGGAGAGGGAGGCGAAGGACGTGGCCAGAACGGAGGGGGCGATGGTGCGCATCGCGGGGTGCGCCCTCATGAAGACGACGAGAGCCGCAATGAAGGAGAGCGCGCGCGCGGCGTGGGCCGGCACGGCGCTAGCGGCGTCGTACTGCACCAGCACCGGCAACAGCGGCGAGAAGTCCGCGCCGCCGCCAAGCCGCAGGTGCGCCGCGCGGTGCCGCACGGTGTACTCGAGACTGAAGATGGCCACCTCCCGCTCCTGCCACCCGCGCAGCGCCGCCTCACCGCCCTCGTCGTCGGTCTGCATGAGGCCCCCGAAGAGGTGCTCCAGCGTCGTGTGGATGAAGCGCGGCCCTAGCACGTCCATGCTCGTCGCCAGCGTCGCCGCCGCCACGTCGCGCAGGGTCCCGCTGCCGCCGCCGTCGCGGTCGTCCTCCTCGGCGAGGAAGCGGCCCGCGTCCGCCGCCAGCTCCGCCGCGTCCGCCTCCGGCAGCAGGCAGTACGTCTGCGCCATCCGCAGGTACGGCAGGCCCACCTCATCGTCCTGCTCGGCGTCCGCAGGAACGCCAGTGCCGGCGGCCATGACGAGCGCAGGGAGAGCGGCGCGCTGCCGGGGGTGCTCGCTGAGAAGGAGGTGCACCAGCGCCCACCGTTTGGCGCAGACGCGGGTCAGATCGTCGCGGGAGGCGCCCTCCCTCGACTCTGCTGCTGCCGCCGCCGCCGCCGCCATGGCGCGAAAGCTGTCCGCGTCCCCAGCCAGCGCGCCCAGCAGCCGGCTCAGCAGGTTGTCCGTGTTGGTGAAGAAGATACCCTGCAGACGCGGTGGCACGTTGTTGTTGGTGGTGGTGTTGTTTCGACTCGCGCCGCTGCCGCCGCCGGCCCGGCGCAGGGACGCGCGACTGAACGAGGCGACGCACGAGAAAACCTCTACTACTAACGTCAGTGCTGCCGAGACGAGCGCCAGCGACGGGCAGTGCGAAACGGGAGTGCACGCCGCCTCGTACAGTGTGGAACTGTATTGCTGCCACACCTGCGACAGGCCTTCGATGGTGCCGGTGGCTCTGCTTCGCAGGGGGCTGCTGCTGGGCGCCGTCAGCGTCGTCACGTACATGCTGCTCAGGCACCGCAGAGCCGTCCGCTGCACCTCGCCGGCCGTTTCCGCGTCGGCTGCGGCCGCGGGTTCCGGAGATGAGAAGAGCGCCGTGGAGAATAGAGGCGACGCCAAGTGGGTGAGCAGCCCAATGTAGAGCGCCGTGTCCGCGCACTGGCTCTCGCCTTCGTCCTCGGCAGCGCCGGCGCCAGCTGTGACGCCCAGTGACAGCAGCAGCTCCTCCAGCAACAGCAAGAACCGCCACTGCACGCCCAGAGGGACGGCGGAGCTCGCACCGCCACTACCGCTGCTGCTACTGCCGACGCCCAGCACGGCAACGAGCGCCTGCAAAATGCGCTGTCCAAGTGCGACACTGACGGCGGTAGTGTCCTGCGACGGCTCTGCCGACGTCTCGGGCCCCGCGCGGAGCTTGGTGATGACGGAGACCATGAGGCGGCACAGGTTCAGCGGCAGCGTCCCGGGCGGGGCGTCGGCAAGGCAGGAAAGAAGCGACTCTACCACCGCGGGTGCGTCGCTGGTGAAGGCGTCGCTGCCGGCAAGCCGTTGTTTGAGTATCGTCAGCGCCAGCAGCCGCACAGACGGTGTTAGGCCGGCGGAGTCGCTGCCGGCCGCGGTGGCGATGTCAGCGACAGCGGGGAAGAAGCCTGGAGTGTGGGTGTAGGCGTCCACCTGCGCCTCCGCCGCCTTGCGCTGCTCGTTGTCGGGGCTCAGCAGCACCCCCATCAGCTGAACGAGCTGCTGGCGTGCGTCGGTCATCCAGTAAAACAAAAAAAGAAAAAAAGGAGGGGGAGAATAATGCGGGAAGAGGAAAAAAAAAGAAGAAGAAGAATGGGCGCCGAGCTTCTGGGTTTGGGAGGAGATGAAAAGAATGTGAGAGAACAGACGATGATGAGGACGACACAGGAGGTCTACAGAAGAGGAACACACAACGAATCAAGAAGAAATGTAGGAGTAAGCAAGCACTTTCGTTCGTAGCAAGACGAAAGTTCAACCAAGCACAAGAAAACAACGAGCAGAAGAGAGATACGCGGGGCGTACGCATTATAAATCTGCGTGTGACGCACAAACCTGAAGAGAATAGGGAGAGAAAAAATTGCGTCTTCGTCGATTACCAGCAAAGAGTCAAAAAAAAAAAAAAAAAAAAAGGAAAGGAAAGCGGCACGTGTAAAAAAAAAAAGAGAGAGAGAGAGAAAAAAAAAAACCGCACCAAAGCAGCCACAGGTACCCACTCTAGTGGGAGGCGGGTGCGGCGCCAGCGGTGATGGGGCTGGTGACGGGCAGGTCGGCGCCGACCAGCGTCGGAATCTTGGAGCACACCTCGGCTGTGGCGACCTCCAGAGGCCGCGGCACCGTGAAGTAGTCGTTGTCGACGATGCAGAAGAGCACCCAGTCAGACTGGATCATCTGCACAACGGGGGGCACGTCGTGGGAGGGGAACGGCGCGGACCACAGGTCGAAGGCCTCGCCCACCCAGTCGCGCAGAGTGGAGATGGAGACGATGGTGGGCTGCACCACCTCGCGCCCGGGGAACACGCCCCACGTCACCACCGTCACGCCCTCGCCGAAGAGCTCGAAGATGGGCTGCTGCCGCTCCTGCGGGATGGCCCCCGGTGCCGCCGCCGCCGTCGGTGTCGCAGCAGCCGGCGCCAGCGGAGTGACGGGGGAGGTCGGGCTGGCGGCGGCGGCGGGGGCGGCGCCGTGGCGCGTCTGGGCGTCGGCGCCCCCGCTCCAGCGCGACGCCAGCAGCTGGCCCGCGCGGTCCATGCAGAGGTACTGCAGGGAGGGGAAGCTGGCGAGGGTCTGCAGCACCGTCTGCGCGTGCGACGGCGGGCAGAAGAACTCGACGTAGTTCTTCTGGTAAACCATCCCGCCGGCCGGGCCCCAGCCGACGGTGCGGTCCGTGCTCGGGGCGCCGTTGACGGCCGGCTGCGAGTTGATGGTGAAGAGCCCGCGCGCGTTGAGGGGCTTCAGCGACGAGTCAATGACGAGCGCGGTCTCGCCGGAGACCTCCTCCGCCCACGGCAGCGTCCCGTGGCCCTGCAGGAACTGGATGAAGATGCTGCTCAGCGCCGCCAGGCCCTCCGAGATGTCCTGGATGCCGGTCAGCGCCGAGAACTGCGCGCAACGCTTGGCGCGGCTGCGCAGGAGCAGCTTGGCGTGGTAGCCGCCCGAGTCGATGCCCTGCCAGACCCCCTTGCGGCCCTCTTTGAAGCTCGCCCACTGCGCGGTTCGCGCCATGTAGCTCGTGATGCGCGACGACCAGTGTATCGGCCGCACCGTCTCCTGCCGCCGCCGTTCCTCGTTCTCCGAGGGCTTCCATGGGAAGGGCCGCAGCGCGATGACCTTGATGCCGTTGAGGATCGGCGCCATCAGCGTCTCGCTGTTCAGAGTAAAAAAGTAGGCGCCGCCGACGCCGGGGACCTGCACCAGCGTCTGCACAAGGTTCTGGTAAAAAGAAACCGCCACGCGCCGCGTCTCCGCGGATGCCATAGTGGCCGCCGCCGTCGCCGCCGCGGGTGTCGCGGGCTCCGTGTTCTGCCGCGCCAACGCCGCGCCGGCCGCTTCCAGTCTGTCCCGCAGCTCCCGCACCCCCGCGCGCGCGCCGACGGCCGACAGCGTGTCCAGGTGCCGCGCCGAGGGCACCACCATCACGCCCGGCAGGATAGGGCACGCGATGCCGCGCTGGCGGCACAGCTGCACGAGCGCATGAAGCTTCGCCGCGTCGAAGACCGGCTCTGTAATGACAAAGTCGGCGCCGGCGTCGACCTTCTGCTTGAGGAAGCCCACCTCCGTCTCTAGGTCGTGCTCCACCGGCTCCGGCGCGCACACGACGGCGATGCCAAAGTAATCGCCGAACTCCTGCCGCACAAACCGCACCAGGTCGACGGCGTGGGGGAAGTCGGAGGGCTCGGTGGTCAGCGGCACGCGGTGTCCGCGCGTCAGCAGCAGGTTGCGCACGCCCTTGCCTTGATCTGCGCGAGCCAGCGCCGCATATCGGTACGAGTGCTAGTGTAACCCGTCAGGGTGACCTGGAAGTTGATCGACAGCAGCGACTGCGACGTCCCCGCGACCTCGATGGAGGTGTCGGCCGTCGCCCCATAGTCGCCCCACGTGATGCCGCAGAAGAGCGGGTCGAGCGCCGAGAGCCGCTCGATGCGGTCGTAGAGCGACACCAGCCCGTACTCGGACGTGGGACAGAAGAACTCGAAACCAAAGTAGTTGCGGCCCCCGGCTGCTTCCTGCCGGATCGCGTCCACCAGCTTCACCATACTATCACGTTTCTTTTTGAGAGTAGTACAGTGTCGGTAAGCACACCTGCGAAACTGAGTATTTGTTAGAGCACTTGGAGATGTCAAAACTTGGTGCTCTGTTCCTGATGATTATTATTTTTTTCAATTGAGGAGTGAGTGAGTAAGGAGGGGAAAGGGAGAGGAACAACGATGTTTAGCACGCACGTCCTTGCCCAAGAGCACCAATAGTAGCACAGCGTGTTCTCAGCAGTCAGCAAGAAAGAGCGAGATGCAGATCACAAGAGAAACAATGGTGAGTTGAGCGTTGCTAATGTTAGAGGCTGAAGAGTGATGGGGGAAAAGAGAAATATAGAGCAGGAAAAAAAAAGGGGAAATGCAGAGAGAAAATGTGGGGAGGTAAAGGTGTCGTGGCTAGGCGATGGATGCATGAAAAAGCAGGAATGCGCCTGTTTAACTGCAACGGTGCCCTCACCCGCTGATGTCTGCACCATCATCATCCACGGCAAGAATTTGTTTCAGTAGGCCGTCAACATTTTCGACCAGAAACGGCAACGACCAGCTAAAAGCGTTGAGATTTGGCAGAATGTAGGGGTGCGGGGAGCAGTAGAACTGTTGAAACTCAACTGTGTCATCAGTCAGCTTCATGATGGCGCCCTTATTCTCAAAAGTGCCACAGTAGTTGGGGGTCGAGAACACCGAGATAACGCAGGGAAAGTAGCTGTTCGAGTCGGTGCGATAGAGTTTATAGCCGTCGTCCTGGCACTCGTGGCTGCGAATCACGCAAATGAGCTTGTTGACTGAGTTAAAGAGACGAACAGCGGCGAAATTGAACAACAGTCCGCACCCACGTTGCTCATTGAAGAAGAAGGTTGGTTGTGTCTCGTAGGTGCCGTTGCCAGGAGTGAAGTACGGCGACTTGGACGGGCCAGAAGATGCCACCGACGTCGGGTTGTCCGCATCCCAGTATGGGTCTGACCACAGCAGGTCACACATGGCCCCCTTCGCAGGGATCTCGCGGAAGCGGTGCAGGAACTGCATGTCTGAGATTCGGGCGATGTCGCGTGATAGTCCACCGTGCACGCAGAAGTATCGCTTAGACACGGTAGCGGCCAGTGGAAGGCAGTTGAAGGCGTCAATCACCGCATCAAACAGCTGCGCGGAGTACTTTTGAATACACTCGGGCTCTAGGTTTGAGAGCGATGCCCCGAAACGAGATTCGTGGTTACCCCGTAGCAGTATGACGTTTTGAGGGTACGTCAGTTTAGCAGCAAAAAGCAGTAGTAAACATTCACAATTAAATCCCCCTGCCCCAATGTAGTTTCCGAGGAAGAGGATCTTTCGAGTTTGGAGAGAGCCGTGGAGCGCAAGTATTTTAGCGAGGTCGTAGAACTGGCCATTGATGTCACCAACAACGGTAACAGGCCCGTTGAACTCAACGACGTTTTCTTCTTCCCGCAAAATAGTAGAAGCAGCCGTGCAAATGCCCATCGCGTCCACGTTCCGCAGCCGGCCCTGACGCAGGAAGTGCAAAAGCATCGTCTCTAAATTATAGCCTGCATCCGACCCTAGCTCCTCTCTGCGCAACTCGCTGAGCGCTGGAAGAGGAAGCTGGAGAGCTTTCCGCGTCTTCGGCATGCTTTTTTTCTCAATGTTTTTATTTTTTGTGAAACTGATCTAAACACATATAGATATAAACATAATACACAGAGGGGGAAAAAAAAGGGAGAAGAGAAAGGAAACAAAGGTGTGTTTCTTCTGTTTTTGAGAACAAAAAAAAAAAAAAAAGAAAAAGAAAAAGAATACGAGAATGATAATATGTTAATCTATAAATGTCTGAAATGAATACAGTACCTCAATTGTGCTTTGTTTCTGCTTTCGAGGAAGTAGGTGGAACGCGTAAGTGGAAATGAATGAAGCAGAGTATGAACGAATGGTGACAACGTCCGTGCAGTTGAAGGTTCAGACCATTCGATTAGTATTATTTCACAAGTTTCAATCCAGAAAAATGTGCATATCATTTCTGTGTTTGAACGTTTACCTTTAGTGACTGTATCATTTTCCTTGTCTTCAAGCTATAAGCTGTACGTCAGAAAAAAAGAAAAAAAAAAAAAAAAAAGAGAGAGAGAGAGAGAGAGAGAGAGAGAGAGAGAGAAAGCAATGAGAAACCAGTGCCAGAAAATAAACCACACGGACAAACTTGAAATGCCCTCACTTGGGTGAGGAAGGGTGATTCTACGTCACGTTCAAGTACTGTTACGTCACTTCAAACAAAATCTTGTGCAGCGGCGAGCACCGCGTGCGCCATATTCTCATCTTTCAGAATCTCATCGGAAAGCTCGCGGAACGTTGCTGAGATGCGGCGGCCACGCACATTTTCAGGGCGAATGCCGTGCATCCATTCGTAACGACATTTACCCGACAGTAAGAAAAAGCACCTTCGCGGAAAGAACGCCTCCACGGCAATGTTTTCTTTATTCACGAAAGTCATGGAGCAATCGCTTGACATGTTGAGCCCAGCGATGCGCCCACCCCAGAGCCACGTGTCATCGACGTGCGGGTCAAAATTGCTGTAACTAGAGCTTGTGTACTCTAGCACAGACACCTCAGCGACAGTGTAGGGGGTACCTGTGTGCTGCTCCACCGCAGCAGACACTTTTGCAAACAGCGGTTTGAAAATGAGCGGCATGTGAGGCATGTGAGCTGGACGGACTTTCATTTTCTTGAAATTTCGTCTGGGACCGTAGTCCTGCTTACGTCTACCGCTTTGAGAATCCTTCCAGCCCTCAAAAGGGCAAGCTGTTGTCAAAGAACTCAACCAACGCATGTTCCTCTTCAGAAGTAATAATATCGGTCTGTACAAACAATCCATCCAATAGAACATCACTTGGTGTAAGTCCACTGTGGTCCTCACAACTGCTGAGCTGCAAAATTTCGGTTTCAAACACCTTCGAGCAGCCAAGACAGAAGGCGTGTTTGCTGGCGCCGATACGCCCGAAAGAACACGAAGACGTTCTGCCCTTCGACTGTTGATTCTGTATGACCGTGTCGCTGTCTTTTAGTTCTGTCCGCCCGTCAAAAATTTGCCGAACTCGGTCGCTTTCTTTACACTTGGCACAAAATCGAATTCCGACACACCGACACGGCGCTATATTCTCCTCCCTTTCCGAGTCGTGCATACCGTCGTCAGTGTTAGAGAGTATTTTCGCGCGTTGCGTTGATTAGAGTTTGGAAAGCCCTCAGGGTCTTTATTGTTTGTTGATTCGGTATCTTTTGTGGGTGATCGTATCATAAGAGCAGTGGAACTGTAGGGTGCGCTACACAACAATATGTGTTGTAATGGAGGACAAAGAAGAAGAAAGGGAGGAAGCGATATAGTAGAACGACGTCCATATATATATGTTTTTTTCTTTTTTTTTTTTTTTTACTCAGTTGATTAAAGAACGACTAGTGATATGACAAGTTGGGGTGGAAATGTGAGAGGTTTTTTGGTGTCGTAACAGTAGTGGACTTACGTAAATTGGAAATTATCAACCTAATGAGAAAAAGAGGACTGCAGTCCAGCCTTTCTCCAACAATTAAATACATTCTCTGTATTCTCAGTTAATGATTGGTGTGTGCTCCATTTTCACCTCTTCTGTTGATTCAAGAAGGTGAGAGCCTGATTTAATTTTTGTGTATTTTTTACTTGATGTGCGTTTTGGGGAGAGTTGGAGGAACGAGTGTATTTTTTATGTTTTTGACGAATTCAATTTTGATGCCCGTGCTGCTTTTGTTTTGATATTTACAGCTTTGTGGTTATTTTTCTTTCTTTTTTCCCTTTTTTCCTTTTTTTCACGCACGAGGTAATGCGTGAAAATTGGAGGGAGACTATAAGTACCGTTGAAGGAAAGATAATCATGGAAGAACTAGTGAATAAAAGAAAAGAATACCAAAAAAAAAAAAAAAAAAAAAAAATGTAAAATCAAATAAAAAGCGCCGAAGTAAATATATATGTTTGAGGATAAGAAAAAAAAAAAAAAGAAGCGACAATGAAACTAGAAAGAAGGTGGAAAAAAAAAAAGAGGCACAAATAAAAAAAAAATGCCCACACAAAAAAAGAAGAAAAGAAAAGAAAAGAAAAGACATAAAATAAACGGTAATGGTGAAATTTCGGTAATGTTATTTTCTTGATAGAAATAATAGCACAGGAGGGACAGAAAATAGAAAAAAAAAAGCAGCACGCGATAACATCAAAGCTGTAATCTGGAAAAGAAGAGGTGAGGTAAGAGGCAACAAAAAGCGTTAGTACTGTAGCACAACTCATAAAAAGAGAAAATGAAACTAAGAATATTGCTATTGAGACAAAAAAAAAAAAAAGACGTGAAACAAAAGGCACTGCAACAATAAGGCTTGTCTTTTGTTTTACGTCACATACAATTTGCCTGTTCTACAAACAATAGCGAAGTACAGAATCTTATGCAGCAACAGTTCTCTCTTTGGCTAACGCCCCTCCAAAAATGAAATAATAATAGTAAAACACCCTCCTTGCTTTTCTACTTTCAGTTTTACCAGCTGCATGCACAAAGACCACAGCATTCAAATTTTTCTTCGTTGAACACGAGTTAGTTTCAATTTCGATACATTTCGATGCTATCTGCGGCATTTCATTGTATATCATTGCAGTGTAGTTGTTTTTTCTTTCTGGAGTTTATTCCCTCTTCCATTGTAGGAAGTGTTGTGTATATATAAAAGGAAAAAGCTGCACCTAGAAAAAAAAAAGAAGAATATCTTCAATCTGCGATGAAGATGAAACTGCCATGAGACGACAACGAAGACAAGGCAAAACTGATCGCATAACACTGAAATAAACAAGTTAAGCATTGATATATACGTTACTGAACTGTACACTGTTTATTTTTTCATGTTAGGTGACTTTCCTCTGCACTCCTTACTTCGACAAGACTAAGGTTTGTCTTTCGTCATACTCATGTGAACACAGGCAGACAGTCGGCAGAGCACACCTATAATGTTAATCGATTCAATTTGCTGAAAAAAATAACAAACGTGCTAAAAAGAGTGCCATGAAAAGCAAGAGGAAGAAAAAGGTGAGTGAGCCAATCTGACAAAGAATAGTGTGCTTACAGCTTGGAATCAGCGACGAGCTTGTCGAGAATGGCGATAGTGTCATTGAAGGACGTCACGCTGTGGCCTTCCGTGCGCTCATCAGTGAAGATCTCATAGTCGTTGCCGCCCTTCGAGGTCTTGTCGCCAAAGAAGTGGATCTTGTCGAAGTCCTTCTCCACAAACTGCAGGCAGTATGTCTTGTCCCAGCCAGTGGGGAACACGTCGAAACTGATCTGGCCGCCAATCGAGTAGGTGAAGGGGTAGTCGGGGAAGTTCTCCTTGAGGTCGGCGATGAGCTTCTCGCGGATCTTGTGCTCCTTGTCGAACTGCTCAAACTCATCACGCTCCTGCTGCGAGCAGTTGCGGCCAATGGGGGAAATGTTGAGCATACCGGCGCGGAACTCAATGAAGGTACCACGCTGCACAGGGATGTCAAGATCGGCGATCAAGTGCAGTGCCTTCTTGATGAACTTCATGATGCGCTCGTTACCGATAAAGTCGAGGATGCTGTTGCGGTGGAACTCTTTGCCATCCTTGAAGGAGAGAAGGCCGTTCTCGGAAAAGAGGTAGTCGAAGTCGGACAGCACATCGTCGCCAAGCTGCTCCTTCTGCTTGCTGAAGTCGGATCCACCAACAACACCGAGGGTGAAGCCCGCCTCGCGGGCGCGCTTAAGCGCATCCTTCATCTCCTGCGTCTCCTTCAGACGCGGAGGCGTCAGGGTACCGTCGACGTCGAACAGAAGAATGGTCTTGGAAGCCATCTTTGCGAAGAAACGGCGGGACAGGAACACTGTGGTGAATGTGTGTAAACTTGTGTGGGTATTTGTTATAAAAGCAACAAACTGCTGGATTGTGTGTTTTGTGGAAAGGTGTAGATTTAATGTGCTAGGTCGGTGGAGTTCTTGTTTTATTTGGAGGGGGGGGGGTTGCGGCATTGGCGGAAAGAGGCGGGGGGAGGGGGGTTGAATCGGGGGTTGGTTGTTAAGCAGGGCCTCCGCCACCGTTGGTGTTTTTGCCGGGGTGGGGGCGTGAAAAGGTGGAGGGGGGGGGGACGCCGGCGAGAACACGTCTTACTTCGACGGCACCCAGCTGGCGCACGTGGACAAGAGCGGAGGGGGGAAATCCAACGGCGGTTGCGGCTCACACCGCGCCACTGTTCAACCCAAGGCGGTGTGGGCTCCGAATAAGGGGCGCTTGCCCGTGGCGGCTGAGGCGCGAACCCTCTTCCCGCCCCACTCCATTGCCCCCTGGCAAGCGCGTGATTCCGAACCCCGCACATTATTAGCGGCGAGGCGGGTTAATCGGGCGCAGGGTTCACAGACATTTGGACGTGGCTGCCTCACCGCTCCGTAGCCCGGGCGCCCGCATTCCTTCAAAGGGGGCTGCCCATCACCCGTGCGTGCTGGCGGAAGGGTCGCCGCACGTCCCGGGGTTAGCGAAACTCGCGTGACATACTGTGTGGAGCGCGTGCGCGCCCGTCATTCCGCATGCCCCGTCCTTTCAGATATGCTTTGGTGCGAGGCTTTTTGGTTGGGTGGGTGTGCTGTTGCGTGGGAGGGGAGGGGGAGGGGGACGCCAAACAAGTCCGCCGACGCCGGGGGCCCCAGCCGCCGACCCCCGCCCCCTCGCCGGCCGGATCATGTTCACCGCAAGCGTTGTCGTATTTCACCCCCCCCCCCTTCCGCCCCCCAAAAAAGCATTGAGAAAACAACAAGGCCGCGTTCCCCGCCCCCCGCCCTCCCAAACAGCAGCCATGGGCCAAGACTCCTCAAGCACCAGCAAGGGCGAGTCCTCGCGCGGACGTGTCCCCAGCGCCACCCCCGCTCGGGACTACCGTCCCGCCTACGCCCCACCCCCGCCCCCATCGCCGACCAGGTCGAGATTGCCGGTGCCTCCCCTGCCGAAAAACGGTGCCTCATCACCACGCCGCAGCTAATAAGCCACTTGGCGCACAAACTCCCCGTTTCGTGCAGCAGTGTGAAGTGGTACCTTTTGTTCAACAGCAATATTCACGGCAAGTCGTTCAACAAGTTCGTTTCATACCTCTGCGAGAGTGGGCCAACGCTGATTGTTATTTCAACCACAGACGGCGATATTTTTGGTGGATTCAACGAAAGTGAGTGGCTGACGGTTTCTGCGCGTGATAAACAGGCAGTGAGCCAGTCTGCCGCTGCCCGGCGCGCTGCCCGTGAAGGACAATCGGGAAACACCGGCCCTTCTCGACCCGCTAACCAAAACAACCTTTTCTTCGGCGACAGCAATTGCTTTGTTTTCACGTGGTCAGCCAGCGGAGGCTCTGCCACCGTCAGTCACGCCAACGGGTCACTCAACTCGAACTTCATGTACTTATTTGACACTCACCCAGATTCAGAGAAGATTGGCATCGGCATGGGTGGCCAACCTGGTTATTTTGGGTGGTTTTTGGATCGCTGGCTCGAGAACGGTCAATGTGCAGGCGAAAGCTGCACAACGTTCCGTAGCCAGCGGCTCACAAGATCAGAAAGGTGGCGCGTCGACACAGTCGAGGCGTACGCGGTTCATCCCGATTTTGTCCAGCGACTGATTGAAAATGGCCGACGCGAAACAGGAAGGTCTGTTCTTGATGACAGCGACGAAACAAATGCAAACAAGTTCATGATGCAAGCGCACGGAATTCATGAATTCGACAAAAATGAACGCACTGAGTGCTGAAGCTATTTTTTTTTCCTTCCCTATTGGCACTAGTACGTTTTTTTTTTTTCTCCCCTCCTATTATCACTATTCTACAAAGTATCTATTCCTGTGTTGGTGCGCGCTTTTTATTTTCCCCCTTTCCCTTTAGCTCTTCCTCTGTGTTGAAGAGGATTGCATTATTCTACTATTTCTGCTCCGGCCTCTCTCTTTCATTTGTCTATTTATAAATGTTTGTTTTTCACGCACTTCTCGCTTGCCACATTTAGTCATTGCTTTTACGTAGTCAGTATTGGTGTCAGAGATAGATCTGTGTGAGTGTGCGTATGAGGGTGAGTATTTTATGGTTTGAACATTTATCTCTCCCAATGCGACACTGTGAGGTGTTTTTTTTTTTTTACTTTTTTTTTTCGTCAGGCGGTCTGGTGTAATATTTTCCATTCAAAAGTTATACACGTGTTTGGAAAATATCATTTCGAGTGAAGGTAAAACAGGAAAACAGACAAACGGAAAATCTGCAAAAAGTCAGCTAATATGGATAAGCAGGACGTTAGTCGTCAGCCAGCGACAATTTCTAAGTGATTGAGTTTTTTTTTTTCTTTTGAGTTGTGTGTACAAATGTTTGGTATGTAGCTCTCTTGTATATTTATAATTTCGGTTTTGAAATCGCTTTCTGACTTTGCGTCATATACAGCGCAAGTTTTCTGCCTCTTTAATGCTCTCTTTTCTCACTTCACTTCCCCGCAAACATTTCTACTTCCTTTCACTTTACAGGCAACATAGCTAGCAATACGTACTTCCCATTTTATTCACTCTGAAGTAAAAAGATAATTTCCCTTCTCTGCAGTCGAGTATATCTGTATCACCCACGCTTTCTCACGCGCTGACCTTATTTCTACTATTGCTCTGCAGTTATTTCTTTTTTTTCTTTTTTTTTTTTTGTTCAAACCCAAGCTTGCAGTACAGTTCTGCGAGATTTGTGGTTACACAAACAAAAAAATAAAACGGAAAATAAAGAAGAGTGTTGAGATAAAATACAACAACCATAATAACAACACAGCCCCAAACTTTAAAGCATTTGAAGACAAAGCGGAGTAACAACAAATAATACCGGTACGGTCGTCTTTCGCTTCACATTCTCTACGGCGTCGTTAGTGTTTTTATACTGCTATTTTTTTCTTTTCTTTTTTCTTTCCTTTTTTTTTTTGTGTCTGTTGCAAGGGAAGTCTTTTGCACACCTTAGTTTTTCTTCTTAGTGAATTTGAAATCTGCCGTTCTCTTTGAAGTTTCACCTTTAGTTTTCTTTCCACACTTTTTTTCCACCCTGTAAGTCGGTGTTGCACTTCTCATATGCGAGTCCAACAACATCAACTGATACGTACACAAACTTTCACTATTGCACACTTCCTACTACCTGTATTGCGATTAGGTAACATTTTATCTTTGAAAAAAGAAAATCGTAGATTAACTCGTAAAGCACTAAATTTATTTGTCCCCACACGAACTCCGCATCGAGAACGTGAATTGCTCTATACTCACCGTGTCACATTCTTTATTAATAATAATAAATTGCATTTACTTGCAGCAAAGTATAAAAAGTTGCTATATATTTCTCCGCTGTGATTTTTGACTTTTTTTTCCCTCAACTTTTCCACACAGTAATAGGAGCACGATTAAATAATAATAATAATCATAATAACCATTAATTAAAGAGACATGCCTAACCTGGCATTGTGTTCCAGCGTTCCGCGCGACAAACCAATTCGTGTGGGATGCCTTTTTCTAGTCATTGCTTTTATTTTCCAGGCCATCGTGATTTCTCGCCATTCTTCGAAGGAGGCTGGAGGAACATTGAAACGTGGCTCGACAGATCAGGCGAAAATAGCAGGACATCCAGCTGTTTACGACGCAAGCAAAACGAATAAGTTATGCAACCCTTCTGCACCACTGCTGACATACGACTGTGCCCGATTTGCGGAGGGCTCACACGTTTTGAATGGCTTGTTGCTCACAAGCTTCATCAGTAATGTGTTTTCTTTCTTTTTTATTCTTTTTGTTTCAGCACGGTTGCGGGGAAATTCTAATGCTCTTGTGCTAAGAATAACGGCTTTAACTTCCGTCCCATTTAGTCTTCAGTGCGGTGCAGTTGGCGTGTTTTTTCAACAAATGGTTCCACATGCTAAAAAAGTCGCCATGAATTCGTCTGGTTCAGCCGAAGAAGTTTCTTTTTCGTACTCGTGGCCTGTTGTTCTGACTATAGTTGCTCTGATTCTTCTTGGCATTGCTTTTCTCATTCTGCTGATTCGGTATATTGTCGGCATGGTCTTCTTTTACTGTTTCAAAGCTTCTCAGAAACATTCCGAGAAGGAAATCGCGACAATGAAGCGGCTTCACATTGTCAACGACGATTGGGAACGCCAGAAGCAAATTTTACGCTCGCATGCAAAAAGCGTTCAGGTTGAAATAAAGGCGAAAAATGATGCCAACGACGAAGCCATCAGGATGGATCCCAGTGAATCCGCTTTGCAGGAAAACCAACAATCCTCGCCTCAATCTCATGAGCCATTTAGTACTGTTGAGGTCGATGAACCTCAGTGAAAAAATAGGAGATAATTCGTGGTTACCATATGCCTCTGTTTCGCTGATCATTTTCAGTTTTATTTTCTCGAATAAATACGGAATAATTGTGTCCTTAGGATCTGGTCCTTGTTTACCTTCTAGTTCCTGCTGTTGTCCTCCAATTTTGTGTGTGGTTTATTTCGAATATGTTCTTCGGCCCCGACGTCAGTATTATGCTGCAAATTTCTGCATTACAACCTGAACATCATTTTCTGCTTCATTTTCTGTTTGAAAGCAAGCGGTGAGTGCTGAACAACGAAGTCACACATACAGCAACGTGACCAGAAGTAAAAAGATGTTTGTACAGAGCTGCATTACTGAGTTATAAAAATCATTGATAGTAAGCACTGCGGGTGATGAATGACTGCGTGTCGTCGTAAAGGAAAAGAAAAATAATCTTCCTGATAATACTGAACGTGAACCAACTGCCGCGCTCGTATGCATTTCTTTCTCCCCCCTGATCAGAAAATTGCAAGTCCATTTTAAAAGGAGTATAATAATAATAAAAAGAAGGAAACTCCTATTACTGTACGTGTTTTCTTTCTTTTTCGTTTTTTTTATATTTATTTATCTCTTCTCTTCTTTCTCGTTCCTTCTGCTATTAACCTCTCTCCACTCATCATGTATGATGTTGTTCTGCGCTGCCCCTTCTCGTAAACAATATATCAGTGAGAAAGCTGCTCCTTTCTGACCTTAGTTTTCCCCTTTCTCTCTTATATATATATTTGTCTATCTGCAAAAAGAAAAAAAAAAAACGTCACAATAAATTTTCCATTTTTTTTTTCATTATTGAATTATATGTGTTTCCTGCCTATGAACAAAGTTTGTTACCACACTGTCACTATCCGGTGATTTGTATTCATTCATTCCTTCCCACCCCTTCCCTTTCCTCAACTTTGCAGATTGTCACTGACATTAAAGGATCACCCCATTCTTGCTTTTGAATACTAACAACCGTATAACTGCAGCTCTTTTCGAAAGAGGGGTTACAACAACAACACCAACAGTACAAAAGCAAAAATTTGATTTCTTTCGTCAACGCGCTTCTTTGGTTGAGAGGTGAGCTTGACTGCTTTCAAGTGTTTCAATTTACGCGTGTCAAAGAATAACTACTTTTTGGGATTTGTCAAATTACGATAGTATTGTTGGCTACCTCTTTTCCCATCCCGTTCTTATTTCTCTGATTTCTTTGATTTTTCTACTTTTTTTTTTTTACGTTTGCTGTTTGTGATTTTTTGTCGAATCTTTGTTTTTTCACACCTTGTTGTAAGCTGTTACACTTATTCTTTTCTCAACTATTTTCACTTTTCAAAACAAGAGGAAGTAACACATCAAAAATAGTAGTTTGCACAGTTCTTATTTTCGCACACCACAACCGCGCCATTACACGTACACAAAAAATTGTCAAGATTATTGCAATGTCCTCCTCTCCCGACTTTACCTGTGGCATTTGCCTCGACACGTGCACAGGTCCTGTCGTGACACGATGTGGCCACCTCTTTTGCTGGGATTGCCTAAACGAATGGCTTACGAATGGCTACCCCGAGTGCCCAGTTTGCAAAGGCCTCGTTCGACAGGACCATCCAGGAGACATTATCCCCATTTACGGCAAAGGCGCAAGCCCTCACCCAGCCACTAGCGCGGATGGAGGTGACACCACTGCCTCAGCGTCGCCTCCTCCGGCTGCTACCACCGCCAGCGACCCGTCAGGCGCGTCGGCCCAACGCGAAAGCGCGCCGCCGCGCCCCGCCCCCGGCAGCACGACAGCTCCTCCTCCTCCGCACCGGCCACAGCACCACGGCCCACCTCCAGCCGCACCACGCCAGGAGGCGCCCCCACGCCGTGGTCGTTTTGGCCGACACTCGCACATGGGTCTCGGAATGGGTTCTTTCTTCTTCTTTGGGGGAAATGTGCCTCTCACTGTGCTGCTGCTGATGGTGTATGCTGTGTACACGTTTGTACCGTGGGGTGAGCTTGGGCCGCGGGTCCGCAACTTCTATCGTCGTCACATCAGCGGTGACGAACAGGGAGCGAATGCGAATCGACAGGCTCCCCGGCCCGCCGCCGCGCAGCATCACAACAGTAACGAAAACCCCACCGCCAACAACAACGCCAACGCGAACGCAAGCGGTCTCGTCGACGGTGTTCCAAACGGTCTTCTTGTTTCCATTTTTGGAATTATGATGCTATTTTTAGTGTTACAGATGCTCTTAATCTGATTTACAATTACCGGCATGATACTTGTTGCTGTTGGCGGCTCCCCAATTCGTTGCTTGAAGTGCGTCTTCTAGAGTGAAAAAAAAAACAAAATTAAAAATATTTGCTTGCTTTCTCTGGATATTCGTACTACTATTATATTTCTGTTTTTCCATCTTTCTACCATATCTCTTCTCTCTCTCTCCGATTTCGCTTACTATTTTATGCGGTAGCTGCGTATTTTATCCTTCTTTTGTTTTTATTTTTTATTTTTCTTCGTTTTCATGCTTCGTGCCCTGTTCCCGTCTCGTTTTACATTTCTTGTGCTCCCTAAAATCAATTTTGTTTTCCCTCCTGCTTGCTATTATTGCTTTTGCACTCTTTTCTCTCTCTCTCTCTCTCTCTCTCTCTCTCTCTACCCTTCTTCCTGAACTGTTTTCTACTGAATCATCATCCCTTTCCCCTCCTCCTGCTTTCGCACCTACCAAACAATGCGAACGTCAAAAAGATATATTCTGTTTCTTTGCTCTTGCTTTCGCATAAGTGATTGTACTGTCAGTGTTCTTCTTACCTTTCCCCTTCCAATTTCAGTGCAGTGGTTCCTCTCTCCATTACTCCACAGCCACATTTATCGTATTGCTACATACACACGCAATAAAGAAAAAGTAAAGAAAGAAAGAAAATTGCATATATAAGAGAATAATGTACCCGTCTGTCAGGTCCTGTGTTCACAGAGAAGGAAAATGAAAAGAAGAAGGTCAACACAAGTGAGTTGACGACGGTGCTTCACAACCAGAAATTTTCGTGATATCTGTACAGCAGTAGTTTCTTTGTGCCAAGTGCTTTCATGATGGTTAATGATCCCCTGCCCCCTTCCTTACACTGTGCCACACTTTCTCCGTTTCCCCCTTGACCAAATCACCCTCTCCGTTAGTATCCCGGAAAAGAAAAGAAAGGTTTTCCAAGGAAAGAGAAGATGGCCAAGCGCACCGTGAAGATGGGCGTGATGGGCCGCTACGGCGCCCGTTACGGTTCCAACCCCCGTAAGCGCGCCAAGGCGCTCGAGGTCTCCCAGCACGCCAAGCACTTCTGCCCCTTCTGCGGCAAGTTCGCCTTCCGCCGGAAGGCCGTCGGCATCTGGCGCTGCGAGAGCTGCAGCAAGACCGTCGCGGGCGGCGCCTACACGATGAGCACCTCCATCAACACGAGCGTCCGCTCCACCGTCCGCCGCCTCCGCGAGGAGACCAAGTAAGACAAGGGACCCGGACGCGCGGGGGTGCGCGTGTGGGGGGCGTGTGTGTGCGCCTGTGCGTCATCGGTGCCTCGTCTCGTGTTGAAGTTCTCGACTCCCTTTTTCGAGGGTACAGTACTCGCTACCTTTTTTTTTGTTTGTTTGTGTGTTCATTTTTGATTTGCACAAATTGATTTCTTATTGCCACTACTAAAAAAAAAAAAAAAAAAAAAAAAAATGAAGAAGAAAGAAGTGCATGAGACGACAACATGCGCAGCCCGCTATAATGTGTGCGTTCGTCTTCACTATAGATGGTGACCACTTCGCGATTCTGTATCTTGTTTAAATGGTGTGCCGTGTGCGTGCACTCCTTGTGACCCTATTGCAGCAAATCAGGCCGCGTCACCGCGCAGACGACGTCGCGTCTTTTTATCCCCATCGACAGTGTCCGAAAGCATTCTGTCTCTTCCCCTCCTTCTTTCTTCTTCTCTTTGTAAAAGCGAAAAAAAAAAAAACGTATCATTGCAAGACACACAGTAGACATTACTTCCCTCAAGGTATAGTAGATAGGAGAGAGGCACCGCCTTCAGTGAAGTCACACATAGTCGATTCTGGTAACCCAGATACACCAAACGATCAAACACTCACTCCACGAAAGGAGAACAGCAACCCTCTCTTTTTCATTAGACTTCCTTTTCCAGTTATTGTCGTTGAAACCACTGCTGCCGCTACATTCATTCGATTTCCCCCTTTCCTTTTCCCTTCCCCCCCCCTCCCTTCTCCCCTCTCTTTCCGTTGACAGACGCGATGGAGAGCGACACCCCGACGGTGTACAAATACCGGCCCAGCATGACGGCACCGAGCTTCGTGAACGAGGTGGCGGCGCTGGAGGCGGAGGCGAGCGGCGCTAACCCCGCCGCGCAGCCCTACTACATTGAAAAGTACGCGCGCCTCTCGGCCGACTTCCTGGACAAGCTGGAGGCCGACGGCTTTGACGCGGTGCTGCGGACGCGCGCGGCGGAGGGCGTCGCGGCCGACGCGGAGGCGGAGGTGGCGGAGCTGGAGCGGCAGGTGCGCGCGCTGGAGGAGGAGATGGAGGGCGACGAGGAGGCCGAGCAGCGGGCGGCGGCGGAGCGGCTGGCGGACGGGAGGGCGGCGGCCGCGGTGGAGGCCTTTGAGCGCTTTGCCGACGCGCGCGCCGAGTGGGCGGCGCACCAAACGCTCTCGCGCGCCGTGCTGGGCGCCCTCAACGCCAAGTCCGTCGACGATCTCCGCGAGGGGCGCGTCGCCGCCTCCGACGTGCGCTTCTTCACGTCGTGGGAGGACAAGCAGACGCACCTCGACGGCGCCGCGGAGGACGCGCGCGCGGCCGCGGCGGAGGTGGCGGAGGCGGACCCCGAGTGCCTCTTCCCCGCCGACCTCGCGGCGGAGGAGGCGGAGCAGGCGGCGCTGGCGGACCTGGCCGCCGAGACGCAGGCGCGCATGCAGGACGGCCAGGACCAGCGCGACGAGCAGGAGCGGCGACTGCGCGCCTTCCGCCGCGAGTGCGACAAGCTGCTGCTGTGGTGCCGCCGCCAGCTCGCGAACCTCGAGGCGATGCAGGACCCGGACCACGTGCAGGAGTTCTGCGCGATCCTGGTGGACAACTACGCGAGCATGTCGAACAACTTCACGGTGCTGCTGGAGAGCGTCAGCGACTACGTGCGCGCCGGCAACGCGGAGGTGCGGGCGGCGCTGATGGAGGCGCACGAGCTGTGGTTCCTGCTGCAGGCCACCGCCTACGAGCGCCTGAGCCGCATCCTCTTCGAGATCCACCCCACCTCCCCGCTCCCAGTCGAGGTGGGCAAGTACGCCGAGTACACCCGCCGCGTCTCCAGCTTCGCGAGCGACCTCTTCGACGCGCTGCAGGCGGCGACCCCCGCAGCCCCGCCGCAGGCCGACGCCATCGCCCACCAGTGCGAGGAGCAGATGGACGTCGCCGCGCGCCACGACGAGCTGGCCGAGGAGCTCGCCGCCTTCGCGGACCGGCAGACGGCGCTGCGCGACGCCTACGCGTGCCTGCGCACGGCCCTGCTCGCGCGCCTCACGTTCCTGCAGTCGCCCGAGGAGGTGCTGGCGGAGTCGAAGCGCCGCCAGGAAGAGTTCGAGGAGTGCGCCAACGGGCTCAAGACGTGGGCCACGGAGGCCTCGCGCGGCCCCGCCTGGCGCGACATCTACGCAAAGATTGTCGAGATCAAGCGGCTCATTCAGGCGGAGCAGGCCACGCTCGACGGGCAGGCGCCGGCCAGCGGCGACGAGGAGGAAGAAGAGCAGGTGGTGGTGGCAGAGGAGGAGTAGTAGTAGGAAGGGGACGTTTCTGACAGCCCAGCGTATTCGTCTCCCAGCACTGGACGATCCGTCGTGTTCGTAACTCATGTGCTTCGGTCTGAGTGCTTTCTGACTGCTTATTCCTTTTTTTTTGTTGTTGTTTGCTGTCCCACAACCTTGTGTTTCATCTAGAAGGATGAGCAAGAGCGAGGTGCTGTGTTTCAACCTATTCCAACTGTTGCTATCTCAATTTTTTTTTTTTTTTGTTGTTGCCTCGTTGTGTCTGGAGCGCATCAAATAGAGAGAAAGAGAGAGAGAGAGTGAATGGGAAGAAACGAAAACAAAAATTCAAAGAATAGTGTCAATAAAGTTGCCCTCACTTTCTTTCGTGGCGTCTATGGCGTCCTTGACTCCCACACCTTGCACCCCTGTTGTTTGCCCTTTTTCCCGGACTTCGTTGCACTAGTCTGTCGCTTTGCCTTCACGCCCAGTCAAGCGCGCGTCACACTATCCATTGTTCTTTCATCTCTACTGGCCCTGCGATGTCACAGAAGCGTTTCTTTTTTTTTTTAAATCTTCTTCATCTACTGCTTCCTTTCCCTTCTGTTCTCCTCGCCCCCTTTCTCCACCATAAACATAGTAAACCCTCGTGTGAACCAATCGCAGGCCAACACCCACAACACTCTTCTAAAGTTATTGATAATAGGTAGTAGTCAGATAAACAGACAGACGCATACAAGTAAGCTAGTGAGTGCTCTCCCAGTAGTATAGTACTATCCCCCCAAGCACGCACGTCCCCCGTAAGCCACCCCACCCAGTACATAATCAGCAAAAACGTCAGCATGTCTGGTGATTCGCAGCGTGAGCGCATCGACAACGAGATGGTCTTTCTCCACGGCGGAGACGTGGAGACGGCGTACGAGCCCGCCGGCGAACCGGTCCCGGATAAGCTGTATGACACACCAGTGATGGCCCCGGCAGACGGCAGCCACGGCGGCGCGCCGTACAACCCCAACTTGATGGACCCCGAGGAGGAGGGGGAGGAGGGCCCCAAGCCGTGGTACAGCTTCATCTTTCGCATCTTCCCGTACGGCGGGCTCGCGGCCAACTGCTTCAGCCTCGCCTCGGTGACGCTGGGCGGCGGCATCATCAGCATGGCCGACTCGTTCCGCACCAGCGGCATTATCATGTCGGTCATCTACCTGGTGATCATCATGGTCATCACGGTGTACACCATGACGCTGCTGGCCCTCTGCATCGAGAAGACCGGCGCGCGCTCCTGGGAGCATCTCGCGAAGATGCTCTTCGGCGAGGGCGGAGCCTTCTTCGTCGGTCTTGTGATGGTTATTTCGTGCCTCGGCACCGCCATCGGGTACGTGAGCACGCTGCAATCGCTCATGACGCCTATTCTGAAGAAAGGCCCCTACACGTCAGACTACTTCAAGTCCCTGAACGGCATCCGTCTCGTTGTCGTCTTTCTCTGGGCGGGCCTGCTGGTGCCGGCGGTGCTGCCCAAGCACCTCAACTCCGTTCGCTACATCTCGCTGGTCGGCGTGTGCTTTGTGCTGTACTTTGTCATGTGCATTATCATTCACTCCGCCACCAACGGGATGAAGCTGGGAATGCGCGGCGACATGGCCTACTTCACATCAGGCAACCAGGCCATCTATGGGCTGTCCGTCTTTATTTTCGGCTACATGTGTCAAAGTATCGCGTTTCCGATTGCTCACGAGATGAAGCCCCGCTTCCGCGTCCGCCGTGTCACCTACGCGAGCATTATTTCCATGGGTGTCTGCACGGTCTTCTACATTTTCGCCGGCGTCTTTGGTTACTTTGACTTCGCCGACGAGGTGGAGCCGTCCATTCTGGAGAACTTTGATCCGATTCATCAGCCGTACATCATGGTGGCGTACATCGGCATGATCATCAAGATCATCGCGTGCTTTTGCGCGAATCTCGTCCCCATCAAGTTTTTCTTCTTGTACGTCTTCCGATGGGACATTGACACTGTCCCGTACTGGAAGCACACCATCCTCGTTTTCCTGATCTGCGGTGTCGTGCTAGTGGCGGGTCTGTTTATTCCAAAGGTGACTCTCGCCTTTGGGCTCGTGGGCTCCCTGACGGGCGGCTTCGTGGGCTTCATCTTTCCCGCCATGTTCTATATGTATTGCGGAAACTGGACGCTGCGGACCGTGGGCTTCGGACACTTTTTCGGCTGCTACTTTCTGCACGTTTGCGGCGTGATTGCTATTGTGTGGGGCACCATCGCCACCATATACAGCAGCTTCTTCGTGTAGTTGGTACGCGGCCGCGGCAAAAATTCGTTTTTTTTTTTTTAATTGTTGGTTTCGGTGTCACTCTCGCTCTAATTCGCCACTGCCGTTTTTCCACTACTTCTTCCCCCCCTTCTTGCTGTTCCTTCTGCCACTGCTTCTGCTGAATGCTCTGGTGCTCCTGCCTCTCGCGTCTGTGTCTCTGTACATCCGCGCCACTCACATCTGTGTGAAAGCACGTCTTCTTGGAACTCTGCAGCCCCTCGCTCCTGCCGACGCTTGCGTCTCATAACTGTTTCGGCCGCAGCCTTTCCCCCTTTCACCTTCTTTTACTCTTTTACTCTTTTCCCTTTTCTTTAATTTTATTTCTCTTTGATTACACCTCTCGCACTTATGCTCTTTCATCTTATTGTTGTGCTTGTTTCAGCTTCAGTGCGTTTTCGCGACTTTCTTTTTTTCTTTTCTTTTTTTTGTCCCAAATAACAGCTCTTCTGTAAATCCTCTGTTTTTTTTTTCCTTTCTCATTTTTTCCCCTTTTCTTCCCCATAACTGCTTACCCCCCTCCTCTCATTCTTCACGTATTCGCTTTTAACACCCGTCCTTTTCCGTAAACCAAGGGCAAGGCTCGGAGAGTTGAACAAAGTATAAGATGAATTAGAAGGGAAGGAAGTCATATGAGGCGCTACAAACTGCACTTCCACGTGCTGCTGCTGCCGCTGTTGTGGACCTCCTTTGGAGAGAAACCGGCACTGCTTTTCTCTTTTATGTTTTCAGTTTTGTTTACGCTACTTTATGTCTTCACTTCTTTGTTTCCCGAAGCTGCCTTATATATTATTATTATTATCGTGATTTTTTGTGATTTTTTTTTTCGCCCACTTGATCGATATGCTGTAACGGGCACGTTTACACTCTCGAATTCTTTGAATCACGAACGCAGGCGATCGTGCGCACACACATACTCATACGCACACATACACACATACACACACACACACACAGGAAAAGACAAATCTTTTCTTCTGTTGTATTAGTGTTGGTGATTCATGTGCGGTAATGTGCATGTGCGCGCGCGCGTCATCTTTTTTATTTTTTCAGCTTTCCAGTGATGTACTCTCACATTGTCTGGTGTTTATGTTTTCCCTTGCTAACGCCTACTACCCGGAAAGAACAGAAAGCAAAAACGAGAAGAAGAACAGAAAGCGAGCTGCTTTCACCGGTCTGGGTCTCTGGCCGCCCTCACCACCACCTTTACTGCTATGTTTACCATCACCAGAGTCTCTTGCTGGTGAGTATTCTCCTCCCTTTCCCCTTCTAATCAGTACATATATATATATATAGTATCATGCTTTCCTTCCTCCGTTTCATCGACCCCTCTCCCCCCCCCCTTCCCCTCACCATTTGGTGCTTTCACTAATGCGCCGTGACCGTTCATCTTTTCCATCAATGTTGTTCACCATTTTACATTCCTTGGAAAAGAACAATTCTATATTTCTATCTCTTTTTCCACGTGATTTTTTTTTCTGGTCACTCTTTTTCTTTTCTTTTTCTGAGCACCACCATTGATTTTTTTTTTTCCGTATGCGATTTTTTTTTTTTTTTTGAAACTTTCTTATTGTCTTCCTTTTTCTTCCTCACCGAATCCTCGTCTCCCGTGTCGATAGATTTCTCCGTTGTGATACGCAAACACACACACACACACACACACACACACACACACACACACACTAATGTGTATTGACACGGAAACTGAGAGACGCCGCACATCCACATGCACAAACAAACTCAGACACAGATATGGGTCACTGCACTACTCTCCGAGCAACCAGTGCTGTCGTATCTGTCCCCAATCCATACACCAACGACCAGCTGTGGTGCTGGCGGGAAGAATATATAAAATAAAAGGAAAGACAAAGAGCGGCGCCTCCCTTCTACTTTGAAGCTAGGGACACCTTTTTGTTGTACTAATCTCACACCACGATTGCCTAAAAAAATAGAGAGATTTCTAACGTAGCACACCACCCTTCTGACGCGGAAGTATCTTTTTTTTTTTCTTGCTGCCCATGGTACTTTCAAGGCGCGGACCAAACAAATAACACTGATACTGTCAACCTCTAGAACAGCCGCAATGGCTGTAGAGGGGGTGTGCCCAGTTCGAAATCGACGAAACAATCTATTTAACGCATCTAAATACTTATTATATAATCACTACACACGTCGCGCCCCCCCCCCCTGTCTCCCTTCCCCCTTTCATTATTTACCACCGTTATTCTCTCCTAATACGAACCTTTTCCCGCATCTTGCCCCCATCGGAGACGAAAACCAGTGCACCTGTTGAAGTGCGGAGTATGCCTGCTCGGAAACGGCACCTGCCTCTGTGTCGTAACGTTTTGAGTCTCATCATGACTATTTTTTATTTTTTTTTTTCTCATCCCCCCGTGCGATGATTGAACTGCTCTACCCGTCCACCTGCGGTGACCTTTCGCAGGTACTCCGGTGTTGCCAAGGAGGGAGGCTTTGCCGCTGATCTTTATGATTTACTCTCTGCCCCTGCTTCGCATGAATGAGCGGTGACCTTTTATTGCATTCCCATCTCCTCTGATTACTTCACTGTTCATCTTTTTGGTCCTCTTTGCCCCCCCCCCCCCCCCGGTGAACCCTAAGTTGAATCGATACCACTGACCCACACAGGTGATACATCCGTTAAACATTATTTTAGTCAAGAGAACGAAGAAGCGCACGCAAACACTCAATTGAAAAGAGAAAAAAAAACAAGAGACAGAAACAACTCCTCTGGAGCCGGAATCTACTGAGAAGACAAGAGAAAGAAGGGTAATCAAAACAAGGAACGTAAACCTCAACAGAACCGCCATTACGTCAGCAAGGGCAGTAAAACGACAACAACAACAACAACAACAAAACAATAAGAAAACAAGGGAGGTAAGCGTCATGCCCGGCAGCTCGCAGCGCGAGGAGACCGACGCGGACGACGTCTTTTACCACGGCGCCAACGTCCACGAGACCGCCGGCGGCGGCTACGATCCCAGCACGGAAGAGGACGCAACGATCAAGGGCGGCGGCCAGACCAAGACGATGGGGGCGCCCGAGAAGCACTACGAGCCGCCGCGAGTGAACTCCCGCGACGGCGACACTGATGGCGACGCCGGCGTGCAGTTCGAGGAGGACCCTGCTGACGCGCAGGACCCGGCGGAGGCCCCCAAGCCGTGGTACGGCTTCATCTTTCGCATCTTCCCGTACGGCGGGCTCGCGGCCAACTGCTTCAGCCTCGCCTCGGTGACGCTGGGCGGCGGCATCATCAGCATGGCCGACTCGTTCCGCACCAGCGGCATTATCATGTCGGTCATCTACCTGGTGATCATCATGACCATTACGGTGTACACCATGACGCTGCTCGGCCTCGCGATTCAAAAGACGGGCGCGCGCTCGTACGAGCAGATGGGCGCCCTGCTCTTCGGCCCCGCTGGCGGCTACTTTGTCGGCTTCGTGCTCGCTCTCTCCTGCGTCGGCACCGCCATCGCCTACGTCAACGCCCTGCAGACCCTCATGACGCCTATTCTGCAGAAAGGCCCCCACACGTCAGAGTACTTCAAGTCGGAGAACGGCATCCGTCTGGTTGTCGTCTTTCTCTGGGCTGGGCTGCTGGTGCCGGCGGTGCTGCCCAAGCACCTCAACTCCGTTCGCTACGTCTCGCTGATCGGCGTGTGCTTTGTGCTGTACTTTGTTCTGTGCATCATGGTGCACTCTGGGATGAACGGGATGAAGCTGGGGATGCGCGGCAACATGGCCTACTTTACGACGGGAAACCAGGCCATCTATGGGTTGTCAATTTTCGTCTTTGGCTACATGTGCCAGGGCATCGCGTTTCCGCTCGCCTTTGAGATGAAGCCCCGCTTCCGCGTCCGCCGCCTGACGTACGCGAGCATTATTTCCATGGGTGTCTGCACGATCTTCTACATATTCGCCGGCGTCTTTGGCTACTTTGACTTCGCCGACGAGGTGAAGCCGTCCATCTTGTACAACTTCGACCCGATTCATCAGCCGTACATCATGGTGGCGTACATCGGCATGATCATTAAGATTGTTGCTGCGTTTTGCGCGAATCTCGTTCCCATCAAATTCTTCTTCTTATATCTCTTCCGCTGGGATATTGAGACGGTGCCGTACTGGAAGCACACCATCCTCGTTTTCCTGATCTGCGGCGTCGTGCTGGTGGCGGGTCTGTTTATTCCAAAGATCACCCTGGCGTTCGGTCTTGTGGGCTCGTTATGCGGTGGCTTCATTGGCTTCATCTTTCCTGCCATGTTCTTTATGTATTGCGGACAATGGTCGCTGCGGACGGTCGGCTTTGGACACTTTTTCGGCTGCTACTTCCTACACGTTTGCGGCGTGATTGCTATTGTGTGGGGCACCATCGCTACCATATACAGCAGCTTCATCGACACGAACTAGGCGTGCGGAGGATGCGCGATTCTTTCGCTTCCAAATATCGAATTGTCAACCATTCGTGCTTTTCCCTTTTCATTCGCCGCACATCCCGCCAAACTACACAGATAATCTTCCGTTCGTCGCTTCCGTTCTCTCTCCCGCTCTGTGCCCCTCTTTTCTTCTTCTTTTTCTTTCTCTTCCAATGGTTGCCACGCTGCGCACTCGGTATAACTGGCGATGTCCGTTGTTTGTGTCTCACAAGTGACCGCGCCCGCATGACATCTATTTTTTTTTTTTTTTGCGTTTACGCCGCACGTCACTACAAGCGTCATCGCTGCTAAGTGTTTTTGTTTGCCGCCTTCGCAGGCAGCGCCGCCCGCAGTGCCGCACGCTCGCAACTCGCTCTGCTATCGCATCATTCATCCCCTCTTCCCTCCTTCCTTAAACTTTTATATATTAGCTCTTTTAATTTCCATATTCGTTTGCGTTTGCGTTTTTTTTTTCAATTATTATTATTGTTTAAAACTCTCCCCCTTCTGCTTTTGAATCGCGTGAAGTCCAATCTTGTATGAGTGCCTTGCACTTGTTTCGACTGACATGCATCTGCCCATAATGCCTCAATTCTTTTTCCTTTCTCTCCCCACTTATATTTCACTGTTTTTTTTTTTCCTCTCCACGAGGCCTCGCCCGCTTTCGCGCTCGCTATTAATTCGTAGTCTTCATCGCTGCGCTTTTCCGCCAACGAAAGGAAAGGCTGCGCTTGAGGACCAGAGGAATCGAAGGATCAGGAAAGCAACAAAAAACAGTGCAAATCATTAGAAATAAAAGACCATGAAAAAATGTCTGCATAAAAAGGACGGAGGATTTTTTGGGTCGACATGCAGGGCACTTCAAACCTACTGCTGCCGCCGCTGCCTTGCACCTCCCATGGAGCGAGACCGGCGCCTATTTTTCCTGCTTTTTTTTTTCAAATCCTCAATCCGACCTCGTCTTCTCGCTCTTTCTCTATATCTCGTGTTCTCTTTTCATTTCATTTTTATTTAAAGTTTGCCTCTCTCTCTCTCTCTTCCCGCTGCTCTTCTTGACCAATTTTCACTTTATGAGACCTTTTCCCGTTTAGGAACACACATAAATACCCTTATACGTACATCCTTTCGGGTTAGAAAGAAAGAACGGAATAAAGATCTTTCTTATGCTAGTCTCGATGCCTCTATTGTCTATTCTTTATATAAAATGGTTGTTGAGTAAATGTAGTGCCAACACGTTTGGGTCATCTCTTTACGAGGAGAATAAAAAAGAGAAAAAATAAGCAAACACTTTAATCAGGTGGAAAGCAGACAGTGTTTTATAGATGCAGTCATTATTTACTCATCGTCCCTCTCCCTTCACGGTAATAATAAATAATAAATAATATATTTTTTTTTCTTTCTTTCACTTCTTTTTGCTTGCCGGCGCACGCGCCGTGCCGAGTGAGCTGTGCCTCCACTGGTCTGGACGTAGGGTCGCCCTCACCGCCAAAACTCGTGTTATTTTTGTTACTACCGAAATTACTCAGAGATGGGGATTTGCTCGCCGGCACGCGTTACGCACCACTTTTTCCTTTTTCATACACATTCAATGGTGTGCGACTCGCCTGGCTGTTTCAAGTACTTCCATTTTGTTTTCTGCTATTGGAGTACTTTTTTCTTTTTTTCTTTTTTCTTTCTTCTTTTTTTTTTTTTGTTTTTAAAGTCATTATTATTATTATTATTATCTTTTTTTCTTTGCCGCACTTCCCCTATTCACCGTTTTTTAAATTTTCTTCCTTTTTTTTGCTTGATTAATATATCTTTTTTTTTTTTTTTAGGAACGACCGCTTTTTGTTTTCTTCCATTGTCATAACCCACTTGAAAAAAAAAAACAAACATTTGTGTTTTTGCGCATAGAAAAAAAGTTCTTCTATTTTTTTTTTCTTCACCGCTTTTTCTTCTTTGAGCAGAGCATGTTTTCTATTTTGCTTGTGATCGATGATCAACTCCGTTAACCTTCGATTTGATTGCGCTCATTTTCTTCTAATACACCAGAATAAGTCGATCTTTTTGAGCCTCGTGCTACTTACAACTTTGTGCTGTCGCTCTTTGTAGGACTTTGTCAATCGTTCTTACTCCTTTGATTCTACTCTTTTTATTTTTCCATTTTTCCTCTCTTTGTTTTTTATTATTATTCTAAATGATCTCTTTCTATATTAACAGTCCTTGAACGCCCGCCATCCGCACCACATTTGCGCGTTGATTTGTACTGATATGCTCTCCCTCTCCTTCTCTCTCTCTCTCTCTCTCTCTCTCCTCTCTTTTACTGTGTGTCGCTGGCTCCGACATACGGGTGTCGCGAAAGTGTCTTCCGCCCACTCACTGCGGGTGCTGTCAACTTTTTTGTTTTGATGCTCGTATTGGCACTAACTTGGCTTTGGTGCGCGGTTCCTCCTCACTCCCCACTCTCCAGAATCACACCCACTTGAACACTATTGCTATAATTGACACATACATTAGAAACAACAACAACAACAACAAACAACTACAGAAGAGCCTCGGCAGCCATGTCCGCTGCTGCGAAGCCCGCCAAGGGCAAGAAGAAGAAGGGCCCCGCCTACGACCCTGCCAAGGAGATAAAGGAGATGTCCGACATCCACGAGGTGCTGGAGAAGGCGCAGCAGCTGCGCAACTACTTCCAGGTGGAGCGCGACAAGGTCGCTGAGATGTGGGAGATCGCCAAGAAGGACCTCGAGAACCAGCGCTTCGCCCTTGAGAACGAGGCGAGCGAGATCGAGGAGATGGAGCGGGCGCACCAGGTCGAGATGAAGGTGTACAAGCAGAAGGTGCGCCACCTGCTGTACGACCACAAGACGGAGACCAAGCAGCTGCGCGACGAGAGCGACGCCGCGCTGCAAGAGGCGGAGGAGCGTCACCAGAAGCGGATGGCCGAGATCGAGCAGGAGCGGCAGCGCCGCGTCGCGGACGTGTCCTCGGGACACCAGAGCCACGAGGCCAAGATTACCGAGATGCGGGACAGCCACCAGTACATGATCAACGTGACGAAGAAGCAGAACCACGAGAAGGAGCGCGCGAAGCTCAAGGCCTCCTACGAGGCGAAGCTGGAGGCGCTCAAGGAGGACCTGGAGCTGCGGCCGCCGCGCGGAGGTGAACGAGATCGAGGAGCTCAAGAACGACCACATCCACCGCCTCATCGAGCAGCACGAGAGCAAGTTCGCCGAGATGAAGGAGTACTACAACACCATCACCCGCAACAACCTCGAGATCATCCAGTCCCTCAAGGACGAGATCGCCGCGATGAAGCGCAACGACGAGCACAACGAGGGCCTCATGTACGACATCGAGCGCGAGAACCACAACCTCGTCGGCCCTCTCGAGCAGGCGGAGCGCGACGTGGCCGACCTGCAGGCGCAGAAGAAGCAGTTTCTGCAGGACAAGCAGAGCCTCGCCATGGTGCGCGGCCGCCTGCGCAACCTCACCGACGCGATGGAGCGGCTGCGGCGCGACCACGCCGCCCTCGAGGACGACTACAAGCGCGCCTACGATGAGCGCGAGGAGCTCAAGGCCAAGTTCGAGGTGTCGCTGCGCGAGGCCACCGACACCATGGACGAGCGCAACGCCGCGCTGCAGCAGCGCTTGCTCGAGGCCAACGCGCGCGTGGAGGAGCGCGACGCGCAGTTCGAGGCGGTGCTGCGAGCCATGAACCTCGAGCCCAACACCGTCGCCGCGCTCGGCGCCGAGGTCGACCGCGAGCTCGCCGTCAAGAACCAGATCATCAAGGATATGCACTTCGAGGTGCGCAAGCTCGAGAAGAGGTGCAACGCAGCCCAGCTAGAGTACGAGCGCCGCTGCCGCGCCGAGGGTCTTCCGGTGCTCGCAGCCGAAAACTTCCATTCTACCACGTGATTCCGCTGCCTTCCTGCTGCTCTTCTACTCCCCCCCCCCCCAATCTCTCTTCCTTTCTCTTTCTATATGGTAACTCACCTGGCAGCAACTTTTTCTTTTTTTCAACCCCGTCTTCTTCGCTCTTTTTTCTTCCCCCTTCCTGCAGGTGTGCGCGAGCCGATGTAAATAGCTTACTGGTGTACATTATCCCATTTCCCGCAAGTTGAATTGCCCAGTACAACCCCTTCTCTCCAAATATCTCGCGGCGACGGTTACGACATGCACTGATGCTATTGAAGCTGCTGAAATTCCTGTAAAAACTCCAGACGAATCGTTCTGCTTTTTTTTTTTCCCATTTTTCTTCTTTATTACCTGTGTATGCAGTTCTGTGATCGCTGCTGCTACTGGTGCCATCAAACGTTCCGGAACATACTCTGCTCGCTCCCCCATCCGCTCTCCTTTTCCCTTTCCTGCTTTACACGTGTTTAGAACACTTTTTTTTCTTCTCTCTCTCGTTTTCAAAGTATTCCTGTCAATCTAACGGTTCTGCCTCATAGCTTTTCCCCACACTGCCCCCTTTCCCCGACAGTACTTCTCCCCCCTCCCCCTCCCCCCTCCCCCCCTCCGCTCTCGCCACGCCGCTCCATGTACTCCCCCCTCCACGGACGTGTCAAGGCGCAGGTGCAACACGACTTCAAGCACTGTAACTGTCGCTGGGGTAGTAGCTCCTGCGACGTCTGCGGGGTGCTGTGCGGGTGGCAGAACGGCTGGTTCCGCTGCAATGGCTGCGAGGGCCGGGACTGGTGCGGTCGCTGCTTCATGCGCGACGCCAGCCGCGGCACGCTCTGTCACACCGTCACCAACGTCACCCGCCTCAAGGCCGTTTTCAGCGACATCACGGTTGTCAAGCGCGGCCCCGCCACCATCACCGACATCCCGTACAACGACGCGGTGGGTTCAACTCCTACTTGCGGCGAGTGCAACAGGTGCCTCACAATCGGCGACTGGTACCACTGCGACGCGTGCGGCAACTTCGACCTCTGCACGCGGTGCCTCTCCAAAGAAGACCACCCACACCCGATGATCAACGTGGCGTACTGTGTGCTGCAGAAGTACCCCGAGTGCGGCTGCGAGGTGACGCTGCACGCCGACCGCGAGAGGCACTACGAGGCGTCCAAGCAAACCGGCGTGCGCTGCGACAAGTGCAACAAGGACATGACCGCCCCCCGCCGCGACTGGTTCCGCTGCAACGACTGCGACCTGCAGGTGTGCCGCGACTGCCTCTTCACCCGCACGCAGGGGCACCCGGCCACGCACACCTTCAACGACATGGACAACACCGCCAGCATCGAGCTACAACACATCATGGCCAATCGTCTCGCTGAGCAAAAGCGCAGGGAGGATGTCCCCACGGTGTTCTCCAAGTTCTCGGAGGCGGTGAGGGCGCACGGCAGGATGGGGGCAGATGTGGAGTCGCTGAGCGAGAAGTATCCGGACGTGGCCGCGCGTTTGCAGGAACTGTACGCTGTGCGCACCACCGACGAACTGAAGCGCCAGCTTTTCCACGGCAGGGAAGTTGACGCCCAGATCGCGATGGGCAACATCTTGCTCTTCGACATGTGCTTCGTCGTCAAGGGCGTTTACCCGCGCGATGTCATCGTTCGCGGGACTCCGCTGTGCGGCGGCACCCGCGTCGAGGTGGAGGCCCCGCCGAGCTGGCGACCAAACAACTGGCTCAGCCGCTTCCACGAGCGGCGCGCGTGGGTCAAGAAAGTGTATGACATCGACGTCTCGGACATTGTGCAACGGCGCCCGGCGTTCCGCGACCGGTCCGTGGCTGATGGCGTCGTAGAGTTCACTGTCTCGTCACCCGCGCTCGACGCCACGCTGACGATCGTGGTGGTGACGCCGTGGAACACGGGCTACAGACTCCCGGACTTCTCGGTCAACAACCTTCAGCTGGAGCGGCACCGCGAAAAGCTTCGCCTGTGTTCCCCCATTCTGCTGTTTCCCGGGCAGATCGTGCAGCAGATCAAGGACAAGGTGTGCAGCCCGTGCCGCGACACCCGCTGGGACGACAGCGCCGCCGGCGGCTCGGACGGCGTCAGCGGCAAGCGCACGCTGGTGGCCACGACAGATCGGCAGCGGCGCAGGCTTGATGAAATGCGCAGCAAGGGCTACCGCTTCGTCGAGGCCCCGTTTGTGCTGGGCGCCGAAATCGTCACGCTCTTCCACGGCACCAGCGACAAGTGCGCCCCACTCATCATTAGCCAAGGCTTCAAGCCCAGCACGTCGGGCAAGTACGGCCCCGGCGTGTATCTCACCCCCAACGTGGAGACTGCCAAGTTGTACGGCGAGTCCCAGACCAGGTTCGACGGGGGAAACTTGGTGGTGCTGCAGGTGGACCTCACGGTCACGACGCTGTGTTTTGTGCAGAAGTTTGGACAAGAGTGGCAGCAGGTAGGGGCCGACATCGGTGTCGTCACTCTCAAGCACTCCATGTTTGCGCTAAGGCAAGACCACATGGTGGAGGAGTGGATTGTCAGAAAACCAGCGCTTCTCAAGAACTTCCAGACCGTGCTGGGACCTGGTGGCGTCGCCAGACATGTGGACCCTCTGCAGGCGCTTCGCACATCTCGAGCTGCCATCAACAACAACAACGACAGTTGCTGCGTTGCGTAACGGGCATACTCACCTTACCCCCTCAAGGGCGCCCTATGCAAACGTCTTCTTCCCATCGAACCTTGCGTTGGTTTGTTCCGACTCTCACTGCGCTGTCTGTTTCGCCTTTTTCCTGTCCAGACGCGGCTGCCCTCGCGTCTTTCCGAACTTGTCTTTTTCTTCTCTTTTTCTTTTCCTTTCTTGTCTCTCCCTTGTCGTCATTTGCCCTTTTCAGTTTATACCGGCTCTCTTCGGCTTGGCAATCCTTCGCGAGGTGAGACTGTTACTCCCCGTGTTTTATTTTCTCTTTTGTTATGTCCTTCCTCACCTCCACCTACCCCATTTTTTTTTTCTCTCTCTTCTTTTTTCGTGGTCATTGCCACATACGATTGTCCTTACTTTCCCGTTATACATCTATTTTTCTTTTCGTCTTTTTCCTACCCATCACCACAACTTCTACTACCCATCTTCTCTTTTCTTTTTATTCCACTTATCTTTATTTCTCTCTTTTATGTTATGATGTCCCACTCCGGTGCTTTCCTACCTGCGCGGTTGCCGCTCTGCCCGCCCCCTCTCTTCTATGCACCACATTCTGCGTGGGCATTCCAGCAGCCGTCCCACCATGGGCATCTTTTGTTTCTTCTTTATTTTTGGTGCCTTACTCCCCTATTCAGTCAAGTACCTCTCTCTCTCTTTCGTTTTCCCCCGTTCTATTGTTTTTTATTTCTCTTTCAATATCTGTTCTGGTCCAAGAACATACCATTCCCGTGCCACTCACATCGCCACTATATAAATACTCCTCCTCTCTAATTGTATTGATGCGACCATGACACACACACACACACAAAAAAAAAAAATAGTAGTAATAAATATACGAGTGCATACGAACCACTTGATGAATGCCGAAACATGCCAAACAAGCTCCGCGCCGAATTGCCCGCCTGCACGAGTGCGGTGGCGCCGTGAGCGAGTTCGTGAGTGCGTGTGTGTGAGCGCGCGACGTGTGGGTACGGCCTGGCACCTAGGCGTAGCCCCCAGAAGATGTGCGAGCGGTGCAGCGCGAGGCGCGGACCCTCAGGAATCTGCTTTGCTGCTTGTGCGGTCTGCGCTACCCTCGGACAGCCTCCCTTGTTGGGAAGACATTGCCGTCTCGACTCCTCCTATTGCTTCCCCTGCCCCCCTCCCCACTAGACGTACACATATACTCTCCTCTCCACACCTCCACACACTCGCGGACGGCAGAGTCTCATTACCCACAAACGTGAAACGGGAAAGCCCTAGCAGTAATCAGCCCACTCCCCCCCTCCCCCACACACATACAAATCAGAAGACCTCGCTGCGTTGCAAAAGGGAGCCCTCTGACCCCCCACACACAGACCCCCCCCCCCACACACACATCCGCACCCTTCCCCCACGCATGGCGTCTCTGGACTTTGCGCTGGAGCACCTGCGGCCGGAGCTGCACGCGGGGCTGCGGGCGGCGGCGCGGCCGTGCCTGCCCGTCGCGCTGGGTGTTGAGCACTATGCGCTGGCGACCGTCGCCGGCAGCCTCGCGCTCGCGTACGACTGGGCGGCGGCGCCGGACGCGGTGTGGCGGCGGCGGGCGCGCGGCGGCGACGGCGGCCGCGGCGACTGCGGCGCGCTGGTGCGGCACAACCTGCCGCTGTGGAGCAGCAAGGTGGGCGGCTTCGGCTACGTGCCGCGCGGGGAGCCGTACCCGACGAACCCCGACAGCGGCGCCCCGCTGGCGCTGGCGGCGCAGGTGAACCTGCGGGAGCTGCGCGCGGAGGCGGCCGGCGCCGAGCTGCCCGCGCCCTACCCCTCCGACGGGCTCTTCGCCGTCTACTACGACACCATCGGCGAGGGCAGCAGCGTGACGCGGGCGGATGGAATGCGGGCGCCGCAGAAGAAGTACCGCGTGGTGTACTACGGCGCGGCGCACCTGGACGCGATCGAGGCGGAGCTGCGGCGCGCGGCGGGCGCGGTGGCGGCGGGCGGCGACAGCGGCGGCGCGGCGGCGCCGGTGGCGGCAGCTGAGGAGGCGCTGGCACGTCTGATGTGGACGCGCGAGGAGCAGTACGCGGAGATGGAGCGCGCCTACACCCCCGGCAGCTTCTTCGTGCCCAACTACGGCAACAGCGTGCCCAAGGACGAGTGGGCGGCAGTGGTGGAGGAGCTGCGCGCGGACCTGTGGCAGCTGCCGCCGGAGCAGCCGCCGGCAGCGGAGCGGCCGCGGTGGATGAATTCGCGCGAGTACCAGCAGCCGTCGCTGTGGTACGGCGGCCTGACGCGGCGCGAGTGCGCGCTGGTGGCCGTCGGCGGCGCCGCCGCGATGGTGCCGCTGGAGTCGGTAGAGTTCACGCAGCAGGTGCTGGCGCGCGCGCTGCGGGAGGCGCCGGCGCTCGCGGCGGAGGCGGAGGCCGTCAAGTGGGCGACGGGCGCGCAGGACCCCAAGGCGTACGTCGTTGGCGCGGCAGGTAAGGGCGAGCGGGAGCTGCTGGACGTGTGGGACGGCCGCGGCAAGCCGGCGCGCAGCCACGTCGGCGGGTACCCGAGCTTTGCGCAGGAGGACCCGCGGCAGGGCTGCTACACGCGGGAGGAGGGCGGGTACGCCTCTCAGTCGAAGGTGGGCTACGGCGACGTGCGCGACGCGGAGGGCCTCGTGGACGCGGACTGGCTGCTCTTTGAGATCGACGAGGCGACGCGGGACTTTCGGATCGCGGATAGCGGCACGCTGTCGGTGTTCATCCGTCAGGCGGACATGCTGGCGGGCGCGTACGACCGCGCCTGGGTGCACTGGGACTGCGTCTGACGCCGCAAACACCTTTGCAGCAGCGCGCCAACTTGGTAGTTTTTTTTTTTTTCCCTCTCTGTCTCTCTCTCTCGTCCTTTCCGTTTTCATCTGTCTTTTCAGTGGTGCTGACATGACAATACACATTTTTGTTTTGTGAATGGCCTGTGCGTCCTTCATCGCGCTTCTTTTCTCATGTTCTCATTTTCTCTTGTCCTACGTGTGGCTTACTCCACAAGAAACAAGACTGTTATTCCCTCTTGTAATTTATGTAGCGGCACAGCGAATGCGTACCGACCAGGGTTCACTGTTTCTTTTTTTTTTCAAACCAAATAAAGCAACAGTAAACAATCCCAAAACAACTGAATATTCTCTGAGGGGAACCCTTACTACATCTGGGCCTAGAAGTTGCTTCTTTACGAGAACCCAACTACTATTCCAGTATTCTTTTTTTCCATCAATGACGCATAAGGGGCATTTAGTAGATGAAGAGATATTATTATTTATTGGCATTGTGGTCTCTTGTCCTTCGTTATCGTAACGTGTTTGTACCCCTTCCCCCTCTCCCCTCGCCCCACCTTCTTGTCTTTCTAGGAGCAGCACAGCACACATCAGAAATTGCCGCAACATCACTAGGCCGAATAACGCACTCCCCTGCCCCCCTTTTGATCTTCAGGCTGCTTCGATGACCGGCGTCTACACGGCGGATCATAACCGCGGCATCAACGTCATGTGCGTCAACGTGCGAGATCTGCTGCGCAACGCCCAAACGCTGAAGCCGCAACCCCAACAGCAGCAGCAGCAACAACAAACTCGCGGGAAACACAGCGGCCACCAGCGTAGCCGGGAAGGAAGAGACTGGTGGTGACACACAAAGACGGCACGGCGCCGGGGACGACACGGCCCAGCGTCGTTCGAACAACGAGTAGCACCGCCAACGTGGAGTCTATTCCAGGCCGCAAAACGGGCGACGCCGGCGACAACGTAGCGTTTTGGTTCCGCGGCAACCCCCAGAACAACATCGCGCTGCCGCCCGCCTCCCCAGGCGATGCGGTCGTGCTGCGGGAGGTGCTGGCGCACCCTGAGCGCACCCTGCGCGGCGAGACCAAGCTCGGCCTGCACGAGCCCTCCGAGTTCGCGATGAAGCCTGTCACGGAGCCGCGCCGCGCGTCGCACCGGCGCTCGATCATTGAAAGACACGCGTCGGCGTCACGGCCCTCGTCGTCCGCCGTGCCGATGCCGCCCGCTAACTCGTACCTTGGATTGGGAAGTAACGGCGGGAGCGCCAGCCCGAGCAGGGGATATCTGGGTGGCGCCGCCGCCGTCCCCACGTATGCGGCTGACGGACCCCAACCGCACTACTACTACTCCTCAGAGGTGACGCCTGGATCGCAGCACCGTTACCAGCAGCAGCAAGAGCCGCCTTCTCAGTTGCAGTCGATGTATCAACAGGGCATGGGGTTGCCGCAGCGCCCGCCCGTGGCCCCGGGAAATCGACAGCAGCAGCAGCAGCAGCAGCGGCAGCAGCCTCCCAAGCAGGAGTGGCCTGTTTCGTACCGCGCGGCGCGGACAATCAGCAGCGTCCTGAGCAACATCAACTCCTACCAGCCGTCGCTGCTGGGTAGCTCGAGGCCCCCAAGCGACTACGGACGCCCCCACAGCGGAAGCTGCGGCGACGGCGAGGACGACAGCGTCGACGCGCGGCACAGCAACGAGCCGTTCGGCGCCCGCGCCAAGATGCCGCACCGGAACATGGTGGATGGGCACCAGGCGCTGCGCCCCTCCCCGGGCAGGGCTCACGCGGGCGGCGGCGGCGGCGGCGGCGGCGTCACGGAGGGTACCGCCGTCGCGACCGGCGACGACGCCACGCCGCCATCGGCGGGACAACAGGCGCCGACCTCCGCGGACCCTGAGGACTGGGGCCGCGCGCCGCGCCGCGCCGAGCACGCCGACCGTCCGCCCTTTTCCGAGGTGCTGGCGACGGAGACGCAGCTGGGCGAGGACTACGCGCTGTGGGCGGCGCTGCGGGAGCGCAAGCGGAACATCCGCCCGTACGAGGCCTCGACGACCCCCAGCGAGGCCGCCAACAACTTTGTGCACACCGGCCACGGCCCCCTGCGCGGCGCAGGCACCCACCCGCAGCAGGCCACCCACGTCCTCGCGCGCCCCCCGGCGCTGCGTCTCAAGGACCGCGACAACATCTTCCGCGAGCAGCGCATTGCAAACGAGCGCGCGGGGGAGCCGCGGCCGGTCGTGCCTGGCCCCTTCCGCCGCAACGTTGCCGGCGCCCCTACCCGCCGCCCCAAGCGCAAGTAGCGCTTCGTTCCACCTCCGCTATGCATCCTGCTGTGCCTTTTTTGCTTTCCTGACCTCTCTTTCTTTCTCCCATGTATCATGTAATATTTCTTTTCTTTCTTCTTATGTTTTATCAGTCTCTCTTTCTCTTTCTCTCTCTCTCTTTCTCTGCTCTATCACTTGCGACTTGGTACATCTGCTTCGAGAAAACAAAAATGAACCGTTAGATCAGCGAGGACGGGGGTAGGCCAACTATTGTATACTGTATTCATGCATGTTTGCTTTGTACTGACGCCACACAGGACTCACCGCTGGAGCCTGATCCACTGTGAGCGTGTCGTGCTGCCTGATGCCCTCCCTCATGTGCTATGTTCTCCACAGTTTTTTTTGTTTAAAAAACGTCTTTATTTTCCGCATGATTCGCTCCCATTTCATTCCTTCTACTTCTTCCCCTCTTCTCTCTTCTCGACGTTCTGGTGATAGGAAAAAAAAAGGAAGGAAGAGCATTTAGAGTGTTCTTTAGGGTTGCTTCGATTTTCGCCCCGTTTTTTTTTGTTTCGTTTTCGTTCTCTTCCAGATCGCGGTTACTCTCTTTCAATCAATATATATATATTTTTTCGTCTTTGTTCTCTCTCAAGACGAATCGGCGGCACCGATCGATTTTTATCGAGACACTAAATCCCATCAGTAAATACGCCCCGTCTGCAACGAGAACAAACACCAGTATAGATTCATTTTTTCTTATTATTATTGAAAGCTTCGATTTTTCCTCTTCTTTACTAATATTTCTTCTTTTTCCTTTTCTACAGTTATATTCTTCTACCACCCTCCCTCCCTTTTTTTGCTTCCGCGCACATCTATCAGAAGAGGAGCTCTCTCACGCACGAGATGGTTTTGAACCTCTTCACTGGCAGCGAGGCGGGAGTCCCTCACCGGCAGCAACAGCAACATCAACGCCGCGCCGCTGGTCGTCGGTCCGCCTCCACCGCTTCACAGTCGCAAGCCCGACAGCAGAGTACGTCGAACAGGGGTGGTCGCGGGCGCCGCTCCCAGAGCACCACCGGCGCTGCTGCCCATACAGCCACCAGCAGCAGCGACAACGTTACCATGGTGAGCAGCAACAGCAACGGCAGCGGCGTCACTCCCTTTCCCGCCACATCGGAAAGCAACCGCAAGCTCTTCGCGGACTGTGCGGCGCAGATCCAGCGCAACCTCAAGCTGCACGCGGCGTCGCCGAGCACGCTGCACACGCTGGCGTCCTACTACACCCGCGTCGAGCCGTACATTGAGGGCCGTCCCTTCTGCGTCAGTCTCAGCTTCGCGACGTTTCTCTTCCACATGCAGATGGCGCGCATCAGCGTGGCCGACGCGGAGTTGTACGTGACGCTGATCGAGTCTGTCCTCGCGCAGATCCGCCGCGACGAGCAGCTGTCACACCCTTTTGTGCAGCAGGTGCTGCGCGACCACGTCTTCGGGCTCCCCTCGCCCACCTGCCGCGGCGGCGCGCACTGCGTCGTGCTGCTACAGCCGCAGCAGTACCGCGCCTTTGCCGTCGTCGTGTCGGAGCTCATCCTGCGCGACCGCGTCCCCCTCGACATCGTCTTCCAGTTTCACGACAAGCTCGAGGTGTACTGCAGCGCCAACGCGCCGCTCGTCGCGAACCGCGCACTCGGGCTGCTTGTGCGCACCGTTCCCGAGGTGCGCCTCGACGACCAGGTCAACGCGCTGCAGTTTGTGCTGCGCTCCAAGCCGACCAAGACGAACCTGGACTTCCTGCTCGCGTGCTACGAGCGGCTGCAGCGCGCGGTGCTGGACGCCGCCAACGGCCCCACCTACGGGCGCGCCCTCGCGATCCACTGCAGCGAGCTCTTTCTGCGGTTCCGCTCGCCCATCCGCCGCGAGTACGTGGAGCGCTTTCTCTACCCCAGCCTCGCGCACCCGGACATGGCGGAGTTTTTGCACATGTCCGAGGTGCGGCACCACCTCATCTCGGAGCTGCTGGGGCAGTGCGTCCCCGGCATGGGCACGACCAACCCCTTCTACCTCTGCCTCTGCGCGCTGCTGCAGAACACCTTCGACGACGAGATCGACGGCGCGATTGAGCTGCTGGACGTGGTCGCGTGCCGCATGCCACACGCCGCCTACTTTGTCGCGACCCTCGCCGTCGACACGCGCATGTCGGTGTCGATGCTCGCCAAGATGGTCATCGCGCTGGCGCGCGGCGCGGGGCTGGCCATGACCGGCCGCGAGGGTTCCGACGACGTCGCCTCGACCATCGGCGACAGCCAGACCAGCGTGTACAACGTGCTCTTTGTGCTGCGCGAGATGGTGCACAGCTGCTCCGTCACCGCCTCCAAGCGCGCCGCCGACATGCTGCAGGCGCTGCGCGTCGCGGTCCCCATGACGTCCATCGACGCCCTCGGCAAGCTCTGCGCGCGCGCCTTCGACAACACCGGTGACATGGCCGTCGACCCGCAGCTGCTGTGTGCCGAGACCGCCATGGTGCTGCACCACCAGCACATTCCGGAGGCGGTCAACTCTGCCGTGGAGTACTTCCGCGACGCCTCCGCCGCCTGCCAGTTCTGCGGCGCCGCGCGCGGGACGGCGATGCTGTGCCCCGTCAACGGCACCGTCCACGTGAGCGGCCAGACGTCGGTGAGCCGGCTGCTGTCGACGCTCGCCGAGTGCGCCGCCAGCAAGCCTCTGCAGGACAAGCTCATCGAGCTGCTGCGCGACCCGAACCTGCAGATGGAGGGCGCCGTGCACTTCCTGACGTACCACATCATCGCCAACGCGGGGCAGCACCGCAACGCGCTGTTCGTGCTGCTCGAGCCGTACATCCGGGCGACGCTGATGACCCTCGTCGCGGCGGACCACTCCGGCGGCACGCGCGGCCTCATCGCGAGCGAGCACAAGGCCAACGTACTGATGCTGCACGTGAAGCTGTGCACGCTGCTCGCGGCCGCCATCGACCCCTCGTACCTCGCGAGCGTCATCAAAGTCTTCAACGACCTCCGCATCCGCAGCAACCACGATGCACTCGCGCTGTGGTACATGTCGAACGTGCTGCTGCGCAACAGCAAGGGCAACGTCGACCTGCTGACGACCGACCCGCAGGAGAACAACTACTGCATCGGCTATCCCGCCTGCGCGCCGCTGACGAGCACGAGCGCCGACAACGCGCAGGCGCTGCTGCGCCTCCTCGACCGCGCGCACGCCTTCAGCCCCGAGACGCGCAAGCTCGTGGGCCCTTGCGTGTGCAAGCTCATCCAGGACTTCAACCTGCAGGCGCCCAACATCGTCACGGCGCTGCTCACGACGCACGGCCTCGTGCCGGTCTCGCTGGCGTCGCTCGCCGACTACGCCCTCCCCGTCGGGCTCGGCAGCACCTTCTGGAGCTTCTTCATGCGACAGGTGCGCAACTCCGCCCCGGCGCGCACGTCCTTCATGACGGCGCTCGTGCGCAGCATCGCGCGGCGCTTCCGCGTCGAGTCGCCCGCGGACGAGGTCGCCATCAGCGTCGACGGCGTCGGGCAGACGGAGCCGGTGGGGCACCTCTTCGCGGTGATGGTCTACGAGGCGCTCAAGCGCAACGCCCCGCTGGCGCGCGTCGTGCTGTACATGATCTCCAACTGGATGCGCCAGGCGGACGTGCAGGCACCGGGCAAGACGGTGAGCCTCACCTACGCCTGCGCGCAGCTGCTGGACGTGGTCGTGCACCGCGGCCTCGGCCCCGACGCGGTCGACCTCGTCACGGAGTCCGCACAGGAGACGCAGCAGTTCGGCGAGAGCGTCGAGAAGGCGGCCAAGCTGCTGCAGAAGCAAGAGCCGCGGCTCGAGAAGCTTGTGCCGCTCGCGCGCCGCGACGGCAATCGCGCCTTTTTTCACCTGACGCGCCGTCTGCAGCGCAAGGTGGCGCGCACCGTCGCCGTGTCGCTCGGGCAGGAGCCTCCGCAGGTGCACTACGAGGACATCCTGCGCGAGGAGGTGTCGGCCGACAACGAGTTTTTCGGCGGCCCCGACGGCGCCGCCGGGGGTGCGGACGCGACTCTCCGCGAGCTGCAGAACGCCGAGGACGACGACTTCTTTGACGTGGACGTCGGCGACGCCGAGGCGGCGGGGCAGGAGGGCTGCGGCGGTCTCGCCCCTGCGGACGTCGACGACGGCTATTACGCAGACGAGCGCATGGAGAGCGACCCGCTCGCGGGAAGCAACAGCAACAACAACAGCAGCGGCAGCGGCCAACTGCAGCCCAGTCGCAACGGCCACCGCCACGACGTGGACTTGTCGGAAGACGGCCCCACGCAACCGCTGGCTGGACGCGTCGCGAATCACGACCACAGCAGCAGCGACGCCAACAGCGGCAACTCGAGCGCCGCCAAGAACGTCTCCACTCTCAGCGCGTCGACCATCGCCTCTACGGCACATCTCTCCCAACGGCAACACCAGGATGCGAACGTTAACACCAGCGACCACCACATCAGCAGCGGCAGCGGCCACGACCCTAATGCGACCTCCACCTCGATCCGTGCGCTGCGCGACGCCAACGCGGCGGTTGGAGAGGCAGCGGACGCTATCATCAGCAGCGCGCGCGCCGGCAAGGGCGAGACCGTGGTGGTGACGGCACCGACAAACACGACAGGCAGCAGCAGCAGCGGCATCGCCACCACCGTCACCACGCCGACGCACCAGACAGTGGGCACCTCACCCATCCAGCCGCAGGGCGCCTTCTACCGCGTCTTGGCCCCCGACGTCGGGGTGTCTGCCGGCGCGAGCGGGGACAGCGGCGGCGGCGCCTCCACCTCCAACTGGGTTGAGCCGGACCCGCTCGGTTTGTTCGAGGACGAGTACGACCCGTACGGCAGCGCCGGCGGTGACGGGGCGGTGGAGTCGACCGCCACCCCGCACCTGCAGGCCACGAGCGGCGGCGCGGCGGACGGCACTGCGACCACGGCGGCCCCCTCCGCGCTCGTGCTGGAGTTTCTGCGCACGCACCAGAGCATGGACTCGCTCAACCACGAGCTGCAGCAGCTCATCGGCGGCGGCGGTGACTGGTCGCCCCAGTACGCGGCCGCCGTATCACGCCCCAGCCGCGCGGGCCCCGCCCCCGCCAACGCCGCGCGCACCCACCACCACCACCAACAACAACCGCAGCAGCAGCAGCAGCAGCAGCAGTACCCGCATGCGACACAGCTCATGCCGCTGCAGGTCGACGGCCGCGCCAACAACTACGGCAGGCCGCACGTGAGCGCCGGGCCCGCGCCGCCGCGGCAGGTGGTGGCGCCGGTGCGCATGGTCAACACGACGACGAGCAGCACTAGCGCCGGCCGCGGCCTCCAGCAGCGGCGCGGTGGTCGCGGCGGCGGCGACGTGGTGGACGGGGAGCGCGCCATCACCCCCGTCAGCGGCCGCCCCGGCGACGCCAACGAGGACGACGTCGCCGGTGGCTCCGATCCGAAGCGGCCGCGCCTGGAGGGCGGAAACAGGGGTCTCAACTTCCTCATCCGGCAGAACCAGCGGCTGTACGGCGGCAGCGACGCCGCCGGCGACGACGGGCGCGAGCGGCAGCAGCAGCAACGGCAGCGCCCGGAGGAGGTGATGGCGGAGCTGCGCGCCAAGCACGCGCACCACAACAGCCGCAGCCGTCCCCCAGTCTCCGGGGGCGACGACGACGACGACGACGACGGCGACGACGGCGACGGCAAGGAGAACGAGGGCCGCGGCGCCCGCCACCCCAACGTGCCGCGCGACAGCCGCAAGACGGCGCGGGACGACGCCGGCGACCACCACAGCCACGACGGCCCGCGCGCGACGCCGCACCCGCGCGAGATGGTGCTGGAAGGGATGCCGCCGACGACGCCGTACGGCCAGCTGGTGCTCCCCGCCTACATCACGGAGCAGCACGCCGACACGGCCATTCGGGAGCTACGGCAGGTCATGGGCTTCTACAGCCCCACCAACCAACCCGCCGCCGACAGGCCCTCCGCCGGCAACCACGGCGGGAGCGGCAGCCGACCCAGCCACGGCAGCCACGGCCGCGGCAGTCTTTCGCTCTCCAGCCGGCGGCGCATCCGCAGCAGCGCCACCGCGGGCGAGCCCAGCCAGAGCGCCGGCAGCACCGCGTGGTGGGCCGAGATGAGCGGCGCGCCGTCGCCCAGCTACGCCGCCGACCCGCAGTACTCGATGGAGCTCTTTTGACATTTCTCCATTTCTCTTTGGGGAAAGCAGAGCGGCTATGATCGCTACGCGTGTGAGTGTGAGTGTGTGTGTGTGTGTGAAGAGCAATGAATCTTTCCTCTCCTTCCTGGTTCTTCCTTTCTTGCCTTTGCAAGAGCTACAGCAGCACTACTACCACCACCACCACCACGTACTAACAGGCAAACAACCCCCCCCCTCTCGCTCCCCCACACACATTTTCTTCTTTTTCTTCTCATTTACAACATTGGGGCAGATAAAATATCATTCATAGATTCTATTCATTTTATCATTTTTAGATTGTTTTATTTCTTATTCTTCTTTTTCGCTGCATATATTATTGAGTCTTTCTCTCTCCCCGCTTGCTTTCTTTGTTTTTGTTTATTTATTTTTTTTAATGCTTCTGTTTTTAGATTTGTGCCTCTCGTTTTTACTCAGATCCGCAACGACTTGTAGGAAATGCTAATTTTTAGAAGATACCTACGGAGTCGCACGCGAATGCTCGCTTTCCCTCGATTTGCGACACCGCAGCTGAGAACAGCGTCTTTGACAGAAAAAAAAAAAAGAATGAAATTCAAGTCGTTAGAGACTTGACGCTAGCACGTCCGTGTCTCGTTGTAACCAATAGTAACAATACGATCATCATCAACAACAACACTTAACGGAAAATGACATCGAGAGAGGTAGCTGCAAATTACATTAGAACAATACCAACAAACAGAAACATTTGTTACGTGTCATCCATAACAAGAGAATCTTTTTTTTTTTACTCCCTCGACTTTTCTTTCCATTGACTACATACTATGCTAAGTATAGTTCAACAAACACAAATGAGAAAAAAAAATACATGATTAGAAGAGGAAGAAAGACAGAGATGACCGGCCCACCAAAAGGAGACGTTTGCGTGTTTTTTTTTTCTGCTCGATGAAGTGGTGGGCTGGCGACGTACAAGAGAGGAGCGCTTGCCTTGATACAGTGGTCTAGCCCTCGCTCTCTTTGCCGATTTATTTTGGTGTATTCCCTTGTGCATTTCGAAGGGGAGAACGTCTTTGCCAAAGAGAGGAAAACAGCAACAACAATCTCTATATACGCTTCCTTCACCCTCCCCCGCTCAATTCTTTTCCACCTCTTTCTTCTTCCTGTCACTTCTACTGTAGCACAGAATATAGCAAGCCGCCCCCTCCTCCCCCCAGCAACGTATCAAGTGGTTTCAAAAGAAATCAAAAATAAAACAGAAAAATAAGAAAAAAACAAAGGATGTGCTGGGAATCACATACCCCTCGGAGAAGCTGGACTCTCCTCCACTATCGCTCAAACAACCCTCTTCTTCTCGTCGTCTTGGTCTTTCTGATTCTCTCCGCTGCACTGGACGCCGCGGCAGCAGCGGGATCGAGTGCTCCTGCAGGCGAACTCAGCAGCACTAACAACAACAACAACAACAACAACAACGGCGGCGGTGGCAGCGGCAGCGGCGTGAACCATCTCATCTGCACGTGCCGCTGCTGCTACCGCGGCGGCTGCACGACGGTGGCCAACTCGTCGTGGCCGGTGTCGTCGTGCGCGGAGTGCACCACCGCGAGCTGCAACGCCTTCCTCACGAGCTCGGCGGTGCGGGAGGACACGGCACGTATCTTTGACAGCATCCGGGCGGAAAATGAGGTGATAGACGACGTGGTGCTGGAGGAGTGCACCATTCTGTCGGTGCTCGAGTTCGCGACGTGCAGCAGCCGCTCCTGCAAGCGCACCACCACCATCAAGGCCGACTGCTTCAACCGCGATTCGTTCTTGACGAAGTACACGATTGTGTCGTTTGTCTGCATCACGGCTATCGCGGTGGTGTTTGGTCTCATCAAGAACCACATCCCGGCCTTTCAAACGCTAAACGAGAAGTACTTCAACTACTGATGCTGTACTTTTGTTTCCCCCTTTTTTGGTTACCTCTTACCCCCTCCTCATTTTCTTTCGTTTTGTTGTGTCTACACCTTCTGCTTTGAAAAGAAAAAAAAAAACGTGTCTAAGCCGCTTAAAACATCAGTCGTTCGGTTACTCGTGTGCTCTTCTTCTTACGAATGCAAATCATACTTGAACGCAGAAAGCATCCGGCTTTTAACAATCCAGAACAAAACATAAATGGCGGTGCGTGAAAATGAATACTTTTTTTTCCTTTTTTTGCGGCGCTGTCGTTCTTCACTCTTCTCCTCTTTCTTCTTGTGTTTCCCAACCTTGTTAACTCTTCCTACCCCTTCCTCCTTCTTTTCTAGTACATCCCGTCACCCTCACACATACACACATACCTACAGATATAGAGAGACTGCGAGAGCGAGTGTGAGAGACCAACCCCTCTTTCCCCTTGCGCAGCACCATGCAGCGCTATTTGATGAACACGTCCTACATGCAGGACGAGCTGAAGAAGCTCTACGCCCTGCACAAACGCAGCGTGACCGAATATGGCGAGCTGGTCGAGAACCTCAACCAGGAGTGCACGATCCTGTGCGACCTCATCCCCAGCTACAAGATCGCCTCGTCACTCGAGAAGGAGGACGGCGGCACCGGACAGCGCAAGCAGAAGGAGGTGTACAACGTGCAGCGGCTCGAGCACGAGGTGCTGACGCAGTACGAACACTTTCTGCAGCTGCTGCGCAAGCTGTCCAAAAAGTCGCACCCCGAGCAGCAGGCGCTGGGGAGCCGTCTCTGCGCGCGCCTCATCGGCTCCTCCGCCGCCGAGTTCAACCACTCCGACGCGCTCATGTCGCTGGGGCTCGACTTCGCCAACAGCAAGTCCGCGCGCGTCGCCCAGCCGGCGCTCAAGGCGCTGTCGGAGCTGCTGGACGGGCAGACGGTGACCGACACAACGGAACACATTGTGTCGTGCCTGCTCAAGATCGTGCGCAGCAAGACGTACGCGATCAACCCCAAGCTGCTCAACCTGCTGCTGCACATCCGCGTCGCGATGGTCGACATGCACCGCGACGACTTCACCGAGGAGAAGGCCAAGGAGAAGCGGCTGCGCAAGGAGAACAAGGAGCTCGCGCGGCAGATGCAGAAGGCCAACGCCCGCCGCACGCGCGCCGAGATCGCCGCCAAGCAGTCGCGCGTGGTGCACCGCATCTTCGTCATCTACCTGCGCGTGCTCGAGTCGTCGCGCACGTGCAGCCCGGCGCACCAGACCAAGATCCTCGCGCCGACCCTCGAGGGGCTGGTCAAGTTCGCGCCGCTGGTGAACGTGGAGCTCTACCAGCAGCTGATGCAGGCCCTCAAGGACCTCGTGAGCGCCGAGGCGACGACGACGACGACGCGCCTGCACGCGCTCGTGGCGGTCGCGACGCTGGCGCAGAAGGACGCGACAGCGACGGCCTCCGAGTGGCGCGTCGACCTGAGCTACTTCCACGAGGCGCTCTACCGCTGCATACTGGAGGCGGTCGCGATCCCGACGGCGGAGGGCTCCTCCGGCAAGGCGGCGGCCGCCGCCGCCGGCGCGGACGGGGAGGAGGCGAGCCAGGGCGAGGAGGACGAGGTCGCCTCGCGCGGCTCCACCTCGACCGCCGGCTCGCTGTCGTCGCAGGCCTTCTCGATCGCCAACTCGATGGCGCAGGGGAACTTTGTGCAGGTGAACGCGTGCAAGGAGTGGACCTTCCACGTCAGCCTCATCCTGCGCGCCGTCGACCTGCTGGTGCTCTCGCAGAAGCACCTGCCGCCGATGCGCGTGACGGCGATCCTGAGGCGGCTGCTGCAGAGCGTCCCCATGTGCCCCCCGCACGCCGGCATGGCGCTGCTGCTGCTCTGCTACCGCATCACGGTGCGCCACGCGACCACCGCGGGGCTGCTCATCGGCGGCAGCGACAACATCATCGCGGGGCGCGGCGGCTACAACCCCGAGGCGCAGCAGACCATCAGCGCCAACGCCGACAGCAGCTTCGCCTGGGAGATCGCACAGCTCCGCCGCAGCTACCACCCCACGATGCGCCAGCTCGGCGAGACCTTCTGCCGGCACTTCCACAAGCTCAGCCAGCACCAGCACGGCCAGGCGCCGGTGGTGACCAAGCAGCTCGACAACCTCGGGCCCTACGAGGTGCTGGAGGAGTACGACCCGTCGCTGGGCGAGATCCGGCCCACGACGCCGCTGCCGGCCGCCCTCAAGCGCCAGCTGCAGCAGGCCGCCAAGCGCTCCCGCGCCGAGATGGAGGGTGACGACGAGACCGGTGACGGCGCACGGCGGGAGGGTGTGGCGGTGCACTGAGTGCGTCCCCGCAACCCCCGTTATGGCCTCCCTCTCTCTCTCTGCCACTGTTGTTTGTTTGCGTGTGCATGCCGTGTGACGCAAACCGCGGTCCTACCGCCGTTGGCTTTGTTCTCTTTTTCGCTCTAACCTTCTCGTCACAGTTGCTGTTTTTGCCCCCACTCCCGATTAAACCACCTACTGTTAATATATGTTTTTTTTTCTCTTTCTTTTTCATCCTTTCTCTTCCGATATTAACTCGAATAATCCCCCTCCTCTGCTTTGACCTCTTTCGCGTTTTTTTTTTCTTTTAAACAACTTTTGTGAGAAGTAGCGTGCAAAACTTTGGAGGGCATGCTAACCGTAAGTAAACTAATAGTAATAAAAAATAAAAAGAAATAGAATACAAAACCCACCAAACAAGTAAAGCATGTGCCACTGGTCTATCAAGCCAGAGAAAGAGAATCAATAAACATGTAGAAGGAGGAAGCGTGTGTAGTCTGGATGTACTTGGTGAAAAGTTTGCCTCGTGACTTTTTTTTTTTGAATACATTGGAATGACGATGCAAAGATAGGAGACATCATATCAACACATCCAACAGTGGCACAAAAGCTTACAGGATTCTCTCTCTCTCCCTCCCCCATGTGCTTTAGCTGCCATTTCTCCCTTCTCCCCCGCGTCTCCATCTCTCCTTCTCCCTTTCTTTCTCTCTCTTTTGTGATTTGTAGCAAGGTACACTAACGACTCACTCAAAACACACCATTCCTTTACTATTCTACAAAAACGCGCACACACACACCAACAGTAATCCCAAAAAAGTCAGTCGTATGCCCACAAGAGTTCTGCGGCTGCACCCACTGCAGTACGCGCATGTTGCTAACAAAACCACCGGCACCACGCAACTCCTCACAGGCCCTCTGATACACGAACTCTCCCCAGAAGAATCTCTAGTTGGCCCGCCGACCGATTTTTTCATGCTGCCTCACGGCTGGTACTGTGTCGTTGCGAACCCGCACCGCCCGGCTGACTCACCAACGAGGAAATCTACTACACGCGAAGCTCCCCATTGTTTTCGAGAAGTGCGGTTTAATGTCTCGGCCTTCCCCCTGCACCCCGGCGAGCGGGTGATTTGCCTGAAGCCCCTAGAAGTACTGGCGGCCGATGAGGCCCTGACGGTACGGGTCGTGGGGTGGCAGCAGCAGCAGCAGCAGCACACCAGCAATAGCACCGAGCCTGCACCTCGCGCTCCCGGGGAGGAGTACGTTGTCTACGGGCCGCGCACGTATTACCCGACAGTGCACGAGCGTGTGGTGCGCCGCGCCAAGGCCGTCGTGGTGCCGCCCGACTGTGGACTGCACCTGTGCGCCACCGCGACTTTCGAGGACTGGAGCGAGGGCGGGCGGCCGGTGGTGCGTTTCCAGGGCGAGCGGTACCTGCGCCTGCGGAGCGCGACGGGCGACGGGGGGCTGCTCTACTTTGCGCAGCAGCCTCGCGAGGAGGTGGCGCAGGTCGTGCCCGGGATTAGACTGGGGCCGTCACAGGGGCTGCACGTCTGCCCGTCGCACGAATACACCGACACCCGTCCGTTTGCCGGCCGCGGCGGCGTTCGGCGGGAGACGGGTCGCGCCTTCCTTGTCACGGGCGAGTCCTGCCCGCTGTTTGTTCCGCACCCCTACGACTCTGTCGTCACGCCGGTGAGCCGCATCGACGTGGGCCCCGGTGAGTTTTGCACGGTGTGCCGCGACTGCGGCGGCGATGGCGATGGCGCTGCTGCTGCTGCTGCTGCTGGGCCGTCGTCCGAGGAGTGTCGCCGGGTGCTGTCCAACACGCGCTTCTTTCTGCAGCCCGGCGAGCGGCTCGAGGGGTGCTCGGGAGTGCGGCAGCCCCATCTGCTGCTGTCGTCGCAGGCGCTGCTGCTGCGCGCGCTCGTGGACTTTGACGACAGTGATGAGGAGGCCGAGGGCGAAAACACCTCTACCGCTCCCGACGTGCAGCGGCGATGTCGCCGACGACGGGCGGCGGGGGAAGAGTGGCTCGTGCGCGGCCCACGCACGTGCGTCCCGCGCTCGCAGGTCGCCATCGTGCCGGATCCGCTCACCGGCGCTGACGTCCGCGAGCGCTTGGTGCTGCCCGACGGTTGCGGCGTCTACGTGCACTCGGCGGCGACGGGCGTCGTGCGGCTGGTGGCGGGCCCGCGCGCGCTCCTGCTGGGCCCGGGCGAGACGCTGTGGCGGAAGCCGCTCTCGCCAGAGGTGCGGCAGTGCCTCGCCGCGCGTCTGCTGGAGCACGGGCCGTACATGTGGGCGCGCTCGACCGCCGCCGCGACCGCGGACTGCAGCCGCGGCGTCGGCGACGACGGCGACACGGGCGGCGCCGGGAGCACAGCCTCGGCTGAGCACGCAGCCGACCACCACCGCCCCACGTTTTTGCCCGAAGGCTGGCGCGACTACGAGGCGGTGGTATACCACGTGCCGCACCGCGGCGTGACGCAGCTGTACGACGCGGGGACGCGCGCGTCGCGGGTGGTGTTCGGCCCCGACCGCGTCATGCTGGCGCCGAGCGAGGACTTCACGCTGGTGCGGCTGTCCGGGGCGGTGTGGGACCCGGCGCACCTGACGCGTTGCCTCCCCAAGACCCCCGACCACATCCGCGCGCTCTACCTCTTCCTGGGGCCCTCCACCATGAGCGATCTCGTGCCGGTGGTGACGAGCGACCACGCGCGCCTGGAGCTGCAGCTCAGCTACGACTGGCGCTTTGACGTCCGCCGCGGCGACGTCGCCGGCGCGCGCCGCTGCTTCAGCACGAGCGACTTTGTGGGCGATACGTGCGCCTTCATCGCCGCGCACATCCGCGCTGCCGTCACGACGATGCCGTTCGAGGGCTTCCACACCACCATCGCGCAGACGCTGCGCGGCGCCGTGTTTGGCCGCGACCCGGTGACGGGGCAGGCGCGTCGGGAGCTGCGCTTCGCCGCGAGCGGCCTCGTGGTGACCTCCGTCGACGTGCAGGAGGTGACGGTGCTGGACGCGCGCGCGCAGCAGGGACTTTCCGAGGCCGCCGAGGGCGCCTTGGAGCGTGCCCTGCGGCAGCGCGAGGCGGAGGCGCAGCAGGCGGCCGCGGCGCAGGAGCAGCGGACGCGCGGGCGGCTCGAGCGGCGGCGTGTCGCGGACGAGGTGCGCGCGGAGAGACTGCGGCTGCGGCTCCGCAAGGAGGAGAGCCGCGGCCTCGCCGTCGCGAGCAGGGGCAAGCTGACCGCCGCCGCCGCGGGTGCCGCCGAGGCCGCCGAGATTGAAGGGGCGGCGGCAGTGGAGGTGGCGCGCGCGCGGGCCGAGAAGGAGCACGTGACCGCCGCCGCGGTCGCTGCCGTCCAGGAGAAGAAGCGGCGCGCGGAGAGTGAGCACTCGGCGGCTATGGAGAACACCGCATCTGAAAAGACCGCGGCGCTCGAAGAGATTCGACACACGACATTTCTCGAACTAGTCGATGTGCTTGATGCTGATACTGTCGCCGCGCTTACTGACTCGCATGTGGCGCGTCTGCTGCAATGCCTGGGTTTCGCAGATGACGACGCTCTTGTGAGTCTGTTTCACAATCCTCTCAACGTACTGACGGCGTCTCCCCCCTCGCGCGCTTGAGAGTGTCTAGTGTTCGTATGTTATCGCCTTTTTTTCTTCTTTTCCTTCTTCCTTCTTCCCTCTTCGTTTCTTTTGTCTTCGCTTCCTTCTTTGCTTTCTATTTTCCTGCCTGGATTTACCTCAGTGCACCTTCTACTCGAAAAACACTTCTTGCCTCGATACACCTCCTCTGCTTTCCCCATTTACTCTGTTTTCGGATATGTGCGAATTCACACGAACTGTACGACTTCTTTCGACACTTCTCCCCGCCCTCTGTCCTTCCCAAAGTACTTTTCACTTCAAAGGTTTGCATTGCACGCGAGTGTGTGTGTGCGCACGACGGGGTAGTTTTTAATAATACTTCTTCTTCTTCCTCTTTATTAGTATCCCACCCCCCCCCTTGAGAGAGCCATGCTGCGCCAGTCCCAGCCGCTGCTCAAGAACCTCACGTCGTACGCGACCAAGGGCACGATGCGGGGCGGCATCCCCCGCATCTACTACACGTGGATGAAACCCGGCAGCTTCTCGCGGCGGCGCTTCGAGAAGATGCGCAACCCCTTCGTCGACCTCGAAACCGGCACGTCGCTGTACTTCCGCGACACCAAGGACTCGGCCGAGGCGGCGGCGCACGCGGCGGACAGCAAGGGGCTCAAGGGTATGGACAACGGCATCGACCTGTACAACGAGTACCGCATCGTGCCCGACCTGTACCCCGAGGGTTTCCAGTGGAAGCACAAGCTCAACACCGAGTACAACCAGTGGCGCTCCAACACGTGGCTGACGCCGGAGCTGATCCCGCAGGAGCACCGCGGGCGCTTCCTGTGCAACTTCCAGCTCAACATCGTCGCCTACGACATGCGGGTGGTCAAGTTCAGCCCCAAGGACCACCGCCAGTGGATCTACTGCGTGCTGTACGTCGGCAGCGGCAAGGGCATCGCGGGCTGGGGCCGGGCCGTCGCTCCGAGCACGAACGAGGCCCGCAACGCCGCCATCCGCGAGGCCTTCTCCAACATCATCGCGGTTGACCTCGAGCAGGAGGGCCCCATGTACCCGGTGCGCATCAACGCCGACGGCTCACGCGTGCTGCTGTATCCCGCGAAGCGCATCGTCGCCAACTTCCGCGTCGCGGACGTGCTCTGCGCCTTTGGCTTCCAGCACGCCGGGTGCCGCATCAACCTGCGGGCGGTCAACAACCCGCGCGCTCCGACGCACACGGTCGAGGGCGTCTTCGAGGCGGTCAAGGCGCTGCGTAGCGTCAGCGAGATCGCGGCGAGCCGCGGCAAGGTGCCGCACTCGCTCATCTACAACATCTATCCCTACCTCGAGGAGCTGCGGCGCCGCAAGGGTATGATGGCGATGCACCCGCCCGGCAAGGACGGCCTCATGATGGCCGACCGCGTCGTCGACAACCGCCTCCCGGACCACCTCAAGAAGGGCTACTACGACGACGTCTACTGGAAGGACTTCTTTGCCGGCAGCCGCGAGCACCTCAACGAGCCCAAGATGGGCCTCCGCGGGGACGAGATGCGCGCGCAGCTGGAGTCGGCGCAGCGCGCGCCGGCCAACCGCAGCAAGCGCCGCACCCTCGACGACGTCCTCAAGCGCCTCGGCAAGACCCCCAAGGACCTCGGCTCGCTGCCCATCGTCAATCCCCGGCTCGATGCGAAGCTCCCGACGCACATCAAGCGTAACTACCTTCTGCACTAGCTGCGGTAAAGGTATTTTCACTTTCTTCTTCTCACCTTAAAAAAAAAAAAAATCACAACAACAACACAAGCAACAAAGCAAACAGTCAGCAACAGAGTGCTGCAAGAAAAATAAAAAAAAAGTAGAATCGTGGAATGAGCACAGCTGTACACCTTGGTGCAAGGAGGAAAGTACCCTTTCAACCTGACTGGTGCATTTGACCTACTTGATTTACTTTCTGCTTTCATCAGCCTCTCAAATACTTAGATTAAATGAGCTTCATGTGATTCACCCCCCTCCCACCATTCTTTTCACGGTATCAACCCTTTTCGCCCCTACACCTTTTATTCAGTACCAGTAATACTCTTAATACTCCTCCCCAAAAGTACTGCATCACTCCACCAAGCATTTCGTCCCCCCCCCCTCCCTTGAATAACATCCACAAAAAAAAAACATGAAACGGACGGGAAGCAGCAGATTGAAGAAGGCGATCCAGGAGGATGCCGACGAGTACGTGCAGCAGCATCAGCAGGCGGGTGGCGCGCAGAGCCTCGGCTCGGAGCTCCTCACCGGCGAGCAGAGCCAGCAGCACACCTTCGCGCAGTGCGGGTTGTGCGAGGAGCTGTGCCAGGCGTGCGCCGAGGCGGGCTGGGCCGCCCCGACACGCATTCAGGCCGCGACGATCCCGGTGGTGGCCGAGGGGCGCGACATCATCGGTGTCGCGCAGACGGGTAGCGGTAAGACCGGCGCGTACGTGCTGCCGCTGGTGAACTGGCTCCTGACGCAGCCCAAGGCGCCGTACCTGTCGGTGCTGGTCATGGTCCCCACACGCGAGCTCGCGCAGCAGGTGACGGCGCAGTTCATCATGCTGGGCCGCAGCGTCGGCCTGCGCGTCGCGACGCTCGTCGGCGGCTCGGACATGGTCACGCAGGCGTGCGAGCTGAGCGCGAAGCCGCACGTGGTGGTGGGGACCCCCGGGCGCGTCAAGGACCACCTGAGCAACACCAAGGGCTTCAAGCTGGTGAAGCTGCACGCGCTGGTGCTCGACGAGGCCGACAAGATGCTCGACATGGACTACGAGAAGGAGATCGACGCGATTCTGGAGCACCTGCCGCACGAGCGTCTCACGATGCTCTTCTCGGCGACGCTCAGCACCAAGATCGACCGGCTGCAGAAGGCCTCGCTGCGCGACCCCGTGCTGCTGCAGGTGCACCGCAAGAACACCACCGTCGAGACGCTGACGCAGCAGTACATCTTCAGCCCCCCGTCGCAGATGCTCGCCCACCTCCACGTCTTCCTCGCCAAGGAGACGGGCCGCCACATCCTCGTCTTCTGCCGCAGCGCCGCGCTGGTGCACAAGATGACGCTCGCGCTGCGCATCCTCGGTCACCAGGCGCTGCCGCTCATGGGCCGCATGGACCAGACGAACCGCAACGTCGCCCTCTCCAAGTTCAAGGACGGCAAGGTGCGGGTGCTGGTGTGCACCGACGTGGCGCAGCGCGGCCTCGACATCCCCCACACCGACGTCGTCGTCAACTTCTCCCTCCCGGACCGCGTCGAGGACTACATCCACCGCGTCGGCCGCACCGCGCGCGCCGGCGCGAGCGGCAAGGCGGTCAACCTCATCAGCCAGTTCGACATTGTGCTGCTGCAGGCCGTCGAGAAGCAGACCGGCGTGCGCTGCTCCGAGTACCCCATCGTGGAGGCGGAGGTGCAGGCGGTGCTGCAGCGCGTCGAGGACGCGGAGCTCGAGGCGTCGCGGGAGATGCGCGAGCACGCGCAGCAGGAGAAGATCGCCAAGGAGCAGCACAGCATGGTCACCGCGCGCAAGGGGAAGCGCGACCGCGGCGACGCCGACATGGGCGCCGACGACGCGCGCCACAATGCGACCGACTTTGCGGCTCAGCGCATGCGCCGAGAGAATGAGGGGATCTTTGATATGACCAAGAAGCAGCAGCGCAAGTCGCTCTACGCCAAAAAGCGTGAGGCGCGCAAGAGCAGGCCGAGTTGAGCGTTTCTTGATTTATTTATGTTTTTTTTCATCTTGACATACATTAGCATTCGATTAAAGGATATTCCTCCCGCTATTTTGTGCTACACACACCACTCGTCCGAGTAATTAAAAGAAAAACAACAACAGCAACAACTCAACGAACGATTGCATTACCACTCTTCTGACTGATTTTGTAAAAAAAAAAAAAAAACATACACATACACACAACAACAACAACAACAACAAAGTCTGTATGTTTTAAAGCGGAGACAGAGTGATCATTGCGAAATGAAGTCTCTAACTTTCGAACCCCCCTCCCCTTTCCGATCTTCACGATTTTCTTGTTGTGAAAGCTGACATTTTGGTGCACCGTCCGCATCCTCTCTTCTTCTTTTTCTCTTCTCGCCATACTTTTTCCTCCCCCAAAACATACCAGAAACGCCAACAGTAATTTATCTTCCAAATCATTCGCCATTTTGCTTATTTGCGTGGCTCAACCGACCAACAGTGAACGGAATATTTAATCCCCCCCCCCCCCGACGAAGAATGGAGCACGACGGCGAGGGAGGCGGCAGGCGCAAGCGCGTGCGCCATCACCGCCCAAGTCGAAGCGCGAGGGAGAGGACGAGAATGCTCTTCAGCAGCACGAGGAGGCCGCCTCTGCCGCGGTAGCAGCGGCAGCATCGAACGAGGAGACGTACGACTCTCCTGCGCAGGAGGAGGAGGAGGCGGTGGCTCCTGTGCCGCCGCGTAAACGCCCGCGCCAGGAAGAGGCACCCGCCCGAGCAGGCAAGGGCGGCGAAGAGAGGCGTCACCAGCCGAGGGATTCGGGAGCTGACACTGGGCCGAGCGGCGCTGATAGCCACAAGCCCAAGGCAGACGAAAAGCCGTTTTACCTTGGCAAGAATGAGGCTCACAAAATCCCACTGGTGTCCGACTACCGCGAGCTGAACCTGAACCCCCACATCGTCACGGCTCTGCAGGAGGACTTCAAGTTCAAGGAGCTGACCGGCATTCAGGGCCGCTGCATTCCCGCGGCGCTGCAGGGGCGCGACCTGCTGGCGGAGGCCAAGACCGGCGCCGGCAAGACCCTCGCCTTCCTCATTCCCATCGTCGAGCTCATCTCGCGTTCCGGCTTCCGCCCGAGCAACGGGACCGCCTCGATCATCATCGGCCCCACGCGCGAGCTCTGCCTGCAAATCGAGGGTGTGCTGCTGCGGCTGCTCAAGCACTTCAACGGCTCCATCACCTTTCTGTGCTGCATCGGCGGGCAGAACCGCAACCAGGAGACCTTCAAGCTCACCAAGGGCATCATGATCGTCGTCGCGTCGCCGGGGCGGCTGCTGGACCACCTCAAGCTGACCACCGACTGGCACACCAAGAACCTGCTGACGCTGGCCGTCGACGAGGCCGACCGCGTCCTCGACAACGGCTTCGAGGAGGACATGCGCGAGATTGTGTCGCTGCTGCCGCGCAACCGCCAGACCTTTCTCTTCTCGGCGACGCAGACGACGCGGGTCGAGCAGCTCGCGCGCATCTCCTTCCACCGCCCCCCGGTCTTCATCTCGATGAAGAGCAAGAAGGACAAGGCGACGGTGGACACGCTGGAGCAGGGCTACGTGCTCTGCCCCAGCGAGCAGCGCCTGCTGGTGCTCTACAAGTTTGTGCAGAAGAACCTCAAGAAGAAAGTCATCGTCTTCTTCAGCAGCCGCAACAGCGTCGTGTTCCACAGTGAGCTCTTCAACTACGCCAACGTGCCGTGCATCGCCTTCCACGGGAAGCAGAAGCAGACGCAGCGCACCACCACCTACACGCAGTTCTGCAACGCCCCCAGCGGCGTGCTCTTCACCACGGACGTGGCGGCGCGCGGCCTCGACATTCCCAAGGTGGACTGGATCGTGCAGTTCGACCCCCCGGACGACCCTGTCAAGTACATCCACCGCGTCGGCCGCACCGCGCGAGCCGGCCTCGTCGGCAACGCCATCCTCTTCCTGCTGCCGCAGGAGAAGGCGCTGCTCAAGTACCTCTACGAGGACACCAAGGTCGAGGTGAGCGAGTACGAGTTCAACCTCGCCAAGATCAAGGCGGAGCTGCAGGAGAAGCTCGAGTCGCTCGTCAACTCCAACTACTATCTGCGCAAGTCGGCCCGCGAGGCGTACGAGGGCTACCTGCTCAGCTACAGCAGCTACCAGCTCAAGAGCGTCTTCAACGTGCAGCAGCTCGACCTGGCGCTCGTCGCGCGCGGCTTCGGCCTCAGCGAGCCGCCCCCGGTGCGCGTCGACCTCTCGCAGTCGGCCGCCAACACGAGCAAGAAGAGCCGCCGCGAGTTCCAGGGCATGCGCAACGTCCGCGACGCCAAGCGCAGCCGCGCCAACCAAGAGTCGCTCTCCAAGCGCCACCAGAACATCAGCGGCGAGTGGAACTGAGGCGTTCTCTCCTGCTTTCATTTTTCTTTTCTTCCTCTTGTGTTTTTGTTTCCCGTTTAATACACATTATCCCATAACTCCTTTTCAATGTGCCCCCTCCCCTTAATTCTTCAAAAAAAAAAAAGAGAATGAAATAGACATGAAGAGAGAAAGAGAGAAAGAGAGGAAATAATTAAAAAACGAATATCCTGCTAGTGAATCTATTAAGCAAGCTGCGTGGAGTAGAAGAAACGCTTTTATGATGTGCGAACCCGCGGATATATTGAAACTCTTGTTCATTATTGTGTTGACTTTGCTATGCCGATAGTACAACGATTACTCGAAAGAGTGGCCTCAATTCCATATGTTTTTTTTTTCTTTTTGTATCTCCCTTCTCCTCTTCTACCTCACATATACATATATTTTCGTCCATAGCCACTGGACAGAAACAAGCCTAGTCGGAGCGCCTCCAGCGGGCATAGCACTCCTTTCTCCCGTATTTTCCCTTTTTTCTCTCTCTTTTTTCCCTTCTTGTGCCCCTCTTTCTATTCAAGAGAGCAAGTATTCACCCTCCCGACTAAACTCTGAGTATCGAGGGAAAGAAAGGAGGAAGAGACGAGGAAAGAAGGAGATAGAGAGAAAACAAGGGGGCGTAGCACTACTCATCCCACCCCCTCCCGTATTTAAAAGAATTGGAAAAAAAAAACAATAGTGACCTTTCTGTTAGTAGATTTTACTTGTTGTCCTCCTCTTTTCCTTTTTTTTTTCATAGAGCCACTGGCCTTGTATAGATATTATTATTATCATTATTACGCTTTCTTTACTCCCCTGCCACTTCTTTGAGAGAGAGAGAGGGAAGAGTGGTCTGGCTAGCACGGCAGCGATAGATTCTCTCCGTATTCCGCTTGGCCTCATCCACGCTGCATCTTATTCCTCGCACACTTTTCTTCACATTTTTTTTTTTTGCTTTTCCAAACATAAAAAACTCGTTCCGTTTAAATTCCCTTCCTTCTTTCCTATTTTAGTCATCGAGTATGAGTGGTCGACAAGTAGCCTCCTCATCTCGGTTACCTTCCGCGTCCAAGAGAGAATCGCACGTGGCGGGCCAACAGAGCTCCTCTAGGCTCAACTCCACAGCACTGGTTGAGACGGCGTCGTCTTCGTTACTCAACACATCCTGCAGCACTCGCAGAGGCGCCAGCACAACCGTTGTTGGAAAAGGAGCCGCCGCAACGGCGACGAACAGCGGCAGCAGCAGCAGCAGTAGCAGAGAGCACAAGGAGCGGAGCAGCGAAAACGCGCCCGCCTCCTCCGCGTCGCACCACTACCTGAGCTCCTCGTCTGGCCAGACAGCGTCCACGCGCACCACGCAGCGACACAACGACGAGAATGACACCGGCGTGGAGGAGAGAGGGGAGGATTTGACGGACCGCGCGGGCGGGTCGACCAAGTTTGTGACGGAGGGCATGGTGGGCAGCAAGCGCACGCGCTCGACGGCGAAGATGCCGCCCAGCAACAACGTCTCGCCCCGCGCGACGCGCCTGAGACGGGTGGAGGCGGCGCCGGGGTCGCCGTTGGAGGACCGGTCCAGACGAGGGCGAGCGGACAACTCCGAGACAGGACACGGTGAGGGCGTGGACGCGTCAGCATCAGACCCCGACCCGGAGGAGGAGGAGGACGGGGAGGAGTACCCGGGCGGCAGGGAGACGAAGAATAAGCTGCTGGAGGATCTGAATGCGGCCGCGAGCCCGCGGGAGCGCGCGTCGCCTTCCCCGGCACCGCCGCCCCGGCGCGCGGCGGTCGTTCTCGCCTCCACCCCTGCGTTTCTCCGGCACAAAGGGAAGCCCGGCAGCAGCCTCGGGGCGGTGTCGCCGGCGGTACAGGGACAGCAGCCGGTGGCCGACGCCACGCCGACGCCGCTGGGCTCCTCGCTGCTCCGCGGCTTCTCGCACCTGCGCCAGTCGCTGACAGGCTCGCGCCAGCCGCCGCCGCCGACACCGCCGCCCCCAACCGCCTCGCGCTCGCCCGCCGTCGACACCAACCAGCGGAACGACAATCGCAACGAATCCGCTCTGGTGGCGGCCGCCGCCGCCATGGGCCTGTCACCCGGTTTCTCCCCGATCGCGCCCAGCGGGCAGGCGCGGGGCGGCCGCGGCCGCCATCAGCGTCGGGAGCCGTCCTCGAGCCTGGTCCCTCGTCCCTCGGCTGTCTCGATGTCCTTCCAGGAGCAGGCCCTCGACTTTCTGCGAGCAACGACACACGTGGGGTCCGCCCAGCGCAGCAGCGGCAGCCAAACCGCCGCCCGCAACAGCGGCTCCTCCTCGTCCCCGCGCGTCGCAAGCGCTGGCGCCGTTAACAGTGCCGGCCCAGCCCCCCTGTTTCGACCGCCCTCGGCCGTCGCGCCTCCGCAGCCTGGCAGCGCCGCCCGCGGCTCGTCGTCGTCGGAGCACGAGGACCTGACAATGCCGCCTCCTGGTGAGGAACCGCCGGCAACTAGCCGCAACGGGGGCGGCAGTGGCGGCGGCGGCGGCGGCGCGCCGTTGCGTGTGTCACACCTCAGTGCCAACCTGGCGGAGGTCATCTCGGCCTCCCGCGTCAGCCTCCGGTCGAGCCTCGCGGCGGCAGCGGCGGCGGCCCAAGCCACACGCGATGCCGACAGCCGTAGCAGCAGATCGCGTGCACCGCTGTCGGCCGCCGACAACACACAGCGCTACTCCGACGCTCGCGCGAGCCTCAGCACACTGCCAGAGCCGGACCTGTCGCCCATCCTCCCCCGCCACCGCCGCGGGGCGGCGGGCGCCAACAACGCCACCGCCTCCCGCAGCCAGCTGCCCCCTCTGCCGGAGGCGGGGCCCCGGTACCGCAGGGCTGCGCCGAGCCCCAGCGGCGAGGACAACGGGAGCAACGCAGACGGCAACGCCGCTGTCGGTGGTGGCGGCGGTGGCTACGGGCGCGCAAGGGGAGGATACGATGACACCCCCAACAGCGACGATACCGGCGGGCGGAGCACGGTGTCGTCGGACTACTTTTACCTTGCCAGCGCCCGGGCTAGCGCGGATGCCGCCGCTGCCGGTGGCCGCAGTGGGGACACGCACCGAGGCAGCGGCGGCGGCGGTGGCGGCGTCCGCCATCGTCCGCGTCTCACGTTCGGCCGCGTCTGCCGCAGCCTCTGCGCGTGGCTATGGGTGCTGCTGGCCGCGCTCGTCGTCGCCTCGCTGGCGTGGCCGCTGGTGGCGGTGCCGCGGCTGTCCACCGACCCGGCGCTGGCGCTGGTGCGGATGTACGTGAACTCCGTGCCGGAACTGCACAGTCTGTATCAGGTGCCGGCGGCGTCGCTCACGCAGGCGGAGGCGGGCAAGCTGCAGCTGCGGCTGCTGAGTGAGGGCGTCGAGCGCCTGGAGCGCGCCACCGCACACCTGCAGCCGCCGCCGCCCCACACCGCCTCCGCCGACGAGGACGAGGACGAGGACGACGCCGCGGACGGCGCGCAGCGGAGACGGCGGCGACAGCACGGCGCGCGTGACAGTAGCCGATCAGACAGCTGGTGGGACGCAGCGCCGACAGGAAACACCCCGCCCTCCTCCTCCTCCTCCTCCTCTTTTGCCAACAGCAACGGCAAGGGAGCGGCACAGCGGCCGCCCATGTCGGCGGCGGCGCGGCGGTTGCACTACACCCGCATGATATACGCGTACATGGCGCTGCAGCAGACGACACTCCTGTACGCGCGCAGCCGCGACCGCAGCCTGTGGCGCCGGTGGGTCGCCTTCCCCGCGGCGGACGTGTGGCACTACGCCGTGCGGCGGCAGGGCCTCTCCCACCTCGCGCGCGCCGACCTCCAGGAGGTCCTCGACCGCGTCGCCTGCGCCGTCGCGGCCGCCACGCAGACGGAGCTGCTGCCGTTTCCCACGGTGCCGTTTGTGGAGCAGGAGATGCGGTGGCGCGCGCAGAATGGCTACCGCGGCGCGGCGGGAGGGTACGGCGACCGTGGCGACGACGACGACGACGACGACGACCCGAATGCGCACCTGTTTCCGTCCGCGCGCCGCCGTCGGTATCGGCCCGCGTCGTGGGGAGGTCGGGGCGGCGGCCGCGTCAGCGCCTTCGCCGCACGGCGCCACCAGATCGCCAAGATGAAGCCCGAGTGGTCCAGCGCCATCTACCTGGAAACGCTCCTCGACTACATCCGCGGCGAGGTGCAGGAGGCTGCGCGACAGTACGTGCAATAACCTACTCGTTAAAACAGCATCAACAACATCAAACAAACAAACAAAAAAACAAACGATAATGTGTTTATTTTTTTCTCTACTACTGTGATTCTTCATTCTGCTTCCTTTTTTTTTGTTTATTTTTGCATCTTTTCGTGTTTTTTTTTTTCCCCCGCTCAGATTAAAGCGCATCACTTAACCTTGTTCATCTGATTTCCTTCAATAAACGATTCTAACATGTGTAGTATTAACGCACAAAACTCTTTATTTTTTTGTTCCGTGCCTTTTTCTTTTTGTTTTCTGCTGTTAAAATCTTCTTTTCTCATCTCGAAAGAAAGCTGCTATCTATTCAACGTACAACGCTTTTATTTTTATTTTTTCACCATGCACACGTACACCCCTCTCACTTGCTCCTTCCATAATCCACCCACTTTTATTCAGATCAAATAGCGAAGTTTGGGACAGTTGTAGCGAGAACAGCGGGAGCATCAACCTTAGTTCCTTTTCTCTTTCTCTCTCTCTCTTTCCACATCAACTGTACAGAAGATACATTTTTTTTTTCACTACTATTCATTTACACTAGAATTCTTGGTGACGTATCTTCTTAGAAACACCACCACCGACAACAACAACAACACCGTATCCCCCTCCCTCTCTCCCCTTCCCTTCCTACGATGTCAATGAAGCCGGTGAGCATGACGGCCTTCTTGGCACCGAACACGGTGCAGGTGCCGCAGGCGGGCGAGGTGGCGGAGGACCGCCGCCCGACACTGCTCGAGTCTGGGAGGGAGCTCGTGGACGTGCGCATTGGCGCGACGGAGCCGGCGCTCTTTTACCGCATCCCGGTGCCGGAGCCGCTGCTCGTCACGATCGACTTCCAGGAGTTCAGTCAGACGAGCAGCTGCGCTCTCTTCCTGAGCCCCGTGGACGCCCACCCCAGCGCCGAGACGGCGACGTGGCAGCTGCTGTCGCCGGAGCCGCGCAAGCAGTTCTGCATCCACCCCGCCGACGAGAGCTACCAGCTAGGCGACATGTACCTCGCCGTGCGCTACCTGGAGCACAACGGCAACACCTTCTTCCGCCTCAGCATCCGACTGCAGGGCGACTTTATGGGGATGTGGCTGCGGCGCTCCGTCTTCCCGACACCTGCGGCGCCGCCGTCGGCCGTCGGCGGGTCCGCGCGCGGCGGCCTGAGCTTCCTGAGCACCACCCTGGGCACCGCCAACTCGCACCACAACCAGACCCAGCACCAGCACCAGCAGCCGCAGCCAAACGGGGTGGGGTCGTCGCGGGGCTCGCTGCTGGTGAAGACGTCCTCGGCCGCGGGCGCCATGGGGGCGACGACCGGCTCGGACAACTTGGCGGCGCACAACGAGGCCAGCGCGGGCGGCGCCGTGTCCTGCAGCTCGCTCTACATTGGGCACTGGCGCGGCGCGCAGCGGGACGGCCGCGGCGTGTGCTTCTACGCGGTCACCGACGAGGCGGAGGCGCTGCTGGAGAAGCAGCCGCTCTCGCTGATCCGCGCCGCCTACGAGCGGCCCTACGTCGCGTGGTCGGCCAACAGCATCCCGATCCCGATGGAGGCCGTCACCGGCGCGCCGCTGGACGAGAACGGGCTCTCGGCGCTGAGCGGCATCGGCAGCCTCGCCGAGATCGAGAGCGGGTGGGACATCATCCCGCTCCCGCACGAGGGCGTCGAGGTGTACGACGGGCAGTGGCGCGGCGGGTGCAAGCAGGGCGTCGGCGTCTACCAGTGGCGGGACCGCTCGTACGTTGGCGAGTGGGTCGGGGGGCTGCGCGAGGGCAAAGGGACGCAGGTGAAGGCCGACGGCAGCTGGTACCAGGGCAGCTGGTACCACGACCGGCGGCACGGCTACGGCGAGGCGCTGCTGCTGCCCTCGGGCACCCTGTACCGCGGCCAGTGGGTGAGCGGGCTGCGCGAGGGCGAGGGCTCGCTGCAGTACCCCGACGGGACCGTCATCTACGGCGTCTGGGCCGCCGACGTCGTGCGGCGGCAGATCCGTGCCGAGTACGTTGACGGCACCGTCTACGAGGGCGAGTGGACCGGCGACAAGCAGCACGGTGACGGCGTGCTGCGCGACCGCAGCGGGTGCGTGCACCGCGGCACGTGGCGCGACGGGAAGCGCGAGGGCTCCGGCGTCGTCGAGTTCCCCGACGGCGTCGTCTTCCGCGGGACGTGGGAGGGCGACAAGGAGACGGGCGGCGCCTACCACTTCCCCAACGGCGACGTGTACACCGGCGAGTGGGATGCGACGCGCATGTGCAGCGAGGGCGTCGGCAAGTGCGTCGCGGCGCGCGGGGACGTCTACGAGGGGACGTGGCACGCCGGCAAGCGGCACGGCTTCGGCACCATGGCCTACGCCGACGGCTCGCACTATGAGGGCGGGTGGGAGGGCGACAAGCGCAGCGGCACCGGCACCCTGCGCGACAAGGAGGGCGTCTACGAGGGCAGCTTCGAGGACGACGTGCGCTCCGGCACCGGCACGCAAAAGTCCCCCGACGGCTCCTTCTACACGGGCGGCTGGCGCTTCAACTTCCGCTCCGGTCACGGCGTCCTCTACGACGCCGCCGCGGACATGACCTACGAGGGCGTCTTTCTGTCGGACCGCCTGCAGGCGGAGGGCAAGTCGACCAAGAACGCCACCAACGAGACGTACGAGGGGACGTGGCTCGACGGCTTGCAGCAAGGCCACGGCACGCAGACGCTCCCCAACGGCGACGTGGTGCGCGGCGTGTGGCACCGCGGCGTCCCGCAGGACGGCGCCATCGAGTACGACGGCGTCGACGGCAGCCGCTACGTCGGCGGGTGGACCAACGGCGAGCGTAGCGGGCGCGGCACGCAGACCAACCCCGACGGCTCCGTCTACGAGGGCGAGTGGCGGGCGGGGAAGCGCCACGGCCGCGGCCGCCTGACGCGCGCCAACACCGAGTCGATCGAGTGCGAGTGGAACGACGGCGAGATGGTGGACGGCGCTGACGGCACCGTCACGTTTGTGGATGGCAGCGTCTACCGCGGCGACCTCGTCGGCGGCGTCCCGCACGGCCGCGGCACCCTCACCTACCCCGACGCCACCGTCTTCAAGGGGAAGTTCGAGGAGGGCATCTACATCTTGTGATCGGCCCGGATTGCTCTTGTCGCACCCTCTCCCCTCTTTTTTTCGTTTCAACTCTTTGCTTTTTGATTATTGCGTGTACACTAGAGGATTTACCATTCTGCTGTCCCCGCCCAAGCACCCACACAGGCTCTCTCGCTCTCTCTCTCTCTCTCTCTCTCTCTTCATGTAAAAAAAAAAATGACACTTACCACGGATCTTTTTGGATTTCGAAAATACGTGCAAATGCACACACTCACTCTTATTTACGAAGAAAAACAACAATAACAACACACACAATGTATCTTGTCATCCTATCATTGTAAATCAAATACGCGAGGCCACGAAAATGTACCAGCGAGCGCTCCGATCTTCTTCTTTTTTTATTTTTTAAAACTATTTCGCTTTGTGATATTTCAACAATCTCTCTATTTGCCCGCGCCAACCGTCAAATCTTTCTGTCCCTCGTCCTCTATTTGTGTTCCCCGAAAGCGCGCACACAGTGTGCTGCCAATCATCTTCTTGTCTTTAGTTTACCCAAAAAGAGAATTGAGAAAGTTACGCGTTTTCTCGAAACATGCCGACCCAGCCGAAACTGCTTAATCTAGATCTGTACTACCGCGGTCGAGGTCTCTCGCCCTACGCACGTAGCGACTCCGACATCGACGCCGCATCGGAAGACACCGCCGCCCCACCGTTGCCTGAAGCAGATGGTACTCTGCACACCACCGCCGGCAGGTGTCGCGATTGCGAGCAGACTGCTGCCGCTGTTGACGACAACAAGGAGAACATCAGGAGCAACACCAGGAGAGACACAGACGACAGTAGCAGTAGCAGTGGTGCGGGGCCGGGTTGTGGGGACAGCACCCATTCCCATGCAAACAAGGGTGGCGGTGGGCGCCTAGGAACTTCGGGTTTGAATGAATCCCACTGGGGACCTGAACGGCGTGAATGCGAGACATACGTCACGGGCGCGCATTTGGCTTCATCAGAACCCGACGGTGAGTTCGGCGAACACAAGTATGACCAATGCAACACACGTACTACAGACGCAGCGGCACCCGGTGCTAGTGAGGCAACAGCAGAGGCAGCGGTACCCCCGACGGCGGCGCGTTACGCGGCGATGCGCAGCGGGTACGAGGAGGTGCGGGTGTACCTGCACCAGCTGGACGCTCTGCGCGCCGAGTGCGACGCCCGCGGCGCCTTCCTGGAGGCGCAGGCCTGCATGGACCGCATGCGCGACGTCAACGCGCGCTTCTGCTGCCGCCTCCGCGACGACAGCGCCGCCCTCGCGCGCCGCATCCGCGGGCTGCTGGCCGCCTCCACGCGACGGGCGGAGGCGGCGGTGCGGGCGCGGTATGAGAAGGACAGGGCCGAGCTGGACCGCGTGCTGGCGGTGCGTCTGCGCGAACTGGAGGGCCAGCACAACCGCCAGCTGCAGGCGGCCGAGGCGAGACAGCGCGCTGCCCTCTGTGCGCAGCGCAAGGCCATCGCCGGTGCAGGCGGTGCAGCAGCCGATGGCGCACTCGACTCGTGCAAAGGCGAGACGGACGCGGGGCTGCGGGCGCTCGCACGGGAGGTGGCGGCGGCGCGCGACGAGCGGAGGTACGCGGAGGCGCGCCGCGCGTCTGCGCCGCTCCGGCGGAGGCGCGGCGGCGGGCGGCGGGGACGGCGCGGCGCGACGGCGCGAGCGAGCGGGAGGCGCTGCGGCGGCGCTTCGCCGAGGACGTGTCGCGCCTGGAGGCGGAGGTGGCGAGCCGGGCGGCGGCGCTGGCGGAGCGGCGGGACGCGGAGTTGGCCGGCGTGCGCGGGGACCGCTGGGAGGTGCTGGCGGAGATGCAGCGGCTGTGCGACACGCTGCGCGACAAGGTGGACACGCTGATGCGCCGCACCGTCGAGACCCACGTGCGGGACCCGCTGGCGCTCGGCACGCAGCTCTACGGCGTCGGCCAAGTCATTCTCACCCTCTACGACGGCGTCCGTAACTACTGATGCACCAACGATTTTTGCTTTTTCTCTTCTCTCTTTCACTGTCCATGTACCATTTCTTCTTCTTTTTTTCCCGTTTTACATTCACCTAGATCTTAGACTCTGCAAACCATTCTAAACATATGAAACAGCAAATGCATCGAATGAAAATGTGAAGAAAGCCTGCCTGTACACAGCGTAATGGTTTTGTGACTGGTCAATTTGAAAAACATAAAGAATCGTTGTTGCTGGTATATTATGTTGTAGAACTCTTGCCCATTTCGCTCATTTTTCTCTCGCTCTCACTTCTTTTTGCGCTACCGCTCAAACAGCACCAACATTGCCAACCGACAACTACACAGAAACGAAGGAGGAAGCCGAATATCACACAAAACTTCAAATCTCTTTCCCCTCCTCCCCGTATCACAAACAGGACACGATGGGCATTGCAGGTTTTTTCAGATGGCTGCAGAACGACTACGGCGAGTGCATCGCCAACGTGCCGCCGGAGGTGATCGAGGCGGCGCTGAAAGGGGAGGCGCTTCCCCGCAGCGGCGTCCCTCCGAACCAGCAGTTTGACAACTTCTACATTGACATGAACGGTCTCATCCACCCGTGCTGCCACGACACGCAGCCGCTGCCGGAGCCCACGTGCGAGGAGGAGATGTTCTCGCGCATCTTCAACGAGATCGACCTCCTCGTCAAGATCGTGCAGCCGCGCAAGGCGCTCGTGCTCTGCGTCGACGGGGTCGCGCCGCGCAGCAAGATGAACCAGCAGCGCAGCCGCCGCTTCCGCGCGGCCGAGGAGCGGCACGCGGCCGACGCGATGGCGGAGGAGTGCGCCGACCTCGTCGTGAGCGAGTACGGGCTGCCGCGGCCGGAGCTGCGCCGCAAGTGGGACCACAACGCCATCACGCCCTACACGCGCTTCATGGAGCGTATGGCCAAGGCGGTGGAGTGGTTCATCGTGCGCAAGCTCAACACCGACGAGGCGTGGCGGCACTTGACGGTCGTGTTCTCCGACGCCCACGTGCCTGGGGAAGGGGAGCACAAGATCATGGAGTACATCCGGAACCTGCGGGTGCAGCCCGGGTACGACCCCGAAACGCGGCACGTGATCATCGGCATGGACGCGGACCTCATTTGCCTGGGTCTCTCGACCCACGAGCGGCACGTCAGCATCCTGCGCAACCAGCTCAGCGAGACCTACACCCCCGTCTCCAACTCCTTCTGCTACTTTGACCTGGAGCAGTACCGCGGGCTGCTTCGCCAGGACTTTGAGAACCTCCCCAGCGGCTTCGACTTTGAGCGCGTCGTCGACGACTTTATCTTCCTCTGCTTTTTTGTCGGCAACGATTTCCTGCCCCACATCCCACTCATCTCGATCCGCACCAAAGGCATCGAGCTGATGCTGGACCACTACGTGCGCGCCTTTGCCCAGCACGGCTACCTCACCGACGCGGGCGAGGTCGACTACGACCACCTCGCCATCTTTTTCGAGAACTTCATCAAGCGCTCGCTGGACAAGCTCAAGACCGAGTACAAGAACTACGTCGCGCGCAGACCGTTCACCAAGAAGCGCGTCGAGGAGCGCGTGCGGTCGATACGCGAGACGCTGACGCGCACCGTGAAGGACCGCCTGCCCGACGGCAGCGACGCGCATCAGGTCGCCGCCAAGGCGCTCCAGTGCCTCACGTCGGAGAAGAGGGAGCGGGCGAACTTTGTGCAGGACAAGCAGATCCTCTCCTTCTCCTACGCCTCCGCCGACTTCCGACTGTCCTACTACCGTGACAAGTTCGGCTGGGACCCGGCGCGCGACCGCGACGAGTTTGAGCGCCGCGTGCGGGAGTGCTGCCGGCAGTACCTGCGCGGCGTGCAGTGGGTGATGCGCTACTACACCAAGGGCTGCCCGTCGTGGCAGTGGTTCTACCCGTACCACTACGCCCCGCTGCTGGAGGACCTCGCCGCCCTCCGCCGCGAGGACGTGGACACCGCCATGACCCTCGGCAGCCCCACGCACCCGGTGGCGCAGCTGCTCGCCGTGCTGCCGCGCGACAGCAGCGCCCTGCTCCCCAAGGAGTTCCGCGCGGCCGTCCTGGACCCCAAGTCGCCGCTGGGGCCCTTCTACACGGAGAAGGTCGACTGCGACTTCACCGAGGCCAGCTTCGCCTACGAGGGCGTGCTGCTGCTGCCCTTCTACGACGGCGACGACCTCCGCCGCGCCGCCCAGAGAGTCGCGCCGCTCCCCCGCGACGAGGGCCGCACGCTCATCTTTTGCCACGACGCGAACCCGCTGGCGCCGCAGCTGGAGGCGCTTCTGGACGCGGCGGAGAGGGCCCGCCCAGACGCCGAGACGGAGAATGAGGAGGAGGAGGACGCCGCGACGGACGCGGCCAACACCGCAGAGAGAGTGCGGGCCCCAATCAGTCGCGAAATCGCGCAGTCCTTTCCTCTGGGCGGTGTCGTGGAGCGCCTGCCGAAGCCGCTGTTTCCGCTGAATGCGCCGGCCCGCTGCCCCGACGCACGCTTCGTAAAGTACTGCGGTGACGGCGACGACACGAAGCCGGTCGCGAAGAACGCCGTCCACGTGTTTAGCTACGAGCTGAGCACGGTCGTCGACTACAAGCAGGCGCTGCTGGATGCCGAGGTGGGTGAGCGGAGCCCGCAGCCGAAACGGCTGCGTTCGAACTCTCCGAAGGACGGCGACGCAGCCACAGCGAAGAAGAAAAAGAAGAATAGCAGCAGTAGCAAAGAGGGCACGACTGCCCAGTCCGCGGAAGGCATCAGAGAGGAGTGTGTCTCCCGCTAGCACCACCAAAAAGAGCAAGACTAACAGAGAAGAAGGAGAAGTCTGCCAAGAGGGAGGACACCAAGGGCCCGAAGAGTAAACAGACGACAACCACAGCGTCCGCGACCCCCAATAGCAGTAAGAAGAAGGCGAGCAAGAACAAGAAGAAGAATACTGAAAAGCAAGTGACAACTGAACAGAGCGATACGGCTGAAACCACAACCGCTTCATCGACGTCTCGCAACCCCAAGACGCCCAAACAGAAAAAGAGTCGGACGAACAAAAATAACACTGCTGCCCCCTCGTCGTTGTCTGCTAGTGCTGGTGCTGCTGCTGCCTCCAAGACGAAGAAGCAGAAAGACAAAGAGAAGCAGACCAAGTCGATCACCGCAGCTGCCAAGTCGCCTGCATACGCCAAGCGTGAAAAGAAGAAGAATACCAAGAAAACATCCCACAAGGCGGGCAAGTAGCGCGAGGCAACTGAACCTCCTGCCGAGTCTCCCTACTGATAGATTTAGAGCAGCACTTTCCATCTTCAGAATATTTTTGCCATTTTCCCCTCCTCTCGATCTTCCGTCATCGCACCTAATTATTGCTTTTTTTTCCTCCCTCTTTTTTTTCTTTCATTTCATCGATTAACTTACATCCGACATACTTCGTTCCGAAGGTATTAATAATAGTAATATAATTCTGACTAGCGTTAAAAAAAAATGTTCCCACGACTCTGCTCTTTTTTTCTTTTCTCATGCGTCCTGTGCAATCATCTGGAACAACTCCAGCCTCAACGTCAACGCACAACATATACACCACATATCCTGTCTCCCCCCCCCCCCCACAACACACACACATACGCTCAAATCACACTCGCAAGGGTACATGCGGAAGCAAATAAAAGAAGCCTATTGAAATTGATTCGAAAGCATCTCTCTTTTTTTTTCCATTTCAGGTTACAAAACATCTCTCCTCCCTCCCTTTTTCTTTCCTCTAACCCAGGATGAGCAGTACCGGGGCAAATAGCGTCAGCGAGGCTCAGCCGACGATAAACATCTACAACGCGCTGCGCCGCACACGCGCGCAGGAGCTGTACGATGCCGCCATTGTGCACATGCAGAACAACTTGCTGGACGACGCCGTGCTGCTCTTTGCCGAATCGTCCTTCTTCGCGCCCGACAACGCCAACCCCCTCGTTGCGCAGGCCGAGTGCTACGTGTTCATGTGCGATCTGCAGAGCGCCGTGCGCTGCTACCGCCAGGCGCTGTGGCTGCTGCAAAAGGCGAAGAAGCGCCGTGCGGAGGCTCGCAAGTCGGTGGCGGCGAGCCAGCGAGGAGACGAGAACATCAAATCTCAGCGCGGCAGCACAAAGCCGGATAACAAGCCCCCCAAGAAGCAGCCGCTGTCGTCCTCCTCCACCCTCCCTGGCGACGCCGACGACCGGCAGGGCGACGATGTGGCCAACGGTCCTGACGGCGGCGTCGCGTACCCGCCGGTGAACGCGAACGGGCAGAGCGAGACGGAGGCCTTCATGGACGACTCCACCATCGACCTGCGGGCGCTGCGGCGGCGGCTGGTGGGCTTGCTGGACGCGCTGGGGCTCGCGGCGTACCGCATGGCCGACTTTGTGCAGGCGCTGCGCTTCGCCGACGAGGCGGCGGAGCTTGTGGGGACCGCGCACCCCAACGGCGCCGTCGACCTGCACCGCTGCATCTACCTGATCGCGCTCGAGCGGGAGGAGAAGGCCGAGTTCGCGCTGGAGCTGCACCTGCGCTCCTTCCCCGCGCACCGCACGACGACCGTCGCGATGCTGGTGCAGCTTTATTGCAAGCGCCAGGCGTTCCGGGAGGCGCGGCAGCTGATGGAGGCCGAGGAGGGCCCGACGGTGGCGCGCGCCAGCGAGACGCTCACCGTCGCGCGCCACATCTTCAACGAGCTCTACGGGCGCTACCGCGACAAGGCCCTCGAGCGCAACGACAAGGGCACCATCAGCAGGTGCATCGAGGTGTTCCCCAGCGACGCCGAGCTGCTCTTCGCGCGCGCCAAGATCCTCATCGCGGAGGGGCAGCACAAGCGCAGCGTCAAGGACCTCTTTCGCGTCATCAAGGAGAGCAACGGCGCGCACAAGGAGGCCGTCGAGATGATGACGACTGTGCTTTTTCAGATCGGCTCCTCCCTCGACGGCGAGGAGGGGCTGCGGGAGGCGGTGTCCTACTACTCGGAGTCGCTCAAGTGGCGCGGCGACAACACCAACGTCCTGCTCGCGCGCGCCGACTGCTACGTGAAGCTGCAGGACTTTGTCAACGGTCTCGCCGACTACAACGCGATCCGCAAGCTGGACCCGGAGGACACCGTGGCGCGCCGCCGCATCGCCTTCTTGCACGACATGTGGGGCCGCAAGCTGTACGCGGAGGGCGACCTGCCCGCGGCCGAGAAGGAGTTCACCAACGCGATCCTGACGGACGACACGGAGCCGTTGTTTTACCAGCACCGCGCGCTCTGCCGCTTCGACATGAACGAGCCGCGCTTCGGCTTGCGCGACGTGCTGTCGTGCCAGCAGCTCAAGCCGGCGGACCCCAAGATACGGGCCTTCATTGTGCGCTACCTCGGCACCGACGCCGTCCCCGACACGACGCACCAAAGCAAGGAGGCGCGCGGCGACAAGGACCTCATCGAGTACAACGACAAGGGCGAGCCGCGGCTGCGGCGCCCCAACGTCCCCGCCAGCTCCGTCGCCGCCTCCAAGCGCGCTGTCGCGCTCTTTGGACAGCCCAGCGCGCGCATCACCAAGGCGCAGCAGCAGGCCGCCTCCGCGCGCGAGGCGAGACCCGGCCTCGGCGCCGCGTCCCCGCGCGCACCGCGCCCGAGACGGGGACAGGAGCCGACGCACACCGGCGCCGTCGGCAAGGGCTTCTTGACGTACAAGGACTTTGTCATGCAGCAGCAGCAACAACAAGAGCAAAGGCAGAAGCCTCACGCGGCGACGGCGCGGGTCGGCGGCACGGGCGATCTGTTTGTCGCCGTCTCCGGGCGCCGCACGAACATCCACGACCGCGGCGAGCTGCCCCAGCCGGTGCCCAAAGAGTCCTCTCTCTTTGCCGACAAGAATGTGCGGCGCCCGCCAGCCGCTTCCGGCGGCCGCCGCCCGGGCGAGACAGCCGAGGAGCAGCGGCAGCGCGAGGACGACGAGGTTGAGCAGCTCCTGGCCGACGCGCAGGCTCTCGAGGAGGGTGCCGAGGCGCCGCCGCAAAAGAGTCAGGAAACTCCGGAGACGTCGGCGGCAGCGGACCCACTGGCGTCTGATGCTGCCGCTGCGGAAAGCACTCCGCACTCTCCCCCGGCCACGTCCGCCGTTGAGGCTGCTGCCTCGTAGCCCGCGCCCTTTCAGCTTTGCTGTACATTTTGTATGTGATTTATTTCTTTTTTTTTTCCAGCTCCTCTTCTTTCGGTAGGTAGATAGGTAGTGAGCTTCCTTTTGCATTGCTTTCCACTATGAGTTTTTTTTTCTTCCTCCTCTGCTGTCTCCCACGTTTTGTTTTCCTCCTATTCTTTTCATGTATAGCTTTTCTTTGATTTTTACGCAACTTTTTTTTTTTTTTTGTGCCTGCATCTTTTGTATCTTCCTCTCCCTTTGCCTCTTCTGCTCCAAATCCACTGATGTTTTTAAGTAATGAAATTGGCAAAAGTGCTTGTGGCTTAGTTCCCCCCCTTTTGCATATCGTCTGCTTTTGTCGCGCACCAGAGCCAAGCGACAGTGTGCGCATTCATGCGTATTCCACTAGCTCGGTGACGGTTTCTCCTCATGCATTTACCATTTTGTTATGGTTGTACCACAAAACTTTATTTTGCGCCCCCCCCCCCCTTCTCCTCCTCCCCGATCGCTCGCCTCCGCCTCGCCTCTCACAGAATAACGCTCTAGTAGTATTTAGCTATAACAGCAAACAACCCCTTTTAAAAACACTCAATCCAATTTTTATCTACGCTCACCATGCTGTTCCGCCGCGCCATCGCCGCCAACCCGGCCATGACGGCCGTCGCCAAGAACGCTCGCTGCTACACCAACTACGAGCACATGAAGTTCCCCATCTACAAGAGCGCCGTCGTCGCCATCGTCGGGTACTTCACCGTCATGTGGATCATCTTCGCGCGCCAGGGCAGCCTCCTTACGCAGCGCTCCGAGTACAAGAAGGACTACCTGCGCGTGTGGCGCCGCAAGATGGGCACCGGCTACCAGTGGGCCGACGCCTGGGGTCCGCAGATCGACAGCATCTTCCGCGACCTGCCGGAGGAGGTGGAGGAGTAAGCCGGCTCGCCGTCGCCGTTGCCGCCGCCGCGCTGCTCGGCTGTGTCGTCACCGCGGGACTGGCGTACGGAATGGCAAGGCTCGTGACGATGAAAATCACGGCCGTGTTGGCGTGAGTCAACAGATGAGCCATCTCTGCGTGGCATGAGGAGCCGCGAAGAGCACGATGGAAGATATATATATGATTGTGTGGAGGGGAAGACCGTTCTTCTCGATAACCCCCACACTCACCTTCCCACTCTTTTTCCCCGCTCTCTCTCACAGTGAAAGGCCAGATAGCGGTGGCTGTGACGCACTGTACACTCATCGCAGTGTATTTTTGTCTTGCATTGCCGCCCCCTGAAGGCCACGTCGTCTCTTTCGGGGCTTCTTGTTTTCATGCCATTCATAGGTGTTCATTTGACGGTTCCACATCACGCTCGTTGACCTTTCTCTTCATCTTTTCTTTTCATTCCCTCTGCGCTTTTCTTTTTTCTCACGGGGACTTCACATCATTGTATTATCTTACTTCGTTTCTCCAACCTGTAGCTTAGTTTCCTTATTTTTGTCTGCATAGCGGAATACGGAAGAAGACCAACAAAAATAAAATAAAATATATGAAACCTCTCAAAAACTAGAGTGCGATATCTCAGCAAAATGTTTGATCAAGTAGGAAATTTTTCACGCATCGCCCCATACACTCACGCACACAAACAACCAGGCAACGCAACCCAACATTTTTGCTGCTTCGTTTTCTTTCAGTTTTTGCAAGTGTCTTTGAAAAGATCTCTTTCGCCTACTTTCTCATGGATCTTTTCAGCGCTGTGACGGCCAAGAGGTGCCCGTCCCGGTGTCGTCTTAGTAGCATCTCTAATATATATATTTTGTGTAGCAAACCTGTTCCCTCTATTTCTCTCCAAGAACATCAACAAAACCAAATCTTTAACAACGAAATACGCTTGTGAAAAAAAAGGGGGCGAAAAAGAGCACCTTCTTTGAAGTGTTGGGTTCCCCACATAGATTGAGTCTCGAAACCTGATCTCACATGCGTGTGATGTTTTATCTATTATTCCGCTGAGTGAATTTCTGATTTCCGGGCACTGCTTGCTTACGCTTTGTCGGTGCATAAGAGTATGCCTCTGTGTATGATGCTCTTGTGTGCATTTCCACCTCACTTTGTCGTCTACAGCGCATACGACCGTTTGCATGTTACCGTCCATTGATTGTCTTTTCTCTCTCTCCCTCTTTCCTCGCTCGCCTCAACGTGTGACCCATTCTCTTCATTCCACGCTCGATATACTTATCCCTATTTTAGCAGGTTATTATTATTATTACTACTACTACTAGTACTACTACTACTACTATATCGTCCCGTATCGTTTCCTCTATTCGTTTTTTTTTTCTTCTGTTCGAAGCGTCTCTATTCACGTTCACCACAGGAACTACAACTTCAAACAATCACATCCCTTCCCCCTTTCCCCCTTTTCAGTGAAGTCATGAAGGCATTCCGCACGGTGGCGACCCCTCCGTTTAACTTTTCGAACGCGGCGGCATTCGCGACCGGCGCCAAGGTGGTGCAGCAGCCCGTGAACTACATCAACGGGCAGTGGGTGCTGGGCGGCGAGGGCCCCGGCGAGAGCATCGACGTCGAGGACCCGTGCACCAGCGCCATCATCGGCACCACCCCCAACTTCGGCGCGAGCGAGACGCAGGCGGCCATCGCGGCGGCCAAGGAGGCCTTCGGCTCGTGGCGGCAGACGATGCCGCGGGAGCGCGCGCAGGTGCTGCTGCGCTGGTCGCGGCTGATGCTGGAGCGGCAGGAGGCGCTCGGCAATTTGCTCTCGCGCGAGTCGGGCAAGATCATCGGGGAGGGCGTCGGCGAGATTGTCTACGCGGAGCGCTACCTCGAGTGGTTCGCCGGCGAGGCGGAGCGCGCCTACGGCGACATCATCCCCCCGCCGCGCCCCGGCGTTGAGATGGCGGTCGTGAAGCAGCCGATGGGCGTCCTCGGGCTCATCACGCCGTGGAACTTCCCGGCCGCCATGATCACGCGCTCCGCCTGCGCGGCCATCGCGGTGGGATGCACCGTCGTGCTCAAGGCCTCGGAGCTCACGCCCTTCTCGGCGCTCGCGCTCGCGCAGATGGCGGAGGAGGCGGGGCTGCCGCCGGGCGTCTTCAACGTCATCACGGGCGACGCGGCGGCCATCGGCGCTGCCATGACCGACAGCTTCGACGTCCGCAAGATCCACTTCACCGGCTCGACGCGCGTGGGCAAGCTGCTGTTCCGCAACTCGGCCGACACCGTCAAGAAGGTCGGCATGGAGCTCGGCGGCAACGCGCCGTTCATCGTCTTCGACGACGCGGAGCTGGAGCGGGCGGCGGACGGCGCCATCGCCTCCAAGTTCCGCAACAGCGGCCAGACGTGCGTCTGCAGCAACCGCATCCTGGTGCAGTCCAGCGTCTACGACAAGTTCCGCGACCTCGTCGTCGCGCGCGCCAAGAGCCTCAAGCAGGGCAACTGCTTCGACAAGTCCGTCCAGGTCGGCGCCCTCAGCAGCGCCGCCGCCGTCAAGAACATGCAGCGCATCGTCGAGGACGCGGTGGCCAAGGGCGCCAAGGTGGAGGCGGGCGGCGCGCGCCCCGAGGGCCCCGGCAACTTCTTCCAGCCCACCGTCCTCAGCAACGTTCCCGCCAAGGGCGTGCTCTGCTGCGACGAGGAGATCTTCGGGCCGGTGATGCCGCTGGTCAAGTTCGACACGGAGGAGGAGGCCATCAGCATCGCCAACGACACGCAGGCGGGCCTCGCGGCGTACTTCTACTCGCAGGACTACCGCCGCCAGCACCGCGTCTCCATGGCGCTGCAGTACGGCATGGTCGGCGTCAACGACACCGCCCTCTCCGCCCCGTGCGTCCCGTTCGGCGGCATCAAGTCCAGCGGCCTCGGCCGCGACGGCAGCAAGTACGGTGTCGAGCCCTACCTCGACATCAAGTACGTCCTGCGCTCCACCGTCTGAGGATGGGGCATTGTCAGCCGGTGCGTTTTTCTGCGCAAGCTTCCTATTTCTCTCTTTGTTTCTCTCCCTCCCCCGATGTGTCATCACATTCTCCTATTTTACGGTTTTCCGATTCTCCCTCTTTTCTTTTTCTTTTGTGACGTTCGCTGTTCAGACCTCGTTTTTTTTTTCTTTTCTGACCCACTTGTGCAGCACACGAGAAATGAATAACTCAATTCGCCTATCTTTTAACCCTTCCCCTTCTCTTTCCCTCTTCCCTATATGGGCGACCACACTGCAAGCGAATAACCACCTTTTTTTTTCCCCTCCCTTCTCTTTCTTTTTTTTTCTCTATCGATGATGCTTTCTGCCCCCCCCCCCCCTTCATGCCTTTCTTTGCCCCTTTCCTTTCAATTTTCCGAACGGAAGACTCTGAGTCATGACGACGAGGAATGAGTGCCACTCCGCGCATCGCGTGTGACTTACCTCCGGTTCGGCTTCCCTATTCCCTGTTTCCCGTAGACGACTAGGGTTGTCCAGTGCTACGATTCAAACAAACTATCACACAAGCGAAAAGGGAAACAAAAACTAAAAAAATAATTAATAATAATACGATCATTCCTCTGCTTTTCACACTCTCGAGCAAGCAGTTTTTTGTATGCCTCTCATGTTCATGTTGTAGCCCCCCCCTTTATTAATACTATTATATCACAATCCCTCTTTACACTTCTCTCACTAGTTCCAACTCGATTGTGTTTGTGTTCTCTTAATCTTGACGACGAAACGCTGCACTTCCGCTGAATGCCTCGTGGTAGTCGTCTGACACACCTCGGTGTCACACACACAAGTTGTTGGAGATGTAACTTCTTCACAGCTGAGGATAAACTGAATGTTTATTGCTTGCGTTCATTTATGTGTGCGTTGTGGTGATGACGTGAGTGTGCGGCACACCGCCATAATCATCAACAATTACTCTCATCATTCCGTAATAATACACATGACTCGCCTCAACTACTGTATTTTAAAACGGCAAAAAAAGGATAGTGAACCCCTGTATCGACCTCAGTCAACGTCAAAAAAAAATCAACAGAAAGCAACTACAGTATTTTTATATTTTTCCCATTCTTAAAAAACAAACAAACAAACAACACAAATCACTCAAATACACGTTGGAAAAAAAGTTACACCAAAAGCAAAAAGAAAAGAAGAAAAAAAAACAATTAATATATCAACAATGAGTGCTCGCAAGCTCACCACCGTAGTCCTCGCGTGCCTGGCGGTCCTGGCGGCCGCTGTGTCTCCGCTGCTGCTGGTGTCGGCCGCCTGCCCCTCCAACGGCAACACACACGCCATCTACGTCACGTCGAACATGGGGGACAACATCTGGTCCTTTGACACGCACGGCACGTACCTGGGCGAGGTCATCAACGCCAAGAGCTTCCCCGCCGACGTCAAGGTGCAGAAGCTGCGCGCGATGCGCTTCGGCCCCGGCGGCCACTTGTACGTCTCCAGCGCGCGCGGCTCCTACAGCCGCATCGTCGCCGTCAGCGGCAACGGCGTGCTCAACAAGACGCTCACATCCGGCTGCGGCCGCGACTACCTCTTCACCGCCCTGCACCAGGACGCCGCGAACCCGTTTCTCGACCACCCGTACGACTTCGCCTTCCACCCCGTCACCAACGACCTCTTCGTGTCGAACCAGAACTCTATCACCGTCACCAAGTACACCTTCAAGGGCCGCAAGAGCGGCGGCGGCGGCGCCGCGGGGTCCGAGGAGGGTGCCGCCGCCGCGGGGTACGTGTGGGAGCCCGTCGCCAACGTCAAGACGGCGGTGCCGCGCGCGCAGAACATGACGACGGAGGCGGAGGTGCCGGACAGCTTCCCCAACAACGCCGGCCTCTTCGCGTCGTCGTGGAGCCCCGACTACACGCTCAGCTCCGTGCGCGGCGTCGCCCTGTCGCCGCTGCTGCCGCGCGCCATCGCGGAGGGCTCCTTCAGCAGCGGCGGCTACTACACGCTCGACGAGCGCAGCGCCCTCTACTACCTGCTCGTGTGCGACCCCGCCGCCAACAAGATCCACGTCTTCGACCCCGACAGCGGCGAGCGTCTCTTCATCATCGCGATCCCGTCGCCGGTGCAGGTCGCCTTCACCGCGCGCACCATCGCCGCCGCCGCCGCCGCCCCCGGAGGCGTCCCGCGCAAGGTCGACACGCCGTACATCTACGTGACGAGTCGCGAGGACGGCATGGCGTACATGGTGCCCTTCGTACCGCCTAGCAGCGGCCCCGGCCTCTACGCCGCCCACGCCGGGCAGCACCGCCCCTTCAAGATCACCGCCAAGGCGCCGCTGCAGGCCGCCAGCGGCATCTACGAGAACCCCTCGCGCGACGTCGTGCTCGTCGCGGACCGCATCAGCCGCCGCATCACGAGCTACGCGACACCCTTCGTCGACGACCTCTACCTGCACAGCAGCGGCCCCGCCCCCAACCTCGGCGTCTTCACCGCGCGCCTGCCGGACCAGCCCGAGTTTGTGCTCTCGACCCTCGTCGAGCACCAGCGCAAGCTGCCTTTTTGCTACGAGCTCGGCCCCAGCGGCGCCCTCCGCTACGTCGCCCTTTGCCGCGCCGCCTACTTTTGGAGCATCGTGCTGCTGCTCGCGCTGCTCGCCGTCCCGGCCATCCTCTTCTACAAGCAGATCGCCTTCTGCGTCGGCGAGCGCCGCCGCGACAGCGCCGCCGCCTCCGAGGAGCAGCCGCTGCTCGACAGCAACACCGACGGCGACGAGGGACGCGGCGCCATCGCCAGCTACGGCGCCGCTGACCGCAAAACGGTTTGAAACACAAACGTGAGGGAGGGATGGAAAAACAACAACAACAACACGATGCCTTCGAGCACATATGCTAAACTAAACACGTCGTTGTTTTCCCACTGAACTCAATATCTACCTATGTTTTGTCGTTATGATTACCAAGGAACTTTTTCCTGATGGCGGTCCCACTTCTATTTTCCTCTCCTTTGTATCTCTCCCTCTCCTTTTTCTTGTTCCTCACTTCGTTCTTTTTTTTTTTTGTTTGTTTGTCCATAACATCTCTTTTATCATTATTACTTTTGTTGCTCTTCAGCTCCACTTTCACACGAACCCGCAGTAGACATGCACGCACACGCACGCACACACGCACACACGCACACCTATCGTCGAAACAGAAACGTGAAACGGTCCTGATTACCCTTCCCCAAGCCTGCCCTATCGAAAATTAGCAGCCTCATTCGTTGCCACTGAAACATTTAATCAATCAATGAAGATTAACGTGAATCAATTTAAAATGAAACACACATACACACACACACACACACACACACACACACACACACAATACGATAAAAATAAAAGTAAAAATAAAAATGGTGAATGCCATTGAAGAATGCTTACCCGCTTGCACTTTGCGCTGCGCGGCTCATATCCCTCTGCTTGGAAATCGCTTGTTTATCGTAATCTACTTATTCTGACAGTAAAATACCGGAATGACTTGCGCGACTTCGCGACGGTGAGCACAACACAAAATTATGTCTACTCTGTAATTGCTTTTGTATTCCATCTCTGCTTTCATGTTCTCTCCCTGTAATTGCAACACTCACCAGGTTACTTCAAAAAACGTAGTGTCATCCCATTTATTCTTCACTATGCTGCGCCGCGGCACTTGGAGGTTACAGCGCTCTAATGCAGTCATAGCGGCGCTGATGCGAATGCGCCATCAGTACCAGCGCACTGTGATTCCCCACAACAGTCACCATTCTAATTTGCCACGCCACGACAACAGCGGCGGCGGGGGGACATCGAACAGCAGCAACACCAACAACAATCGTAGGAACCGACGTGCCGACGGCAGTCAGGACCATTCATCGAGACGTCAGCAGCAGCAGCAGCAACGGGACAATTCTGCTAGCGAGCGCGCGACGCAAACACGCGTGTCCGCGAAACACCAGCGGCACCAGTACCGGCACAAACGACTCACCGGTTGGCTCACAGGACGCCCTGTCGCTGCTGGCACGCGACGCGATGAGCCTGTCGCCCAGCGAGATGGTGACGCTGGAGGCGGTGCGGCTGCTCAACAAGGACGTGCGACCCAACGATCCGCTCTCCGACGTCGCCCCCGACGCGCCGCAGCACTACTGCGTGGAGGTGGGCAAGCTGCTCGGGCTCTGCGCCACGTTCCGTGTGCCGACCAGTGTCGGCCGCGTCGCCGACGCCCTTGCCTGGACGCGCCGGCACGCGTCGGAGCTGACGTCGCTGCGGCAGCTCATGTCCATCGCGGTGCCACTCACGAACCTCCCCGACGGCAAGACGGCCGGCATGGAGTTCATCGTCGAGGCCCTCACAGAACCGCTGCTGGAGGCTCTGCGCCGTGGTCGCGATCCGGCGGTGCGCGAGGCCGGCGGCGGCGGCGACAGCGGCGCGGGGGAGCGTGCGGAGGACGAAACCCTCGCGCAGCGCCGCAGCTCCGTCGTGTCCGTGCTGTCTCTTGTGACGAAGATGGTCGACGCGGCTCAGGGCGCGGCTGCGGCGGAGTCTTGCAGGTGGCAGCGATGATGCTGATGGATCGAGAAAACCAGGTGGCCTCCAAAAGGCGCAGAAGAATCGCCGCCACTCCTCACGAGACAGCAGAGGAGACGTGCCTGCTGCATCAAGGAAGAACATCAAACCTTCTTCTTCTTCATATTCCTCTGCTTTCCGTATTTTCTCTGCAGCATGTGAACTGGAGTGGGCGGCGGTGACGGCGCTGGCCCAGTGCTACGCCCCCAGCGCCTACACGCTGCCGCCGCTGGAGATTAGCGAGGCTGTCACGTGCGTTGCCTCGTGTGCCTCACTGCTCACATCCCTTTCCCCGCCAATAGCTTCACCAGGAACATCAGCGGCTGGTCCCGGTCAAGAAGTTCGGCGGTACCTTCTTACGGAGGGGAGGAAAACGGAAGATCCCCTGAGAAGTGAGCGTCTAGCAACTGTGCTTGCTGATAAGGTGGCAGAGTGCCAGAGACAGTTGGCGCCGATCGTGCGGGAGGCTTTGCAGCCCCGCGCCGCCGCCGCGACGCCGCGCACGAGCGATCTCAACGCTTTCATTCGCACCGTCGCGGCCACCCCCACTTCCTCAGCCACGACCACAGCCGTCAGCCGCGGCGGATTGCCCGAGGATGAACTGCTTACGAGCGCCTTGCTTCTTCTTCCTGCCTCCCTCTCCACCGCCTCTGCGCGCGACATCTCGCTGCTGCTTCAAACCCTCAACAAGCTGCGCGCAGATCGCCCCCGCCTGCCCCCGTGGCAACAACGCACGTTTGTCGACAGCCTTGTCAGCGCTGTACGGCCGCGCCTCTTCTACGTGGCGGAGGCACAGCACAGCAATCAGCAACTGCGCCAGGTCGAGTCCAGCACCATTCTGCTGCACCTCGCGCGCCTCTGCGGCGGCGCGGATGCCGCGACGCGCCTTTCGGTGCCGGACGACCTGGTGGAGCTGCTGTGCAAGAGGTTCGCCGCCTCCGCCTCCTCCGCCATGCCGAACCATGTGCTCATGTTCTTGCAGGGACTGCAGCGCATTCAGAGCGATGGACTGTACACCGCAGCGGAGGCTGCCGAGGAGGAAGGACGACAGCGGCAGCGCGGTGGACAGCGGCGACAGACGTTACTGTGGTCGCTCCCGCAGGTTTCTGTGGCACTGGACAGGTGCGCTGAGCGCTGTAGGGCACTCGTGCAGGAGCGGCAGCAACAGGGGAGCAACGATGACGCTGCCATTCAGGCAGCCACAGCAGCACAGATGCTCGGTGTGCTCGCTGTGCTCGGCTACGAGGAGTGCGACACACTGTTCGACGACATGGAACCGGCACTGACCGAATACTTGCAGGAACTTCGCAGTGACAAGAATGTAGAGGTCGGCGATGACGAAAGTGATGAACAACACTCGCAACGCGTGACGCAGTGCGGAAACGTTGTGCAGGCCCTTGATCGCTTCCTGCAACATATACGCCACCGCTACGAGGATGTACCGACAGCTGCAGCAGCGGCAGCTTCTGTTGAGGGAGAAGGTGCCACCAGTCGCCGAGCGCGTGCGGAGGCTTTGAGACAGCAGTATGTGCAGGTTTTGGTGGGCGAACTTTCCTCCCTGAAGACGCCTAAACAACTCGTGGTTCTAGACTCCTTGCTACACGCCCCTACGCATCGCAGTGACTTGTCGGATGATACTGCCACCGCCACCGCCACCGCCACCGCACCCACCTCCGACAGCGGACGAACCATCGCGATCTTTTTGCGGCGCTGCGTGGATGTGGCGCCGCTCTGCTCCAGTTATGAGGCTGCTGCGCTGTGCTGGGCGGTGGCGCGGGCGCCAGAGCCGTCACCGGCGGAAGCCCTCGGTGACGAAACAACGACCGCTAGCTCGTCTGCCACTTCCATCGTCCCAGCGGCGACGCGGCGGGAGGCCATGGTGGCACTGCTGGAGCGCTCCAAACACTTGCGCTTCACCGCGGCCGACGCCAAACGGGTACTCGACGCCGTGCGACTCGCCGACTGCGGAGTAGCCGCTCCAGATTCCGTCCTCCAAGCATTGACGGCCGCGGACAGCGCGGAGGTTGCAGAGACAGATGCAACCACGCAGACGGCAGCAGCACTCGATGGAAACCGCACCCTACACAGCATCGTAAACGAAGGTCGGACGCTCCTGGCCTATTACACGCACCTCCTCGACGACGCCTCTCGCGACCACATAAGCGGTGAAAGCGTCGACAGCGGTCTCAGCGACAACGACCACTCCACGCAGGTACTGCGGTCGTTTCGGCAGTTCACACTCAAGTGCCACCAAGCATTGGGAAAGCTGGTTGCTGACTCTGAGGACGCGGAGACGCAGGGTAGCATGATGGAGGACCTCTCCACTCTGGCGTTTGTGCTAGCGAATCAGCAGAAGCTTTGCCTCTCCTGCTCCCCCGCAGCCGCAGATGGAGAGAGTGAAGTGGACGCGGTGAAGACGGAAACAGAGGAAGCTGACGCAGAACAAGAACTGGAGGACGCGCGCGATGAAACAGCTCCTCGTGCGCTAGAGAGCCGTGACACTGACGCCATCAGCGCCGTGCGGGCGTATCGGAAGCAGCTTAGCAACGTGATGACTACAATCGGAGACGCCGTCAACCGCGTCGTCGAGGAGCGGCGAATGGAGGCTCTCTTCGGCGCCGACGGCGAACTCGACGCTGAGGGGGATGACGATGAGAAAGGGGGCGGAGTCGCTGACGAACCCCTGTACGCGCAGCAACCGGCGATGAGCCCCAAGCAAGCGGTGCTGCTTCTTCAGGCCTTTGACGCGACCCGTGTGGTTCACCAGGAGCTGCTGTACAACATCCTGCAGCAGGTCGTGTTGCTTGCCCCGTCGATTCCGCCGCTGGAGCTCTCGCTGGCCATCACGGCGCTGACAAAGCTCGGCGTGTGGAACGCGCGGCTGATGCGGCGCCTCTCGCATGGCGCGGCGGCGCAGGTTGGGAGCCAGTCGCAACTGCGTGAGTGCGTCGGCGTGCTGCAGGGTCTGCTGCACTCGGGGTTTCTCTCCACCGACGAGTTCTTTCAGCTGCCCCGCAGCAGTCGTGCGGGTGGCGACGCCGCCCATGCGGAGACGGTGGAGGACTGGCGAAGCGCCACCGCTGCCGGGACGGGTGAGCTGTCGTTTACGTCGGAGTCGACCCTCCGCCCACTTGCGGCGGCGGCCGTGGAGCGCCTGGATGGTTTTGTCAAGACGCGCGCCGCCTTCGACGCCACCCAGCGCGAGGGCACTTTTGAGGAGCTCCTGTCGGTCGTGCGGATGCTAGGCACTTTCTCCAGCCCCCCACAGCCGACCTACGACGCGTACTGCCTGCTCTCCACACGAGCTCTAGTGCGCGAGTGCCGAGCGTGTCAGAGCGAGGCAGCGAAGATTGGAGGGCACGGCGGCCACTCAAACCAACAGACGCCACTCACGCGGAGAATGCGCTCCCTCGTTGTTGGCGCCACCCTGTTGCTGCCTGCGCTGCAGAGAATGTCCCATTTCCGTCATCAAAAGGTGTCGTCCCGGTGCGCGATGGCGGCGCTGGAGCGTATGGTGCGGGCAGCAGCCAGCTCTTCTGTCAAGCTCTGGCCTACCATTCTCCCCGATACGCTTACAAAACTGTACACCATTCATCAGACAGGACAGTTGCTCTACGACGCGAAACTCAGCGGGTGCATGTCGTTGTGTGCGCCCGAGTTGGCGCGCAAGCTGACCAGCAATCATACGCCGTCCAGCCGCGCCGCGTACTCCTTGCAGAGTTTCTGCATGGCCGACCGTCTCTTCTTCCCTTTAATGGCAGTGGACAACACGGACGGAAAAGGCCGTTCCTTCACCCTCGATCACACACTTTTCGTGGACACGCTACGTCCTCCTCTCGTCGGCCGTCGCTGGGGGTCAAGTCATCATCGTTTGCCACTGCGCGAGGCGCTCCAACTGTGTCTGCCCCTGAGCGGCTGTCTCGCGGATGACATGTGTGTGACTGATGGCGATTCGCAGAGCGGCAGAAATGTGGAGTCCTCTTTCCATCAGCTCCTGACGCTAGCCGCAGAGACTCTGGAGCGAATCGTCGCTTTCGCCGCTATTGGAGGCCCAATCACTCCATCAACGGCGGCATCCAGACGATGAGCATCCGTTCTCTGCTGACACCTGCGGTTGCTGCGGACCTGTTGGACCTACTGGTGTCAGTGTCTCTATCTCTACACCACCGTTGCGAGGGCGGCCGCGCTGTACAGCCAGAGATGGATAAACGTCTGCGCACTGCTGTGCGAGCGCTGATGCCCATTGTCTGTGAGCCGCTGATACGCAACAAGAATCTCTCCGTTCCCACCTGCGTTTCGACTCTGCTCAGCTACGTGCGTCTTCTCGAACCATTACATGAGCAGTGCCGCGTTCCTTGCTACACTCCGCCTCCTTCGTCATCGGCAGCAGAGCCAGCCGAACTCGTGCGCGCGATGATCGAGGCCCTGCACCAGCCGGTAGTGTTTGCTGCACAATCGCTCGTCGGCGACCTACAGAAGAGTGACGCAACAGGACTGGGCCTGCTGAGTCACGTCAACCATCTTCTGACCTTCAACGTGGGTCTCTTCGGTCATCAGCTTGTCGTCGTTGCTGGTTTGAACGACACCGTAAGAGATGAAACGGCCCCCTCAGAGCCTCTCCCTGACACTGCGGCAGCGATGAAGCCGGAAGACGAAAGGGACGGCGTGGTGCAACCAGGGAACACGGCGGCTCTCATCCCACTGTTGCGCGATGTTCACTACCGAGCCCTCATGGCCGTCGTCCGCACGCACCGCCGCCGTCAGCAGCGCGTCGCCGACTGTCCTGTGCTGTCGACACGGGCACGCCGCCAAGTGACAGCGCTGCTGGCGCGCGACTTGGCCACGAGAGGAGACCCGGGTGGCGGCGACACGGTGCCGTACGTAAAGCGCCTGCAGACGATACTGGACTACCTGCGGCAGACCTGATCATCTCTTGCCGCAATGTCTCCTCTCTCTCTCTCTCTCTCTCTCTCTTCAAATTTCTCCTTTCCTTTTCTTCACATATCATTGACGCCACAATCCTTCTGCACTATTGTTTGTTTGCTTCATTTCGTTGTACTGGAGTTGTCGAGGTCCCTTTTTCTTTAGATTCGTGCTTTTCTCCAAACTTCTTCCACCTCCTTCATCTTCTCCACTCGACTGACACCATCCTCAAAGAAAACTAGTGTTACCTACGTAGTACGGTAGTAACGTCACACGACACCACCACATCTTTTTCTTTTCTAGTAAACGATGGATCTCGGGGAGGCCACCTTTGCCCGCAAGGTGGACATCCTCTTTCTTTCCCTTGCGAAGCATTATCGCTACCCACTACCAACACCGGCGCATCTGCGCGGGGCGGAGGCGCAAGCGGAGACCGACACAGCAGCAGCAGCCTCTGCCGCTACCGCCGTGGCCACTAGTAGCAGCAGCGGCGGCGGCGGCAATAATGGCGGCCCTGACGACGGCCGGGGCCGCGACGAGACGCCGGAGGCGTTGGCGGTGCGGCAGTCGCTGATTCGCGAAGCGGCGCGGCGCTGCTGCGAGGAGCGCGTCCCCGGCCTGCGCGAGTGGCGCGCCGACATGACCGACGCGCTGGCGCTGGCGGAGCGCTGCGACGACCTCGTCTCCCGCACGCAGGCGAACCTGCGGAGTCTGCGCACCGTCACGCAGCTCGTGCAGGAGCAGAGCGAGAGCCTCAACAGCACCGCCTCCGCGATGCTCACCCGCAAGGCGAAGCTGGAGCTGATCCAGGCGGAGCTGCAACGCACCATCGCACACTTCACACACATGGAGGACCTCTGCCACGAGGCCGAAGGAACGATGCTCTCCGCCACATCGAACCGTTTTCCGGTGCTCTTCCAGGAGCTGCAGAACGAGATGCGCTTCCTGTGCGCCAACAGCAACTTCAAGTCGGCGCGCGTGTACGCCATCAAACTTGCAGGCGCACAGCGGCGCGTCGCCAAGTGCCTCGAGAACGCCCTCGCCGCGTCTTTCCGGACAGTGTCGCAGGAGGTCGCCACCAGCGCGGTGTACGCGTCGGCGAGTCAGCTAGACCCGACTAGAGACGAGACGCTTCCGGCCCTCGCTCCTCTTCCCCCGCCCACTGCTGCGTCCCCTCCCGACTCCCCCAGCGCCCGCCAGCAGCAGGAAAACACAGCCTCTTCCTCCGTGGAGGCCACACCGCTGGTGGACAAGTCCATGTCGGTCTTCTCGGTGGGCTCGGACCCGTTCACGTACGCGGCCATCACAGCCGGGCTGCGGCACGTCAACGACCTCTTTGTGGAGCGACACGGCCGCTACGCGGCGCTGCGGCGCATGGCGGAGGTGCGCGGCGGGCTCGCCTACACCGGGGCGGAGGCCTTTGGCGAGGACTGCCCCACCACACCCGACGACGACGAGTTTGTGAAGCGCATCCTGGACGCCTACCGCGGTTCCCGCATCGAGCTCGTGACGCCGCTGTTCCGGCGCTGGCTCACGGCGCTCTGCAGCGCTGGTGGTGGCGGCGCAGGCGTCCGCAGCCAGCTGGTCAGCCCCGCGCGCTCCTTCGCCGGCACGCCCGCCAGCCACCGCACAACTGCAACGTCAACGGCAGCGGCTGCCGCGGCTGCGGCTTCCGACTCGCTGGCTGCCACGCCACTTACCACCGCTCCGCCCGCCCCAGCGTCGTCGCCGTCGCCCGGTAAAGAGAGCAGCGCGACCCCTGGGCCTCTGACGGCCATCGGCGCGGCGGCGAGCTCTCTCTCGCAGCTGGCGACGCACCTGTGCGCGATGCTGGAGCTGTGCCTCGTGGCGGAGCGCGCCGTGACGGAGCAGATGTGGGTGCGCGACGAGGTGGTCGACGGCGTCGGCCCTCTGCTGGACGCGGATCTCACCACCGAGGCGTTCCACATCTTCCGCTCGCGCCTCGTGCGCGTCGACGACATCGCGGAGCTCTCGCGGACCATTCAGGTGGTGCAGGCGGCCAACCTGCGGCTGCAGTCTCAGTCGCTGACGCAGGAGCAGGAGGGCACGTCGGCGCTGACGCGCCTCTTCACGAGCATGACGCAGGACACGCAGGAGCGCATGATCTTTCGCACGAGCGTGTTTCTCAAGACGGAGGTGGCCGCCGCGAAGCCGACCGCGGCGGACGTGGCCGCGCTGGCGGACCCCGACGCCTTACGCCAGCAATGCGCGCGCTCCGGCTTCCCGTACCTGCCTGGGGTGCAGCGTGCGGTGAGTATGCTGCGCTATCTGTACCCGACGCTCGAGTTCTCCGTGTTCTCGGTGTTTGCGGAGGAGGCCATCCAGGCGAGTCTGGCGCTTATTCAAGAGCTTGGCCGCGCCATGAGCGCTCTGAAAGATCCAGACGCGCAGGAAAAGGCCCTGCTGTGCCAGCTGGCGCACCTGCTGTTTCTGCGCCGCGAGTTGGGCAAGATCGACGCCAACATCACCGTGGTGGAGCGCACCCTCGACTTGGCCGCGCTGCGACGGCGACGGCTCGAGATTGTGCAGTCCTCGCGCGACTCCAAGAAGACCGTCGAGAGCGAGACGGCGGTGTGTGCGGACCGGCTGGTGCAGGCGCTGGCGGCGCGCGCGGTCCAGCCCATGGCCGGCGCCGCCCGCATGTCCGACGCGCAGGTCGCGCAGGCGCTGGACGCGATGGCGCGCGCGGAGGTGCATCTGCGCGACTTGGTCGCCGCGTACACGACGGAGGAGGCTCCCTCTACGGCGGCCGCCGCCGGAGGTGGCGGGACGCAGGCGGCGCTCACGGAGACGATGCGTCAGCGCGTGGAGGAGCTCCGGCGGGAGGCGGCGGAGCTACAGTCGCGCCGCACCTCTGCGGAACCCTCTCCGGCTAAGCCGGCTGTGACGTCTGGCGGCGCGGCACAAACGGCGGCACAGACAGCGACGGCGGTTGCCCCGCCTTCCCCTTCGTCGTCATCCGCGGCTGCGCTTTCACCGGAACACGCGGCGCACACAGCGGCGCCAACCACGGCGGCAGAGACTCCGGTTTCGCCGCCGGCTCCCACTTCCGCGGACGCGACACCGGAGGCGGCGACGCCTTCCGCTCCGGCTTTCTCGTACCCGGGTTACTACGCGCCACCCGCGGCACCAGAGATTCCACAAGACACGTCTGCGAAGCCTGCGATGCCATTCAATACAACGGCGGCGTACGCACAGACGCAGCAACCCGCGCCGACACCCGGACCAGCACCTCAACAAGTACCTCAGCAGTTTTACGCACCGTACACGCCGCAACAGGACACGAGCGACATTCTCTAAGGGACTATTTATAGTGCCCATTCTTTACTGTGCTTTCTCACTTTTGTTTCGCCACATTTTGCAGACTGTTTGCTGTTCCCTGCCCCCCCCCCCCCCAATCTTTCCACTCGCCTCCTCCCACTTTCTCACCATGTGATTCTTCACCATGTACTCCATGCGAATGCATTATCAAACAGCAGTTTCGAATATTCGCAGATGATCCATTCCTCCCTTTTTGTTTTTGTAAGTTCTAGTTCACTACAGAGGAGCTTGATTCACTTTCAGTCTGTATTACCTGTATGTACGTATATGTATACTTGAACTCTTTTCTTGTTTTCCGTTTGCTCTACAACATGAGTCACTGTACCCTCTCTAACCTCTACTTTTCTATTCTTCCCAAAGGAAAATACCCTGAAGCACAATCAGTGAAAAAGGAAAAAAAAAATAATCAAAAAAACGATTTCGTCTAAACCGAAACAAAAAAAAAAAAAGTCACCCGCACTCATACTCCCTCACTCGCACTTCAAACACAGCGCTCTCACTTGCCAAACACCTCATACACAACTCTCTTTCTCCAAAAAACCACAATGGCCACCCGCACAGAGAAGGACCTTCTTGGCACCCTCGAGGTGCCCGCCGACGCTTACTACGGCATCCACGCCCAGCGCGCCATGGACAACTTCCACATTAGCCGCACCACCATCAACGACTTCCCCCACTTCATCCGCGGCATGGTGCAGGTGAAGAAGGCCGCCGCGATGGCGAACCGCGAGCTGCGCCTGCTGCCGCGCGACATCGCGGAGGCCATCATCGCCGCGTGCGACCAGATCCTGCTCGAGGGCAAGTGCATGGACCAGTTCCCCATCGACGCTTTCCAGGGCGGCGCCGGCACGTCGCTCAACATGAACACCAACGAGGTGGTGGCCAACCTCGCGCTCGAGATCATGGGCCACAAGAAGGGCGAGTACAAGTACTGCAACCCCAACGACCACGTCAACCTCTGCCAGTCGACCAACGACGCGTACCCGAGCGGCATCAAGATCGCCCTCTTCGAGGACATCATCTGCCTCTTCGACGGCATGCGCCTCCTCGCCGCCTCCTTCCAGGCCAAGGCCGAGGAGTTCCACGACGTGCTCAAGATGGGCCGGACGCAGCTGCAGGACGCGGTCCCCATGACCGTCGGCCAGGAGTTCGCCGCCTTTGCGTACTGGATCAACCAGGAGATCCACCACCTCACCACTAGCGCCGCGACGCTGCTCGAGTTCAACCTCGGCGGCACCGCCATCGGCACCGGCACCTGCGTCGCGCCCGGCTACTCGGAGCTCGTCGTCAAGAAGCTCTCCGCGAACCTCGGCTACGAGTGCGCGCTGTGCAAGGACCTCATCGCGGCCACCCCCGACTGCGGCCCCTACGTGACCGTGCACGGCGCCATCAAGCGCTTCTGCATCAAGCTCTCCAAGATCTGCAACGACCTGCGGCTGCTGTCGTCGGGGCCGCGCACCGGCCTGCAGGAGATCCACCTGCCCGAGATGCAGGCGGGCTCGTCGATCATGCCGGCCAAGGTGAACCCCGTCATCCCGGAGGTGGTCAACCAGGTGTGCTTCAAGGTCAGCGGCAACGACATGGCCATCTGCATGGCGGCCGAGGCGGGCCAGCTGCAGCTCAACGTGATGGAGCCGGTCATCGCCGAGTGCCTCTTCGAGTCCATCGAGCTGCTCGACAACGCCTGCCGCACCCTCGCCACCAAGTGCGTCGACGGCATCACCGTGAACCGCGACCGCTGCGAGCACTTTGTGCTGCAGTCCATCGGCATCGTCACGTTCCTCTGCCCGCAGCTCGGCCACGACGTGTGCGACCAGATCGGAAAGGAGTGCGCCGCCACCGGCAAGACGGTCCGCGAGGTGGTCGAGGAGCGCAAGCTGCTGCCCAAGGAGCAGCTCGACGAGATCTTCTCGCTGGAGGGCATGAAGCACCCCGAGTTCCACGGCGAGCGCTTCCCGTGAGTGGCCTATCGCTTGTTTCTTCTTCCTCCTTCATTTTTTTGTTCTCTCACTCTCTTCAAGACTCTCCGTCACGAATCAAACTGTTGGGTATCTTTTCTCCATGCTCTTTGTATATTTTGTGTTTTGCCAAAACAACAACAACAAAAAACGAGTACAGAAAGAGGAAAACAAAAAGAAATCAAAAACGAAAACGAAAAGCGGAAACAACACAACACATAATAAAAACCAACAGTACCGGAGGAAGAAAAAAAGACGAAGGGAAGTAATATCCTTTCCCTTCAGAACAAACAAACAAAATCATCTTTCCCCCTGAACTCCCATCCCACTATTATCTCCTCTTTCTCCATTTTCCTTCTCAACACACGCTTCTTCTCCGTATCAAGCGTGTGACTGCACATGTGATTCCCCCCGTAAGTGCAACTGCACTATAGTTGTTTTTCTTTTTTGGTGCCGAATGACATCTCCAGTCCTGTAAAGCACACCGCATGGCTCATCTTTTCGGCTCTGGGTTTATACACAAAAACAACCAAGGGGCTTCTTCAGTGTGCCGCTCTCCAAGGAGCCCTAATTCATTCTTCTCTCCCATTTTTATTTCAATTCCATGCTTGCGTTACTTTTTTTTTTCCGATTCTTTTTCTTTTCTCTCTCCTTAAAAGAACTGTTATCGTTTTTTGGTTTCTTGCTAGTGTTCTTCATCTTCCTTTTTTCCCCCTCTAGTTGTTACTTTTATTATTACGATTTGCTATCTTCGTATTCTTTCCTTCATTCTCTGTCGTTTTCCTCACGTTCTGCCAAGGCTTTCATTGCTTTTGAATTTTTCACTCATTCTCTCGCTTCATACCCAGAAAACGAGTTGAGCAGGTAAGTGAGGAAAAAGAAAAATACAAAAGCTCAAAGAAATTCTTCTGGTTTTCCTTCTCTGGGGGTGCCCCGCGCAAAGTGAGAGAAGAAGCTGTGCAGCGCGGAGGTATAAAAACAACAACAACAAGAACAGAAGACGAATACGAGATACTTGATATCGAACGTGAAAGAAACAACTATTCTAGCGGTAAACGTTCTGCTTTCATTCTTTTTTTTTTCTGTTATTTATAGTTTAAAACCCCCCTTGGTTCACAAAAGAAAAACACACAATAAAAACTATTGTCATCTTTTTTTTTTTAATTCATCTTCAGCCAATTTTCTGAATTCATATATTCCTTTAGCGCTTATTTATTTTATTTAATTTGTTTTGCTTCTTCCCACATTCATCATCTTTATCTTCTTTATTTCTTTTACTATTAACCCTAGTCTTCAGTTTTATTCTCGTCCCATCTTCATTTCCCCCCTTCCTTCTTGTTTTTCTCCTCTCTCCCACCCTGAACTATTCATTCCCTTTCCATCTTCAGTCATTTACCAAAACGATGTAGTGCTTGATATGCACTCTTCTCTAGCATGAAACAAAATAGGAGAAAATAAAAGACACCTGCCCACGAATATATGCAAATAATTGAACGACAAGGCGGTACAGGAAGGAAAACAACAACAATCAATGAACAAACAACAGGCTGCAAGATGCAAGCCATGATTATAAATATAGGGATTCACACGCTTACATCTTTGCTATCGTTCTCTTGTTTGTTCTAGCTTCCCACACCAAGGAGGCCGATGGGGAAAAACACAAATGCCGGCACACACATACAATCACGTGAAACGATATCTATGACGAAACGTCTGCACCTCGTTTGCTGCAGCCTACCGTTGGGCCACCCCGATAAAATTAAATGGAATAACAGTGTTTCTGCAATCTAACATCATTATGTTGTTGACTGAATTGTTCATAGTTCCCGCCGCTGTGACTTCGTTACCCGTTTATATTTATGTTTGTAGTCTTCAACGATTACTCCTCATGTGATATGAGAATTTTTCCTCCCGAAAAGGTACTGTGTTTTTTGTTCCCCTTTATATCTTCCTCTTTCTCGCATTACATCATCTCATCGCCCAAAACAAAACCAGGTCTAGGTACTACGGAATACTCAAATAAGCTTCAAAGAAGACGTGAGAAGGCTCTGGAAGAACGTTTCGGCGCAGCTTCTCGCACCCGACGTGTTACCGACAAAGCGTGACACCACGCTGCTCCTTCTTTATCATTATTTTTTTTCTGCTTTTCCCGTCCGTGATCTTTCTTCTGTTTCGTATTCAACATACGCGCAGGTTCCTCTTACGGGTGCGTTTGCTTGCTATTCCACTCCCGTCTCTTCTCCATATCAGGGATCCAATCTCTGCTACGGTTTCTTTTTTCCCCTTCTTCTCTTCTCTTTTTTTTTCTGCTCCATCTTGCTGCCTTCTAAAGGCTCTCTTCTTTTTACTTCTCATCTACATATATATCATTATTTGCTGTTCTTTATTCCTCTGTTGCGCGTATATTTGAAAGGTTTCGCCTACACATATATCTTCATCGACCCTTCGTCATGTACAAACTACTTTCTCAACTGCTTAACCCGTCGGAGCAAAAAACGCTTCCCAGGAATAACCACAGCGGAAACAGCAGCGGCGGCTCCAACCCGGCACGCGGGTACGACACGCAAGATCAGCGCACTCGCGCGGCAAATGAGAGCAAACATTACGAGGACTTTTTGGCGAACGAGGAGCTTGGGCAGCTGCTGGCGGTGCAAGTGAAGCGCTACCACGCACGCCTTAGCCGTGGCGGGGGCCCCAGCAGTCGCCCACCGTCTACCGCCAACACTGCTCCCACCTCCAGCGGCAATGATCGTGGCGCTCCTACACCGGCCACAGCCACCGCAAGCGCGTCCCCTGCCCACGAGGCAATCGCCAACGACATCAATAATGTTGACGATGACTTGAAGATTGAGGAGACCATCTTCAAATATTTCGCCCCTCTTCTGAGCTCCGGTACGGCCGAGAGAGCGCTTGCCTCCTCTCTACCATTGCTGAGGAGTACGCGGTGCCAGCTCACTCGCTCCTCCCCACCCTCTCCGTCCCATCCCGTCTCCTCCATTACGGGTGACGCCGCCAGCGGTGACGTTCTTCCCTCATCTCAGAAGCAAGGTCCGGCGGCATCTGCATCCGCAGCGTTATCAGAGGAGTCATCGCCCGCGCGGAGACGGTCGTCGTCGTCGGCGGCGGCAGCGGCACAGACGCTCCCTGTGCTGCTGCTGCACATCATCATGGATCGGTGGCGCGAGGCGTTGTCTACCAGCGCGACTGCCGCCAGCGACAGCCGCGTGCCTCTCTTCCGAGACTTTCTGGAGACGGCCGTGCCGGCGTGGTGCGCCATGGCTGCTGTCAACCAGAGCGCCCTCGCCTACCTGCGTGCCGACCTGCAGTCGCCCGACAGCGCGGTGGTGCTGACGGTGAAACTGGTCTCTCGCATGGCACTCGAGCGCCGCCGCCTGCACGTCCCCGCCGAGGCGGCAGAGAGCTCCACAGACGGCCATAGCAGCAGTGGCGGTCTCGGTGACGCCGCCAGCACAGACGACGTGCTGGAGGCGGCTGAGATATTCGGCGTCCTGCAGCAACTTTTGCTGCTTTTGCAGCTGTGCTTGCACAAGGGTGGCCTAGAGAGACCCGGACAGCGCTCTTCCACGCACCTGACCAACAGCGAGCTGACAAACCCCACTCCGCTGTTCATCGTCGCTCAGCTTTCCTTTTCGGCAACTACTGGGGGAGGCCCAGCAGCGGGCACGGTAGGTGTAGCTAGTGGCGTCGTTCCTGCAGGCGGCGCAGCGCACACTGCTGGCGGTGGTGGCCCTGGTGCGGGGCCTGGCGGTGCTGCGGGGACAGCCTCCCAGGTGCACTCGCCTCTGCAACGCACACCTAATCGCTCCATGCCTACGGTGTCGAGTGCTGTCGTTGGCAGTCCTGTGAGCGGCGTTGGAGAATCCACCTCTGGCGCTGCCGCTGCTGCTGCCTCTGCGGGAGGCCACCGAAACGTCGTGACAGGCAACGTCGTCGGCGGCGGCGGCAACAGTGCCTCCAAGATGGCTCAGATGGAGAAGATCGGCATCGCCCTGACTCCGCTGCTGCTGCTGTTCGCCAAGGGCGTGCTCAGTCGTTCCTCCGCCGGTCCCCGGCCGTCGTGGGAGCCGCGCATGTGCGCCGACTGTATGGTAATGCTCTTCTCGCTTATGCAGAAAGGCTGTGTGCCGCAGGTCACCGACACCACACTCGACTCCTTCGCCACTATCATCACCAACTCGCTCAGCATCCTGCTGGCACGCCTCAGCACGGAGGAAGAGGAGGAAGACCATGCGAAACAGATGCAACGGAAGGAGACACTGAAGCCGAGCGCCGGGCAGCTTGGAGACGACGGGTCGTGCGGTCTCCTGGTGCGACAGCTCTCCAGTGGACTCGCGTTGCTGGCGCGCCTCTTGTTGTCGTATCCGCAGCCCGTGTGTAGCGCGATGGCGACCGTGGCAATGAGCGACCTCCTACTAGAGGCCATGGCTCGAGTTTGCGTCTTTGCGAATATTAGCAGTAACAACATCGACAACAGTGCAGGCCTTCCCACTACCGATAACGACAGCGTCAACGCTGACGCCGAGCGCCAGTCCGCCGACGCGATGCGCCGGTTCGTGGCCGAGCAGACCCTTCACGAGACGCGTGTGCTGCACAACAGTCTTGACGACTTTGCCATGAGCCGCCCGTCGCCGACGCACTTTGCCGCCAACGACGCTGTCGACGAGCTTTGCCACGTGGTGCTGGGTCTCGTGCTGGCCGCCACGACGGCGTACAGCAGCTGCCCGGCCAGCGTCGCCCAGAGCCTCGGGCACCTGCGCGAGCTGGAGCTGCTCCCCATGCGCCTAACCGCGCGCCAGCAAGCCGCCCTCCGGCAGCACGGCACCAGTAACAGTCCCCGCCGAGCCAGTGTCGCCGGAACGCTTCTGGGGAGGCAACTGCTGATGCACACTCAGCCGCTGCGTCAGGCCGCCTTGCTCGCCTCCGACGTGTTCGGTAGCGGCGGCGGTGGCTCGTCATCATCTGCGGCCTCTACGACGACAAGCGCCCCTGCTGGTGCCGCTGTTTCTTCTGCTGCTGCGGCATCCGCCGCTGGAGTCGCAGGTTCCGCTCCCACGTACGCAGCGCTGCTGGAGCAAGCGGGGAGTTCCACGTCACTGCTGCTACGCCTCCTCTCCACTGAGTCCTTTCGACTGGTGGTGACGGGACCGAGTCTGTGCAGCATCTACCGCGACCTGCATGTCTTTTTCTACATGTCGCTGTGCATCCTTAGTCTCGACTCGGGCAACGCTGTGGCTGCTGCTGCTGCTGCTACCCCGCAGGTACATCCCGTGATGGAAGGCCCTCTCTCGCGAGTACTCCGGCAGGCGCCGCACCCCTCGGTCGCTCCCAGACTCCGGCGCAGCGCGCCACCGGGTCGAATGCAGCGGCGATGGTGGCATCCCTCACCGCCTTTGACGAGTCGCTGGCGCCGCAGCGGAGCGAGCTCGTGAGGCACATCACCGGCTGCCTATTGGCACTGCTGGAGCGTGGTGGCGTCAACAGCGATAGGGGTACCGCCGCCGCCGCCGCCGCCTCCGCTTCGCCTGCTCCGGAGGCAGACACCCGTCCTGGGCGCGCGTTGGGGCCCGAAGAAGCACTTCCACCTTCCGTGGTTATGCTCTGTGGCGTGGCGCACGTGCTGCTGCGCGGGCTGCGACACGGCAGCCGACATGCGATGCTGGAGGTGATTTGCTCGGGTGACAACCCTACCCGCCTGCTCTCGTGTATGGACCTCTACGACAGCTACCAGCGCTCTGGCTCCACTTCTCCCACGAGTCCGCGCCGCGCCGCGCCGCAGCACGAGGTGTTCCTGGCGTGGGCGACACAGCTCCTGCAGGAACTCATCAGCGGCGACGAGCACTTCTGCACCAGCATCCTCCTCCACAGCAGCGGCGTCGCCTTCCGCCAGCTCACCGAGCGCGCCGTACTGCACGACCTGCCGCTGTCGCCGCCCTCGACAGGGGCGGACGCGACGTCAGCGTCGACCGTCGCGGCCACCTCGCTCGCGCCTGCGGCGTCTCCAGGCACCAAGGCCGCACGCCGGATTCTCGTGTCGCTGCTGTGCTTCTCGTGGGAGGTCCGGCAGGTGGGGGAGTACTACGCCCTTCTCCACCCCCTCATCGCCAACTTCTGGGCCTCTCTGCGCGAGTGCGTCGGACTGGGAGACACCCTTGTGGAAGAAAACGAAGTGGGGCTCGATGGAGACGGCCGCGACGCGTCGACGGCGGCGGCGGCGTCTGAGACGACACTCGGCTTTATTCGCGCATTGCCGGACACAGCGAAGGATGCCTTTCTGCTGCTGCTGCAGAGCTGCGTCACGGAGAGCTTCGAGGCTTTGTCTGAGCAGCGGGGCGAGTGGCGGGTGCGGCGGTTGCAGAACGCTTTCTTTTACCCCGCTTCCGAGGCCCCCAACAACTTTGTAGCCATCATTTATCGCCTCTCGCGCCCGTGGAGGGGCACGCAGCCGTTTGCCGGCCCTGTCGTTGTCATCGCGGCGCTGGTCGCATTCACGCGGTCAAACCCCGCCTTGCGCCAGCTACTGTGCCAGACCATCGCGCCGTCGGAGTTGGTGGACTGTCTCGCGCGCGAGTGGCTCGCGGCGTACCCGCCCGACGCGAACCCCAACTCGTGGACCGCACTGACCCTGCTGCTGCTCTCCGTCGCCTACGAGAAGGCGGTCACCCTCGACGACCTGACCAAGGTGGTGCACCACGGCGCCGTCTGCGACATTTCCAACTTTATGGACGTACACTACCCCGGCATTCTCGTCGCCCTCCTCGGCGTGCTCAGCCCCGAGTCTTGTCTTGGTTCTGCCAGAGACCCCGTCGCCCCGTCCAACAGCACCAACACGAGCGGCGACACCAACAGCAACACCAGCGCTCAAGCTGGGACGGCAGCGACCGCAGGAGACAACAGCAGTAGTGTTCCTCCCACTGAAGAGGAAACCAGCCACGTAGCGCTCTCCTCCTCCTCTGCTGCGTCATCCACCACGTTCACCATGTCGAAACAGGTGGCACTGCATGTGTGCCTCATGTGCATCCTCTCGTCTATTCGGCGGCGGCACTCGGTGCTCTTTCTCCTTTCACGCGCAAACATCACCGACGCGCTCATCCAGCTGTACCTGCAGACGGCGCACATCCCCACGATTGCCGATCTGTGCGTCGACACCATCGCCTCGATCGCGCGTCAGCGCGTGTCGGTGCGAGAGGTGAAGCAGTGGCTAATGACGCTCGTGCGCGCCCCCAGCGACGCCCAGCGGCAGCGCATGCTCCCCTTGTTCACCCGCGTCCTCGTCGCTGCTGCCGCCGCCGCGACAACCAGCAGCAGCAGCGCAGCACACTCGCCCGGACCCGCCGCCGACGCAGCGGGGAGCCGCATGATGAGCGCGTACCTGTCGCTGTCGCCCGGATGCGGCGCCGTCGGGGTGCGCGCAGCGGTGCCCAACTTCACATCCGACGGCTACACCGTGAGTCTGTGGGTGCGTCCCGAGTGCGCTCTCGGCGGCGCCTCACTTTCCTCCCCGACCTCCGCTGCCGCGTCGCTAACGTCGCGGGACATGGCGGGGAGCCAAACCAGTGTCAGAGGTCGGAGGGCTGATCAAAACAACAACAACAGCAGCAGCCACGCGGCGAACCTTGCTTCGTTCGATGACGATGACGACGACATGGCGTGGCTCACGCAGGACGCGGACGTCGTCGCTGCCACCGCCGCCGCCGCCAAGGCGGGCTCGCCAAAGTCTGTGACGGCCCTGTCTGCTCCCGCCTCTCCGGTGCATAAGTCCAGAGCTACTTCAACTCCCGCAGAGCGCGTGATCTTCTCCTTTGAGACGAACGAGCTCCGCAGCTCCATTTCACTGACGTGGAGGGAGAACACCGGGGGCCTGACGCTGCACGTGCTGACCGCCCGCGGAGAGGTGGTGCACACGGCGGTGCCGTCGGTGGTGATTCCCGCGGAGAAGTGGTCGCACATTGTGCTGGCGCAGCGTCCCCCACACCACCTCACCTCGAGCTCGCAGGACCTGCGCATGTGGGTGAACGGGACACAGGTGTGCGCCTTCTCTCTGCCATACCCGTCGCTCTCCCGCACCGGTGGATCGTTTTTTGTCGGAAGCTTCGGGGCGGAGGCGCAGATGCAGGGCTCCGAGAGCGCCTTCATTGGGCAGATGACGGCCATCTATGTCTTTGGACGGGTTCTGCAGATCGCGGAAATCGCACAGCTGTTCGCCGCCGGCGGCACCGGCGGCTCTGACCAACCGGGGGCGGAGTCCGGCACCCACGCTCCAATAGTCGTTTCTGGCGCCAGTAGTGGGAACGTTTCTGCTGCTGCTACTACCGCTGCCGCTGGTGCTGCGGGGGAGGCTCCTGTTCGCACGGGAGGGTCACTCGCGACAGCGTCCTCAGGCGCCGGCAGAGGGCGGACGCAGGTGGTGAACGGCGACGTGTTCCAGGACATGCTCATGGCCGACCAGGCGCTCGTCTACATCGACCCGCGCATCATGAGCAACAACTCACTCTTTAACATTTCTGCGCTCGTGCGCGGCAGCACCCGCGACGCCCGCGTGGCGACGTTCGCCGGAACACTCATCTGCCAGCAGCGCAGTCTGCGCGATGTGCTGTGCATGCTGGATTCGGTTTACACGGTGCTGATGCCGCTGTGCGTGCTGCTGGTCAACCCGCAGATCCCGTTCGACAAGCGCAGTTTCCACAGCTACCAGCCGGCTGACGAGGAGGAGGAGATGACGGAAAAGGGTGAGGCTGGCGAACGCCCGCACTCCAACGTTATCCGCGCGTGCGGCGGCGACGACGCATCGCTGCGGGAGCTGCTCGACCTCGTCGCGTCGCTGTCCGCCCTCCACGCCGTGCGCGCCGACATCCAGGAGGCTTCCATGTTCGTGCTGCTGGAGCAGACGCTGTGCTACCTGGCGCCGGACATGAGCATCCGCACACCGGAGCACCTCGTCGGGCTGTGCGTGGAGCTCTTCAACGGCGGCCACGTGCGCCTGTTTGAGGCGGCCTACCGCGCCACCTTCATGTCGTCGGAGCTGCTGGCCGCCCTGCCGCACGAGACGGCACTGATTATGACCAACTGCCATCGCATCATGCTCGGCGTCAACGCAGGCATGCGCACCCACGCCCGCACGCTCGGCGTGCAGGCCTTTGTGCTGACGGAGCTTGTCCGCACTCTCTCCTCGCCGGCGGACAGGGCGCCGCCCGTCACCGCCGGAGCGCAGCGGGAGATTCGGTCGCAGTGGGTGCTTCTTGGGGAGTCGCTCATGTGCGACCCCGTGCAAACCGAGGACGCCATCTACGTTACTCAGCTCTTCGCCTCACTGCAGACGCTGATGCTTCCGGCCGTCAACGCCGGAGAGGCCGAGACCGCCGCAGCGTTACTGGAGATCATGGAGAGCACGCGCCACTATCTCCGCACGCACCACCCGCTTCTCTCGCAGTACGTTGGGGCGGCTGGGCTTCTCCCGACAATTCTACCGTTCCTCGAGTCCCCCGTCCGCGGCGTCCGGCTGGAGGCGCTCCTGACGCTGGTGCTCGTGTCGATGCGCTCAAGCAAGGCGCAGGAACTGCTAAATCCGCGACTGGTGCGTACCCGCGACTACATCCACAAAAACCACGACATCTCGATGCTGTGGCTGGAGAGCTTCTGGGCTCCGTACGGCGCCACGGACATGACCACGTATCTTGTCATGCGGGCGTGCCTCGTCGGCGACTTCTCCTTCCGCGGTAGTGCTGCGGGAAACGCGCACGCTACTACTCCCTCTGCAGAGTCCGAAAGTGCCACCTACGTGCCCCTCGCGGAGAGTACGCGCACCGTCCAGTTTCCAGCGCTGCTGACCCCGATGATGACGATGCTGTCGCGCTGCACCAACCACACCATGATGGCCCACGTTTTCGGTGATCTCTCGATGCTGCTGCAGGCCGACACGCAGGCGTGGCGCAAGTTCACCTGCCTCCCGGCGTGGTTCTGCTCACTGTGCGAACTCTACAACCAAGCCGCCTCTCTCTACGTGTCGTTTTGCCTGGAGCAAGAGCGTCTCAGCAAGGAGCCGTTGTCATCGGGCGAGGTGGCCTCTGCCGAGGAAAGGGCAGAGCGCAAGCAGGAGGCGGAAACGGTCTTCTCGTCCGCTGTCTTTTGTTTCACGCACCTGCTATTTCCGTGTCTCTGGTTCGAGAACGACGGCATCGAGGACTTTTCGGCGTGTGTGAGTCTGCTCAAGGACCGCGGCCACCCGCGTTTGCTGCACCGTATTCTTTGTGGTATTTGCGACATGTACCAGGCGCGGCTGGAGCTCGCCTTTCCGCCCTCACGCGGCGCCACCCACAACATTCATGGCAGCGGCGGAGGCGCGGCGGCGGGCTCGCCATCGGGGGTGTCGTCGGCTAGCTCATGCATGGGTTTCGAGACGCACACGCAGCTGGACAACTTCACGCTCGCGGTGCAACACATGGAAGACGTCATCTTCTACTCCGGCCCCGCGGAGAGCAAGCGCAACTACGATGAATGGACGGAGCTGGTGGTGCTGATGCGGAGCCCCTCCGACGACACCGCGCCGCTCGGCCCCTCCGACCCCGCCGACTACTACGATCTGCACAAGCACGTCGCGTGTATCGGCGCAACTACAGCTGCCCGCGGCCCGGGGCGCCTGCAGTGGCTGAGTGCACCCGACAACCGCTGGCTACACATGCCGCTGGCGCTCAAACTGGCGCGCCTACTGTCGAGCAGCGCCCCACTGCTGGGCAGCGGGGGCACCCCCGGGGCGCGCGAGTTCCTGCACGGCGTCATCGCGGCGAACCCCATTCAGTACCGCAAGGGCGGCTTTCTCCGCGTCTTCTGCCGTCTGCTGGTCGCCGCGTGCAGGATGACCCTCGTGCAGGACCGTAATGCGGCGACTCTCGTGGAGCTGGGCGACCGCTTTGTGCGCCTGGCCGACACCACCCCCACCCGCGGCCACCTGCTCAAGCGCCTCCCGCAGCTCGAGGACGCCAAGGACCACTCCCCTGTGCTGTGCGACATGGTCATCTTCCGCGGCGTACACGACCTACTGCTGCGCCGATTGCAGGCGCGCTGCGGCGACGCGCGCCTGAACACCGAAATGGTGGACCGCATCAAGTGTCTCTTCATCTTGTTTCGAAAGTCATTTGAGCAGCTACTCTTTTTCCATCCTAGCCCTCCGTCCAGCTCCTCGGGCGAAGTGTACGCGCGTGGCTTCAGCACGATACAGTGGCTGTGCGACCGGCAGCCGACGCGCGATCATGAGCTGGAGGCTTTTGTTGAGGTTGCGTCGCGCAACGACTACACCGCCTTTGTGGAGCGCTGCGGGCAGGTGAGCGAGCGGGAGCAGGGCACCAGCAAGGCGCTCGCGACGCACGTGACGGCGTGGTTCATTCAGCAGCTCATGCGGGCGCGGCAGGCGCAGGACAAACTGGTCGAGACGCGGGAGCTTCTCGAGCGCAACATTCGGCGAGTGCTGCAAGCCGGACGGCTACCTGCTGCGGCCAGCGGCACTAGTAACGGCAACAGCAACAGTGCTCCGCGCATCAAGGCCGCCGCCGACGCCGCCCCGCCGTTGGCCGCCCTCGTTCCCCCCAGTCGCACGGAGGTGGAGTCCGTTGGGACGGGGAGCGTTGGTGGCGCGACGACGCTGACCGGCGTGGAGGCGGCGCAGGTGTTCCGCACGGCGCAGCGCACCGCTCTCTGGGCGCGCTTCATGGAGCGCATCAAGAACACTGTCTGGGGCATCGTCGCCGCCGCCACTGCGGCCGCGCGCGAGCAGCGGCGGCAGCCGCACCACTTGTTTGCCACCCTCTGTCCAGCGGAGCAGCAAACACTGGTGCGGCGCCGCTTGCTGTACAGCCGGGAGGGTACGGACCACCGCAGCGTCACCAACCGCACCGGCGCGCGGGCGGCGGGTGCTGGTGTCTTGGGAGGACGCTCCTCGGCTAACAGCGGCGCAGAGGACGCGGGGGACCAGCCGACGGCGAGCGAGCGCATTCGGCTGCGCGGTGGCGAGGCGCTGCTGCTTGAGGCCGACGCCGCCGACGCCGCCGATGACGACGACGACGCCGCGGTCGTCACCGAGGACCCCCTGCAGCTTTCTGTGCTGGGCAGTGCGCGCCGACGGTCACGTCCCGCGGCGGCGGCGGCGCGGCGGCTGCAGCGTCTGGCAACCTCTCCGTGGGCACGAACCCGATCGACCTGGCGGGGCAAATCTTGGACTGGAGCGAGCCGACCTCCCCCGGCACCGGTGCTGCTGCCCTGGAGACCAACACCAACATGGCGGGCTCCTCCAGCTCGGCGGGCTCCCGAGACTCCGCCGGGGACGCCGGCGCCGTTTCCGGCACCACCATGAACAGCGGCGCCAACAGCGCCCCTGCCCGCTTTGAAGACACAGTGACCATCGCCTGTGAGGTGGTCTACATGATGCACTGCTGGAGCGCCAGTCTCGCTATCCAGGGCGCTGACGTGTGCGTGTTTGTCGATGAGGTCAACACGGCGTACAACCAGGCGGTATCGGCAGAGGCGCGGCAGTACCTGATGCGTCCAAAGAGCTTTAGCTTCGCGGCCAACACGATGACTCACATCGCCCCTGGCCGCCGTTTTCGCATGAAGCGCACCGCGGTCGAGGTGTGGCTGCGCAACCGCCGCAGCTACTTCATCAACTTTCCTTCAGCCGCGATGATGGGCATGGCACTCGACAAGCTCTCAGACGCTCTTTGCGCGAGCACGCCCGGCGATGGGAGTCCGGGTTCTTCCGTCGTACCGCCGCCCTACGTGTACCAGGAGAACGCCAAGAAGGAACCGCTGCGGGTGTACTACACGAATCTGTGGCGCAACGGTGACATGTCTAATTTTGACTATCTGATGTGGCTCAACTTTCTCTCCGGCCGCAGTGTCAATGACATGACACAGTACCCAGTGTTTCCGTGGGTGCTCGCGGACTACGAGAGCGAGACGCTGGACCTCACCAACCCCGCCACCTTCCGCGACCTGCGACGCCCCATTGGCGCGTGCGGCAGCGAGGAGCGGCGGGCGCTGGTGCGCAGCCGGTACGAGGACATGAAGGCCATGGGCGACGTCCCATCGCACTACTTCACCCACTACAGCTCGCCAGCGGTCGCGCTCTACTACCTGACGCGGCTCGAGCCCTACACGAGCCTACAGATTTTGCTGCAGGGTGGCCACTTTGATCACCCCGACCGCATGTTCAACTCGCTCGCTTCCACGTACAACAATGTCACCTCCAACTCACAGGATGTGCGGGAGCTGATTCCGGAGCTGTTCTTTCTGCCGGAGATGCTGGTGAACCACAACCACGTCCGATTCGGCACGCGGCAGGATGGCAGCGAGATGTCGGACCTGGTGCTGCCGCCGTGGGCCCACGGCGACCCATACGAGCTCGTTTACCGCATGCGGGAGGCGCTGGAGAGCGACCACGTGTCGGCGAATCTGAACCACTGGATTGACCTGGTGTTCGGGCAGAAGCAGCGCGGCAAGGAGGCCATCGAGGCGCTCAACATGTTTAACTGGCACTCGTACGAAGAGATGGACAACCGCCGCGGTGCCACCGTTGACCAGCAGCTCCTCATAGACTCTCTCGACAACATTGGGCAGACACCCATTCAGCTGTTTCGGAACGCGCACAGCGCCCGCCGCCCGCGCACGCTGCTTAGCCCCCTCCACTGCCGTCTGCACGCCTCCCTGGTTCTGCTGCCGCGCTTCAACGTAACGTCGTCCTCGTCATCCGCGGCGGCCGCAGCGATGACGTCCTCCTCTGTTGCTGCTGTTGCCGCCGCTGCTGCTGCCGTGTCCGGGGCCGGGGGCCGGGATGCTAGTGTCTTTCTGCTGCCAACCGACCGACTCGTGGTGGTCAGTGGCGGCGGCGCGGCGCTGTGCACTCGTGTCTTCGCAAGCCCGGTGCGCAGCAGGCCCCAGAGCAGCAGCAGCGGCAGCGGCAGCGGCAGCGGGAGCGGGGGCGGCGGTGGAGTCGAGTCGATCATACCCAAGTTCTTGTCGCAGGCCTCCGCCTTCTCGAATCAGTCGCCGTGGCTCAACACCGTCCGCGAGATGGCGGCGCCTATCACGTTTGGCGTTCTCTCGTCGGTGGACAGCACCGTTAACGCGGCCGCCAACGCCGCCAGCGCCGCCGCTGCGGGGCTCAGCAACGCTGTCGGCGCCGAAGTTGGCGGCAGTGGGCGAAGCGGTGGCAACGGCACCACCCGCGAGCTGGGTGGATTTGACATCAACGAGGCGGTCTTTGAGCGCCGCATCCCGGAGCTGACGCCGGGCACGATCCCCGCGCACACGATCGCCAGCGGCGGCGCGATGCTGCTTGCGTCCGGGGGCGCGTCGGCGGGGGTAGCGGGGGCTGCCTTTGGCGGAGTGGCGGCGACCGGGAGCGGTAGCGACACGTTTGACGGAACTTCAGGTAGTGCTAGCCCGGCTGTCGCTGCCGGCGCCGCCGGTGTGGTGGTGGGAGGTGCTGCCGCTGCTGTTGCCACCACAGGCGGTACTCATCTCTCCCGGCAGCGCACCAGCGACAATGCCGGTGTCGCGCTGCTGCACTTTGACTCGCAGGTGTTCATCGCGCTCGCCGGCCTCTTCGACAACTCGGTCATGGTGCGCAGTCTCTCCGGCGACTCGCGGGACGTACGCCTGCGCTCACACAAGGGCCTCGTTACGCATCTTGCGGTGAGCGAGGATAGCCACTTCATGGTCAGCGGCTCCGAGGACACGACCTTCAAGGTGTGGCAATGGGCACTCGGTCACGACCGCGTCTCGCTGACGGGTGAGCTGCTCTTCACCATCTACGGGCATGAGGCAGAGCCGACGGCCGCTGCCGTGAGCGCTCCCCTAGACCTCGTCCTCACCGCCTCGCGCGACGGCGTGCTGCTCATGCACTCCCTCTCCACCGGCACCCTGGAGCAGACCCTGCGGCACCCCGCCGGCCACGCCATCCACCACCTGTTGGTGCAGCAGCAGAGCTATCTGCCGGGCATTCTCCTCGCCTCCAACGTCGACAACGTCGTGCATCTGATGAGCCTGAACGGAGCGATGCTGCGCGCGGTGCAGCTGCCTGGCTGTATCGTGGACTGGTGCGTCTCGCCGCTGCAGCACTTCATCGTGTGCTGCCGCCCGCCGTACCTCTCGGGCTCGACCCCCAACGGCGAGGGCGCCGTCTCGGCCGCCTACTATGTGCACTCGTTCTTTCTCACCATTGAGAAGACCGTCACCCTTCCGCCGGGAGAGGACGTGTACACCATCGCCTGCCACCCGCGCAATGCTCAGGTGGTTGTTGCGGGTCTCCGCAGCGGCAACGTCGCTCTCATCAAGGCCACACACGTCGCCGATGGCACCGTGCGCTAGTCGATCACGGATATGGCACGTGCTCCTCCCCATTGTCACGCCTGTTTTTCCCACCACCTCCCCCTCCCCCCATACTTTTTGTTTGTTGCTTCTGTTTTGCTCCTGCTTGCTTAGTCCCTCACTCAGCGCCATGAACCACCACATGGAATTATTGTGCTGCAAATCGTCACTCGTTCTCAGGGAATGCATGTGATCTGCACCGTTGACTGCCTTGTATTTTAAAACACCAATCATACCTTTGGAAGAAGAAGAAAAAAAACAAGCTTCCGCGGTATTGTTTCCCGGTCTGTCTCTCTTGTTTTGCCTCCCTTAGTGCATCATCTCTCTTTCCCTCTTCCCGTCTTTCATCTCACCTTCACCGCTTAAGGAGAGCATTAAAGCAAGAAAATAAAAGACGCACGCGCACAGCCAGAAAACACCTCACCACACTGCTTTAACACTCACGCATAAACGTGTAGGCGCATGTCGCGTCGCGCACAGACCGAGACCTTCTCGCGCGCGTCCTCGACGCAGTTCTCGACGGGCGGCGGCATCGACAGCGTCATGACGCGGGACGCGTCGGCCCCGCCGTCGTCGCTGCCGTCCGGCCGCCCCGTGTGGCGCCGCACCCTCTATGAGCGGCAGCCCTTTGAGGACAACTACGTCGATCACGAGACGTTTCTGCAGGAGCTGCGGGAGAACGAGCACGTGAAGAACTACGAGTACGTCGATGTCATGCTGGACACCCTCGCCATCAGCCAGGAAATTTCGGTAGTGGTGCTCTTCGTCTTCAGCTTTGGAATGATGTACACCAAGCGGATGGGAACCTACACGCTCCCCATCATCGTCACCGGTATCATGATCGTGACCTTCATTGTGTACGTCGAGGTTCTGCAGGGCCGCAGCTCGTCCACCCCGCGCGGCACCCCCGGAGATGCCTCTCCCTCGTCCCCCAGCTCCTCCCCTCACCAGAGCCGCATGGCGAAAGGCAGAGCCACTGACAGCCTGGCGGGCAATGCCACTGACCGCAGCCCTAGCGCTGGTAGTGTCGCCGGCGCCTCCGCGGTTGGGGCAGCGGGAGGAGCCGCGGGGGTTGGTGGTGTGCCCGCGGCAGCCGTGCGCCGTCATCGCCACATCGCCTACAGCAGCGATGACGACGACGAGACTAGCAGCGACGGGACTGCCACTCCACGCGAGCAGCAGCCGCTGACTGCTGGCGCCGGCGGGGCCGCGGATGGTAACAACACAGGTGTGAGCGGGGGCGGTGCCAGCGGAGGCGGCGGTGCTGGCGCGAGGGCCGCCTCCAGCGGAAAGGGACAGCGGCTGAAGCAGTCTCAGCAGATGATGCAGGCTCAGGAACAGCTGCCGCCACAGCAACAGTCGCTGCGGCCAGCGCTGCTGCGGGACTTTCTGCGACAGATCGTTTCCCTCGGTGTGATGCTACTGCTGCTGACGCCGATCCTCTCCACGCTAACGGTCAACTACAGCGACGACACGATTGTGGCGCTGAGCATTCTTACCATGTGCCTGCACGTACTACTGGCCGACTACCGCTACCTCAACGCCTACTCGCACTCGTTTACTCCCAACTTCTCGGTCAACTCCGCCATGGTCGGCGTCGTGCTCATGGCCTCCCGCATCGCCTCACCACTGGAGAGTGGGTCGCTCGTTCTCTTCGGAAACATCTGCTTCTCGCTCTCTCCCATTGTGCGCCACCGCATCCGCTGCCTGTCACTCACCGCCCACGTCGGTGTCGCCTTTCTTCTCTTCGGCTTCTCTCTTGGGTGCCTCGTGCAGATCCCGGTGCTCGCCGTGCTCTACCTCGTGATTGTCTCCACTGTCTCTTTGGCTATCCCCTTCTGCTTCGTTGCGCTGCACTCGCGCGCCAAGAACCAGATCAACGGCCCGTGGGACGAGGCGAGACCGACCAACAGCGCCGCCGCCCGCGAGTGGGCCAACGCTATCTAGCGCTGTGGGTGCCGTCTGCTCTCTCTTTACGTTCTCGACCTTGCGTCTCTCTCTCTCTCTCTCTCTACCTCATCGTTTTGCTGATGAGTCTTTCATTTCAGTGTTTGCCTTGCTTTCTTTGATTTTTGCTATATATATGTAAACGGTACACAGGAATCCATCGGATATTACTACTATTATTACTATTGCTTTCTTTTGTCCAAATGCGCCTCTTTTTTTTTTTGTTTCATAAGAAAAGACACGTGTTCTGTCCTGATGTGCTCGATTTATTCTGTTATTTCGTTTAAACCCCTTTCATCCCTCATCTATTTTCACTTTCCAAAACTCCACCAGAATGAAGTCTATTCGGTAGCTCTAGCTTTCGTTTAAAGAATAACCAAAGCTTATCTTCTTCCTCCTTTTTTTTTTCTGTCTTTACAAATTCAACTCTAGCTCTCTTTTTTTGTTTTGTTTTGGTTCCCTCACAGAGATTGTTTCTATTTTCTTTTCTTTCTAATAAACCCGTTTCAGTGACATTTTTTTTTTCTGTCTTCTTCTTTTACACACCTTTCCTATTTCATTTTTGTTTCGAGAAAACAATAGTAGCAACCACACCAATAGCATCTTCCTTCCTCCATTCTCTCCTTTCTTCCGCAGAAAAGAGCATCATGGCTGATTTCGCCGCTCCGCTTCCCCTCGGCGCCGTCGCCCGCCCGGCCGCGCTCGGCAGCAACAACTCGGCCAGCAAGAGCCAAAGCAGCGACAGCAACAGCGGCGGTCTTTTCAGCCGTCTCACGCAGTCAGCGAACCCTGACTGGACTTTCGCGATCGGTCAGCGCACGCAGCAGGCCGCCGCCGCCAAGTCCGCCGCCGCCCCCGTCGCCCCTCCTCGTCCGCTGGACTTCAACGACGCCGCTCCAGCACAGGTGACCAGCACTCCGTCAGCAGCAACACCGGTAACCGCGGACTGTTCTCTCTGTTCGGCAGTCGTCCCGCTGCGACGGCCACCTCCGCGTCCGCAGCCGGCGTCCCGGCGGCTTCCAAGGTGGCGGCCCCCGCGCCGCTGCCCCCGCCGGCCCTCGGCACTGCGGTGGCCCCTCCCGCCCCTCTCGGCGCCGCCGCCGCCTCCGCCATCACCAGCAAGGCGACGGCCAAGAACGGCGCAAGCAGCAGCAGCAGCAGCGGTGCCGGCGCCTTCCTCCACAGCGGCGGTACCTGGGGTGCCTTTGACAACCTTCCGAATCTGCAGCCCCGTCGCGCGCCTCTGCCGCCGCCGTCCCTGGACATGGTGCTGAGCGACGCGCCGGCGCCGCAGCCGGCGATGCCCGTCCCCGCCGCGCGGGCGCAGGCGCCACTGAGCCAGCCGCACTACCGCCAGCAGCACCAGCACGTGGATCCGCATCCGCAGACGGCCCCCCGCGGCCTCCAGCGGTCGCAGCAGCAGCAGCAAGCAGCAGCAACATGAGGCTCCCACCATTGAGGCCTTCTCTTCCCGCCACATGCACGACGCGCCGGCGCCGCTCAGCTTCACGCCCCCGCGCAGCGAAACACCGATCCTCAAGAAGGACGTGCAGCCGCTGCTGCCGTCGGCACTGCCTGCGACCGCCAACAAGACCAACAGCAAGGCAGTGGCGGAGACGGAATCGAAGAAGGTGACGGCGACGAACGTGAACTTTCAGCTCAATAGCGTCAGCAACGACGCGCCCAGTGACGACGATATGTCTTCCCTGGATGTCCAAATGCAGAACGTCTTCGACGACGACGACATGACGACTGTGGTCTCTGCTGGCGAGGGGGCCGCCAACACACAACACCGCCTCCTACTACAGAGATACCGCCTCGGCGCCGTCCGCGGCCGTTCACTGGGGCAACAACAACAACAACAACAACGACAATAGCAGCAGCCTCAACACGTACGACGTCTCGCTCAACGGCGTTTCGCTAGGAAATCTTATGCCCTCTGTTGGTGCCCTTTCTCAGTTTGAGGAGCCCCGCGGCGCCATTCGCCTCAACTATACGTACAACCCTGCGACACAGCCCGCCCGCCCGTACAGCATTGCTGCGCACGGCGGCTACCCAGCGCTGACCGAGGACGACCATCTGCAGAACCTTCTCGCCAGCCTTATCGGCCAACCCCAACCCCAGCAGCAGCAGCAGCAACAGCAACAGCAACAGTCCACCGTGTCCGCCCCGCCCTCCAGCACCTCTCGCAGTATTCCCAACAGCGCCTCCAACCGCCTCGCCGCGGCCGAGGGGCTGAACTTTGTCGTTCCCGCCAGCACCCCCTCCGCGTCTTCTGTCCCAGCGCAGGGCTGGAGCGCCTACACCGACGCCACCCTCAACTTTTTTGCCAACGCCACTGTCGGCACACAGAACTTCTTTTCCGCTCCGCAGCCCATGTGAGAGGGACGCAACGCACGTACTGCCCTATACGCAAGAGACGACATGACTGACTTTCAAATCGAAAGATGCGCTTCGCGTTAGGCCGCGGATGCTACGGAGCCAGCACTAAATCCGAGTATTGTGTGGTAGACAGGACTCCCTCATTGCTAACTGACGACTAGGTGCACCGCCAAGATCAAACATGGCTTGACGCACCCGCGGCTAGCAAGAAGAAAGGTGCCCTGTTCATATGCTTGAGGGAGAAAAACAAGGAAACAGTGATTATATTATGACGTGTTACTCGTCGACAAGCTGCTGAAGGCCGCTCTTTTTCCCCTCCCATTTCCTCCCTTTCTTCTTTTTATTGCTTTTTCTGTTTCTTTCCCCTCCCCAACTTTTTTTTTCTCAATGTCTTGATATTGTGTGTCCCACTTCTTCAAACCTTTAATAAGATTAAAAAAAGCCAAAAAACATATACAGATCATCCGCCCACAGTGACTCATATATGAGGCAGAAAGGGAAAAGAAAAAAAACCCTGATATTTTTTCCTAGGCCACACACACCCCTTTATCCTTCAAGGATTTTTCAATCTTTCCACGCTTTTCACTATCTGTCGGTTTTTTTCTATTTCTTCTGGTAACTGTGTGATTTTTTTTTTTTTGTGTGTGTGTCCTGACTCTTTCTTTGTTCACATTGTTTTTCTTTTCTCCATTTCTTCTCCATTGCTCCTCATGAATTCTTTTTTATTTCTGTCCCTTTCCAGTGTAGCATTCAGAGCTTCTTCTTTTTTTTTTTTTTCGTCATTGTGTGTGTGTGTTTAATTCTCAGACTCGTCATGATGGGGTCAAGTAAGTGCATGCGTGTTTTTAGCAATACTTTTTGAGTAGCATATATATATATTTTTATTTTTTGTTCTGTCGTTTCTAATGCTCCACGATCATCACCTAGGATGGCTGAAGCAGACAAAACACCATGTTGTTTTCCAACAGCTTGAACGAAGAAAATAAAATGAAGGATGTGGTATTGGCAAATACGTAACCCACTCCACTGCACTCTGATATTACACAGCAAGGCCATGAAACGCTCCACTGTACTGATCCGCCGTATTTAATCCTCCAAGAACCTTTTATATCTGTTCCCCATCTTCTATCTTCTATCTTTTACTTTTCTCTTTTTTCTCTTTTTACTTTCACTACCTTGCTTTCATATAACAAGTCGTCATTACACCTGTGTTTGCTTTTTTTTTTTTTTTCGTTGTTATACGCACTGTCACTGCCCCCCCCCCCGCTGTTTATCTTTCTCCGTTCATCATCTATTGTTGTTCTTTTCCTTTTCCCATTCCCATTCTTGCGATACCTTTTTCTCTTTTCGGCTCTGAACATGTCTCTAGTCGAACCACCAATTTCGAAAACGAAATCAACAATTTCTCACAGTTTAGCGATGCCAGATTTTTTTTTTTGTTGTTGTTGTTGTTTGTGGACTCGCATGCCTGCACGGTGACGTGCCACGCGCTCGATGTGCCCTTCAACCTTTCAATGTTGGTGCGCGTATTTGTGTGTGTGTGTGTGTGTGTGTGTGTGTGTGTGCGTGACTAGATTTTTTTTTTTTGTTTGTTGTGCGCCAGGAGTTCGATACTGCAGATCAGAACACTATGCACACTTGAGTTTCCCCCATTTCGTGCCTTGTATGCTTCGCTTCTCACCGCTGTCACAACCAGCTTCTCCACTCTCTATTCTCTCTCATCGCCTTCTTCAATTGTTTATTATATATATATTTCAACTACCAGGTCACACATACGTCCAGACAAGGAAGTGCAGCTTCCTACTTCTCTTGAGTTTGATTATTCACCTCTCTCCCAGCGTTTCCCCCCTCTTATCATGAAGGAAATGAAGGAATCTATTGCGGTGCCGCCATTCACGCCGCACGAGATGTGCGAGGCGGCAACGGAGTACGTGCTGCGTAACGTCAACACTATTCAGTACATCCTACAGGCCATCGAGGAAATCACCGGCGCACCCTTCACGCGCGACCGCATCAAGTGCCTCTCTGCCCGCGGAGGTGAAAGGGGAGGCGAGCCGCCCGCGTCGTCGGTAGCAGCGGCGCCGCACCAACAGGACGAGGCTGGCTCTGCCATGGCGATGCACTCGGCAGCGGCCGGGTACATGTGGCGGCGCGCGCGGCCCGACTGCAACAAGGGCGACATTGTGCTGGTACAGGAGCGCCTCGCGGGGTTCGTCAACGCTAAGCAGCAACAAACGCACCAGGAGGAACTGGCCAAGGCTCTTCAGGGGGATCTAGAGGCGGAGAGGGCACGAACCAACGCCGCCAGCAGCATCGGCAGCGAAAGCTCTCATGCTGACGGCAGCAATCCCAACAAGCGCCCTAACAGCGACAAATCCAAGGTGAGCGGTGGCCGCCCGCAGCGGATGCGAGAGCTGGAGGCGGCGGAGCGTCGCAAGGCCCTGGACGCCTTCATCGCAACGCAGACGACCGCACTGCACGAGACGGAGCGCAACCTGCGCCACGAGCTCATCCACGCCTTCGACGACACGCGCGGGGTAGTAGAGGGCGCCGACTGCCTGCACCAGGCCTGCAGCGAGATTCGAGCGGCGCGGCTGAGCGGCGACTGCCTACAGGGCCAACTGCTGCGCAAGGGACGCATGGACCTTCTTACCGGCGGCCTCCGCTGCGTCGAGCGTCGCGCGACTCTCGCCGTCGAGATGAACCCCGTCTGCAAGGGCTTCTCACAGCGCGCCGTGCAAACCATGATGGCGCAGTGCTACACCGATTATGAGCCCTTCGCCGCCCCACTGTTTTTCCTCGGCAGCTACGGTGATGAGACGTTCGCTAACAGCACCATTGGCAACGTGAGCAAAGCACCATAGAGGTCTTTCTTCGTGTCATACTGTTTTCCTTTTTCACATTATTATTTATTCATCTATTTTAAAAAAGGAATGTTGCTTTTACTTTTTTCATTTTCTTCTTTTTCGTCTCACATCTTCACATTGGCCGTAACGTTGCGGCGGGTTGCTTCTATAATATGTATACATATATATGTTGTGAGATGCAGTTTTGTGTGAAGACGTACTACTTCTTCTGCGCTTTGATGATATCGCTCTCATCCCCACTCACTCCCACTCACACACAAAAACAACAACAACAACAACAACAACAAACGCGAATGACATAGCAGAACACCCATACACACACTTTTTTTAAAACAAAAAAGCATCGTTTAGTGATGGCCAAGTCCAAATCGGATAGTGCCGCGGCTTCACGCCGGAAGGATTCAAAGGTTTCCAGAAAACTTAGCAAGGATGGAACTAAAAGCAAAAGGCGGTCCTCTGCTGCACCCAACAGAAACGACAGTGCAAGGCCTCACCGCTCTTCAGCGCCTGAGCCCGAAACAAACAGTCTCGCGAATGTCGCCATTCCCCATCGACCGTCTACTGGTGTGTCTCACGGGCGCCCGCCAAAGGCACAGCAGCCTGTGGCTTTGACTATCCCGCCTATCTCCGCGGCCTCCCCCGCTGCGGCATCCTCGCGTCTGCTGGCTGTGACTACGCCGGTGTCCGGCAGCGCTGGATCGGACTCGCCCACGGGCGTCTCTAGACGCCGTGGCCCCAGCGCCGCGCTGGTGCTTTCACCCGCCGATCTGATTCAGAAAGGCGGAATGCTGACCGCCGCCCATGCGCGCGCAGACAGCAACGACAGCTCCACTGCCTACGCCACGTCCCCTGGCGCCTGCAGTAGCAGTGGCAGTGCCGGAGCGGGTGGCGCAGTCTCTGCAACAGATTGGTTTACCGCTCACGCGCTTGCCGGCACTCCGCGCTCGTTTTCTGGCTCCCTCCCGGCCACGAGCCCTGGAAAGCACTCGAGGCGTAGCGCGCGTCGCGAGCGTATCGCGCTGGAGCACGCCTCTGCGACTCGAATCCAGCGCTGGTTCCGCCGCTCCCGCTCGGGCCGGATGCTGCGGCTGGAGGACTTTAACCGTCTGCCCTCGCTGGTCGCCGCGCGGCTGGCCACGGAGCAGGAGCTGGAGGAGGCCCGCGAGCAGTGGGCTTGGCAGGTGCTGCGCCGTTTTGCGAACACCGCCGCGCAGCGCCTCCGGGGCCGCACGCACGCTCTCGCCGCCGGCCAACAGCAGCAGGTCGGCGCCGTGGTGCTAGCCGCGGTGATGGCACAGCTCTCCGCGCGAGAGGCGGGTGCGCGGCGCATCATGCGAGCTCGGCACGCCGTCGCGGTGATCGAGCGCGCGTGGAGCCGCAGTCCGCTGGCGGCGAAGGCGGCCAACACCATTTCAGCGCGCCACGCGCGGTTGCTGGTGCTCGAGCACGAACTCATCGCCCGCCGCGACCTCTACCGCCAGCACGCCCTCGCCTTGAATACACTCCACCAGCAGTGCTACAATCCCGAACACGTGCGGCACTTTCACCGCGAGCTGCACGAGCGGCGACGCGCGGCGGAGCGAGCCGCGACCCTCCTTCTCCCGCCGCCACCCTCGGGCTCGACCACCACCGCCACGAGCACCGCCACCAACACGGTGACATCTGCCTCACTGGTTGTGCGAGGCAGCGACAAACGCAGCGGTGGCCCCAGCGCCACTGTCACCGGAGGCGGCTCGGCGCTTGACGCGTCATTTCTCAACCGCACCGTGGCTACCGATCGGCCGTCCTCGTCTACCGTGTCAGTTTCACGCCGACTGTCTCCGCCGCCCGAGTCGCCCGAGCCGATCGATTTTGCTGATGAGGAGCGTGCGCTCAAGTGGATCCGCACGTTGCACCTCTACTCCCGAGCGGAGCGTCAACTGCTGGCGGAGCAGGGCCTTATTCCCACCTCTGTCGTGAATGCGCCACCGCCGTCGTCGTCGACCGCCCGCCCTACTCTGGTCGAGCGAGCTCTGCCGTCGCAAACGCTGTTGCACTCCTCTGACGCGCCGCCGGCCCCAACTGGAGTAGACACTGGCGCTGAGGCCGGCTCAGGTCATGGTGCCGCTGCGCTGGGCAGTGCCGGTATCGCTGTGGTAAACTCTGCCACAGAAGACGAACGTCCTCCGCTGTTTGCGGCGGAGCAGGGCGCCGACGAGCCTCCCGTCGCCGAGGAGTTCGACGCGATCTTCCGCTCGCTGTACGGCCCGGAGCTGTACGACCTGCTGCTCGGCCTGGAGGAGCGCGTGCGGCGCGAGTACCTCGGCGCTGAAACGACGCTGGAGATCATCGACCGGGTCATGTCGTCCGGCTTCGGCAGCCGTGCCTACCACGACGCCGCAAACGCTGCCGGCGCTATCCCTGTTGCGACCACCTCCACCCCGCTCCCCCGCTCCGCTGCACCGGGCGCTGCCCGCGACACCGTTGATGGCGATGCGACCGAAAGCGACGACGAGTTCGATGACACGGAGCGGGCGATGCGGGAGCGGTGCCTGGTGCTCTCGCCCACCTACCGGCTTCAGGTGCAGCAGGATCAACGGGGCAGCGTTCCGGTGCAGCTCGAGCGTGTCAGCGTGGTGCTGCACGGCTGCGCCCGTGGCGACGTCATTCTGCCACGGGAGGAGGCGGTGGCGCAGCGCAGCCTGGCTCTGGTGGCCGGTGTTGACGTTCGCGAGATCGTCCGGCGGGGCGACGGGGCCGACGCCGTCGTCTCTGCGGAGAACCGCCGCAACATCTGCTATCTGCTGACGCACCTCCCGCGCGGGACGAGTGCGCTGCTGGTGGGGGGTGGGGCGGAGACGACGCCGCTGTACCGCGAGTACATGCGGGACTTGATTGAGCGACATAAGCGGCGCCGTTCGTCCAACAGGGAGGGCGCGTCAGGGGTATCCGACCTTGGTCGGTTGGACGGCGAAAACGCCGTCGGGGATGCCTCGACGGCGCTGCTCAGCATCGGCGGCCTCACCGATCGTGCCAACGAGGCCTTTTTTAACCCGGTGGAGCGGCGAAGGGCCGTGACTGCGAGGCGTCGCGCGTACAACGCCCGCCACCGACGATCCTGGGCGTCCGTCTCCGGAGTCACTACCCCACGGAAGCAGCCAGCAGCGCCGGCTGTGGTGGAGCAGCCGTCGGCTCCCCAGTTTCTGAGGTCGATGCACTTCACAGCGAGTGCCGCCTGCTTGGGCCGTTGCTGGGCGGTGTTCCTGGACGGAGTCGAAGCGGAAGGGGTCTGTGCCACGCGCTCCGTCTCCCTCACACGCGGCCTGGGTGTCACCAACACGACCACGTGGCTCACCTCCACCACCACCGCCCGCTCCTCCTCGATCGAGCCCCTCAGCACGAGCAGCCAGGGCAGCTCCCAGCCGCAGGTTCCGCAACCGCCCGCGCAGACCACGCCGTCGTCGGAGCACCTGGCGGAGGCGCCGCCGCCGGAGCAACAGCAGCAGAGGAAGCGGAAAACGCAGAGACCGCCTCATGCGCACCCCACACACACTCCTGTCATCACAGCCGACGTCCTCTACAACGCGAACACGACTCTTGTGCCCGCCGACGATACCGCCCCGCTGTCAGGCGCCTCTGCCGACACCAACGCCGACGAGGAGCGAGGGCGCTCGGAGGGATCAGTGAGCGACAAGGAGGACGAGCCCTTTACGCGACACAGCACCGCCAACACGCGCGCCGACGCCGGCTCGATCGACACGACTCCGTACGTCGACATGACCTTCCGCGAGCCGCGCCGTTTTGTGCCGCTCGAAGGCCACTTTTCCGGCCACCCTGTCACCATCACTCTGAACGGCCTCGCCGACGCCGCGGCGGAGAACGGCTTTGGTCACGGCAGCGGCACCCACCACTTGCACAGCAACAACCACAGCGGCGCGTTTACCAGCGGCGCGTTTACCAGTAGCCGGTCTGCGAGTCTTGGCGGCGGCGGCGGCGGCGGCGGCGGTCTCGGCGGCGCACGTGGGACGCAGGAGATGTCGCGCGACGGGACGGGCTTGTGGCACGCCCTCCCCACCCTCGCGCGCCGCCGTTTCGAGTCTCCCGCGAACCCGCTCTTTAACTTTATGTATGAGCTAGAGCGTTTGCTGCTGCGCGAGCACCACCGTCGCGCAGCACAGGAAGAGCGGATGCTGCAACAAATGCACTCACTCCATTTACTCTTTCAAGCGGCACTGGAGCGTAATGCCCCGCAAACGGTCTGATAACGAATGTACTTCGTTTCATTTACGCTCAACTTCTTCTTCTTATTATTCCACCTCTTCTTATTCTTCTGCTATTTTTTTTTTTTTTTTGTCTTTCCTTTCCTGCTCTCATGTAATTTAGCGAACCCACTCGTGTGCGGTTCTGTCACCTTCCTTCATTTATCTTATCCTCAAAAAAAAAAAAAAAAGTAACTGTCTACTATTGTGAAACGCAAGTGTGAATGACATGGTTGAAAGCTCAAAAAGAAAAAAAAACGATAATGCTCGGTGTAGTTAGTTTTACCATCACATGAGGTTTGTCCTAGTGCTTAGTTTTGCGTGACTTCATTATTATACAGCGCACTTTTGCGTTACTTCTCCATCTATCCAAAATCATATTTTTGTCATTTAAAATAATATCTTCAATCATCCATCTTAACAGACAGCAACAACAGAGATCAACAATCTATTCGTACTCGCGTTTACACATGTCAGACTCCGTCCAGATGTACGGCTCGGTGAGGAGCGCGGTGCAAGGTCTGTTGGCATCCTCCGATTTGTCTCTTCCGCACGTCACGGTGCCACCGACGGAGACGGTCACACGCGCGAACAACCTCGTCATGGACCGCATCGTACGAAACGCACTCGACTACTACCGTCGTCAGGCCGCGAGTGAGGCTGTGGCCGCAGCGGAGGCCTCCTCCGAGGACGTGACAGGGCAGTGGCTCGGCGCCGTCCCGGCCTCGCTTCGCTCCAGTCAGGAGGCTGTGATTCAGTACCTCGGCATGGTGGTGGCCATTGACTTTCGACACTGGACAGAGACGGGCGCCCCCACCCCAGACGGCCACGTTGTCGAGAACTTTGCCAACTTCTACGCTGCCATCCCGACGGGGCGCTACGAGGCCATGTCGGCACTGGAGCAGGCGCGCCTTCACGTCGAGAAGACGCTGCCGCACTGCCGCCTTCTTCGCGGCTCGGCCGCCATGATCTTTCTGCTGCGGGATGCGGTGGAGCGGCACGGCATCCACTGGTACGACCCCGCCTACTTGAGCAGCTTTGGCGAGGCCGACACCGCCCGCACGGCACTGGCCCCGCTTTTCCAGGGCTGTTCAGAGGACGGCCTCACACCCCTGATGATGCCCGCCACGGAAGAGCGCATTGAGCTCTTGCTCTCGCTAGCAAACACGTTTCGAATACAAAAAACGAACTTCTCTCAGATCCTATACGCGTGTGACGGACGTCTCTTTAGTACTGACGGTGACGGCGACGGCGGCGGCTTCATCGAGCGTCTGCAGCAGCTGCACCCTCGCTAACGCGATGTGGCGACTCTGACAGTGACGCACAACAGCAGCGGCGGCGTCGAGGAGCATGCGACCGTGCCGATTCTGAAGCTGGCGCAGCTGACCGCGCTCGCTCTGCAAGACGCCCTGTCCCGCCCGTGGCGCTTTCCCGACGCATGCCAGTCGCAGGCCGTCGCCGACAGCGCTCCGGAGTGGCTACGCCGCCGCCGTTGCTCGCGCGACACCTCCGGGGAATTCTCCCTGTTTTCTGACCTGGACGAGCTCAGTATTTGCTGCGACTACCAAATCCCCAAAGCATTGCGAGCTGGCGGGTTTCTGCAGTACGACGACCACCTGAGTCGCCTCGTGGACGATCGCGTGCTTCTTGTACCGGGCGGCACAGAGGAGTGCGCTATTCGTGTCGGAACGCTTTGTGCCACGGAGAAGCTCATCCAGTATATCAACCAGACCCTTGCCGGAGAGCTGGGAGAAGCGAAGCTGCCGTTATCCAGCACCCCACCTACTCGGAACTTTGTTCAAAACGTTCAGGGTCTCGACTATGCTCTGTGGTCTGTCGGCCGCTTTATCGCTCACAATCCCCACCATCTCTGCCGCACGATCATGTACTAGTGCACTTCATATCTTTCACACCTCCTCCCCCCCTCGTCTCATTTTCTCTCTCTTTTTTTTTTTCCCCCGTTTTAAATGCCACGAGTGCAGTGCTACGACTTCTTGAAGGCGAGGCGCGCGAGAGATCCTACCAGTGTCAGAACACAAAATCAATATTACCCCATACAGACGCACAGCTGTGATACATTTTAGAATATTTCATTGTGTCCTCGGTGGGAGACCCACCTTGGTGTCTTTTTATCTTCTTCTTACTTTGCACATGTATTTTGTCCCCCCCCCCCCCCACACACACACGTGCGAATGTTACTCCTTTTCCATTCCAGCTTCTTTTCCCGCGGCAACTGAATTCTCTCACCACAGTCACAGAAAACAGCCCCTTCCCCCCCCCCCCACACACACACACACAACAATAACAACAACATCGACAAGGAGTTGACATTCCAGCCTTTGAGTGCCCTTTACCCTCATGAAAAGACTCTTGGCGCTGTCGGGTTGGAGAAAGCCCACGGCTCTTTGGGCTGCTCAGGTGGCAGTGGCCGCTCGCAATCTCACGTCGACATCCACGCCTTCTTCTTCATCGTCATCGCCGTCGTCTTCTTCTCCTCCGCCGCAGTCCTCAGAAGATGCCGTGTTGCCGCGATTCGCGAGGAAGAAGTCTCGCCATTCTCGACGCCCCCGCCGTGACGCAGGAAAACGGAAGTCGACTGCAGAGGCGCGGCGCAGCCCACGGAACTCTGCGGCTGCGGATGCATTCAGCGACCCACACAATCTAAAAGGGGCTGCAGTGCCGCAGTCACTGGATATTGGGGAGGTGGAGGCTTTTATGGATGTGGAGAAATTCTTCCCGGCCGCGATGACGCACCTACGCGCGGCACCACCCTCCAGCAGCCACGTTGCCGACGACGCGACAAACGTCGGTGGCGCGACCTCACACACGACTACGACCACGATGGCGTGCGGCGTCCGGACCGCACGGAGGAGGCAACCGAGTACCGGTCCGACCCGTCCTTCTTCTCACAAGGCAGCCTCGACATCCGCGGCAGCATGGCGTTTGACGCCGAAGGCCGCCCTCGGGCTACGAGTGGCGCGCCCACCGAGGCGGAGGCGCTCTCTCCTGACATTCTGCAGCTGACAGGCGGCGACCCCCGTCGCAACCGCCCGCATACACTCGCGACGCGCAGCAACGACGCGCCGGCGGACCAGACCATCGACGGCGACGGCCCGATGGCGGCGGACGGGGAGGGCGGCAGCGAGTTCGGCGACACGCCGGTGCAGGTGACCGACATGCTGCGCGAGCGTCTGATGGAGCTCAAGGCGGAGAAGCTGCGCGAGGAGCGCAGCGACACCTTCATGCCCCGCCGTCTTCCGCTGCTGTCTGACGCCGAGATCGCGGCTCGGGAGGCGCGTCGGCAACGGCAACAGCAACAGCAACAGCAACTGCGATTGGGAATGCCGAGTTCGGAGACTGGGGAGCTACAGCGCGCCAAACCGACAAAGCCGACCTCGCGGGCACCATCCGCGGCAGTGGCGACTCTCGGCGACTGGGCCGATAACGATGACCTCGGCGAGGGTGGGAGCGGTGGGACGGGTGCTTCCGCGGTGGTGCCAGCGATTCGGAGAGATGGGTACTCGGAGGAGCAGGCTCGCCGCGCCGCCTCTGTGCTCGGCAGTGCGGCGACCGCCTTCACGCCCGCGGGCGTCGCTGACGATGATCTTTTCGCGGAGCTGGACACAGCGCTGCGCCGCCGCCGCGACCCTTCCGACCCGGAGAACCCCAGCGGCAATGACCAGGCCATGGCGGGTGCGGTACCCTGTTACGCACCCTGCCGCGCGCCGGCTTCTGCAGTCGACGCGAGGCGCTGGTCATCATCGCCGGCGGTGAGGTGAAGGTGAACAACGTGGTGGAGCGCAACCCGTTCCGCCTCGTGCGTGCCGAGGACGACATCCACGTTGCGGGCCACCCGAGCCGCCTCCGCTTCGCCCCGCCGCGGCTGTACATGTACCTCAAGCCGGCGAACGTGATGGTGGCGCGCTCGGACCCGCATGGCCGCCGCCTCATCACGCGGCACGCGCAGATCCTGGGTCTCGACCATCTGATCCCGGTCGGCTCCCTGCCGATGCGAGCACACGGGGTGCTGATGCTGACAAACGACGGCGAGCTTGCCCAGTTCCTCGAGAACCCAGCCAGTAACATCCAGCAGACGTATTTGCTGCGGGTGCGTCCTGCGATTGACCCGACCCTCGCACATAAGCTGAACACGCGCGGCATCAACATTAACGGCAGACAGCACCGCGGCTTCGAGTTCATCGTGAACCCGACGATGCGGTCGCGCTACACCGTGAAGGTCAAGACGCGCGGCGAGACGATGCCGGTCGCGCACGCGATGCAGCACCTCGGCCGCGTCGTTGAGCGCGGCGGTCGCATCTCGTTTGGTCCCTTCGCCCTCGGCTCCCTCGCCGTCGGCTCCGTGCGTCAGGTGACGATTCCGCCCGCGTACGTGCAGCAGGAGCGGCTCGGCGCCGTCTGGAAGCCGTTTGTGGAGCGCGATTGGCCCTACTTTAGGCGGCAGCGCGCACAGCGTCTGCGTCGCCTCAGCCAGTACCGGGAGCTCACGCCGGCGGAGCTGGAGGAGCTCGACAGCTACACCTACGACGAGGTGCATGACGCCCTCAGCTTCGACCGTCGCGAGCTGGACGAGGCTGCGCGGGCCCATCACGAGGCCTTTGCGCGGCGCCCCGAGGTTGGCGAACCCATCCCCTTCCCCTTCGGCCATCCCGGCGCCGGCGAGGGCAGTGAGGCACGCGTCAACCCCGCTGACATCGCAGTTCCTTTTGACGATGACATTGTCGAGGACATCACTACCATTCACTAGGTTCCGCTTGTCGTGGATACGCAGGGTTCCCCCCCCCCCCTTCCACACTTCTTTACATTAACACACACACGTTTTATTCGCCCCCTTTTTCTTTTTGTATTTCCCATTAAGATATTCGCATGCTGTGATCATTCCCTCAACTACTATTATTCATTGACGAGGAAACTTCCTCTTGACTTGCTTCTACGGGCTCGTACGTACTGTACCTGATTGCATTGACAGTACTTTTCTGGAACTTGTGTCTCTCAACTTCTGTTTCTGCACATTTCTTTACTGCCCTCTCCAATAAACAAAAGTGAAAGATATTTTTAAAAAGGAAATAAAAAATCCTTCATATTATCGGACGAGTTGTAGTTTAAAACAGAATATCTTCAATACCAAAGAGAAGTCATATCAGAGTAACGAATCGTTTTCACCGGCTAATAATCCCGTAACGATGTTCGCTGACTTCAACGACATTATGCGCTCCAGCTTTGCGCTGGACGACTGCCCGCGCATCGGCCCCTTCACGTACCACAACGGCGTCGCCGATGAGGACTACGACGAGTTCGCGCGCGCGACGCGCCCGTACGGTGGGCTTCCTACCTCCGCCGTGCGCCGCCCGCTGGACCCCACTGCCGCCGCCGTCGCTGCGACCCAGCCGTCCACCGGCGAGCTCATCACCCGCGACCCGCTCGACAGTAGCACGAGCCTCGGCAGCAGCAGCGGCCCGACGGCCGAGCGGCGCTGCTGGAAGCTCGCGGCGAGCTGCCCGGTGCCGCGTGCGATCCCGAAGCTGGACCACAAGAAGGGCACCACGACGCTCGCCTTCAGCTTCGACGGCGGCATCATCGTGGCGGTCGACTCGCGCGCCTCGACTGGGCAGTACATCGCCTCACAGACCGTCATGAAGGTACTGGAGATTAACGAGTACCTGCTGGGCACGCTGGCCGGCGGCGCCGCCGACTGCCAGTACTGGGAGCGCGTGCTCGGCATGGAGTGCCGCCTGTGGGAGCTGCGCAACGGCAGCCGCATCACGACGGCGGCCGCGAGCAAGATCTTGGCCAACATCACGTACGCGTACCGCAACCACGGCCTGTCGATGGGGACTATGGTGGCGGGGTGGGACAAGTTCGGCCCCGCCGTGTACTACGTCGACGACAAGGGCAGCCGCGTCAAGCAAAACCTCTTCAGTGTCGGCTCCGGTTCCATCTACGCGTACGGCGTGCTCGACACCGGCTACCGCAAGGACCTCTCGGTCGAGGACGCCATCGACCTGGCGCGCAAGGCCATCTTCCACGCCACGTACCGCGACGGCGCCTCGGGCGGCATCGTGACGGTGTACCACATCAAGCAGGGTGGCTGGACACAGATCTCGCGCGACGACCAGACCAAGCTGTTTCACCGCTACTTCCCCAACAACAACTAGTGTGAAACGACCGTACACGGATTACAACTATTAAAAGTGGGGGAAAAAGAATCACAAAATAAATAACTACACCGCCAAAAAAAAAAAAAAGCAGCGACAACAGCAAAAACAGAAGCACATGATCCGTAAAAGGAAACAACGACTTCAACAAGAGCAAGAAGAGCCTACTCAGATTCACACAATCACTATTGCTTTACTATCCTCGCTAGTTCCTTTTGCTTGAAAGAAAAAAAGAAGAATCTATATAATGATAGTGATAGAATACTGCAAAAAACAGTGAAAGTTGTCGAACTATGAAACTATAAGAATGAATACTCGTTCGGAAGAGTCGGAGTGGGCTGAAGGAAAGAACTGAATCTGACTGCAGCGCAGCACAGTCAGGACATTTATAAATGCTCTGGCATTCAAATGCACCACAACCCACAGACTCACTTCAGGCTCGATAAAAAGCTGCTTCTTCCGACGAGTAGGTGCCCCGACTCCTTTTTTTTTTCATTTTATTTGCGACTTTATTATTTCTGCCTCCAGACAGATTCTTTTCATCTATATATCTTTTCTCTCCTTGAATATAAAGTAAAAAAAAGGTATCAGAAGAATGGATTATGCACACACTGCTATCAACTAAGCAATGCGATATGTCAATAACGCTGTTCACATCCGCTGCGTGCAGGTGGTGACGCTGGTGTAGCCCTGATGCGTTGGTGCAATGTAAACTTCATGCTCACCGAGACTTACTTGTTTGTCTGGTTTTCCTCGCACAGTTCCTTCCTTGCCACGTCTTCTGCTTTCCCTTCACCCTCCGCCTTCTCTCCTCCTTGAATCACTGTTCCTAACTGCCTCTGTCGACACCATAATAATAACAACTACAACAATAACAAAATAAGAATCAGTATAACTCCTAAACCGAGTGTAAGTTCGACGCGTGCCGTTTCAAGTTTATCCCCCGTAAGGAATCCCGACTGCAGCTTTTGTTCACTAATCCTCCTACCCTACCCATCTCCCCGTAAAACAACCGTTCTCGCGCTAGTCATGTCCGACCACGAAGAATACAACCACGAGGAGAAGTACGACGACGCTGCCGAGGAGACGGAGCCGACGACCACGGCTGAGCCCAGCAGCACCGCCTGCCGCAAGTGCGGCGAGGAGGGCCACTTTGCCCGCGAGTGCCCCAACGCCGGCAACAACGGCGGCTCCGACGACCGCGCCTGCTTCCGCTGCGGCGAGACTGGACACATGAGCCGCGACTGCCCCAACCAGGCCAAGCCCGGCGCCGCCGGGGACCGCCCGTGCTTCCGCTGCGGGGAGGTCGGCCACATGAGCCGCGACTGCCCGAACCCCGCCAAGCCCGGCGCCGCCCGCAATATGGAGTGCTTCAACTGCGGCGAGATGGGCCACCTCGGACGCGACTGCCCCAAGAAGCAGGGCGGCGGCGGCTACGGCAAGCGCCCGCGTGACAACGGCTACGGCGGCCGCAGTGGCGGCGGCGGTGGCGAGTGCTTCAACTGCGGCGAGACCGGCCACATGAGCCGCGACTGCCCGAACAAGCGTCAGGGCGGCGGCGGCTACGGCGGCGGCGGCGACCGCGCCTGCTACAACTGTGGCGAGACCGGTCACATGAGCCGTGATTGCCCTAAGAAGCAGGGTGGCGGCGGCGGCTACGGCGGTGGCGGCGACCGTGCCTGTTTTAACTGCGGTGAGAGCGGTCACATGAGCCGCGACTGTCCCAAGAACAAGCGTCAGGGCGGCGGCGGCTACGGCGGTGGCGGCGACCGCGCCTGCTACACCTGCGGTGAGAGCGGTCACATGAGCCGCGACTGCCCCAAGAAACAGGGTGGCGGCGGCGGCTACGCCTGCTACAACTGTGGCGAGAGCGGTCACATGAGCCGTGATTGCCCCTCGAAGCAGGGCGGTGGTGGCGGCTACGGCGGTGGTGGTGACCGTACGTGCCACAAGTGTGGTCAGCCCGGCCACATTAGCCGTGACTGCACTGCGTAAACCAACCTTGGGGGACCACACACGTTTTGTGTCTCCACAGCGGGCCGTTCTTGATTCACCAAGTGCCTAATGACCTGCAGCTCCGTGGACTTTGCCTTGTGCAATCCCGACAGCTCTTTTTCTTTGAGACTCGCGCACACATGCGGCTGCGGCCATCACTACAAGCTTTTGAAGATCCCCCTCCCAAAAAAAGAATCTTACGAATCTTCATTTTCAGTGCTGTTTTTGTAGCGCATCTCTATTTTCTAGCTTTTTAATAATTAAGATAACACTCCTGTTATCACCTCGCTCCGCATCTAATTGTAACTAATCCTAAAGTTCTTCTCCTTTTTCCCCCGCCCTTCTTCTTTTCTGGACAAAGTAGCGTTGGCTACACCGCACTAATTACGTTGTTTAAGAAGCGCACCCTCATTTCCCCCCCCTATCTCCTCTATTTCTCCCCTTTCTTTGCCATTTTCTACTAACTTTCCACTGCGTGTCTGTATATGTGTTTGTGCGCGTGCGCGTGCGGCGAAACGCGAATGTTTCTCCCCCATCACCGCGACACACACACACAGGGATAGTGTTCTCACACTCGCAATCATGCAATAAGGATGAGCGATGACACACACACACACCACACACACACACAGACACTCACAGACACCAGTCAGAAATGCTTGAGCTGCAGCACTGCAACTCGCATGCCCCTTCGTTCCTATAATCCACAATCTCTTTTCCATGCACGACAGCATCACAACTATACGCAAATGCGCTTGTTCAGTCTCATAACTAACTCGAATAAACGAGATTGCACGAACGCGCTTTTGTACATGCAACTGTGTTGCTGGAGTTTTCTCCCTCTTCGCTTAATTTGCTTCTCTTTCCTTTTCCCAATTGTTTTTCTCTCCCTTTTCGCTTCCTGTCCCCTCACCCTCCCTATCTTTCTCTAACAAACTCTTCTTTTGGATCGAGTCTTCGGCGCTTCTATACGAAAAGAGAAATGAAAAATGCAAAGGATAAAACAAAAGTCGCAGAAATAGAGAGTACGATTCCCATCTCAATGCCAGCATATGACGTACTGCAGTCAAATAATGTTAACATGAAAGCGTGCGGAATGGAGGGAGAGCGTCCTCTTTCCCCCCTTCCCCTCGCAAAGTGTGTGGTACAAGTTGATGTTGCCTTTTTCTTTAGAGCATACTCACAAATTTGGTGAATCACAAGCACATAAATTGCCCCTAAACTAATTGTGAAAATGAAACAAACACGTACATGCGTGCGTGTCAGAGAAGGAAGATGAGGCTTCTCCGAGAAGGGAAGATAATCCGTACTGAATATGAAGTTGTAGAATGTCGAGGTCGCTAATCTCTTCATTGGGATGACTCAGCTGCTTGAAGAATGGCTTACTTGAGCCCCCCCCCCCCCCCCGTGACCTCCATTTTTTTTTTTCTTCTCCCCTTCTTACTCGACTGATCCTCGACAGGGAAACAATGAGGTATTGCGTGCTGCAACATGGTGATTCGGCATGACGCGAGGTTCTGTCTATTTGCTCCTTTGTTAGCGAGGTTCGTTGCTACGATTCCCCCCCCCCCACTTTCACACACGCTCTTCCTTACCTTTCCGTGTAGATTACCCAGCTTTCTCCCTAGCAAATCTAGCCTTCCTTCCTTTAGCCTCCGCTAAGCAACCGCTAACTCCTCAACCACTACCACTACCCAACACCCACCCCAACCCACCCCCGTCATCATGGTTTGCTACCGCTGCGGACGTGTCGGCCACATGAGCCGCGACTGCACCAGCAGCCCCGACCAGGCCCCGTGCTTCCGCTGCGGCCAGCCCGGCCACATGGCCAAGGACTGCCCCAGCCCCCTGCCCCCCCAGGACGCCCCGTGCTTCTTCTGCCACAAGTCCGGCCACCGCGCCCGCGACTGCCCCGAGGCGCCCCCCAAGGAGGAGAGCCAGATCTGCTACCACTGCGGCCTGACCGGCCACCTCGCGCGCGACTGCACCAACGAGGCCAACTGCACCGTCTGCGGCGAGTCCGGCCACATCGCGCGCTCGTGCCCCGAGACCCTCAAGGCGCTCCCCTGCCCCACCTGCGGCGAGAAGGGCCACCTCAAGCGCGACTGCCCCAAGAAGGGCACCGTCTCCTCCCGCAAGAGCGAGAAGATCTGCCACAAGTGCCACGAGAAGGGCCACATCCAGCGCGAGTGCCCCCTCAACAAGCAGGAGTAAGCTCATGGACCACACCACACAGACAAGGAACAGCCGCCGGTGGCTCGCGCGCGCGTGCAGCCAACGCCCTTCAATGTGCGACGTGCACTAGTGCGCAGCCTCTCGACCACTCGTGACCGAGAGTGTCTGATTGCTCCGGTGCCTGCTCGCGTTTTTGATTTGCCAGTGCGCAGCCCCAGCGCTTCCTTGTCTTATCATTAATCACGGCGGAAAAAATAAGGATTCTCCTTTGATCCGGAAAATTTTTAAATGCTATATATATTTATTTTTCTTAATTATTTATATATAGCTTCTTTTTCTTAATAACTACACCCCAGTACTATTTCTCTACTGTTTTTATTTTATTTATTTTATTTTTCTGAACAATCACTTCAGCACAGTTCCAAAGAAACCTGTTTCCGAAGTTTCCTCTATATTTCTTCTCCTCACCCCCATTTTTTCTGATTTTGTCTTTCTCCTCTTCTCTTAATCGCTCCCATCACGCTTGTGGAGGTGTGTGGCTGCTGATGTGCTGTTACTGCTGCTACGACTAAACCTTCGAAAAACCTAGAAAGCTGTCGCACTATCAGCCGCAACACTTTTCACAACACCCGAAAGAAAGTGGTTCTACCCCTACTTTGTTTTTGCGGTAAAACAATTACACCCCAGAGAGAGAGCGCTCTAGCTCTACAGTTGCGTGAGACTGAGGGAAACAACAAGAGAGCATCGAAAGAACGAATTGAAGAAGTCCTGATTCGTTTTACTGTCATGGTAATTTAGTTTTCCTAGCGGAAGAAGAAATAGGAATACCGAGCGGAACAAAACCATCCAACCAACCAAAACACACACACAGACACACAATCAAACAAACAAACAAACAACAGTCTATCGTGCCTAGCCAATGAATGAAGTAGCCGCGGCTACAGCGCACTCTGGATGCCACAAGTGCTGAATGTGATCCAACTCGCCGTTTACCCATTCAAAACATCATGGAAAAAGAAAAAAAAAGAAACAGCTGAACGAAAATAAAAAAAGAAGACAAATCAAGCTATCGTCACTCCCCACACTAGTGAATATTTCGGAATTGAGCTGAGAAATGATTGTATGACCTGTCTAGTGGATTTTCTCCCGTTTCTTAATTCTGCCGTTCTCTGTTCTTTTGTTTTTCTTTGCACCGTCGTTTCTTCTTCTTCTTCTGATACTTGAATATGGTATTCTGCGTCCTCCCTCTCTCCCTCTCCCTCCTCCTCATCATCTGTTTCATTTTGGTTTTCTTTTTGTCGGTGTTTTTGATTTATTTTCACATCTATCAATCTTGATGCATCCTATGACGACATTGCATGTGATGGGAAGTTTCTTCTGGATGAAAACGAAAAAAAAAAGAGGATCTTCCTAGTATCATGAATGTCGCCGAAAGAACGTGAAAATAAACTGAAATACTCCAATGAAACCAGTTATAAAATTAATGAGAAATAAATGAATTGCAAGAAGAAAACACACACACACACAAAAAAAAAAAAAAAAAAGAGATAAATTTGTCTAAAAGAAACGGCAAACGCCGCAAAAGAAAATCATATAATGATGATAACACCCTCTTTATGGGTGGATTGGTTTTCTACAAATGGCGTTGGCCAAGTCACACGCTCACAGGGAGATATGCTGTTGCTCTCTTCTCTTTTTTTTCCCCTCAAAAAGTGACACGTCGTGAATGCAGTCATGGGCGATGACTCAAAAAAGAAAAGAGAAGTGTAAACTAACTTTCGTATTGGACAGGTATGCCGCTAAGACAGCCCTATTTCCCTCTCTCTCCTAATTTCATCCAACCTCCTGCATACCATATCGTATCACCTTTTCATACACTACAGAAAAACAAGCTAGATTCCTATTTTCTAACGACTTTGTTCATTTTCCCCCTCTTTTTCTTTTGCTTTTTTCTTTGATTTTTATTTATTTTCTTCTCATTAAAGCGTCTTTCACTCTTTTCTGCTTCATTCTCCGTTTTTCTTTTTTTTTTTCTTCTGCTGATCGCCTCTCTCCAGTAAGTAACATTGCGAGTGATTGGATACCTATATACGTCAGGTGTCTCGCATATTATTCAACTTTTCAGAGAAGAAAGTAAAAAATAAAAAGAAGCTAAAAATAACATCGGTAAGCTTCAGCCTCAACAGAAAGGAGAACACTCTGAGAGTGAATAAGAAACAAAAAACACAAAGCAAAACAACCTGCTCACCCTTTCCCACACTACCTCTGCACGTAGCTGCCGTTAGCCATGGGTGATTCTCCCGTTGCCGTCAACGAGATTTTCCAGCTCAACTCGGTCGCTGGCGGCCTTCCGCCTGGCACCATCTCCTTCAAGAACGTCACCATCGATGGAGACAAGTACGTGTGCGTGCGCGATGCCAAGGAGGGCCAGGTGTCTCTGGTCGTCGTCGACCTGGAGAAGCGCGAGAGCACTCGCAATAACCTGCGCGAGGCGGACTCCACGATCATGAACCCGCAGTCCAAGGTGCTCGCGCTGCGCAGCGGCCACAATATGCAGGTGTTCAACGTCGAGACCTCCAAGCGCCTCAAGGCGATCGTCTTCAACGAGGACGTCGTGTACTGGCGCTGGGTGGACACCCGCCTTGTCGCCGTCGTGACCGCTACCGCCGTGTACCACTGGGACACTCAGGACGGCAACGAGTCGGGCGCCCCGCAGCAGGTCTTCGCCCGCGGTGGCGACTTTGGCAGCGAGATCCAGATCCTCTCCTACCGCACCGACGAGGATAAGAAGTGGCTGATGCTCTCCGGCGTCACGCGCGACCCCTCCGGCGGCATGGTCGGCAAGACGTACCTCTACAGCGTCGAGAACAGCAGCGGCCGTGTGCTGGACGGCCACTCCGGCTGCTTCATTAGCACCGGCACCCCACAAGATGCGCGCAAGTGCAACGTCATGTGCCTCGCGTGGAACAACCCGCAGTCGGGGGCGCAAGTCATGATTATGGAGCTGCCCACCGGCAACAAGCGCGACCTCACCCTGCAGCGCCAGCTCTACCCGCTGCGAATGCAGCAGGGCGACTTCCCGGTGGTGCTGCACGTCTCGGAGCGCCACAAATTGCTCTCCGTCGTCACCAGCCGCGGCAGCTACTTCCTGCTGGACATTTTCACCGGTGTCGTGCTCAGCGAGCAGCAGTTCACCCCCGCGGTCGTCTTCTGCGGCGCGGACGACCACAAGGACGGCGGCGTTGTGTGCGTCAACAACCAGGGCTCCGTGCTGCGTGTCGGCCCCAACGACAAGACCATCATCAATTACATCAAAAACCGCATGCAGAACCCGCAGCTCGCCCTCCGCGTCGCCGGCGACGCCAACCTCGGCGGCGTCGAGGACCTCTTCCGCGCCCAGCTCGACAACGCCATGCGCAGCGGTAACGCCGAGGAGGCGGCGCGCATGTGCGTGCGTGGCGGCAACAGCCTGCGCACCCGCGAGACGCTGCAGCGCTTCCTGCAGATGAGCACTCCCGACGGCCGGCCCGCCATTTCCGTCTACTTCAAGGTCGCCCTCGCCGACTCGACGCTGAACGAGGTCGAGTCCGCGGAGCTCGCGCGCCAGGTGGTCCCCAAGGGCGGCATCGCCTACGTGAAGCAGCAGTTTGACGAGAACAAGCTGACGCCTTCCGAGGAGCTCGGCGACGCGGTGCAGCAGCAGGACCCCGAGATGGCCATCAAGATCTTCCACGGCGCTAAGGCGCACGCCAAGGTCGTCAACGTGCTGCTGCAGCAGGGCGAGTCGCAGAAGGCGGTCGAGTACTGCAAGCGCGCCAACTTCACCCCCGACTGGCGCGTCATTCTCAACAACTTCATCCGCGCGTCGCCGCAGGGTGCCGTCAAGCTCGCCTTCATGCTGTACCGCGAGATGGGCGACACGCCGGTGCTGAGCGCCGACGAGATGGTCGACATGTTCGTCACGACTCAGAACATCCAGCAGGCCACCGAGTTCCTCCTCGACATTCTGCGCGACAACAACGGCGAGGCGACTGCCGAACTGCAGACCAAGCTGCTGGAGATCAACCTCAAGTACTCGCACCCCTCCGTGTCGGAGCGCATCTTCGCGCGGAATATCTGCCAGTTCTACGACGGTATGAAGCTCGCGCCGCTGTGCGAGCGCGCCAACCTCCACCAGCGCGCCATCGAGTGCTACATCACCGCGCAGAAGCAGGACCCCGACCTCGAGATCCTTCCCAACATCCGCCGCTGCCTCAAGCACGCCAACAACTTCAACCCCGAGTGGATCGTGGAGTTCTTTGGGAAGCTCAACAAGGACGACAGCCTCAAGTGCCTCGGCGACCTCTGTGAGAGCTCGAGCCAGAACTTCAAGATCATCGTGCAGGTGGCGACCAAGTACAACGACGCGCTCGGCTCGCAGGAGCTCATCGACCTCTTTCTGGAGAAGAACATGTACGACGTGCTCTACTACTACCTCGGCGCCGTCGTCCCGTACACTCGCGACCCCGAGGTGCACTTCCGCTACGTGGAGGCGTGCGCCGAGATGGGCCAGATGCAGGAGCTCGAGCGCATCACCCGCGAGAGCCCGTGCTACGACCCCGAGCGCACCAAGAACTACCTCAAAAACAAGAAGCTGACCGACATGTGGCCCTTCATCAACGTGTGCGACCAGCACAACCTCGTCAACGAGATGGTGCACTATCTGGTGGAGACGAGCAACCAGTCCTACATTGAGCAGTACGTCACGCGCCGCAACCCCAGCAAGACCCCCGACGTCGTTGGCGCCCTCATCGAGTGCAACGCCAGCGAGGATTTCATCCGCAGCCTGTTGAGCGCCGTCGGCACTATGTGCCCTGCCGAGGAGCTCGTCGCCGTCGTGGAGGAGAAGGGTCGTCTGCACCTCATCAAGGGCTGGCTGGAGGACCGCCAAAACGAGCGAAAGACCGACATGGCCATCTACACCGCCCTCGCCAAGATCTACGTCGACATTGGCCAAAACGCCGAGCAATTCCTCAAGCAGAACGACTACTACGACGCCGACGAGGTCGGCAAGTACTGCGAGAAGCGCGATCCCAATCTCGCCTACATCGCCTACTCCAAGGGCAAGGCGAACACGAACATCATTGAGCTGTGCTACCGGGATGGTCTGTACAAGCAGCTTGCGCGGTACCTCGTGAAGCAGCAGGACCTCGACCTGTGGGCGCAGGTGCTGGAGAAGGACGACGACCGCCGCCGGCAGCTGGTCGAGGCCGTGCAGCAGGTCGCGCTGCCCGAGTCGGAGGTGAGTGAGGAGGTGAGCGTCACCGTGCGCGCCTTTATGATGGCGGAGCTGACGCAGGAGCTGACCTCGCTGCTCGACCAGATCGTCGTGCACGGCCGCTTCCGCAAGAACCGCTTTCTGGAGAACCTGCTGATCATGTCCGCCATTCGCGCACGCAAGGACAAGGTCATGGAGTACGTCACGAGCCTCGAGGACTACGACGCCAAGGACATCGCCAACGTGGCGACCTCCTCCGACATGCACGAGGTCTCCTTCACCGTGTACGACCGCCACCAGATGCTCAAGGAGGCCGAGCTCGTGCTCGTGCGTGACCTCAAGGACATCCACCGCGCGCGCTCGTACGCGCAGAAGGCCGACACCCCCGAGGTGTGGAGCGTGCTCGGCGAGTACCTGGTGCTGGCCGACGAGGTGCACGAGGGTATCGAATGCCTCATCCGCGCCAAGAATGCAGACCTGGTGGTCGAGGTCACCGCGGCGGCCGAGCGCACCAACCAGTTCGCCGATCTGATCAAGTACCTCACGATGGCGCGGCAGTACTCGCGCTCCAAGGACAACAAGATCGACACCGCGCTCGTCATCACGTACGCCAAGACGGGCCGCCTCGGGGAGCTCGAGGAGTTTCTCAAGGAGACGCACAACGTCAAGATCGGCGCAATTGCCGACAAGTGCTTCGACGACGGCCTCTTCGAGTCGGCGCGGGTGTTGTACAACGTGTCCAACAACTTCGCCAAGCTCGCGCTGACGGAGGTGAAGCTGGAGAATCTGCAGGCGGCCGTCGACGCGGCCAACAAGGCCAAGACGACCGACACCTACAAGGCGGTCAACCTCGCCTGCATCGAGGCGGGCGAGATGAAGCTGGCCGGCATGTGCGCCGTGCCCGTGGCCCTCAAGGCGGAGGAGCTCGGCGGCCTCTGCGAGCGGTACGAGGTGCGTGGCCTCTGGGAGGAGCTGTACAACGTGCTCAAGACGGCGAGCAACACGCAGGGCGCGCACATGGGCATCTTCACCGAGATGGGTGTGCTGCTGGCCAAGTACCGCCCGGAGAAGCTGACGGAGCACCTCAACATGTACCCCAAGAAGCTCAACGTCAACAAGATCTCGCAGGCGTGCGAGCAGTACCACCACTGGGTCGCGCTGCGTGTGCTGCACACCAACAACGAAGACTGGCTCGCCGCCGCGAATACGGTCATCCAGCACCACGCCGACGCCTTCGACCACGAGGTCTTCAAGGACATCATCGGCCACCTCGGCGCCAGCGACGTGGTGTACAACGCCATCGGCTTCTACCTGCGCACGCACCCCGACCAGCTCAACGACTTTCTGTCGTCGGTCTTCAAGAAGGTCGATCCGGAGCGCGTGATGGTGGAGGTGAAGAAGTCGGCGCCCATCTACGTCATCCGCGCATACCTGGAGGCGGCCCAGGAGCGCAACGCCAAGAAGGTCAACGAGGCGCTCAACGACCTCTACATCGAGGACGAGAACTTCACCGCGCTGCGCCACTCCGTCGAGACGTACAACAACTTCGACTCCGAGATCCTCTCCGCCCGCCTCGAGAAGATGGAGCTCTTTGAATTCCGCAAGATCGCTCTGCTGCTGCACCGCCGCAACAAGCGCTTCACCCACGCCATCACCGTCGCCAAGGCTAACAAGCTCTACGACGACGCCATCGACACGGCGGCCGAGAGCGGCGACGGCGAGATCGTCGAGGACCTGCTCGACTTCTTCGCCAAGGATCACCCCGAGTGCTTCGCCGCGTGCGTCTACACGTGCTACGACCTACTCAACCCCGCCGCCGTGCTGCAGAAGGCGTGGCTGACCGGCCGCACCGAGGTCGCGATGCCGTTCCTTATCCAGACGGTGCAGGAGTACACGAGCAAGATCAACAAGATCGAGAAGTCGATGTTCGACGCGCAGGTGTCCGCAAAGGACGCCGCCCGCCGCGCGGGACCCGTCAACGGCAACGCTCCGCTGATGATCGAGCAGGCCGGCCCGATGGGTGGCGGCATGCCCCCGCCGCCGATGGCGCAGCCCTTCCAGGGCGGCATGCCGGCCCCGATGCCGATGGGCGGCGGCGCCCCGCAGCGCGGTGGCTTCGGCGCCCCTCCCCAGTTTGGGAGCGGCCGCCCTTTTTAGAGGCGAGATGACTTTTTTTTTTGTGTGTGTGTTTGTTTTTCTCTTCACACCGTCCGCTTCTCTCTCTCTCCCTTTCTCGCACGACAGGCAGCAAAAGTACAACAACAACAACAACAACAACATATATAAGACTTCCCTCCAACGTGTGTTTTGAAGCACAATACAGCGTTAAAAAAGAAACATGGTAAAAGAGGAGCTGAGTTTCGCGAGTCTATCCAGTGCTCCGCCAAACATTTTCTGTTCCTTCCCCCACACCTTTCAGAAATCGCCTTTATTTTATATATATCTTTGCCATATATGCTCACCACTTCGCGATTTCTTGATTTTTATTGTTTTGATTCAGACTCCCTATTTTGTGCTTTTTTTTTCTTCTTCTCTTTTTCTTTGTCCCCCCCTACTCCGTTTTCTTCCCCCGCTTCTACCCAGTTCATCAGCGGAAAGGAAACTTCAAGTTGCTTCTCTTTTCTCTTCTTGTGCTGTTTGTTCATGCAATGAAAATAATAGTGAATAAAAAAAATATGACGTCATCTAAACAGAAACAAGAAATGCATTGTCATCAACGAAAACAGTTAAGCAGGGGACATATTAGAGAGGTGGACCACAGAAGTAAGTGACTCCTCAATTCGAACGCGCTCGTTTCTCCAACGTATTTCCTGGATATCCATATTTCTTCTACTTTTGCTGATGCAAATCTTCTAACTGCATAAACATATGATTGCACTTTTTTATTTCTATTTTTCGCGGATTCTGTGCCCAACAACAGTAATAACAATAATAACATATTAGCACAACGCTCTCCGATCAAGTGCGGCGGCATTTTATCGTCTTTTCTATTCCAAATCCGCTGTACCGTTTGATTCTTTCGGAATTCATTTTTCGTATTATCTATTGATCTCTATTTCTCATTTCTAGTTTCTCTCTCTCTCCCCTTTCCATGACACCGAGTTGTCTACCTGTAACTATCGTTGCCAATACATATCCTGTTCCCTTCGCTCTCCCTCCCTTTCCACTATCTGATCATTATCGACACTGCGCCATAACCCCAACGTAAAAGTGACATCACATAAAAACCATCATTGTTGTGCAGCAGCATTCCGTCGGAGGTATTACCACTTGTTTTTTTTTTTTTTAAACTGTTACTGTGTTCAACTGTCTGATTTGCAACCACGCGTTTCAGTCACAGAACCACCGCACCCTCCGTGGGTTCTTCATTTGTTCGTCCGGCTATGTCACTGGCTGCTTTCTCGCTGCTGCCCCAATCCTCCGCCGCGGGTATTCGACATGCGGACAAAGTCTTCTCCTTTGAAAAGGACGATGTTTCTTCATGAAGTAAATAATGCTAAATTTTTATCGCTCCTCCTTGCTGTTTATTCATGCCATTCCCTCGGTAATACTACTTGCTTCCCCTGTCCTTGGTATAATTCATGCTAGTTCTCACTTAAGCTAATCACACTGTCTCCAAGACGTAATCCAAAGTTTAGTTCACCGAACACCCGCTTTATCTCTTCCCCAAACAACACTCCCACCCAAATCTCTTCCAACCATGGCTGACACTCGTGCGTGCCACAACTGCGGTGAGACCGGCCACATGCGCCGCGACTGCCCCCAGCCCCGCCAGGAGCGCCAGGCCGGCGCCGGCGACCGCGTGTGCTACAACTGCAAGCAGCCCGGCCACCTCAGCCGCGACTGCCCCCAGCCTCGCCAGGAGCGTGCCTACGGCGGCGGCGGCGGCTACGGCGGCGACCGCGTGTGCTACAATTGCCAGCAGCCCGGCCACCTCAGCCGCGACTGCCCCCAGCCCCGCCAGGAGCGCGCCTACGGTGGCGGCGGCGGCTACGGCGGCGACCGCCGCTGCTACAACTGCGACCAGACCGGCCACCTCAGCCGCGACTGCCCCGAGCCCCCGCGCCCCAAGACGTGCCGCAACTGTGGCTCCCCCGACCACCTCGCCCGCGACTGCCCCGGCCAGTAAGCGCAAGCCAGACTATGGTCAAGAAATGATAAACGAGAAGATCATCTTGAAAAAAAGGATAAATTAATGGTGAAGAGTAGTATTATGCAAGAAGTATCAAAAGATGCGACTTCTTTATATGGTGTAACGTGACTAGCATGAAAATAAAGTGCCCCAACATGCGCGACCTCGAGCGTAGCGTGAAGTATTCTCAGCAAAATCACGAATAGATGAGGAACCAGCGGACAGACTAATCTCAACGCTAATTGGTCTCCCCGTAGCAACATTCGATATCTTTACCAGTACTTTCGCCCACGCAGACCCACAATCGTGATGCATCCCCGACGCTTTCCTTCGCGACATTTGTGTGTTTTTCCATACGAGGTTTTTTTTTGTTCCCCCCCGCCTTCCCCTTTGTGTGTGTGTGGGGGGGGGGAACAAGAAGAAGAAATGATTACTAACGTGTTTATTCTAGTAAAATTTTAATCGCCACCTCTTTCCTTTCTTTGTTTTACTTCCCCTTCTCTTCCTAATGATTTTTTTTTTTACCGTTGTTCTTTTGTTTTGATTTCTTATCATTTTTGTTTAAATTTTCTAACTTCTCCCCCCTCCTTTTCGGTTTCTCTCAGTACTAATAATTCTAACTTTCATCTCCCACCCACCCCCTCTTTGCCATTTTCTTTCCGTTTGTTATTTTTTCATCCTCTTCTACTCCTTTTTCGTTTTCTTCTCTTTCTCTTTCTTTCATCTGTTTTCCTTCCTCTTCTGTTCATGCTAGTTTTTTTTGCGATGCCGCAATGTTGTGCAATCAATGCGGCAGCTGGTGTCGATGGTATCAGCGAAATAACGCACAATCGTCATGTTGCATGCTCAGAATGAAAAGAACGGTGCAGAAAGAAGAAAGGCAGAACATATTTAAAAGTCCAGATCGATCCTCAAAATAAAACGCCAGTTTACAGGTAAGTGATCATGAATCCTATTTTCAATAAAACAGGTTATCATCATCCATCTGCGCTGCGCCGAAGTTGTGCGCGACTCATGTTTTTGTTTTCTTTTTTCTTTACATTCCTCTTCTCTTTTTTTTCCCCCTGATTGCGTCTGATTGCCCGAGGAAGTGAAAATCGAAGAATATTGAGTGCCGCCGGTCGTCCTACCACATGGGATGAACCGCCTAGTCCAGAAACGGTTGCTGCTGAGCGAAATTCGAAGTTTTTGTTTTGTAAAGATATATTACTGACTATGAGGATGGATGATTACTGACGGAAAATAACCCCGAAAATAAACAATAACAACAACGACAAAAGAAAAAGAAACAGATAGAAAAATAACTCAATTTGAACGGAGATCAAAAAGAAGAAAATTAAGCTAAGTGAGGTTTAAAAAAAAAAAAGGTCACTGACTAACGTGTCTGCTTCAAGAGGAACCAGCCTGACCTTCTCTCCACTTTCAATTTGTTTTTATTTCACTTCTGTTTTCTTCCCTTCAGTCAACTGACTCTTTTTGAGTGGTGATTGTCTAAATATAACACCTTAATAATGAGTGAATACGAACCATCGTTTTTAAGCGTTATTACTCTTACCAAAATATCTTGCAGCATGCACCGTACATCGCTGATAGGTGCTTGAGGTGCTCCGACGTTCTGTTAAGTGTTTGTCCTTCTTTCTTTTGTCCATGCTATCTTCTTGAAAAGAAGTTAAACTGGTAGCACTGCCCCCCCCCCCTTCTCCCCGTCATTCTTCTTCTATCCACACTTGCAACGTTTCCTTCCACCTCTCCTTCTCTTGCACACCGTCATCGCCGATTGATTGTGGTCGCACGACGCAATTGAAAAGTCCTCAAGTCGTATTTTTTTTGTTGTTGTTGTTGTAGCGCGCCTCTGTGTTTCTGATCGAGGTTACTCTTCTTTCCCTCCTCTTTTTCTTTTCTCACTCCTCTTCTTTTTCCCCCATCGCGAACCCGCCGCACCAGCTTTTCGTTACCCACCCTTTCCCTCCAAACATGCTGAAGAACGACTACGACACCGACATCACGACGTGGAGCCCCACTGGGCGCCTCTTTCAGCTCGAGTACGCCAACGAGGCGGTGAACAACGGCTCGGCGGCCGTCGGCGTCAAGGGCCGCGACCACGTCGTGCTCGTCGCCCTCAAGCGCAGCCCCACCACGGAGCTCTCGTCGTACCAGGAGAAGATCTTCACCGTTGACGAGCACGTTGGCGTCGCGATAGCCGGTCTCGTCCCCGACGGCCGCGTCCTCGCGCGCTTCCTGCGCACCGAGTGCATGAACCACCGCTACATGTTCGACGGAGCGATGCCGGTGGCGCAGCTCACCGACGCGCTCGCCGACAAGCACCAGCGCCACATCCAGTACGCCGGCAAGCGCCCCTTCGGGGTCGGGCTCCTCATCGCGGGGCACGACCGGCGCGGCCCGCACCTCTACCAGTCCTCCCCGTCCGGCGACGTCTACGACTTCAAGGCGACGGCGATGGGGGTTCGCTCGCAGTCGGCCCGCACCTATCTCGAGAAGCACTTCGCGACGTTCGTCGAGAGCGGGCTGCCGGCGCTGGTGAACCACGCCCTCAAGGCGCTCGCGGCGACGACGCCGGAGGGGGTCGAGCTGACCGCCGCCAACACGTCCATCGCGATTGTCGGCAAGGACCACCCCTTCACCCTGTACTCGGAGGACGAGTCTCGCCGCTTTCTCGACGGCTTCGAGATGCGCCCTGAGGACCGCGCGCAGGCTGTGCCCGAAAACGAGGAGGCGGAGGACGACGAGGCTATCCACGAACAACCGCTGGACGTGGACGAGTAAACAGCGCTGCTGAAAGCCTATTTTGATGCGAGAGAGGGAAGCAGCGATTTTGTTTTTCCCAGTCTCCACTTTCTCACCCGCTCACGCGTCCAGAGAATATGGACACACACACACTCTCTCTCACGCATTCATTCATTGCACATATTTGCGGCGCTTTCATGGTCCTTTGATTTACTGTTGCTTCTCCACATATTATTCGCTCTATCCTCTTTAACACAGCAAAGACAGACAGACACGCACCTAATATCTTGTTGGGCCACTTTTGTTTCTAAACTCTGCAGACACACTATGCGCAACGACAAGGAAAAAAGTGAAGATGATAAAAACGTGACGACGGCAGAAAAAAAAAAGTAATAAAGTAAACTAAATGATGATTTACAGAACTGCGTGATGTTTACTTGCGTCACACCGGTTCCGGACGGTGGAGACGTTTACCCTCTCACACCTGCACTCTTCATGTTTATAGAATACTACCCACGTAGCACGCGCCTCCAGTACTTCAGCATTGCGTTTTTCTTTTCCTTTCCCCCTCTGCATTGGTTTGATCACTCTCCATTTCTCCTTTCGTTGACGTAATATTCACGTAACATACATTGTACTGCGACTCTCGTCGTGACCTGCGCAGATATTGACCACTTACATGAGAAGCCCTCTGCACGTTTTTCATATGCTGTCGCTCGCAGTGACATATTCTTCCTGTTGTCCTTCTCTCAGCTCCTGTCGTTTTGCCAGTGCCTTCTCCACTGTTTTTTTTCCCGTCTTGATGCGCGCCCAGTGAATTATATTATTATTATTGTCCCAAGTGATATTCCTTTCCTCTGACCTCACCCCCTCATGCCCCAACTTCCGCTTCTCTCTCCTTCTCCTGTTGTATAGAAGTTGCTTCCCCCGCACTCGGAGGGCTAAATACGATAAAAAAGACAATCAAACGCATACCATCATGGCGAAAAAGAAGGCTACCACTTCGCGCAAAACGAAGCGCTCGCAGAGCCCAGGCTCCGATACACAGAAGAAGTCCAAGCGTTCCAAGTTCGAAGACTTCGCCATCCCAGAGGTGGAGGAAGAGCCGCCCACTGCGACCCCTCCGCCCGCCGCTCCCGCCGAGATTCCGCAGCCCCTAAGTAGCGAAGACAGCGGCGACGACAATGAAGAGAACGGGAAAGACACCAAGCCCGAAGGCGAACCTGCCCAGTCAAACATCCGCATTCCCATCGCGGCGCTGCAGGCCGAGCATGTGCCGCAGGCTGCCGAGGCGGTCAACGGTCTTCTGGCGGAGCCTCCTGCTCCTGATCCGAACGCGCCGCGCGTCACCAAGGATGGCGAGCCGGCTCCACCCATTCCACTGGAACTTCTCGACCTTCTCAGCGGTTGAAAAGAGACGTGGATTGAGTCCTTCTTCTTGTTTGATTCGCTGCTACCACTGCATTTTCTTTCCCATAAATAAAAGTAAATTAAAAAGGCAAATAAAAGAGAATAAGACAGCAAATTGCGAAATGAGGGTTTGCGTTGGATGATTGAGTGATACCATGTTCAGGAGTCTAGGACACGTCTTTACTTGTGCTGTTTTTCTTTCCCCTCGAAAAAAAAAAAAGAATCCCAACGCCACTACGCCCCTGATAATGAATGTCGTATGATTCACCGTCAACGTCATTGCTCGTTATGCCACTCTCCTATCCTTCCTTCCATTCAGATATCAATTTCGTAAAGAACGTCATAACATTAGACGTTTGCTCTTGGTAGTTTGCAGAGTTTCTTTTCCTCTTTTTTTCTTATTCTTCTCTTCCTTTTTACACACCAAAACGATGCCGCCGAAGCGCAAAACTTCGCCGGCAGCCTCCTCGGTTGGGTCGAAGCGGAAGGCGCCGCCGAAGAAGTCGACGTCGCCGTCCTCTCCAAAGAGAAGGTCTGCCGCCTCCACCGACGTTTCGACCAATGACAATGGCGACTCGTACGACATGGCGTCGCTGCCCATCGAAACGGAGCTAACGCCCCGCCCGGCCTCTGTGGCCTCTTCCGCGCTCACCACGAAGAAAGGCCGCGGCAAGTCGCCCGCAGCTCGTAGCTCTGCCTCCGTCAGCGCCGTTGGCGCCGCCGCCGCCGCTGCTGCTGAGGGCAGCCGCGACGAGAAGGGTGGGGATAGTGAGGACGGGGAGGAGCTCAACCACGAGTCGCTGGGCGAGATGACGCTGGAGGCGCTACTACGCGGCGCTGATGTGCGCCGCACCGTCGACCTCGTGCTCAAGGCGTACCGTGACAACCACGAGCAGGGCCTGGCGGGCGTGCTGAACTTGGTGGCCAAGGCCTCCGGCGTGACGGAGGCCGAGCTGGATGCCTCCGCCATGTCTGCCGACGCCGACACCAGTGCGCTGCTGGAGGAGTTGTACGCGCGCGTGCCGCAGGACTCTGCCGCCTATCTACTCATCAATAAGGATCCCAAGAACAAGCGCTTCCGCCGCGCCTTCCCCGAATTCTGCGAGCAGCTGGTGCTTCTCTCGTACAGCGGCGACCTCCTGCTGGACGGTCAACTACTGCCGACGCTGCTGCACTGGCTGCTCTCCATGAGCGAGAGCAAGGCCCGGTCGTTCCGCCACACAGCTACCGTCACGTTACTCGGCATTCTGAAAGGCCTCAATCGACTGCTGGCGGACCTCAAGACACGCCTCGCGCTGGCTAAGACCAAGAAGGAGACAACCGAGCTGCAGGCGTGCATCAAGGACATCATCACGTGGCGCGACCACGTCTTCTCGCAGTCGTCGCACCAGCGTCTGCGCGACGTTGCCCCCGAGATTCGACTCGCCGTGTTCCAGGCCCTCAAGGAGTTCATCCTGGAGTACCCGGAGGAGTACCTGGTTAACAAGTACCTCCGCTACTTTAGCATGCCGCTCTCCGACAAGAAGCCGGAGCTGCGCGTGGAGGCGCTGGACATGATCCTGCAGGCCCTCGCGCACGTCCCCGACGCGTACAACAGCATGTACCTTTTCCTGCAGTACTGCCACGAGCGGCTGGTGGAGCTGTGCAACGACGTGGACGTGCGGTGCGGCGAGCTCGCCCTCCGCGTCATCGCGCTCATAGCCCGTGGCGACAGCGAGGGCGCCGAGGGTCGCGAGCTCGTCTCCAACGCCATGATGGACCGCGCCCTCATGTCGCTCTTCGACGAGCGCCCGACGATCCGGACCGCCGCCGGGGTGCTGCTCAAGGTCTTCATCCACTGCCGCACCCTGGTGGAGGAGACGGAGGCGGAGCAGCTCAAGGCGGCGTCGGAGCTGCTCTACTCCTTTGCGTCGTCGCTGCGCGAGCACTTCCGCGAGGAGATGCCGGAGAAGTACCTCGTCGACGCCCTCTGGAGCGACGACCGGCCACCGCTGATGCTGACCGAGTATAAGCCGCTCCTGGCTGTCGCCGACATCTCGCGCGAGCAGGACGTGGTCGTGATGCTCAATCTCGTCGGTGCCCTGCTTCTGCGCATCCGCAATCGCTTGACACTCGGCCCGCTTCCCAAAGACGACCGCCGCCATCATCCCACCAAGAAGCCATCTGCCGAGATGAAGAAGGCGACGGAAGACACCTATGGCGCCTTGTGCGTCGAGATGGTGCCCCTGCTGTGCAGCATCCTCGGGCGGCACCGCGGCAGCGCTGCGGTGCTGCGCGCCGTGTGCGGTGTGGTGGCCGCCACGGACGTACCGGCCCTGCTCGCCGCGGGACACTCGCAGACGGTGACCAAGAGTGTGGCGGCGCTGGTGCTGGAGTTGCGCAAGACCACCGCGAACGTCGCACTAGCGGCGGACGACACCGCTACACGCGAGGCGCTGGTGTCGGCCTGGTACGCTGTTGCTTTTGCCGAACACCCCCTCAAATCGGAGGCCCAGGCTTACCTGCACGATCTCCTCACGGTAACGACGCAGCGTCTGTCGCACATTGCGCCTACTGCGGCGGGTGGCGCCACCGTCTCTCCCTCCTCCAGTCCGGGAAGCAAAGTCAAAAAGGGAAGCCAGGGCTCCTCCTCATCCTCTTCGGGTGCGAGTGAGGAGCAGCAGGTGTGGGGTCGCTTTAATGTTATCTCGTCCCTTGTGTCGGTAACCAGCCACTGGGACTACATCATCGGCTCCCTTCGCTCCGCCCTCACACCGGACGCCGCCGCCTCCCCGGCCCTGGTGGGGCTCATCATTTCGACCGCCGTCAACGCCGTACTCTGGAGCGTTTCCGTTGCGGAGACGAGCGCGGCCCTGGACCAGTCGACCCTCTCGACGCAGCTGCGAGACCTGATCGAGCTTCTTTTCGTCGCCGTGACGCCGCCGAATGAGGGTGCTTCTTCCGGCTCCGGCGCTCCGGCCAGTACGAGCGAGGCTGAGACGGAGACGGCGTGGATGGACGTCCGCGTGGGTGCCCTCGTGCATCTCTGCGACTTGGCGGCGCTCCAGTTCTACACCATCACGCAGTCCGAGCAGGAGACGCTGGTGTCGCGTTTTGGCACTGTGTTTGAGCCTCTGAGCGAGGCACTCTCCGCCGCACAGGAACGGCTGCGCCAGCACGTCGCGCAGCAGTCCGCGGACTTTGTGCTGAACGAGATTGCCCGCGCGCGCGCCGCCTGTACGCGTCTTGAGGCCGCCCAGCTGCGCGTCGTCACGGGCGTCACGCGCCTCTTTCTCCTGCGCCGCCTGCACGCTCAGCTCGCTCCACACGTGCTGAGTTTCTGGACGCAGACGCCGTCCAAGACCGTCGCCGACACCTTCAAGTCGCTGTTCCACGCGATGCGGGACCGCGCGGGGGACTCTTTTGACCTGGAGCGCGACGTGCTGCTGCAGTCCTATTACCGCTGCGCCACCGTCGGCGCGACGCCGCAGGCCGTGGAGCGCCTCGGTCAGGTGGGCGCCAAACTTGCCTCTCTCCACTTTCTGGGCACCGACCGCTTCCCCGCGACTTGCGCTAGCATTGTGCAGATGGGCGCCCAGTTCGCGGTGTCGACAGACCCGGTGATGCTCACGGCGGTGACGCCCTACTGCGCCAAGCTGCGCCCAGCCGAGGCGATGGCGGTTATCCGGCGCGACCTGATGGGAAGCGGCTCCAGCTTCTTCGTCGACAACGCCAACCCGCACGTGGGGACCTTCGTCAACGCGCTGCGCCGCGCTGCCCGTCTGGAGGACGGTAACGGCACCGGCGGCGGCGGCGGCGGCGCTGACGCCGCTCTCGACGGTGCCGCCGGCGGCTCGCTGCCGCGCGTGACCGTCAAGCGGTCGCGGGAACTCGCCGCGCAGCCGGCGGATCTCGACGACGGCATTCTCGCCGAGATCGCGGGAGGGGCCCCACGCGCCGCTGGCCCTGCGGGTCGTGGTCGACGCGGCAACACCGACGCCAATGGCAAGGTCTCCATGGCCACCCGCGTCGTCACGGAGGACGGGTGGCACGTGCGCACCGACGAGGCCACGACAACGCTAGCCGACGCTGACGTTGCCGCTGTCCCGGATCTGCCCGACCTCGATGCCATCCCACAGAGCCAAGGCCAAAATCAACAGCAAAGGGGCGGTGCATCCACTTCTCAGCGCGGCGCGCGCAAGCGTTCCGTTGTTAATGTCCCCACGACGCAGGAGACTGTGCAATCGTCACTTGACGACCTTGAAAATGAGGAGTTTATTGTGACGCAGGAGTTTGACTAGTCTGGCCCTCCTGGCAAATGGGGCCGGTTTACTTGGCTCCGATGAAATTCGTATCCTTGTCACAGAATAAATAGCCTCATCCTGTCCGCCCTTCCCCCTCCTTCTTCGTACCGGTTCTTTTTCATTACGGCGAGATTCGCGCCACCACAGACTGCTAATCATGTGTTACTGTTTCCCCCCCCCTTTTTTAGTGTGTTTTACACACTCCCACACACACAAACATAGAGAGAGAGAGAGAGACATACTGAGCCTCTCTTTTCGCGGAGAAATGCGCGAAAATTTGTCGCGATGCGTTCACTGCGCGCCGCAGCAGCTTACTATCCAATAGAATTCTTTTTTACCGTTTTCTGACCAAACGGTGGGCCTATTCCCACCACAGCACTCGGTAAATACTTTCATAGAAGTATCACTCCTTACCTTTTTTTTATTACTATTATTCACTGTCAGATTATCCGTTATATCTATCCTGGGTTTTCTCCTCTCCCTAGTTCCCGTCACTACTAGTTTAGCTTATAAGAAGATAACATCTACTTTTTTGGCCACAATGTATTCAGGCGAAAACATGATCCTAACACAAGTTGAAAGAATCACCTGCACCTTCAGGGATGTGTACTTGCATGAGATTCCGCGACGAGATGTTATCAAATAGCTTTCAGTATTTTTCTGTTGAAGTTGATCTGCAAAGGTGATGACATTGTACAGTTTTGCCTCTCTTCAAATTCACATTCTGTTCTTATCATTATCACGACTCTTCGTTTATTATCCCGTTTCACTCCATTTACTAGTGCAGTTTTTCGACTTGTACTGTACGGCCGACTATCGTTCTCACGCTATTCAGCATACATTATCTTTCTTTTTCTTTTTCTTCTTTTTTGAACTGTCCTCCCTTTCGTTTTCTATTACAGTTTTTTTTTTCTCTTTTTAGATACAGATTCACCCACTCCACTCGCAAAAGGAAGAAGAAGAAAAAAAAAGCATCAACACTGGCAGAGGTCGCAAGTTATTAATAATATAAAAATACATCATAGGCAGCAATCTTTACACCCTTTAAATCCACCAATAAAGAAAACCCATTACATTTCTTAGATTGATATTTCCGTTTCACCCCCTATCTCCTTTTCTGTATCCCTTTCTGTATTCCTAATAGTTTTTTTTCTCTTAGATTCATTTATTTTTTTCGCTTACTGCCCCCTCCCCCCTCCTCCCTCCCTCCACATTTATACATGTTCTCTTATCGAGTGCCGCAGTTGGATGGTCACTGGACACCAGCCGACGATAGCCTAGAGGTCTCGCAGGTGGCGAACGGCGCGCCCGTTCCGCATTTTGTGCCACCGCGCAGCTCTGCGTCGCTGTCTCCGGGGAATGCAGGTCTTGAGGTGGAATCGTGCCGTAGCAGTGCTGCCATAGACAATCTCGGACCCACACGTTCACGCTACGAGTACGGTATCGTCAGCCCCGCCCGCACCTCCTTGTCTTTGTCTCCGGCTGAGTATGGCCTGTGCTCCCCCTCCCCTGCGTACGCTGCGTATGTGGACGGTGCAGCCCCCTCTGCTACAGCGACAGTGAGCCCCACCTCCACCTCACTGGCTCCGTCTGTTCTTGCACCTCCGGCTAGCGGAAGCGGCGACACGGCTGTTCCCACGCACGCTCTCGCGTGGGAGGCGATCCCCACCTCTGCCTTTCTGCGGCCGCCCAAGTGGGCAGCGCACTTCGACACGGTGCGGCAGACCATGTACAAGCGCAGCGACCATATTGCCGTCACACACGACGCGACGTCGGCGCTGAAGATCGCACTACCCTTCCGCACCGCCTGCTGCGTGCGCACCCTCCCTGAACTGACGGCGGTCCAGGAAGCCCTCAAGGCCGTCTCGGGAAAAGGCGCGAACGCAGCTGCCTCCTACGCGGACCCGTACTCCCCCAGTCGGTATCTGGGAGGTAGCGGCGGCGGTACAGGCGCCGCCAACAATAAGGGCCGTAGTTTCACCGTGACTTCGACGACAAGCAAATGGAGTGAGACGCTTTCTGGCTTCTCCGCCTTCGACATGAGCCGCAGCGCCAGCATGGCCTACTCTTCCTACACGGGTGCCGCATTCAGCAACGCCGCCCTTGCAGGGCCCCCGGCGCTGCCCGTGCCACTCCTTCCGAATCCTGCCGTGTGGGCTGTCAGCGAAACTGGAGTGAACGAGATCGTCGTCCACGACGCGTTTACCGGTGAGCGCCTCATGTCCATCCGCGACCCGAAAAACAACGTCCCCGTGAGTACGTTGCTGCACGCACCATTTCGCGGCTTCATCGACCGCAAGCTGCGCGTCGTGCCGGTGCGCAAGCCGAAGGATCTGCTCCGTCTCAAGCAGGTGAACATGCTGTACACGGACTATGTGTGGGTCGGCTTCACCGATGGGTCGATCCGTCTGTTTCCGGCCAACCCGCGGAAAGTTGCCGAGACCGACCGGGCCGCGCAGATGAGTCGCGGTGAGCTCGCCGACATTGTGTTTGAACTACCCAAGTACCACGCCGGCAGCGTCGTCTCCATCGCACGCAGCCCGTGCCACCGCGACGACGACGGCGGCGTCGACCTCAGCCGCGTCAACCGCCTCAGCACCGCCATCGAGTACATGACCGCCGCCGCCACCCGTGACACTGTCGACCCGCAGAATCGCGAGCACCTCTCGCTCATGTGCTCCGCCTCGGTGGACTCGTGCGTTGTCGTCTGGGACATCCGCAAAATATACGAGGCAATGGAGACGCTGCGGCGGCAGGCAACGTCGTCTTCGGCGGCGCACGGCGACAGCACGTTTGGCTCCTCCCGCCGTAGCGTGCATCACGCGCGCGACACGGTCAGTGACACGATCTTTCTGGACGGCTCAGTCGATGGCGGTAGCACGAACTTCAGTGTCCGCACCACCTGCTCGCTGCTCAAGGTGAGACCGCTGATGCGTCTCAAGGGCGACGTGGCCGGCCTGAGGACACTGCGCTGGGTGTCGACGCTGGTCACGACGGCTGGCTATGAGGGGCGCCGCGACGCTGCAGCTTTGGCGCGCGATCCGCATGAGCGCAGCGCGCCGGAGGAGGTGCGCAACCGGCGGTTGACGCAGACATTCACTCGTTTCGAGCGGCGCGAGGAGCAGCGGCACATTCTTCAGGTCGACGAGGACGACATGCGGGAGGTGGAGGCGGAACTGGAGCGTTTGCTGCCGCCCCTCGCCCCCGAGGCCGTCCAGGAAAAGCGTATCAACTTGCTGCTGGCCGGGGACGAGGTGGGCACCGTGCATCTGTGGAACCTGGATGAGGAGCTTGCGCAGTGCACGGAAACGGAGACACCATCCCTCATCATCGACGTCACCCCGTCTCGCAAGGCCTCGGTGACCGACACCAGCGTCTCCTCCGTGTCTGCCTACAGCCCCAGCGCTAGCCACCAGCCCCAGCACAGCAGCGATTGCGTCATCAATCAGAACCACAGCAGTCTCGTCACCCCCCAGCGGGGCACGAGCGTCATCTCCGTCAACACGCTCACCTCTCCTACATCCGTTGCCCCTGCTGCGGCCGCCACCCCGGGCGCCAAAAGCACCGTCAAATCGACGGCCAAGAAGCGGAAGCTCACCACCAAGATGAGCACCATCGCTGGTGTCGTGTCGGCGACCCCGCAGCGCTCCCCAGGTGGCGCGGCCGCTGGAAGCGCGCGTGTCGACCACCACAGTCTTACCGCCTCCACGATGAAAACACCTGGGAAGAGTAGCCGACTTGGTGCACTCGACGTTAACACGTCTGCCAGTCCCGCGGGAGGGGTCACGGCCGCTACCAAGTCCAAAAAGATCAGCAGCAGCACCACCATTTTGGTACCGCGCCCTTCGGGCTCTGCGCGTCCGAGCAAGCAGCGTGGCGGAGAGACCGCTTCCGCTCGCGCGTCAGGCAGAGTCTCCGGCACGCGGTCACCGTCTCGCGCCTCCACGTCAGCGTCGCCGTGCCGCCCCTCACTGGGAGGTCGCCGCACCATCAGCTACACGACGCCGGCCAAGAGCACCAACGCTCCCAAAACCCCGATGCGCGCCTCGACGTCCACGATGCGGGGTCCGTCGGTGGCCTCCTCGGTGTCGTGCGCGATGAGCCCCTCCACCACTACTAAGAAGAAGAAGAAGGCGGCGCGTGCGTCGCAGGGTGGCGGCGGAGAGACTGGTGCGACACCCTCCACAAAATCGGCCAAGAAAACGCGCAAATCGAATGCTGTTGTCGTACTGACCCCCGCCGGCGGTGCGCCTGGCGCCGTCGGCTCTCCCTCCGCCGGCACCGCCCTCGGCACCGAGACACGCTTCAACCGCTACATCGACTCGCAGAGCCTTGTGCGAAGCGCCAAGTGCAAGATTGAATTCACCCGCGGGATGGCCGTCAATGGGATGGCCGTGTCGCTGCCGTCGACTATCGTGACGACCATGCGACGCGTGCGCGATCCCAAGGTGCGACACGTCTCGCTACTAGAAGAGCCAACACCCGAAGAAATCGAGCAGCGCACGCTGGAAAACAGCTTTGAGGAGCTCACCGACGAGAAGGCACTGTACTTTGCTTTTCAGCAGATGCAACTGTACGTGGCGGTTGATGGGACGATCTTGAACATGCAGTTCCTCGTCGACTGGCAGCGACCCGACAGCGACGGCCGCGAGCTGTTCCGCCAGAGAGAGCGGGAGACGGCGCAGCGCGCGGCACGGCGGTTCCGCAAGCAGCAAGAATACCTGCACGAGGTGACAAGTGTACACGGCTCCGTTAGCTTTTCTGGTTTCTCGGCGCAACTGAAGAAGCTCGTGCTGGAGGCGCACTCGCAGCCGGTCACGCGGCTCTTCTTCGATGGCGGCCGTCGGCACCTCTGGGCCGCGCGCAACGACGGCTTGATGAGCCTCTTTTCTGTCGATTCCAACAAAGTGGTGACGCGCATCGCGAATCCCGCCGCCACCACCGCTCTTGGTCCCCCGAAGATGAGCGAGTGGCGCAAAGAACAGAAGGAGTTTATGCGCAAGTCGGGAGGCCAACTCGTGGCGTCCCGTCACCTCGAGCGACACCGCGAGACGGACGGGTACGCGGAGGACTTTTTCCACACCATCGTCCCCTTCTGCACCCGTACACAGAGTGCACTGCTCTTGTGCCACACGCAGCCGGCACGCCATTCCACGTACGGCGGCAGCGGGAACCTGTGCGAGAGCTTCCGCGGCAGTTACGGCAGAGGAGGGGTGAGCTTTCCCGGCGTCTATTCGCCTCCTCGTGCGTCTGCCGCTGCTACCGAGCAGGAGGACGGCTACCTCAACAACTTTCTTCTCTCACCAACAAACGATGCGGATAACGATGGAGGAGACAATGGCGATTGTGTGTGCGCCCACCGGACCCAGATGATAAAGTCGCAACGAGAGGAGCCCGATGGGATGGGTGAAAATGAAGCGAACGTCCGGAACAGTGTTCATCTGAGGCTAGACAACGACGGAGCAGACCAGCATCCTAGACTGTCTGCCGGTACGTGTCCTCTGTTCATGGAGACGGGCCGGGGAAGTGTTTCCGCGGCACGTGCCAGCATTCTGACCGCGGGGGACTCCAGCCCTTGGTTCAACAGCCACAACAATGGCAACACTACGGCTATGGCAGCTGCAGCGGCATCATCAGCCCTTTCGCCACCGTTGATGAATAGTGCCGCTTCGCGCCTTGACGGTCGTTCGGAAATGAGCCACAACGCGCGGAAACGCGAGCTGCACCTGACGCACTTTGTGCAGAACATGGAGAGCTGCCGTATCCGCGCCGATGGAGTTCGCAAGGCGCAGAAGCACAAGTACCGTGCCGAATGTGACGCTATTGCCAACCGCGTGCGCTTTGTGATTGGGGAGATCGGCAGCTATTCGCACTTGCTGACGCTGCACGAGTACTTTGACTTGTGGCGACGACATGTGACGGAGTTCCCGCGGCTGCACATTGTGCGCACCCAGCGCACGCAGCGCCTCAACCAGACGCAGGCACTCGCCGATTCACTCAATCACGCGTGCCGCCGTCGTCTACTCAGTCGCTACTACGTTTCCTGGTTTCGGCGCGTCTGCGAGGTGACACAGGAAAAGCAAGGCGAGTGCCTCAAGCGTCTCGCCACCGGCGACGCCACCCGACCCACAGCGCACATGATGACGTTTCTGAGCAATCATCGCCGTCTGGAAGATTACTTCCACGACTGGCGGCGCTGGGCCCAAGGACGCGCGGAAGAGCGTGAGGGGCGTCACTGCGGTGATAACGCGAGCAGCGACCTGGATGGTCCCGTCGCTGTCAGTGGTGCGGCGTCACCGGCAGGAGTTAGCGCGGGTTCGCCTCGCGAGAGCAGCCCGTTTCACCGCCTGAGCACCTGCCGCTACGTCCGGCATGCCTCCGCCGCTGCAGGTTTTGACGCCACCACTCGACATCGACGCGACTCCCTCGGCATTTCCCAGGTGTCGGCGCCGCCGGGAGAGCTACCCTTGAACGGCGGGGTGAGACCGTCTTCGCCGCCACTTCCTCCGATGGCGCCGCCTGCGCGGGCCGACCGCGATCTCCCTCGAGACGCCGACGACACGGACGACGACGACGAACCCGCCGCCTGCGCCCCGCCGCTGACGCCGGTGGGTCGCGCGGCGGTGCGCGGCCGCAGCCTCGTTCAGGCAAGCCCCGACCGGCCGGACTTCTTCCCGCGCGTCTTGTCCATGCTGACGGCGCTTCTGGACAATCGCGTCGCGATCGTCAAGTTCCGCGACGACGTCGGGGGCGACGACAGCGGCGCCGACAGCGTGCTCGACGAGTCGTGGCTGTCAATGGTGGAAGGCGCGGAGGCGGGCGTTCCGGAGTCCAGCTGGGCGGCCCGGCGCCTCAACGTTTTCTCGGTCGGTCTCCTGCCGCTTCTGCAGGGTCTGCTCTCCACGGCGGACGACGTGCTGCCTAACCTTGGCGATGTGAGTGTGGCGCAGGAGGTGGTTTCGATGCTGGCGGGCATCTTGCTGTGTTTAGACTACGTTGTCGCTGACGCGTACGAGTTTTTGCCGCGCTTTCACGACCCGTCGGCGTGGCGGGCCGGCAGCAGCCGCAGTCGCAGCCGCAGCCAGGGAAAGGCACCATCTCCGGAGCAAAACGGCATGGAAGAACACGTCATGGACGTGTGTGACGATGAGCTTCCTGTCGATCCCATGTTGTTTCTCATGGACACGCGCGTCGCAGCAGAGGCGCTTGCGGCAAAGTTTGCCGCCCGCTCGCTCCAGGATGAGGACAGTTACGCCGCAATGGAGATGATCTCCAACCTGGAGGACAGCTTTTATGCCTTTTTAGACTTTATTGTCGACGAACAGAGCTAGATTGTATGAGATCACGAAACTCGTATATACATACATATATATATATATATATATCTGTAAGTTCTTTTCCCCCTTCTCTTTCTCTCTCTAGTCTTCCCTCCTCACCTTTTCTTTTCCTCCACTGTGTGTGAGCGTGTGTGTGAGTTTGATTCAAACATTTAGATTTTCGCAAACTATAACTTTTGTTTTACATTTTCCTTTTTGTTTTTAGATCCGCACTTCTTTCTATGCTCCTACCTATCTCATCTCGATACTTCTCAACAGCTTTATGGTTACTAATACCAATGTTAATGAATGATGTGAAGAATTAACGACATGGTTATTTTTTCTTCTTGTCGTGTGCGAATCAGGCCAGACATCTTAGTTGCTTTCATGGGGATAAAGTTAGAAAGGCTTTCTTTCCTTTTCTTTTTGTTCGCCTGTGACAAGTAGATACTGCCGCGCGTCTGCGGCTACTGATGCTGGCATTACGGCAAAAAAACACAAACGATTCTGAGAATACTCACACGCTCACTGTTTCTCACTTTCATCACTCTCTCTCTCTCTCTCTCTCGCTGTCAAGCGCTGTTCTGCCATTCTCAAGAGTGACCACTTCGTTAGAATACCTCGTGCCAATATTAGATTTTTCTTTTGTTTCTTTCCTCTCTCGTTTTCGTTTTCTCCATTTAGATTTGTATTTTATTATTATTATTATTATTATTATTATTATTATTTCTCTATTCAATGTCGTACCCGCACTCGTCGATGAACGAGTCAGGGGAGAGCGGGACGAGTAGCTTGCAGCGCGCTGGGCTTAACATCAGCGTCGGCGACACCAAGTCGATTGTACTGGCGCTGCAGGCGCTGCAGGCGAAGATTCGCTCCCTCGAGCAGGACCGTGATTACCACCAGGACCAGTACGAGCGCGCGTTACAGGAGCACGAGGCTTACAAGCTGGCAGCTGAGCAGGAGGCGGAGCGCGAGCGCGCGGCACATCGCAGGCGCGAGCAGGAGCTCTCTGACATGCTGGAGCGTGCACAGCGCGGCCAGGCGGAGCTGGAGGAGGCTGCCCGGGCCCGCAACAGCGAGGAGGACGGTGCCGCGGCGCACAACGCTGACCTGGCGGCTCTGAAGAACGAGCTGGAGGCGATGCTGCGGGAGGAGCGCGAGCTGGCGCAGCGGCGAGAGGAGCGTCTGACACAGGAGTTGGAACGCCTACGCGCGGACGTCGCGCGCGAGCGTTCGCAGCACGCGGCACTGCTCATGTCAATCGACACCCTTACCAACGAGCGCAACGCTACCGAGCAAATGAATCAGCAGCTGCGTCTCGCCGTTGACGAGCTCCTGGCTCGCGAGGAGGAGCAGCAGCAGCAGGGTCTTCCACAGCCACACAACAATGATTATGAGAACAGTCGCCGCGTTCCCGCGCAGGGTCGCCAGTCCCGGCGAAGCGGGACGGCCGCCGGTAGTCGCGGTGCCGTTCCCAGCCGCCCAAGCACGCGTGGCCCGCACTGCTCCGCCTCCTCCTCCTCCTCCCCACAAGGACGGCGACACCCCGGCGTATCTTCCAGTCAAGGTGCCCCCGTCCGTCAGCGGCAGCCGTCCAACGAACAAGCGATGACTGGCTTCCATCCTCCACAGCGTCGCCCCCCCACGCGCCACTACCCTTATCAGGACCCAACCTGCAACTCTATTCTGCGAGACATTCGCAACGTCTCGGGCGAGATTCCCTGCTCACATCCCGATCTGGCTGACATCTCCATGAGCGAGACCGCGAGCCGGCCGCGCCCCACCTCCCTTGGCCCTCCTCAGCAGCGCGATGCGCAGACGGCTACCCGACCGGCCGTGCGCTCCCCTGCGCGAGACGCAGCTCGCCCGGCACGGCGTGCGCTCTACACAGGCGAGCCCCACGCCGATCACCACCGCGCCTCCGCCGACATGCCTACCGACGTGCCTGCAAACATGGCACCTGGGGTGAACGACTCGGTGGCGGACGTCGAGTCGCAGCTTCGCGAGGAGTTGGCAGACCTCGAGGCGCAGTACCGTGATGCAGTCGGAAAAGCCTCGTCCGGCGTACTGCCTCGCGACGCGCTGACGGCCGCCCTCCAGCGCATTTCGGACCTCATCGACGACAAGGTCTCGCAGCTCAATCTCATCTCCAAGATCCGCCAAGGCAGCCTCAACGTCAGCGGTGGCGGCGGCGGTGGCGATAGCTTTGGCACAGCGGGATCGCCACCTGTCACAGCGACGCAGCATGCAGAAAACAAGGCGGTCCAACGCCAGCAGCTCATGAATGCCCTACGCTCCTACTGAGCTCCTTCCTCTCTCTCCCTCTCCCTCTCCTTCTTCTTCTTCCCTTTTGATACTCGCATCTGTTGGGTGCATGACATAGATTTGTGAGCGCGAACATATGCGATGATTCTGCACGAATCCCCTGCTACCGCTCACTTGCCGACTTGCTTCCTTTCGTGTTGTGTTTTTCATGCCACCACGATTTTTCGTTTATTATATTCACTCGCCTTCTTGTAGACAGCTGAAACTATAGTTGCTAGTGATATGACCAAATATATATATTAAGTATTACGCGAATGACGCTAATTATGTGTTGGAGGTTCCGCTGTTGCATATATGGCCTTTCACCGTTCTAGTATGTTGTCTCCTAACCGGGCGGTGTTGCTCAATTGATTTCCACCATATTTAAGCAGCGCTTTACTTTTTCACTCTTCGCCCCCCCCCCTCTCCTGTCGTCCATATCCCTATCTCTTCTTCCTATCCACATGTAGCAGAGCTTGGCTTCCACAGACGTTCTACCCGCTCCCTTCCCCCCCCCCCCACACACACACACATACACACATCATTCTCAGGGGGGCGTAAATGGCTGTGGCAACGTCGCAGGAGCGCTTCGAGCTGCCGCTGTCAGATGAGCAAGTTCGTGAGGGCCTCTCGGTGCTTGGGCACAACACGTTTGGCCAGATCACTTACGTGCAGTGCAACCTTGACAATTTACAGGTGTCGTCGGCTGTACCACTGTCCAAGTTTGTGTTTCTACAACGGCTGTCACTTAACCACAATCGGCTACTGTCCCTCCAGGCGCTGCGTGGGTTGTCATGCCTAGTTTATCTTTCAGCACACCACAACTCGCTCACTGACAGCGTCTTCGACGATCTACGTGGCTCTGCGCTGACATTAGAGAAGCTCGACCTGAGTAACAACAACCTCACCAGTCTCGAAGGCCTTCAACACCTGCCGTATCTGATTGACATCGCCGCCGATAATAACCGGATCGAGCAGCTGCACGCTAAGGAATTCAAGCCCCTGAAGAGCCTGCTACGCCTGTCGCTGCGCAACAATTGCCTCACTGTGATTGAAACCAACACCTTTGCCGGCTCGCCGTATCTGCGTATGCTCAACTTGAGCTACAACCAGCTGCCCAACTGCCGCTTCGCCACGTGTCTGCTGCTGAACCTCGACACACTGCTATTGCGGCACAACCGCCTCTCGGAGGTGGGAGAGGATCTCGCCGGTTGCAAGGCTCTCGTGACACTGGATGTGAGTAGCAATCGCGTCTCGCAGGTGGAAGACCTGGAGCCGCTGCGCGTCGTGACAGCGCTGCGGCGGCTGCGGGTCGAGCACAACCCGTTTCTGGACGCTTACACCGACACGGACCTCGACGGCGACGAGATTGGCAACCAGTTTTTGCGCGGAGACGACGACAGCGCACCCGGCGGCGCCGATGCAGATGCGACCGGCACAGGTGACACCGCGTCTCCTCTCGTCAGCCTCGCGGTGGCTCCCGACGCTCCCGAGGACGACGAGTACGGCACCGCCGCCCAGGAGCGCCCGCTGAGCCGTTCGGAGATCGTGATGCCCGACGATGGTACTTCCGCGACGGGAAAGCGTATAGGCAGCAACGCCACTGCGGTGACGGGTACCGCTGCCGCCCGCACAGCCGCCATCGCCGACTCCACCAGGACTTCCCGTTTGCAGTTAGAGGGGCTGGCACCGCCCAACACCCGCACCAGCGTGAGCACGATGATCAACGCCAAACGTTCACTTGACCTCCCGTGGGGCACCGATCGCATGCAGGAGCTAGAGGCGCTCTCCAAGGCTCGCCAGATCTTCCTGCGCCTTCTCTTTATGTTTCCTCAACTGACGCAGCTGAACAACGTGCAGGTCAACGCCGAGGATGTCGCCAAGGCCATGTACTTTTTTGAGCCTCAAGCGGCGGGCCAGCGCTCCAACAACAGCCCATCCTAATGCGGATCTCTTCTTTTTTCTTTAGGTTTTCCACATGTACATTATTTGCTGGTCTCTTTTTGTTACTACTTGCAATCTCGTTTTGTTTCCAAACTCTTCGTCGGTTTCACAGCAACTGTCACTCCTGTGAAGGCGTTCCACACACATATAGATGTATGAATGTACATGTACATGTACTGCCCTTCTCTTGTCTGTGCGTATTGAGGATGTGGTCGTCTCCTTCCAACGCATAGTATCTTTCTATGACAGCCACTTGGACAAAAACTTGTATAATAGTAATCAAGAGCATTTCTTCATCATAAAATACGCTCCTCTCCCCTCCCTCCTCCGTCTTTCCTGTAATGCCCTACAATTCAACACAGTGCGAATATAAATTAATTCCAGCGGTGCTTACCGTAATACAGTTATATATATATATATATTGAACGTAGAGCAGTCCCCCCCTCCCTCCACATCTTTCCCACTCCCCATACTTTTTCTCTCTCTTTCATATACAATGGCTCGCAAAAACGGAAACCGCAACAGCCGAGTGATGAAAACCGACTCTCCGAAAGCAGAGGAGAGTGAAAAACAAGAGGCGCCGGAAGAGGTTGTCTTGACGGAGCGGGAGCGTGCGTTGCAGGACGTCGCGCGTAGTTTTTGTCAGGTGTTTGCCTCCTCAGATTGCCAGGACTGCGATTCTCCTGACGGCACCTCGAGTAAGGACGGTTCGCCTTCTTGCTGTGGTGCGTGCGAAGAAGCTGCGGGGGAGTTCATTTGCCTCCAGTGCGACTTTCCACTCTGCGCCGACTGCCGTGCCACAACGCACTCAAAGGGCAAGTTTCTCCAGCACGAGATTTTGCCGGTCGCCGTCGCACTGCGCCGCAAGGCGGACCGCCGCGAGTGCCCCGCCCACGCCGGTCAGACGCTAGACCTCTACTGCGCCGATTGCGACTGCTGCGTCTGCGTTACGTGCTGCTTCGGCGGCGCCCACAAGGGACACCACGTCTCGCCGCTGGAGGAGGTCGTGGTCGCGCGAAAGGAGAGCCTGCGCGCGAGCGTGGCGGCGCACCTGGCGACGCTGGGTGGCGAATGCAGTGCCGTGCAAGATGCCGTGCGAGTGGCGTTGCCACAGTACGACGCCCACGTGGACACGGTGCGTGACAAGATTCGCCGCACCTTCGATCAACTGCGGGAGGAGCTTGGGAAGCGGGAGTCGGTGCTGTTGGAGACGCTGGAAGAGCGCACCGCCGCCCTCCGCGACGACGCCGACTCGTGCTCACACCTCGCGCAAACGCTGACTACTTGCCTACAGGAGAGTAAGGAGGCGGTAGACACCTTCACCGACACAGCAGACAACGTCACACTGGTGGAGCGCTTCGCCAAAGTGCGGGACGTGTTTGAGGTCCTCAGCGGCGATGCGCAGCACGCGGTGGCCGCGTCTCAGACTGCCGCGGACCACCTGACGACGCTGCTGTGCACCAAGGAAGAGTCCCTGGCCTCTTTTCACCTTCTCACCCCGTTTGAGAGCGACGCCACGGCGCTGTCGCAGTACAGCAAGGTGTTCGCCGACATGGGAACTCTGTTTGCGCGGGACAACCTGCAACCAAACGAGCCGGAAACCAACAACTCGGAGGTGGAGGCAGAGGAGTTTGGCGAGCAACAGCAACGTCAATGCTCAAGGAACACGGAAAAGGAGGAGGAACAGTCTGGCGATGCGTGCCACGGCACCAACGCCGACTCACTCGGCACGCTCTCCGGGCAGCACCGTGGCTCGTCGTTTGCTAATCGCCCCACCGTCATGTCAGGAGCGGATATCGCACAACGCGGCCGCTCGCCACCTTTGACGTCTGGCGAGGTGACGCTGCGACCGACCCGTGGTTCCGCGCTTTCGGGGGGCACGGCCAGCAGACACTCGCGGGCACCGTCCACCTCCGCACCAGCGCCGGTGCAGCGGTTGTCCATCGCCCGCGACACCGTGACGGGTCTCGGCGGCTGTTTGAGCCAGCGCGACGCGAATGTTGTAGAGAGCACCTCGTCGCTGAAGCTGTCCTCGCAGCCGCGCCCCGCGACATCAACGACGGCCGTATCCGCGCTCGACTCCCCTGACGGAAACCTCTCCACGACGTCGCTGGCTGACCGGGCGACTGTCGGCAAGAAGCTTTCTGGCCGACTGACTGGTCTAGATTACCTCGGCGCCTTCTCCAACTCGACGCTGTCGCGCGACAGTCTGAGCGAGAACACATTGGGCGCCAACAAGTTGACCCTGCTCCCATCCGTAGCTGCGGACTCGCTCATTGGCCAGAAGCGCCCACTCCGCTCGCGGGAGGCCGAAACGTCTGGCAGCCTTGAACCCGAGCACAAACAGGCACGACTAGTGAAGCTCGGCGGCGGTGGCACCACCTCATCGGGGGCCCTCTCCAATCCCTTTGGGCTGCAGCCCCTGACGTTGCCTTCCATGAGTGTGGGTACCCTAAACGTCGGCGCGTCGGATTCTGTGGTGTTACCGGCGTTATCCAGCTCTCTTTTAACAGGTTCGTCTAACAGCAGCATTCGTGGAAAGTCTGTGGGAAACAACGGCACCAGCACCAGCACTCTACAGCTCCGCCTTTGAGAAAGTCACTACACTTACCACTTGATGAACACGTTTTTTTTTTTCCTTCGTATTTCTGTTTAGTACAGGAAATGTCAGCAGTACTTCAGCTCTTTTATTTTTGCCTCGAATCTTTATCTGTCTGCGTACTGAATGCTAATGGTTCCTTTTAGAATGATATCCCGGGTGACTTGAGTGTTTGCCCTTGCTGGGAAATTCCCCCCCCCCCTCTCCCTCTCTTTCTTTTTTTTTTCTTTTATTGGAGTGACAGAGGTCCATCTCAGTAGACATTTAGAATGTGATGGCGCTTCTCCACTTTTTTTCCCCCTTTCCTTAGATGCATAATATGTTCTATTTTTCTTCCATGTTGTTTGGCTCTCTTTCCTCTCTTGTCCCGCGGTACTGCAATAGATATGTCTCAATCTTAAAAACAAAAAACAAAAAAAAAAAAAACATGCCATGTCTCCCCCTTTCCTGACTTGAAGTCATGCGCGTGCTCGCGAGGCAGTTCTTCTTCAGAGGGGGACTCTTTATTATTACTATGCCTTAACGAACGGGAAGCCAAGTGATGAAGATTGAAGGAGCTTTACCAAGCTTCGGCTACGTTGTGACCTCCCAGTAGTTAGCCCCCCTTCCAACTGTGAAACTCAATGTTGATGACTGCCTTTTAGCAACTTCGCACATGGATCAACACGCCCCCCCCCCCCCCCCGTTTTTCCTTCTTGTTCTTCTTCCTGTTTTTCAGTGCATCGTGCACTTTGTCATAGCGTCCCTATCGAGCACATCCTCACATTAGTTTTTCCTGACCACTTCCTCCAACTTGTGCAGCCTTCTCTTTGCTGAGTTTGTCTATATATTTCCTCTCTCTTTTTTTTTTTTTTTGCGTTCTCTCTTCTGCCAATTTTTGCTACTTTTCGCCTCTTCTTCCCCCCCCCTCCTTTCAATTGCTCTTACTTGCCCCACACTCCACGTTGCGACGCCGCTTCTCATTGCTGCACCCCCCCCCCTACCAGTCACTGAACCAGTAAAGAAGCATTAGCATGTCTCTGCTGTCGAAGAATGCGGTGCTGAAAGAGTACAAGCGGCAGTATCGACAGGAACAGCAGCAACAGCAGCAGGGGAGTAGCGCGGGCATTGGTTCTGCCCAGCACGAGGATGGCGGCAATGCCCTGCGTGAAGACAGTGCCGTGCCCGACGCGGAACTGATGCAGCAGTTTGCCCCTGTTGGCGGTGAGGCAGCTCAATTGGATGAGTTCAGTCGACAGCGCTCGGACGTCTCGCTTGTCCGCAGCGAGACTAGCCGACACAATCGCTCTACCGGCTCGATGTCGCCGCCGCTGCCGTCGAGCGCTACGCGTGTGTACTCGCGCCGAAACGACAACATTTTTGCTCCTGTGGAGACTGACGATCTTGCGTTGACGCCCGGTCCCAGTGAATCTCGGAGGCGACTCGAGCCCGAGCCGACCTCCCCCAAAGGTGTAGATTCGCAGGACCCTCGCCGGACGGTGTCTCCCCCAACGCAAGCACTACAACGTTCCCAAGCCCCGATTGACGCCGATGCGAGTGTGCCGCGCACTGGTGACGCTGCCGAGGCGGGAGGTTCTGCGGCTACTCCAGCCGCCGGAAGCGGGGCATCTCCGTCGGGATCGATGCGTAACACCACGGCGCAACCTCTTGGAGAACACGCAAACAACGCCACACTGCCAGAGTCGTCCTCGTTGGAAGAGATGCATCCCCGTTCTCACACCGAGGAGCTTGCCCGCGCACACTCCTCACGCGACAACATCCACGACAGCGACAGTGGCACGAACACCCGCCGAGTCAAGGTCACTGACACGACGCAAGCAGACCGACACCGCGGCGGCAAGGTGGACCGACACAGCAGCAATAGTCTTGCCCTTAATCCCCCGACGGAATCGGGACAGTCCATCGCTGCCAACGACCCCTCAGCGACGGCGAACATTTACAACAACGTCAGCGCGACCTCTTCTTCCTCCTCGGACGACTTCGGCGATGATCTGGTGAGTGCGCCAACCGTCACGACCACCACCGCCGGTGGCGTTGGGAAAAGTGGCGGCCGGCACAGGGTACAAGACGCAGGAAGCTTTGACTCACACCGTCAAGGCCACTGGCGCGATGACAGCGACATCTTATCCTCCCCTGTCCGGCCCGCTGGTGACACCGCGCATGCCAAGGGCTGCGCCTTCAGCCACAGCGACAACCCTGACAGCAACACTGCCACCGCCGCCGACGACGCCAGTGACGCGCCGCCACGGCGGAGAAAACGACAGGGGAGTGGGGCCGTTGCGGCAACCTGCGCGACAACATGCTGCTGGTGGTGCCCACCTTCCTACGGAGCCCGGGAACGAGGTAGACAACGCTCGACAAGCGCCGAACCCCCCTGAACCCACTGACAAGCTGAAGAACGCCGGCGGAGCTGACGACGGCGACGACTGGGATGCGGTAAACGCCCGTCGAGAGGAGGAGCTGGCCGCCAAGGCCGCGGCAGCATCCACTGCAGAATCGTGGTTCAAGCCAATATCTGCGTGGGAGGCGTTTCTGCAGCTCACCTCCGATCCATGGCTAATATCCAAGGTACGTGAGCTGCGCAGCGCCTCTGCTGGCGCCGCTTCAGCAGCGCGAGATGCTAAAGGGAAACGCGACACGGGTGCCACTTCCAACACGACAGCAGGGGGAAAGGAAGCAGAGAAAAAGACAAGACAGAAGAAAAAGAAGGGGTTTCTCGCCCTCTTCTCGTGTTTCTCTGGGGGCGACAGCGTCGCGAACAGCAAAAAGTACCACACGCCTCCTGCGAACATGCGCGCGGACCCAACCTCTTCGACCGCTGTGATTGAGGCGGACCGGCTGCTAGTCGAGGCGCTGCGCCAGATGCCGCTGGACTGGGACAACCGCACCCACAAGCGGCTGGTTGAAACGCTCTACTATCTTCTTCTGGGCTACTGCGGCGAGCCACTTGTGCGCCCGTGGTTTGTGCGCCAGGGAATGCGGCGTCGTGTGACCTCGCCATCGCAGGTGCTGTACCCCTCCAAACCCTTCGCAGAGGACGATCCACTGCCAACCGCTGGCACCCCGGACTGGGAGCGCGTTGGTTTCCAGGGCTGCAACCCCGCCACCGATTTGCGCTCCTCTGGTGTTCTGGGCTTGCTGCAGGCCCTCTACCTCCTCGACTACTATCCCGCGCTCGGCCGTAGACTGTGGCAGTGGTGTTTCCCCAAAGAGTCGTCCAGTAACGCTGCGAGTGGTAGTCGTAGCGCCGGCGGCACGGTCGGCCGAGGTGACGCGCTGCAGGACGAAATTCCGTACGTGCTAGTGAGCTTCAATGTGACAGGAATCGTCACACAGGTGCTGCGCCGGGGGAGCCTCGATACCGACATCGCGAAGCGCGCTCGGGGTGAGCTGTGCGAAGTTGACGCCGTCGACGCCGCAAAGTACCGCTCGGGGACCCCCACCCCCACGCCTGCCACGCCGCGATCCTCGCTGGCGGGACCACCACCGCTGTACCCGCCGGAGCCAGCCTACTGCACCCCGAGCACAGAGGAGGCGTCGCTCCGTGCGCGTGCGCCGGTCTTCAGCAGCGCGTGCGACTACTACGTGGGCGCCATGGCTCTACTACACAACCAGTGGCAGGCGGCGCAGCGCCGGGAGGGCCGCCGTCTGACCATCGCCGACTTTGGCCATCAAAAGGCAGATCTAGAGGAGACACTTCTCCGCCACCGCTCGGCTGAAAAGACGGTGTTTGCCAGCACGGCCGCCGCACGCCACTCCGGGTCCCTCCACAGTGAGCGCCCCGAGAAGGCCGACTGATTGCTTCCTCTTGCGCCTTTGCGTCGTGCCTCCTCCAAGTATATCTGAAGCATGAAATGTGGTTCGTAAAAGACAACATATATGTACACACACACACACACACACATACTGTCACACTAACGATAATAGAAGAACTGGTCTAGCCAAATGCGCGATTGTCACTGTGTTCCTTGCAACGACTCCACCAGTATACTTTCATGTGTCTTTCTCTTTTGTCCATTCGCAAAGTCACCTTTCAGTGAAGAAAGCAACCCGTACATATTAGCTTGATAGTGTATATAATGGGTGTTGTTTATTTTCTTTTTTTTTTCTCTCTTCAAATCTCCTCCCCCTCCCCCCCCTCATTCTTCGCTTACACATACTTTATGGTGCCACGTGCCCATACCGTCGTGCGTATACATTAGAAACTAACTGGAGACTCTCACGCTGTCGTTTCCCTCCTTTTTTTTTTTTTTACTCATAAACTCTGTATATTTCTCGCTCCTATCTTTTTCAATCTGGCCGGTAACATTTTGTCGACCGCGCTTAACGTATCCTCTTCCTTTATTGCCGTTCTTGGCGTAAGTGTTTTTCCATACTTTTTTTATTAATTATCATTATATATTTTTTTCTTTGTACATTAAACCAAACATTCTTTTTTTTTTTTTTAAACTCTTTTCTCTCTCTCCGCATTTCGTCACTTGTTTATTAGAAAACCAACTTTTTTTTTCTCACCGCTTCTTTAGCACTACAAAAAACATACTAACACCAGTAAGAATAAGAAACACTAAGCCATAATAAAAAGTACACACACCGACATCTGCAGTCCTAACGTCATTTTAACGAGCTAATGCACTCGTCAACGGCAGATAGCGTTGAGCTCTCCTCGTCCAATGTTGTCGGCAACGAGCGCGAGGTCGCGAACGTGATGCAGATGTTCAGCCGGCTCTTCGGTTGCTGCTACACCTTTTCGATGGCGCTGACCAAGATGTGGGACTTGGGCAACACCAGTGTGGGTAGCCGAAACATTTCTGAAATTGTCTACGACGACGCACACCGCGCCACACTGGTGCGGGTGCTCGGTCGCGGGGCCACCGGTGTAGCCTTGTACGCGTCTCGCAACGCCAGAAAGGCGGCTGATACGCAGCGGCTCAGGTTGTACGGCAACGGTGCGCTGGCGGTGGGCAAAGTGGCCGACGTCGATGAGGCGTCTCAGAAATTCTACACGGTGAAGTTTGTCAATCTCAGCGAGATGCACCCCCGTGATGTGGCGCGCGTAGTGAGTGAGGTGGAGGCGCTGCGCATGTGCAGCTTCTTTTCGATCATCCGCGTCATGAGTTTCCTCGTGCGCCACAACGGGCCTGTCGATTTGCGCGACAACGAGGTGGGGATCGAGTTGGCCAAGGATGCGGCGGGGCTGGTGCTGGAGCTCGAGTACGTGAACAACGGCGACCTCCGCTCGGAGCTGGCGACGCGGAGAAAGAACACTGTCTACTTTCCCCAGTACAATCTACTGATGATATTTGCACAAATAGCGATGGCCATCTACTACCTACACGAGTGCAAGGGCATTCTGCACCGCGACATCAAGCCGTCCAACGTCCTACTGAGCGGAAACGGCCTCATCAAGGTGTGCGACCTGGGCTTCTCCAAGATTCTGGACTCCCAAGAGAAAGTCAACGTGAAGCAGAACTTGAGCTTCTGCGGCACCCCTGTTTACATGGCCCCCGAAATATACCGCAAGGAGAAGTACGATAAGAAGGTCGACATCTACGGGCTCGGTTGTCTATTGTACGAGATGATGCGTCTCGAGGCTCCGTTTCGCGAGAGCGGCGCGGAGTCGCTCGCGGAGAACGTCAAGCGCGGGCTGCCTCCCGTTGACGCGCCGGACGACAGCAACCCCTACTACTACGACCCGGAGTTGTCCGCGCTGGTCTCACAGATGACGCAGCAGAAGAGCGATGCGCGTCCTGACACACTGCAGGTGCTCTGCACGCCGCTGCTGCGCCGCGCCACCGGGGCGCTGCTCGCTGCCGTGCATGACGACGCCGATCGAGCGCATAACGGCAAAAGCAGCTTCACCCCGACGGAGCACCGCACGGTGAAGAACGATGTGTGGGCCGTGACGCGGGAGGTTGTGCGGCGCCAGATCAATAACAAGGCCCTCGCTGGCGAGGAGGCCGAGGTGCTCCAATCGCTTCGACACGATTGTGAAAGAAGCCGTCGCGGCGGCCGCCACCTCGTCTCCGAATCACGCCACCGAGATCTTCAGCTCCGAGGTCAACCGCCAGAATGATCGACAGGAGTGGAAGAACCGCTTCCTGCAACTGGTCGTCGTGACCAACAAGTCCGATGACGACAGCTCCGCCCCAGGAAGCCGCGAGGACTGCAGCTCACCTACCCGCAAAGGCGGCGTCAACGCGACTTTTGAGCTGCGCCTCTCCATTAGCCGAGAGCGCGCCGCACAGCCGAACCATCGGAGCTCCATAGACATGCGCCGCGCGATGGATTGTTACCCGCTGTATCACCTGGAGAAGACCAGCCACGCTGCTGAAAAAGGCAGATGTCACCATGTCTGACAGGCACAACGACGCCTTTGGCATTCAACTCACATCGGGACACCTCCACATGTATATGACCACCTCGCAGCGTCTGCGCGACCAGTGGATCTACTATCTCCTGCTGGCCATTGACCGCACCACCGACGCTTAAGCCGCAGGCGATGCTCTCCATTGCGGGGAACTGTGAAGTATGTTGCCCCCCCCCCCCCCCCCCCCCCGCTCAGCTCTCACTGATTTCTGACTCCCGGGTGCGCCTGGTAAAGTAGAAAGAGTGAATGGGGTGAGTGTCGATAGAACTGATATCAAAGGTCGCGGTGAACACGAAGAAGAAAACTGGACGCATGTGCTGAAGTCCTCACACCGGCGTTGCTGTGTTTTCATTTCAGCAGTGTTTCCATGGCTCATTTTCCTTTCGCTCTTGTGTTATCGACTGAGGAAGGTGTATCACTGTTCTATCCTGTGCCATCTCATGTTTCAAAAACTGCGGCAGAAGGGGTTGCCGATGCATTTTTTTTTTTTACATTTCAGCATACATACATGGAAAAACTTAACTATTATCACCATCTTTTTTTTTTTTTAAACAATCGAACATGCAAGTATATGACTGAGTTGGAAAGCACACAAACACAACACACAAAAAAAGTTAGTACCCGCTCACTTTTTCTCGTCTCCTAGCTGCTGTGCACTTGTGTGTTGCAAAATCTTACAATTCTAACGGCTGAACAGCACTACACACGACGCCAGCTGACCTAGTTCACCAAGAGCGTACGTTGCACGCGATGACTTCTTACGTTGCATATATCACACTATCACTACTTTCTCATGATGGGGCCCTGTGTGTGGTGTCGTTGTGGAAATTTCTTTATCCCCCCCTTCCACACTTCTCTTTTCCGCACCCATTATCCCTCACTGTCGTTGGGACGACTGAATTAGAAACGCATAATATCACGCACTTTCTCTTTTTTTTCTTCGTTATTTGACGACTTGGGACGACACAGACTGCGAAACATCAGCAAAGTTCCCCCAAGTACGTTGCATTCCTGTCTTATTTTACTCGCACAATATTCGTGCATCTCTTCATTCAATTTCTCAAAAAAAAAAGTAGTAAATACATTCATACACTACATCGTCCCCCCCCCCCCTCTCCCCCTCTGGTGTTCATTCGTCTATTGCCTCTCTTTCCTCCTACTCTTTTCTTCTTTCCGACGCTTTTAGCTTACTTATTTTATATTCCTTTTCGCACTTTATATTTTAGAACAAGCAGGCAAACGAATCATTTCTGCGCGGGTTCTGTCCTCATTTGTCGAGGTCTCTCCCGTCCTATTTGTGTACTCTATCTCTCTCTTTCCTACTTCTGAGCAGCAGCAAGACTCAAAAACAAAAATAATACAAGTGCCATCAGCACCGACTGAAAAATGGCCGATAATACTGATCCTCTTATTAAACGCGTGTGTACCACGTTTCCGCAGGTGTTCGGCGTCGAGGGCGGGGAAGGAGGAGCGCCTGTGAAGTACTACCTCGACTCTGTCCTCGGCAGCGGTGTCTCAGGCACCGTCATCGCCGCGCGCCGTGTGCGTGACCAGCATCCCTTCGCTATCAAAGTGATGGACACCGATGGCTTGTCTGCTGAGGACCGCATCCGTGCCTCAGGAGAGGTGTGCTGTCTACTGAGCTGCGACTTCTTCTCGATTATCAAGTGCCACGAGGACTTTGTGCAGAAGGATAGCTCTGCACCGGACGCCGTGCGCATGATGGCACTGGTTCTCGACTACGCTGACGCGGGCGACCTGCGCCAGGAAATCCGAACGCGAGCGCGCGTTGGCCAGGCATTTGCGGAGCACGAGGCGGGACTGCTTTTTATTCAAATACTACTCGCGGTGCACCACGTGCACTCGAAGCACATGATCCACCGCGACATCAAGAGCGCCAACATCCTGCTGTGCAGCAACGGCCTCGTGAAGCTTGGCGACTTCGGCTTCAGCAAGATGTACGCGGCGACGGTGTCCGACGACGTTGGGCGGACCTTCTGCGGGACGCCGTACTACGTGGCGCCGGAGATCTGGCGGCGCAAGCCGTACAGCAAGAAGGCGGACATGTTCTCGCTCGGTGTGCTGCTCTACGAGCTGTTGACTCTCCAAAGACCCTTCGATGGCGCAGGCGTTGAGGAGGTGATGGCCGCCTCGCTCTCCGGAAAGTACAAACCTCTGGATGACTCCTTTAGCCCAGAGATGAAACACGTGGTGCAGTGGTTGCTCAGCCCCGAGCCCAAGAAACGGCCCTCCTCCAAGACACTTCTCAATACTGCCTTCTGTAAGCTTTACATGTCCGTTGTGCAGGAGATTGTTCAGGGCACCTCTAGCGACATCCCACCGGAGGACCGCAAGGTTTTGTTGAAGCAGCTGCAGAACACCAAGGCCGAACTCGCCATGGATCGCCGTCCTGGGTTCATTTCGATGGAGGAAGTGCTGCGGGGAGCGACGCCGGTGTCGCCTGGAGGCAAGGCTGTTCCGACTCCCGCTGCTGGCATGCGCGGCCTGGCGCTGTGGGCCGGATACCTTCGCAAACAGGCCTCAACTCTCGAGTGGAAGAATCGGTACGTCGTGATCTACGCGGAGGTTCCCACGACAACCCCCGCTCCGACGACGCCGCAGGAGCTGCGCAACCTGCATCTGATCCAGGCTGTGTCTCCCGAGACGATCCAGCAGAACTGCGTCGCGACCCCGTTTGCGCAGCTGGAGGATGTCTTTCCCGTTATCAGTAAGTACACTGGCGGCCACGCAGAGTTTGCCTTTGCGGTTATCTTTCTCAACGGTAAACGCATCATCTTTGACGCGGCTTCGGACAAGGACCGCGACGACTGGATGAACTCGATTCAGAACCTCCTGGGTATCGGTGAGTACGAGTGAGCCAGTGCTGTAAACACTGTACTTCCACTCTTGCCATACGGAGAGGGCACTTGTGCTTTTCTTCTCGTGTACGTACATTCCTTGATTTTCTATTTCTGACCACTCATTCGCCGTCATGTCTATTCACTACTTTTTTTTTCTTTTGGAGTGTTGCACTCTAGTATCCTTCGACGATACCTCAACGGTCTCATGTGCATAAATTCAATACCGATAAAAAAAAACTTTTGTGATTTAATTTCCTCCCCACATTTTTCATCTTTTACCTTTTTTACTAGCTGTACTTTGAAACTATTCATATATGTTGTGTCTACCCCTTTCGTGCAAAATCATCAAAAACGAAAAATAAAAGCCGTAGTGGGTTTGTGAGATGTCGGTAAAAAGGAGGAATAAGTCTAGACAACCTCAGTTCAGTCCACATCCCAAGTAGAGAGGAGGGACAGACAGTGCGTGCGTGTGCGTGCGACGCGGTAAGCGCCGACACCTCTATATCAATTTTTCCTCCACTGTACTGTTACACCGGGAAACAAGATGCTAAAACGGCATGGCTCCAGATGCCACCTGGTCAGTAACAATACAGCATTCTCTCCATTTCTGTTTGCTTTGTTTTTTCTTTTACAGATCCTGTTCTCCTTCGTTCACTTTTGTTACACCAGTTAACTGTCTTGTTGAACTCGCACTTTAAAGACACACATACACACATGCTACCGAAAGTGCACATGCTGATGACTAGTCTGTGAACTACTTATAATTGCGGCAGCGTAATCACGGTGAGGTTTGTAAATCACTCTCTCTCTGTCTGTGTTTGTGTGTCTCTCTGTCTATCTCTCCACTTCCTTTTCATCTTCTCTCTACTCCTTTCTTTAACACACTCACTCCGGTAAAAAAAAAAACACAGGAAAAAGCATTATAAACGTAGCACTACGGATATCGTCAAAGTTCAGTACACTTTTATCTTTTCGATATCCACAGTCACAAGTTTACGATCTAGTCAAACTATTCTCTTATTTCATCCATTCATCCCCCCCCCCCCCATTCTCTCTCTCTGAGTGAGTGTGATTCCGTCTTTGTCAAGTCCATCAACAATTATTTTTGTGAGCTGTCCCACAAAGCTGTATTGTTATACAACTTCTCAACCAGACTCTAGGGTACTATCGTGCACAAACACAAAAGTTAAATCCGCGAACCGAAACTGCTCTTTTCGTTTCTAGTGGTTTTGATTATCAATTAAGGGTTCAGGTTTATTATTTTGGACCTCAAACCTATCTTTTGCGAATCCCACTAACGCTTTTTTTGTTTTCCATCACCCTTTAATATCACCGGTCTTGAATACATATATACACATCTCTATCTCTCTCACTCTCTCTCTATATATATATATTCTCCCTGTAACAGCAGTAGTTACTTTTCGTTCACACCTACGCAGATATCTGCTTTCGCATCTCCGGATCAGCCGCTCCCAGTTCTCTTCACCCAGGACCCCAGCAAGCACTACATCAGGCACAAGTACGTACCACACAGGACGTTAGCTTAACCATGTCGTCTAGCAGGAGCGATGCTATGATCCCGAAGGTGTGCCGCACCTTTCCTGACATCTTTGCCAAGGACGAGGCCACCGCGCGCGCAGAGGGAAAGAAGTACTGGATCAACCGCGTTCTCGGCAGTGGCGCCACTGGAACGGTACTGTGTGCCAAGCGCGTGTCTGACAATGAAGCCTTCGCCGTCAAGTGCGTTGACATGGAAGGTATGTCGGAGGCTGACAAGAACCGTGCCCAGGCGGAAGTTGCCTGCCTTCTCAACTGTGACTTCTTCTCGATTCTCAAGTGCCACGAGGACCTCGCAAAGACGGATCCTGCTAACCCCGAAAACATCAAGATGATTTCCCTTGTGCTCGATTACGCCAACGCCGGAGATCTGCGGCAGGAAATTAGGAGCCGCGCCCGGAACAATAGACTGTTTGAGGAGCACGAGGCCGGTATGCTCTTCCTGCAGGTGCTGCTCGCGGTGCACCACGTGCACTCGAAGCACATGATCCACCGCGACATCAAGAGCGCCAACATCCTGCTGTGCAGCAACGGCCTCGTGAAGCTTGGCGACTTCGGCTTCAGCAAGATGTACGCGGCGACGGTGTCTGACGACGTTGGGCGGACCTTCTGCGGGACGCCGTACTACGTGGCGCCGGAGATCTGGCGGCGCAAGCCGTACAGCAAGAAGGCGGACATGTTCTCGCTCGGTGTGCTGCTCTACGAGCTGCTGACGCTGAAGCGCCCCTTCGATGGAGACAATATGCAGCAGGTTATGCAGCAAACGCTCGCCGGTCGCTATGAGCCCCTCTCCAGCCGCATCAGCCCCGAGATGAGCGAGCTCGTCACCTCCCTTCTCTGCGGCGACCCCCACAAGCGTCCGAACAGTGCGAAGCTGCTGGAGACGCCCATCTGCAAACTGTTCCTCTCTGGCCTGCTCGAGATTGTGCAGTCGCAGCCCGCCTTTCAGGGCGCGATGCGCGAGTCCATCACGCAGCAGATCCAGATGACGAAGCAGGCTCTGCGCGCCGAGAAGCGCCACGTGGCGAACCCAATGGAGGAGTCCAACGCGACCGCGGCCGCGTCGACCCTCATTCTGGAGGGCTCCCAACCGCTCAGCAGCTCCATCGGTGGACTGACTGTGTATGAGGGCATGGTAAAGAAGCAGAGCAGCGGCATGGTCTGGAAGCGGCGCTACCTCTGTATTAGGGCCGAGCTCGCCGACGGTCACACGTCGTCCAGCCCGAACCCCAAGTTCAAGAGTCTAGACCTGGTGCTGGCGGTGTCCCGCGACACGATGGAGCAGCAGTGCATCGCGACCCCTTTTGCGGAGCTCGAGGATGTCTTCCCGGTGCCTAGCAAGTACACCGGCTCTAATGCCCCACACGTCTTTGCCGTTGCCTTTAAGACTGGCAAACGACTCCTTTTCCAGGCGCGCGGTACTGCCGAGTGCGCTGAGTGGATGGAGAAGATTCAAGAGGTGCTCGGGATCGGTGATGAATGAGCGATGTTATGCGCGTGATGACTTTTTTCTTTCACCCTTCAAGTATTGATGATTATCCTGTTTCTCAATACTACTGCTGCTCGCTTTATTTCCGATGACACTTTGTTTCATTGACAAGGTGTCACTCTGTCAGCGCGATACAAACTAGCAGAGTTGCCTTCTCTTCTTTTGCTAGTCTGTCTGCGGTGAGCCATCAACTTCTTTGCTGAAGGAAAGCAGACCTCTTTTTTACGTCCCTATAACACTAAATAAACATTACCTCGCTGCTGTCTTTTTTTCTTCCCTCCTCTTCAAATCATAGCCCATTCTGTTTTTCGTTACCGGCACCATTTCTATTTCATTACGAACCAATGACCTCTACGGAAGTCATGATGCTGCCTAAGTAACTGAACGCGCTGTATCGACGCCCTCGTTTGCTCTCCTACTTTTTATTTTATTTTTTTTTTTTAATGTACACTAATTAAGTAAATTAAAGGATGCCCTTTTCCAGCTTTCTTTTTGAAGACAACCTGCGCAGGCAATGTAGTTTTTAAAACTGAAGTTTCGTGTTTTTAAAAAAGATAGTGATCGTTTGGAAGTGTACGCTTCCTCATGTCACACCACCAAATCAAACGAAAAAGAAGAAAAGAAGAGGGTGAATAGCTTGCGACGGTTCAAGCCGAAAGGTATTTTCAGATGTGATCTTCTTCATTGAGCCTGCTCAGTGCAATATATTCCGTTGAAAAAAGTCTTTAGTTTTTGCTTTGTTGCGTCTCTTCTCGTTTGGTCACGATCTTCCTCTAACCACTGTGGGCACTGTGTTTCTCTTTTCTTCTTTTTTCTTCTTCATTTTTGACCTTTATATCTTGCGCACATCTTATTTTTCTCAAGCAGCACTCAATGTGCTCTCCCTATTATTATTATATCTTTTTTTTTCTTCATCATTTCAAACCTTCTTATAGTCAGTATCTGATCCCGCTCGTTTTGAGCTCCTACCATCTTTTCGATCCTCCCACCCACCCACACGCCTGCATTCACATTTACACCATATACACACCCACATCCACACATCCACACACGCACACATACACATCCGCCCTCTCCCGAACAACCGTCCATCAAAGCTCATTTTTTTTCTCATATTCATATTTAATGCCTTTCAGTATTTTCTTGCAAGGCTTGTTGCTCTTGTAAAATTTCTGTAAAGTGAAGACCTTCTCTGTTTTCCTACCACTTCCTCTTCTCTTTACCCCTTCTCTCACTCTACTTATGACGCTCTCCAATGGGCTTTCGCACTCATTTAATTATCCGTTCAGAATTACTGGGCGGCAGTACTTCCCCACCAACAAAAACAACACATCCGTTGCTCAAGCAACTGCTCACTTCCCTTTCTTTTTGCCATATTGCTGAAGTGCGTATTTTTTGTATCTCTTTCTGTGTGTGTGTGTCTGCGTGTGGGTGTGCACACGTTTGCGTCTGAGGCAGTGCGTGTGGGTGCGGGTGCACAGTTTTCCTAACGTGTTTGCGACATTACAATGTTTCATCCAAGCGAAAAAAAAAATAAGGACCCAAACGAAGAATAACTATGTAAATGGACCCCCGGGTTGAAAAAAATAGCGGCAATGAATGCCAGCCTCGGAGCTTGTGTAACTATGTGTCTTGCGCGTACCCACTGCACCCTCTCCCTCCACATTTGTCGTGATAGAGTGTGTTTTGATGCTGTGTGGGAGGTGGGATGTTCCATAAGTTCTGCATGAGCAGCCTTCTGATCCTGTGGCAATATGTACCCGTGTCTCTGTTGACTCGTGCTGTCTGAGCACACACACAGAGTACACGCGCATCGCCCCTTTTCTTTTCATCTACAATGGATGAATTAGAAGTGTTCGGATAGGAATAACACACTCATTCCCTTGTACCTGCTGATGTCGGCTAAATATGTTGGTCTCCCGTTAATTTTCTTCCCCTTTCACTGCTGACTCACTTTAATACTCAATTTTGTTCTCTTCTTTTTTTTTTTTTTGTTGTAGGTCCATAGCTTGCGATTAGCGCACAAGAAAAGAAAACAAAAGCTGTTTTTTTTAGTTTTTTTTTTAATTATAATCATTTGCCACGCACCTCCCCCCCCCCCCCCCATCTCACTTCCCTACATCAATTATTTAGCTCAAATCCTATCTTTGAGAAGAGCATAACGGAGAGAACGTAATAAAAAATATTTATTCATCTATTTATTTGTTTATTTTTTTTCTGGATATATCTTCTTTGTAGTAAGAATAGAGAGAGGCAATCGGGCAATTGGAAAAAGAAAGAAGAAATAATTACCCACTAATAAATCAACAAGGAAAAGACGGACAACAGCAAGTTGCGGGAACACAAAGACATTCAAGTTCTTTTCGCTCGCTTACCTTCCCCTTGCTGTACCTATCGAGGACGTTCCGATATTCTTCTTTGATTTAGACCTTTTGGTCCCCTTTCTCTATTGCTCTCCTCTTGCCTTTGATTCGTTTTCTACGTGTGAACATCTTTCTTTCAACACTGTTCCTTGTTATTGTCTTGCAAAGAATTTCGGTAGCAACCAATACACTTTTTTTTCCTCCTTCGGATCTTCCTTTTAAAAGGCACTTTCCCCCCCCCCCCCTACCTTAGCGTACCCTCTGGAACGCACGTCCCTGTTTCAATAACGTTTACCAGTTAACCACCCCCTCCGAACTCTCTCTCTCTCTGCTGTCCTCGCCATGTCCGATGCTATGATTAACAAGGCGTGCCATACGTTCCCAGAGACGTTCGCTCGTGATGAAGCAACCGCACGTGCCGGCGGTCAGAAGTACTGGATTAGCCGCGTCCTAGGCTCTGGTGCGACGGGTACGGTGTTCTGCGCAAAGCGCGTCACAGACAGCGAAGCCTTCGCCGTCAAGTACGTTGACATGGAAGGTATGTCGGAGGCTGACAAGAACCGTGCCCAGGCGGAAGTTGCCTGCCTTCTCAACTGTGACTTCTTCTCGATTCTCAAGTGCCACGAGGATCTCGCCAAAAAGGACCCGAAGGATCCAGAGAATGTGCTGGTCATTGCTCTTGTGCTCGATTACGCCAACGCCGGTGATCTGCGGCCAGGAAATTAGAAGCCGCGCGCAGTCCGGCCGTCTTTTCCGTGAGCATGAGGCGGGACTTCTATTCCTGCAGGTGCTTCTCGCGGTGCACCACGTGCACTCGAAGCACATGATCCACCGCGACATCAAGAGCGCCAACATCCTGCTGTGCAGCAACGGCCTCGTGAAGCTTGGCGACTTCGGCTTCAGCAAAATGTACGCGGCGACGGTGTCTGACGACGTTGGGCGGACCTTCTGCGGGACGCCGTACTACGTGGCGCCGGAGATCTGGCGGCGCAAGCCGTACAGCAAGAAGGCGGACATGTTCTCGCTCGGTGTGCTGCTCTACGAGCTGCTGACGCTGAAGCGCCCGTTCGACGGCCCTAACATGCAAGCTGTTATGCAGCAAACCCTCGCCGGTCGCTATGAGCCCCTCTCCAGCCGCATCAGTCCCGAAATGAATGAGCTGGTGACGTCTCTGCTGTGTGGTGACCCCAATAAAAGGCCCAACAGTGCGAAGCTGTTGGAGGCGCCCATCTGTAAACTGTTCCTCTCTGGCCTGCTCGAGATTGTGCAGTCGCAGCCGGCTTTCGACGCGGGGCTCCGGCAGACCATCACACAGCAGATCCAGACGACGAAGCAGATGCTCACGATGGAGCAGCGCCGCGACATTCGCCGGATGGAGGAGAGTGCAGGTAGCTCCGTGTCCGCCTCGATGACTATTCTAGAGGGCGCGACACCGCTGAGCACCAGCATTGGCGGACTCACACTGTTTGAGGGTTACATCCGCAAGCAGAGCGGTGACATGGTCTGGAAGAAGCGTTATCTGTGCATTAGGGCCGAACTCGCGGACGGTCAAACATCCACGAGCCCGAACCCCAAGTTCAAGAGTCTAGACCTGGTGCTGGCGGTGTCCCGCGACACAATGGAGCAGCAGTGCATCGCGACTCCGTTCGCGGAGCTCGAGGATGTCTTCCCGGTGCCTAGCAAGTACACCGGCTCTAATGCCCCCTACGTTTTTGCGGTGGCATTCAAAATAGGAAAACGCCTCTCGTTTCAGGCCAAGAGCGACGAGGAGCGTGACATCTGGATGGCTAAAATCCAAGATGTCCTCGGTATCGGTGATGAGTAACTTGCGCTCAGAAGCTGTCTTCTCCTCCAACTCTTCACACTCTATTTTAATGTCGTCTTGCTTTTTTTTTCAAGTATTTTTTTTTTCTTCCACGCTCTGCTTCTCGCCAACTTCTTCATTTTCGGCGCCTCTCGCGCGCCCAGCACCTGCATATGCGACACACCTCCACATTTGATTCTGCGTCTCTTCCGTTAAGGTCTTCAGACACTGTATTTTTCTGTTTTTTTTTTTCTTCTTTGCTAGTCTTCTAGGCTTCCAAGTTGATAAATTTCCTTGTTTTTTTTTTTTTGTTGCGTTTTCACTGCGATCTGCGTGTAGATGTTTCTACTCTGTGGCCGTGATTCTGTCTACCCTCTTTGCAACTGATATATATGTAATATTGATATGATGTTATTCATTATTATTATTATTATCATTACTCCTCCTCTTATTTTTCTGTGAAGTTGCAGAGCTGTAACGCTGCTGAAATAAGAAAGAGGTATGAGAAACAACACGCCACAAAGAATCGCGCGGATGCGCGCCAAGTTCTAGCAACTCTTTGTGTATCCTAGAAATGAATGAAGCCCTTCAAGACAAGAAAAAGGAAATGTAAACGGAAAACGTAACCAAGGTTAACGTAGTGCGCACTCGTCATCGTGATTAGCAGCAAAGTTGAGGAAAGAAAACAACAGTAGAGAAAATTGAAATCAGGAAAGAGAAAAGAATCAGAACAGGAAATGCAAATTAAGACAACAACGTGCTCATTTGAAATCATGGCTTGCATTGGCGTTTTTTGCAATGGTTTTTATTACCCAATGCAAACATGTATCGTCCAGCTAACACCACCATGTGCGCAGTGTTAGAGTTTTATCTAATCATGGTAGAATCCATTCACCGTCGGCCGATCTCACACACAGTGATTAGTGACTTGAAACTGGCCTCTTTTGCTCTTCTTCCTGTCTCTCTATTACTCTCTCTCTTTTTTTCCTCCCCTTTAGCTGCATCTACGCTGTTAATTTGTATTCAGTGTCATGCACGGTGAAATAAATGCAGAAGTTTCGCTAGCCCAACAACAACTTTCTTGTGTCCATGCTTATTTTATCTTTCTCCCTCCCCCTCAGTGTGTTCGTTGCCCTCCGTCTTTATGTTTAAACACCTTACACGGTGTCCACGCGTTTTATGTTTACCCCTTATCTATATATTTATATCTTCTTCTTTTTTCATACATAGTGCTTTACATCTATTCATTCGACTGTTTTACATAGTTCTAACCTGTTAACACTCCCCAAATCCATCCATTTGCACTTGCCAACCCGTCACAGGAGCAAAAAAAAAAAAAAACGATGACGAGACAGAGCACAAACTGTCTTCAATGCTTTTCTTTGTTCAAAGCGGAGCAATTAATTGTATGTATACAGTGTTGTCTTTTCATTATCTTACTGTCTGTGCGAGGTTTTCTGCTTCTCTCCGCCTCGGTCCTGGTTTTTTGTTTCAAATATGTATATATATATATATATATATATTTATACTGTGTGCGTCTCGACTTTGAAGTTCAATGTGTCCGAGCCTCGAAATATAAATGTATGTGTGTGCGATTTCCTTCGTAGTCTCGTCACCTCTTTGTCCTCACCGACACCTTCCCTCCCGCGTCCTCTTGCTCTTCTGCTGCTTTCGCGCAGTATGCTGTGCTCTCCTGGCCCCCGATCATTTCTTTTACACTCCTCAAGTTCTTTATTTGTTTGCTTAGCAATTGTGCCGCTTACGCTTTGTTTCCCACCCTTCGAGTGCAAGAACCCTTCAGACTCTTATCACATTCTGAATTTCATTGAATCAGTGGAGAAATACAAATCGAGCAACTTGTTTCAAAAAGAAAACAAAGAAAACAAATGGGCGTTCCAGACTTCCTCAAGTTTTTTTCCCGATCGGTCCCACAGGCCTTTCACAAGTTACCGGCGCGTGGTGTGGGAAACAAGCCGGTCAAGCCTCTCGAGTTCGACTATGTGCTGATTGACGCCACCAACGCGTCCCAGACCATCGGGTTTGAAAAGCTGATGGAGTTCCTGTGCGACCCTGCCATTCGTGTAAACCGCGCCATCATCTTCGCGTTGGACTCGCAGCGCGAGCGCGGCGGGAGCGAGCGCTTCTACCGCCAATCATTTCTCTACGTGGGCGACCTCGATGTGAAGGTGGAGCAGTTTTGTAAGCAGCTGCATGCGAATCTACAAAAGTCGGGACGCTACAGCGGCACCCGCGGAGGCGGCGCCGCTCTCCCTGTCATTGGCATGAGTGGCCGCCGCGTCGCCGGCGAGGGCGACTACAAACTTCTTGATATCCACCGCAAAATCGTTCTGGCGAGCGCCTCCGCCGCCACTGTGGCGCACGGTGCTGCTGGGGATACAGCAAAGCTGCCGACCGCTGTGGCCACGCCGTCGTTTCTCTTCATCTCCGAAGACTCCGATGTGATGTGTGGCCTTCTGTGCGGCCCGTACCCGGCTTCGTGCTCTATTGCCACTAACCTGCGTGACACCGTCTTCAACCTGTGCATCCTGCGCATCGACTACGTCCTCACGCACATCGCGGAGTGTGTGGAGGCGCTCATGACAGAGGAGGACACCGCGGACACCAGCGGCGCCAACTCCAACCATCAACACCATGATGACAAGCAGCACCACGCACCGATCCCCCCGGACGGCGGTAACGACTATGCGAACCGAGCATCAGGGTGTCGTGCCTTCTACTGCATCTGCTCCCGCCTCGTCGTCGTCCCCAACTGACGACGGTGATGTGGTGCGTCGCCGCAAGAAGGACGGCCCTATGGTTGCCGCCGGCGTGCGCACGGCTCTCAGCGACAGCGACAGTGACGACGACAACGAGGACGGAGGCCTCGCTACCGAGTCGCCGACGGCAGCTGCGGGGGCGCTGTCGCGAGTGTACCCAAGGTGGTGGATTCGGAGTCACTGCTCGCCGCGACGGTTGCTTCATCCACTCGCGCCGCGACGGACCCGGAGACAGCAACCACTGCGCTAGGTCATTTTCCTCTGCTGCCCACCCGTGTGAGTCTGATGGATGCGGCGGCGGGCACCATCATCAAAAACAGCTGCATGGACCTTGTGTTTCTGTTTGTTATCATCATGGGTAATGAAGCGAACGTTCCCTCGCTGGTGAAGGGTGTCACCAAGGTGGACATTGTCTCATGCTGGCAGTCTTACTGCAAAAAGAAGTACGCCGGCGCCGTTGGTGAAGCCAAGGCGATGGGCCGCTCCCTCTTGTCGGTGGTGGACACACGCTCGCACAACCGCATGCAAGCAACGCTGCGGCTAGACTTTTCTTTCCTGCACCACATCCTCGAGTCGGCGCACTACGCGGACACCTTGTCACGCCCGCCTGTGGACGACGACAAGGCACTAGCACTGCGCTACATTGCGGCTGCGGTGCACTGCGCGGCGCGCTACATGGTGGGCTGCAACGTTCTGCCAGGCAGTGCCATGTCGGAGACGCTGCTGGACTCCCGGCCGCTGGCGGAGCAGGGCACGATGCCGGTGCCCAATCTTGCGGCTGTTTTTTGGGTGCTGTCGCAGAGCAGCTTCCAGGACTTCACCTTTAGCCTTGGTGCCTCCGACCACGCGTCGTCGTCTGACGGCAAAACCAGTGCCACTGGCCCCACCACTACCAGCACCGCGAAACACGGCAACAGGAGCAGCGGCAACAGCAACCGCATGGAACTGGACGTGGCTGATCACATTGCGCTACCCGTTGCCACGGCAGGATCCTGGGCGGTGCGGGGGGCGGTCCGCCGGGAGTACACCCTTGCCGAGGTGCTGGCCGGTGGCTCCAGTGCCGCCACAACAGGTGGAAGCCAGAGAGCAACCGGCACGCGCCTCGCTTTGCCATCTGTCGCAGACTGCGCCGTCCGCGTGCAGGACTACTGGCAGCAGCTCAAAGCCAGCGGCCGCTCAGACCCCGTCGGCCATGAAAACTGCAGTGTCGAAAATTTCCAATTATGTGGCTCCCTCGGTGGCAGAAAAGTCGACAGTTGCGGAGAGCAAGTCCTCACGTAATGTGTTTGCCGCGTTCAGCGAGGTTTGTAACGCCAGTCTCAGCTTCAGCGTTCCACAACTTCGCATTCTGGCCAAAGTGACTGCGGCCAACCCACGACGGCAGCTTGCCAAGGCGGGCGCGGTCGCTACCGTCGGCGCAACCGACACAGTTCCCGCACCCCTCCTCCCGACCGTTGCGCCAAAGTACGTCTACAGCTTTGAACTGCGCCGCATGACGCCCATCCTACAGACCGACGACGCAGTTACTCCGGCGCCGACTGCGGCCGTTTCTGCTCCCGGTTCCGCGTCCTCTGGCGGCGCTGGAGCCCCTTCTGCGGTTTCGGCCGCGCTACGGGCCGCTATGGGCATCTCACTCGATTACTCTCCTCGTCGTCCGGGGCTGCCAAAAAGGTGTCGGAGAAGGGAGTGGTGGTGCGCAAGATCACGCGCAAGGAGCTGGATGAGGAGGACCGCGCAGAGTTTGATCGTCTTAGTAAGGTGGCCAAGTTGGAGAAGCAGAGGCTCGCGCAAGCCAGGAAACAGCAGGACGCAAAGACGGCTGTGGACGCAGCGGGCACTGCGGCATCAAAGACGTCTGCGACACCGAAAAAGAAGCGTCTGGGGAAGAAGGAGCGTCAAAAGTTCCTGAAGATGCAGAATGCAGCGAAAGGAGAAACCGAAACAAAGCCAACAGTATAGAGCTATACACACACACGCACAGTAGCTCTATATATATATATATATATATATATATTAATTATTAACCGTTTAACAATCCTCATTTTTTTTTTTTGAAAAATTAAGTATAACCCTCCCCTTCCCCCTCTCCTTTCCAATTAAATACTAAAAAATACGTTCTCACTTGATTGAATGATTTTAAGTGGCCGAAAACTGGTGGATTTCACATATCGCTGTTAGCCAAGAGGTGAACCCTCCAATGTGCTCCGAATTATTTATTATTATTATTTTATTTTCACGAACTCCTGTACCAACACCTTTGACGCGCCACAATGTCTGATGCTTGAGTTCGAAGACCAACTGTCTTGATATGTGCTTCAACATGTGATCACACTTGTTGTGCACCGTCTACCTGCTTCTTCCTCCCCTTTTCCCCCATTACAGTACTAGCAATTTGTTTTTCAGCATAGGCTCGATAGGCCTTTCCTTTCGTGATCTGATCATATATTATTACTATTACTATTACTATTCTTGTTGTTCTTTTTCACTTGTCCCTATTGCCTCTTTATCCAGCCGCGCGTACAATTTGACATAACCGCCTATTTCCACCGGAGACGGCGTTTACTTTGTATACTAGGTTCAACTGTTTTTTTTTTTTTTTTGTTTCGCTTGTAGATTCTCTACTTTTTTTTCCCCCCTGTACACACGCACACACACACACTGTAAAAAATATAAAACCTCTCCAGAAGCGCGACAAACGCACAGTTGGATAACTGTCCTACTCCAGACACCATGCTCAACGCCTTTAAGAAGATGAAAAAGGCGGGAGGCGACGCGATCAAAAAGGCCGCTGACAAGACAGCAGATGTGAGCCCTCGCAAGAAGAGCGGAAAAAAGAATAAAAAGGATGCCGAATCAGAGCACTCTGAGCACGGCACATCGGCTGCCGAGGCACTAGAGACGGCCCCGCCCTCCCCAGGGCACGCCAAGGAAAATGCCAGTGACAAGGTCTCTGCGCAGTCTGCAGTTGCTCACCATGACGACGATGACGCACATCCGCCAGGAACGAAGGAGGAAACGGCAGCTGCCCCCGTCACATCGGCACCAGCAGTGCCGGCCCGTGCAGTCGCAACTCCCCCACCCGAGACGAAAGCTGCGTCACTGGCGGCCTCCTCCTCTGCGGCGGCTCCGCCATCTCCAGCACCCCCGCCAGACCGCGTGGCCACTCCCCGACCACAGGAAGCGGCAGAAGCTCCTGCCCCGGCGGTGGCAGCAGCGCGGACTCCGACGCCGGCCCTTGCGACGTCCAACTCTGGGCTGCAGGGCGAAGTGAACATCGATGTGTCGCTCAGCAGCAGCGGTGACATCGACTTCGACACCGTCGATAACGATCAGGCCCTTAGAATCCCTGAGCAACCCGCTGCCGTCAGTGGTGCTGTTTCCGAAGCAGCTGCTCCCGCTGACTCTGGCAATGGTGGTGGAGACATCATGATGCTTTCGGCCAGCGACTCGGATGATGGTGAACATTCCGTCCCAGTTCAATTGGCGAAGGCCCCGCCGTCCGAAGCAAGCAACGCGGCAAGTCAACGCGAGGGGGGCAGCAGCGAACATGCCAAGACACCACTGTCAGCCTCTCTGAAGAAGCGGGAGACTAAAAAGAAGACCGCTACAGCCCCGACAGCGGACACCAAGAAATCCTCGAAAAAAGGCGGCAAAACTGTAGCAGACTCCACGAACGCTGATAAAACGACGACCATCGCGCCGCAAGAGAAGCCTCAGACGGAGACTTCCAGAAAGCAGCGCAAAAACCGCTCCCTGTCGGCGAGGAAGCACCGTAGCCACTCGAGGGACTCGGTCGACGCTCGGTCATCGGCCACCGCTCCGCCAACAAGGACGACGCGGACGACGGCTCCACCCACGGCCCGTCTGTCACACGGAGGATGGAGGACAGCACCCGCGCGCGTCCCGGGACGCTGGACGAGCGTCCTCACAGGAAGAAGGCCTCTGCACCTCCGTCGGAGCGGTCAGCTGCGTCGTCTCGCGGCAGCAGCAGCAGCGGCCGGAACCGGCGCTACGACAGTGCGAAAAACACTAACGATAGCAAGGAAAAAGACCGTCGTCTGGCATCTCCTCGTGGAAAAGCTTCCAAGACAGCAAGGACTTCATCACTCGAATCCTCTCGACATTCCCGCGACGATCACGTGAGTCGCACTCGTGAGCGGCGCAGCGGGAGCCATCAGCACCGCCGCCGTCAGCAGGCAAGCTACGCTTCCCCACCGGAGGTGCCACCGTTGACGCTGGACTACGCTCTGATAATGAAGCAGTGCCGACAGGACCTAGACCGCATCGCCCGCAAGCGTCGCGGTGAAGTCTCCATGACAGCCACCGCCACGGCACCAAGCACTCCTCATGACTTGTCGTCCAATGTACGCTCCTCGTCGGCCAAAGCGCACCGCCTCCCCTCCACCCCGCCCAGAAGGCGTGGCGCTTCCGGCTCCAACGCGATTGCTAGCCGTGACGGCTCTATGTTCACGCCGCGTACTCATAGCTGGCGGGCCTCTCCGCGGGAGAGTGCTCGGGGCTACGACAGCGACGACGCGCCGCACCGCAGCCGCCGGAATTCGAGGGAGGGCCGCAGAATCAACTACTACGACGACGAATACGACAATGACGATGAAAATGGTAGCTTTCACGATGGCTACTACACAGTGAATGAGCGGGAGGGCGACTACTTTGACGGGCACCCGTCACGTCACCGTGGCCTTTCGTATCCTGATCATCGCAACAGTGCCAACCCTCGCTCTGAAAGCGTACGACAACGGAGTCTATCGCGCCCCACCGCCTCTTCCGCCGCTAAAACACGGCAGCGGGACCGCTACTCACCTTCTAGACAACCTTTGGTACAGCAGTCTCCGCGCAATGGCAGTACCCAGCTCTCTCCCCGGTCTCCACTGCGCTATGATCGCAGGGGTAGCGAATCCCACTTCCGCTCCCCTCCCGCGAGCGCAGTCCTTTGAGCCACCGCTCTGGCGTCGCCTACACTCCGCGCAGCTACAGGCAGGGGAGCGGCCGACGCGGTGGTTTCGAGCCGAGTGACGACGAGTTCGCGGCCTACAGCGAGGACGATTTTGACGCCCGTTGGGAGACCACCAACGGTGATTACGGCTCAGGCGCCGTTTCGCGCAGAGGTCGCAGCACGGCAAACCACCCTTCAGCCTTCTCCCGTCGTGACCGTCGCCACAGCTCATTCTCTCCGCTGCGCCATCGCGACGAGGACTGGTACGAGCACAGCGGCCGCGACAGCGAGGGCGCCGCGTCGGCGGAGGATTATGCAGTTGACGCGCAGCCCCGCACGAGTGCCTCGCGCGGTGTGTCTCGAGATGCCTCACCCTACCGCGAACGCCGCCGAAGTGGCGCCGGCAGCGGTCCGGCTCCTGCCGCCGTTCGTGTTCCGTCCTCCGCTGCCTCGTCGACGTCTTCGCTAGACGAGCGGGATGTGCTGCGTGAGGTGGAGGTCAAGATGGATCTCCTTGCGGCGGACATTATGCAGCATGACGAGGTGGTCGAGCGTAACATGATGAGCAGCCCGTTTGAGCGTCTGTATCACATGAACAACCGCCACGAGAAGGAGCTGCGCCAAAAGAAGGTGGAGCAGTACAACAAGTTGGATGCGATTCGCAAGCGTTTAGCCAACGGCGAGCTGGCCAAGGAGATTGAGGCGGAGCGAGTCCGCGCGGAGATGCGGCAAGAGTATCTCTCGAATCCCGACAACGTCTACAACCGTCTATACCGTAAACGGCGCACTGACACCAGCGGCATCGCCGACTCTCCCCGCTCTACCCTCAACGACACGGGGGCGGCGTCATCCAACCAGCAGACCCCACGCCGCAGCGCCTCCGCGACCTCCGCCACCGGCACCGGGACGACCAAGTCCAAAAAGAAGTTGAGCAAGGCGGAGCGACAGGCCATGTTCGATCGTCTCTACCTCTCCGCCGTCTCTGAAAAGAAACGCAAGGAGGAGATGGCGGCGGCGGCGGCGCACGAGAAGGAGTTGCGCGAGTTGGAAGAGATGGTGGTGCAGCGCCTTGCGGCGCGTCTCGCTCTTAACCGCGGCCTCGCCGCACAGTTGTTGACTGATGAGCAGCGACAGGCGCGCGCCCGTCAGCAACTGGAGGACCGCAAGCGCGAGAGTCCAGAGACGTACATCAAGGATCTTTCTCGCCCAGAGACGGCTCCGCAGGAGAAGCTGGACCTCTTGGCGGCGCGCCTGACGCGGCAGGGATACATTGGCAAGGAGGAGCTGGAGCGCCGCAAGCAGCAGTCTGAGCTGCGCGACTGCACCTTTACCCCAAGCATCAATCCGGGCTCGGCACGCCTCGCTGCGGCTGTCGCTGCCGACGGCGTAGGCGGCCGCGGCTCTTCGCGTCTTGGCGCAGGTGGCAACGACGATTCCGGGAGCGTCCACCGAGGCAGCAGCCAGTCGGCGCAGGCCGCTTTCGATGACAAACTCTACCGGCGTGCCCGTGAAAGTGAGCGACGTGCCCAGGCGCTCCGCAACGATCGCGAGTATCAGCTCAAGAAGAAGATTCTTGACAGCAAGATGGCGAATGACTACCACTTCCGCAAGCGAGTGGAGCGCGACCCGACACTCGCCGACCGCTTCATGAAATCCCTGACGGTCTGATAACGGCACGTAGTGGCTTTTCCATTCGTGTTTTTTGCTTGTTTGTTTCTCCATTGTGCCGTGCTGCTGGCAGCTACCACCGCTTGCTCCTGCTACAACTCTAGCGACACAACTCGAGCTCCGCTCTGCCTCTTTTTTCGTGTTGTGGTTTGTTTTCCCCCATCTCATTCTCTTGTTCTTCTTCTTCTTCGCCCAGCCGCACTTGTTGTCTTCTCTTCACCTTTTTCTTTTCCCTTTTTCGATTGTAAACCGTTCATAAAAGACAAGTCGGTGTAACTCAATTGCCTCACTCTACCTCCCCCCTCTCTCTTTTCATTAGATTTCACCACATATTTCAAGGCGCTACCGCTGTGCCTCCCGTGTACCACTACATACATTTCACCGTACCTTTATTTCTCACTACCATAATATGCAATAGGCCTCTGAGACGTGCATTCCTCCCCTCCTTTTTTATATATATATATCTGTACTGCTCAACTACGAGTTGAGATTCTTGAGCTTTTGCACGCTAAGATTTATTTTCTCCTTGTTATTATTTTTTCTTTTTATTCCACTCTTCGATGTGCTTGGGTTTATTCTCGCTACTCCACCATCGTTGTATTGTGTACAGTGGCGAACTGACAAGGTTAACTGCCTGCCTTGTGCACTTTGTCTTGCGAATCAGCTGACATACTTCTTATTGCATGTCCTCCTTGTCCCTACACTCCCCTTTAGGCGCCACAACCTTTTTCCCTTCTTAGATATATACGGACTTGTTGTAACACTAGCAAAACTTCTCGCAACATGATGCGACGGTTTTATAGACCTTCCATAAGAAGCTCGACGCCGTGTGCGGTGGTGACGACGGCACTCTGTGCGTACCATCAAACGTTGTGTCGCCACAGCTCCCGCAACTCCCGCGACCCTTCATCCACCTTGTCGCCATCATCAACAGAGGGTCGAAAATCGCCGGTGAGTGCGTCACGCGTTGCGGATAACACGGTAGTCGAAAAAGCGAAACACCCGCTGGAGATTCTAAACGAGCTGTTTCAGAAGCATCCCGCCGCGCTCAAACTGCACCGTGAGCTCACTATTAGTCTGGCCAATGGCGACGCCGCACAAGCAGCGGACCTGGCCGCGGTTCTTGCCGGCCGCGTGAAGCGTTTTCAGCAAGAGCAAGTGGAGAACGCCAAGGACACCGCTACGTCTTCATTAGAGGGAGGGTCCCCCACCGCACCTAAGGTGACAGACAAGTCTCCGGATCTTCCCCGAGGAATCGTCCACGACGACATGATTGAATCGGCGCTGGACAAGACGGCGGACTTCGTTGCTGCGTCTTCCCCAGTGTCGTCATCGTCCGCCGCCGTATCAAATCAGGAAGCCACCGCGACTCGGTCTGCTCCCTTTTGGAAGTCTCCGGATGCGCTCTGCCTCACCATCCTGGAGACGGAGTTCGAGGCTGTTCTTCCCGACCCCGCCGCCGCTGCCGCTGACGACGAACTGAATCCGCTCACGGACGCTGGGCGTCGTGCGCAGGAGGAGGAGGAGGAGCAAGTCCGGATTCTCAACCGATACCTGGAGGCAGAGGCGGCACGCTGGCGGAATCAGAAAGATGCCATTGGAAAAGTTGTTCTCGATACGGTCAAGTCGCTGGGGCTGTGCCCGGAGGACTTGCAGTCCACCGAGTCGGCTGCGGCTGCCACCGGCGACGCAATCAATGTCATGCGGCACTGCAACCTCGTGGTACGTGGGGAGGTTCCTGATGTTTTCGGTGCTGGGACGCCCGTGTCGGCTGATGCAGCTGCGGTGCGGGAGAAGATTAACCAGGAACTGCGGAACCTGGAGGCGCACCTGCAGCGTTCTGGTTCGGTCTTGTCGTCCGAGGACCGCAAGCTCGCCGCTTACGAGCTCATGCTTTCGCACACGGCGATGCGTTACGTGGTCGGCCTCCACCACGACCTCCAGTTGTCCTTTGAGACGTCCCCACATGTGAGCGCCGCACTCGCAGCAACAAGAACAAAGGGGTCCACTATCGATCCGTCGACCATTACCCAAGTCTGCATCGATCGCATTGTGGAACGCTTAAATCGGGCCCCTCCACAGACTCGCACAAACCAATGTGCGGAGGACACTCTCAGTGCCTCTGAGGCACAGCTCCTGGAACGTTTGTCCACACCAGTACTTCCCTTCACCTTTATGCTCAAGTGCTGTTTGTGGTTTGACGCGCCGCGCTGAGTTGTACCATTTTTCTTAAGGTCCGTTTTCACATATTCACAAAGACACTATCTGGATTCTAAAAAGCAACAAAGAAAAACAAAACCTTCTACTCTATAGTGAGTGCGTTGACGTTTGCCACAGCGTTTTGCGGAGCTTTCTCTTCCTCTTTTTAGAAGCAGATGACTAGACCGGGAACCAGAGAACTGCATGCCCCTGACAACAAGAAATAAAGAATGCGATCCATTTCTCATCTTTGCGGGTAGCCTTCCTTTTTTTTTTGTTGTTTGACGACTGAACTGCGCCTCCGTCGTCTTGTGTTTGTTATCTTCTTTTCCACATCTTCTTCGTCTTTATCTTCACTCGTCTCTACAACACCAATCACTAACGCGACGTCACAGCAGAATTATATTTCATTGAGGATTAATAGCAATAACGGCAACAAATCATTGCAGGTATTTATACACATTCTCTCTCTCTCTCTCTTTTTTTTTTTAAATCTGTTCGTAGCATAACTACCAATCGTTTGTCTTTTTTCAGCTCTCCTTTCTTTTTCACTTTTTTTTTTAAAAAATTATCTTGTAACGTTCTGATCAAGTACGTCTTCACGTGAGGTACGGCAACGGCTCTCCCTTGCGGCGTTCTGGTTATCTTGTTGTCAATACCATTTAACGGATACCCTGCACAAAACAAGATGACCCACTTGTATCTCAAATACATCAATCGTCCTCATGGCATACAACGGCATGTGTCGGACATGAGTTCAACGACGGTGCTGCCGACGCCGCCAGATTCGTCGGAGGGTACCGAGTCCCCGGGATCCTCTCTTCTTCACACTGACGAGGACGTCAGCTTCACTCCGCCTACGGCGCTACCGGAAGTCGATGGCACCTTGGCAACAACTGAAACTCCAGAAAAACATGAACCCCATCGCCCTCTGTACGAGAGTCGGTTTTTCAATGCCCCGCGCAGCGGATTACGCACAGTATCCGACATGAGCTCTTCCACCTCGGCAGCCTCCTCCGCCTCTCCTAGCACGTCGTCTGCTGTACCACGTGAGACAGGAAGGGAAGCTGAATCGGTAGATGACCACGACGCACCACTCGATAAGGACAGTGCAGGGTTCGAAGAACCCACGAATAATGATGACGCAAAACCGGAGGCTCGACAGGAGTCGGACTCCTCTGCTCCCTGCAATGATGATGACGATAATGATGATGTTGAAGAGGACGCAAGAGTCCTACCAGATCCGGAGCTGCAATCGTCGTCGCGTACCGCCGACGACGGCGACGGCGTTGAAACCACCGAGTTCGACAACGACGACGACTGTCACACAGTTTCCGAAGTCGCCAATAATATTACTTCCGTACGATATGAGGATCACGAAATGACGGACGACGCGAAGAGTTACACTGTACCAACAGACAACGACGAGGCGCCTATCACCTCCGAATATGACTTTCCTCACGATGCTCACCGTCACGTAGTCGATCCGTCAGTGTCCTCAAGAGAATACGCTGACAGATTCCCTTTGGGGTGCCCAAGTGATGCCCCAGATCACACAGAGGGGTTTTCAGAGGTCGGCAGCTCGGTGAACGTGCGCACGCGGGACGGCGAATCGCTGTATAGTTATGGAATGGCAACGGTCCCTTCTCATGACGACGACGACGACGAAGAAGAAGAGCCCTGGGAGGAACGACATGAGGGAAAGGAGGAGGGCGACCAACGTGGTGCGGAAAGCGATATCAGTGGCTCCGAGCAAAGTGACACTGCCGCCGCTGCCCTCGACGCGTCGGGGGAGCACACTGCCGTGGATGCTGTCAACGAGGACGAGGAGGACGAGGAGGAGGATGAGATGACTCCTCAGACACCACCAAAGCCGCACACGGCGCCACGTCCACAGCGCCCACTCTATCAGAGCAAGCACTTTAACGCTCAGCCCAGCGCGCATCGCACAGTTTCTGACATGAGCAGCAGCAGTACCACCGCCATGTCGACGGACACTTCTGCCGAGATGTCGGTCACTTCTCTGGCTGGTGAGCGGAAGCAGAACACTGACGCAGCTTCTGCTCAAGGTTCCAAAAACGAGGAGGAGGGTCCACGGGTCGGTCCTTCATCGTCGTCCACACCGGTGGATAGCTTGCCGCCAGACAACGCGGCGAGTGACTCCTCCCATGACCCTGGCGCCTCCACTGTAGCACCCGACGCGACCCCCCATACCGACGGCGATGAAGACCGGGACGATGACACATCTGCACAAGCTGCACAAACCCCTGCCAGTCCACTGGAGGACAGTTCAGACAAATTGCAGGATGACAAAGCAGAAACTAGTGGGTCAGAATATCCGACGGAAGACAGAGATAGTGCCAGGGGCCCAGACGGTACATTCAGTGAAGATCGAACACCGGCAATCGCTGTGGAGTCAGCCAGTGAGGTGCCGGAGGAAATCCCGGAAGACGGCCATACCTCCGGTCTGCGTACCCTCCCCTCCTCCGCGGACGGCGCACAGGATACCCGCTCGGACCTCAGCAGCAGTACTGGCGACTCATCGTCGTTGTTGCATTCGGAAAACGAGGCCCCCGCGAGCGCCGCCGCCAAGCCGCTCCTTTCTGACGAGACTTCACCACATCGATTTGTTCCTGCAGGGCAGGAGGAAGGCGCCTTGTGCAGCGATCATTCCGATGCCCGCATGTCTCTGGACAGCAAGAGTTTGCCAGCGGCCGCGCAAGACGAGTCGGACCATTCTCTCGTCGATGACAACGACGGCGATAGTGTCAAGAGGGAAAGCAGCCACGACAGCGACAAGGCTCCTGGTAATGGTGATGATACTGCTTCGGAAGAAGAAAGTAATCAGCCAACTGACCGTCGCCCTCCGTATCAGAGCAAGTACTTTAATCCCGAACCTGGTACACTGCGGAACGTCTCTGACATGAGCAGCACCACCACGTCCTCCACGTCGTCTTCCGAACCCGTGGCTGGAATGCCTGATGAGAACCTCAGTTGCGATCCCAGGCAGCACGCCGTAACCACTTCGGTACCCACAAGCGATGAGTTGGAGAAAGCTGACAGTGACACCGCCGGCTTTGTCGAGCCGTCGTCTGCGGAGGTGGTGTCCCCAGCGCACCCCGCCACGAGCGATGATGTGAAAAAAGATGAGGCTCCCCGTGCAGCCTCCGATCCGCAGATCGCCGATTCAGATCCTGTTCTCTCGTCCTCCGAAGACGCCCAGTGCGTCGAAAACCATGTGGAGGCACCGGCCCCACCCAGTGTCGATAAGGAGGCGGAGGAGGAGGAGGAGGGGGAGGGAGAGAAGACGCCGCTGATGCAGGCGAATGCAGGCGACAGCGATGCCAACGAGTCGTCGCTCACTGCCCGTGATGCAGCTGGCACGGAGGATGAGGAGCCGACACACCTTGAGGAGAGGGAATCAGACACCTCCATTTTGTGTGACAACGCGCGCACTCCTCAAGAAGCCGATATTTTTTCGGACGGTGGCACGACGGAAGAAGATGTTTTCGCCAGCCACTTCTCTTCTCAGAGTGAGACGGGGGAAGAAGGAGAAAAAGAAAAGGACGATGAAAGCGCACCGGCTACAGAGGAGATGACTCAGAGGCAGGACTTGCCGGATGAGAGCACATACAATACAGATGATGATGGCAACGGCGAGGAGCCGCAGCAGCTCGAGTCCCGCCCGCTTTACCAAAGCAAGTACTTTAATGTAGACCCCGTCACGCACCGGGTTGTCTCGGACATGAGCAGTAGTACAGCCATGTCTGACGACGCCCATGCGGATAGTAACTTGTCGTCTCAACACAGCGGCGTCGGCGAGCCTTCGGCGGATTCCGTCGCCCCCATCCCTGCATCGAAAAAGACTGAGCCGCCGCGGCGAGAGAGCATCGTGATTGCAGAAGAAGAGGATGACACGGCCGTCGATCCGGTGGAGACTCCGCAAGAGGAAGAGCAGGAGTGCAGCACGGAAGTCGACGGCGGCGAGGACAGCACCCGCTCCCCCGCCCTGCTCGGCTCTTCTCCTGCGTTTCCTGGATCGGAGGCCTCCTCGAGCTACCTGGACGAGAGCGACGCGCCCAAGTCTTCGCTGGAGGCGGCGTCGCCAGTGCCTGCGAGCGAGGACACCGACCCGTCTCCCAGCTCGCCGCCGCTTCCCACCGAAGTTACTCAGGCGGCGGCACCGGTGGGCCACACGGCGTCATCTCCTGCCTCGTTGGAGAAAGACAGTACTGCTGAGGACGAAGGGGACGATGTGGACGACGAAGTGCTTGAGGCAAAAACGCCCGTATCACCGCCATTCTCCCCCGACTCGCCTGAGGCGAACCAAGGCACTGCTCTCTCTGGCGACGACGTCTCCTCGCACGAGCAGGACGACGACGATCCCCAGTCTTCTGCGCCTGCGGCGAGCCATCCATGCTCCTCCCCTCCGGTTTCCGACATCAGTGCCGCGACGCCACTTCCGGAGCGCAGCGCGATCGGTGCCCCTCGCACACGGGCGACGCAGACGACGCCGGAGCTTCTGCGGTACCCACCAGGCACGGATGCGGAGGTGCAGGTGGTGGAGGAACCCGCGCCGACACCACCGACACCGCCAGCGCCGCTGTACAACGACTGGCGGAGGGCCCTCGTCCCGCAGCTGAGGCGCAGCCTCACCGATGACCCCCCTAGCCACTCCTCACTACCCCCGTTCCACCGGCGCCCGTCCCAGCCGCGGAGTCGCTCTGGTACGATGCTGTCGCTCTCTGGCCACGGTAGCACAGAACGGTCGCCGTCATGCGACAAGAGCCTTGCGGGAGACACCACCGTCAACAGCAACAACCCTGCCGCCGCTTTTGCGTACCCGATGGTGGTGGCCCAACGAGATCTAGCAGAGCTCCGTGGACACCATCGGAATAAGACGGAGGACGAACTTCTACTAGAGCGCCTGGAGCGACGACTGGCGATGGAGAGTACTCGCACAAAGGCAGAACTCAATACCCGACTCCAATAGTCGTGCTGCCCTGGACATTTGCACGCTTTCCTCGCCATGTGCAGTACGGATCGCCGAGTGCTGTATTCATCTGCGTGTCGCCCTTTCTTTGTCGTTTTAGTCATAGACTTCGTTGCTGACTTACCGCATACCGAGAGCCTATTATGAGCGTCTTTCATTGCGAGAAATCTGTTTTTCAAACACATTATCACCTCCCCCTCATTTTTATTCTGTGGTTTTGTGTTTCTCTGTCTCTCCATTTCATTTTTGTAGTTAGTTATATACATATCGCTCTTTTTAATCTACACACTTCTCTATCGGCAATGTCGACAAGGCCCAATTATTCATTCTCAAATCCTTCTGTTCCCCTGCTGTACATTCTTTTTTATACTGGTTGACTTTGCTTTTCTTTTGTATCCACTGTGTTTCAATATCTCTTTTGCATTTCTGCGCACTTGATTTGCGCGGTCCACTAACATATTCTCATTGCAAGCTGCTGTATTTCCGAGGTGACCTCTCAAAAATAAATAAATCAATTCAATGAAGTGTTGTTATTACTTCCTTCTCACCATTTGTTCACGTATTAGCCAAGCATGTTAAAAGAGAGTAAAACTAAACGACAGTGGAAAATCGTGTTTTTTTTTCTTCTACTATTACTTGCAACTTGTACTCCTCGACAGCAATGAAAATGTCCCATACAATAAAGCGTACAATGCACCTCGTTTTTGACCTTCTTCTCTGAACTTCTTTGAATCGAGTGAGTGACACAAGCGACAACCGTAACAGATATATATATATATACTCTAAATATTCAACCAACAAAGCTTACCCCACATCACCCAAGCGATAACGAAAATGACGACTGCTCAAGATACGCAGTCGCTATCGGATCAGATCAATGACACGAAAAAGTACATGCAGGATCACAAGATCAATGAACTGTTCGCGCACTTTCTGCAACTCTTACTTTACGAGCAGCCAGAGAACCCCCGTGAGTTTCTGTGCGAGGAGATTAGGAAGATCCGGGAGGAAAAGGCCTCTACATCGCTCTTCACGGAACGGGATCTCGAGACGATGTTCGACCTGATTGATGTCACTAAGCAAAAGTGGATCACGATTCAGCAGCTGCGCAACACGTGCCGCAATCTGGCCACCGCTGCCGGCGAGAGCGGACAAGGCCTCCCCGCAGCCCAGGAGGAGGCGCTAGCCACTGCGGCCGACGAGGACGGCCACGTGACGTTGGAGAAATTCAAGGAGGTTTTGGGCATGCAGCTGCTAACCAAGAACATGTGGTCTGAATAGGATCCAGTGTCCAACGGGAGTGAAGAGTGTCTTCACCATTTGATCGATGTACAATATATTTACAAGGAAGAATGAAATGTCTATCTGAGCTTATTTTGATGTGGTCATATGGGTCATACCCACGAAAACAACACCCAACACACAATAGCAAACTCCTACTTGTACTAGTGTACAAGCAACTTTGACTGGCCACCTCGGCTTTGATTGTTGCTTTTACGTGTGCAAAAAAGAGAGAAAAAAGATTTCCCAACGTGACTCCTGCAAAGAGTCAGTGCGGCGAACTGACATTGTAGAGCCTTTTGACTTTTCCTTGGCGCTTCGCACCTTGTCTCTAATGTCGGCATACACACACACACTCTCTCTCTCTCTACTTCTATCTTTGCGCACAACGCCCCTCCCAACACTGCTCGTGAACTTTCACCTCTCAAAGCAAGAAACATTTTTTCCCCTCCTTTTGAATCTATTTATTTCCCTTTTTTTTTTTCATCCTCCCTCTATATCTCTCGTGCCCATCAACAGCGCGCATAGAGACTCCATTAATTAACGAAAAGAAAATATATTGTTATGTAGCCATCTCAACAGCAGTGTTTCCATCTCGCCATTATTATTCTGCAATTAAAATCATTGTTTTTCATATTATTCATATTATCATTATCATTATCACGTGCGCTTTTGTTCCGTTCTCCTTCCTCTTTTACTTCTTTTGTCCGAATTGCGGAATAATCGCTGTCTCTGAAAGAAAGGGTGGGAAAACACTCAGCTTTCTCTTCTCTCAATTATTATTGTCTTCTTGTTAGCAGCATGCTGGAGAAGCAAATATCGGAAATCTTGGCTCAACACCTGAGCAAGTTTATATGCGACATCAACGATGAACAACTTCAGGTTTCATTATGGTCTGGCCAGCTGACTCTGCGCAACGTTCGTCTTCAACGCGATGTTCTGGAAGAAGTCTCGTTGCTGTTGCTGAAGAATCGAAGTGAGGAGCTGCTGGTGGAGCTCGAACGCCAACGCGGCAGCCTTTCGCCTGAGGATTTCGCCTCGGCGCAGACCCTGTTGCTACCCTTCACTGTCGTCTCGGGGGTGGCACGCGAGCTGACGATCACTATACCGTGGGCGTCTCTCGACTCGACCCCCGTTGTGGTCACCGTGAGTGGTGTAGAGGTGACGCTGGGCCCGCTACGTGCCAAGCCCTACGATGTGAAGGAGGAGCTAGCCCGCGAGGAAGTCATCAAGCAGACCAGACTGGCCCACTATGAAAGGGAGCGCCGTACGCTGCGACAGAGGTTCCAGCTCTCAAACGCTGCAGATCCTGCGGGTGGCCTCTCTGGCGGTAACGGTACCTCTTCCTCCTTTTCTTCCGTTTCGAGCGTGAACTCCCGTGCTCCGGGGTCGCCGCCCGCCACTGTTAAGTCTCCCTTCTCATTCTTGTCGCTCTCATTTCTGGATAGAATGGTACAGACGGCGTTGCAAAACGCGCAGCTGCATGTGCGCGAGGTTTCGTGCCGCTACGTCTTTGATTATGACACCCTTGCTCCTTCATTGGCATCAGCGGTCAGCCTGTGGATAGACGGCATCGACGTTCAGGCGACCGATGAGAACTACTCGCCCACCTTTCAAACCAGTACATCGGTAGCGATGCACAGAACTGTCGCCGTGTCCCAATTGTCGTTGCATGTGCATTCCCAGCGTCGTCACGGTGACGCCACACCAGGGACGCCCGGAGAGTCGGTGGCCTCGCGAAACACTTTTATGCGGCAGTGGACTAACAATCGTGCGCTGCTGGAAATGGGGGAATGCACCATTCGACTGAAACTTCCGTCGCTGACTGACATCTTGGCGGGCAAGAAGCAGCTAGAGCCCGTCGTGGTTCATGTTTCACCAAAAAGCATCGTGCTCAGTGCCTCTTTTGACTCGCTGCATACGTTGACCTTTCTGGCCCGATCTCTCACGGAAGGACTGAATGGTGCTCGTTTTCGCAAACGACTGCACTTGCTGCAGGCTGGCGCCACAGTTTCTGTGCCAAACTCTCCCTTCGTAGCTCGTACGTCGGGCGGATTAGCCGGCGCGGAGACCACGCCCGTTGACGCGGAGTCCAGCACCACCCCAGCGCGATTACGGTGGAGGTTTGCGTTGGCGTGTGCGCTTGACACCGTGCGGCAGGCGCGCGCGGCGCTGGAGCACTTCGGCGACGGCGCGGCGTCGCCGATGGCGCGTGTGATGCTCTATGGAAAGATTCGGCGCCACTACTGCAGTCTCTGGAAGCGTCACCACGGGGAGGCGCTGTGGCTGCCTCCGCTGGACCGCTCTGAATTGGTGGAGCTCTCGCAGCTTGAGCGGGCGCTACCGCTGGACCAACTGGTGTTTCTGCGCTGCCTTTCGTACGCGGAGGTGGCGCGCGAGGCACAACTGCGGCAACTCCAAAGCTCCTACATTAGTAGCGCCGCTCAGAAGCACTCACTGTTGTCATGGACCAAAAAAGCTCATACCAACAGGGACCAGACTTCTATGCAAAAAAACGAGGATGGACTTGTGCAAGACGGAACAGGAGAGCGGGCGTCTTCCAACAAAGCAAAGCGTGGCAGCTGGTGGCGCTGGCTCGGAACTGCCGGTGACGACGGCGACGACGATGTCGACCAAAACAGGAGTGACGACGCTGGCGAGAATTGTGCGTCAAAAACTGCGTCCACGGAGGGGGGACCTCCTCCGTCTTCTTCAACCGTCTTCGTGCGCGCCTTCTACCAGGAATGGCGTCTCGGCCGCCATTATGGCTCCAACCCTCTCTTGGCCAGTTGGAACTCTCCCAGCACCGCTGACGTCAATAGCAAATTCGCGAATCGCCACAGCGGTGCCGCCCCGTTGACAGATATTGCCCCTTCAGTAGCCGGAGCGGCTCCCTCAGGCTCACCCAGCTCGACGGAGGCGGACAAGCCCTCTTCACGAGGGAAAAGCACCGCGCCAGGCAACCCTCCCTCTCCCACCAATGCCCCTCGAGCAGCAAAAGTACCGGTGATCGTGAAGGTCAGTTGTGTAGCGGTCACGGTGGAGCTTCATCCGGTTTTTGCGGGTGATACATCCAGTACGAGGTCTCCCAATCGTAGCCCACAGGCGCGCCACTCGTTCTTGTCACATGTCGGCCAGCACCTTGTGTTGGATCTCGCGAACATTGAGTTCTTCCTGTCCACCGCACAGGAAAAGCGAGAGGATCGCTCGGCGCTGTCGTTCTTTGTAGGGTCCGTTTACGCTGGCTTCCGCGGCACCCTGTGCAGTCCACTGTTGCAGTCTGTGGGTGAGGAGGCCCCCAACGGTACACGTCAGGATTTCCTTGTTGTGAAGCGTAACGCGCTCAAGACGCGGCTAACGGTTGCAGTGAGCCCCATGCTTATTATTGCCAGGCCTGCGCACGAATTACTGTGGTGGGGTGCCGAGTGTGAGCAATTTGTGCGTGTTTTAAAAGACAAGTGGCTCGCAGACGGTACCAGTCCCTTTCCAAGTATCTCTGCAACGTCGTTTTCCATTGGTGGCACCCGAGGCAGCACTCTCGCCTGCGCTGATGATGCCGCACCCCGCTCCGAATTTGACTCAGGCCAGCTGGTGGCGCCTGAGAGGGCACCTTCAAACATCGCTGTGGATGTCACGGTGGGAAACATCGATGTTGTGGTGCCTCTGTTTGCAGACGACCTGACGGAAGACGATCTGCGCGTTTCGCAGCGCCCTACGTCGTACACCGCGTCCGTCTGCTCCGGGAGCCTTGATATCGGTGGGCAACGACAGGATGACATGCCCGTCACGTCAGCAGCCCTGCAGGGAGACCACCACGTGGCTACTACAACCGAGACACGCGATGACGACGGCAGAGTCCACGCAACCGACGCTGATGAAGGGACAAGGACGAAGTCAGCGACTACCGGTGATGCCCCGCCGTCGTCACGTGGTGGCCTCATGGCACAGCTCTCCGCAAAGCTGTCGCTACGCCGCGGCCCAATGAAGTCGTCAGTAAAGGAGGAGGCGAAGGCAGCTGCGAAGCAGGGCCCGACTCATACCTCCAACGAGGACGCTCTCGCCAACTCGATCTCCGGCTCCTTCTCCTCCGTCACTGGTCGTGTCTACTTGCTGGGCAAGCCGTGCTTGATCCTCTCCGTCCCGGCCATTCAAGGCGGCACAGTTCGCGGCGGTGAGAAGCGCTACAAAGGGACTCAGACTGGTGACGAGTTTTACTTTCGCGCCGGAGATGGTCACGAGTACGAGTCGCTACGCATCTTCTGCCAACCTGGACGCGCTGAAGCTGTCGCCGATGTGCTCTCTGTGCCTATTGTTGAGCTTCTCGTGAACCCGGAAGAAATCTGCGTGGAGGTGAGCGGCGGTGTCGACATTTCTATTGAACCGACCGTGCTGGCGTTCCTCAACGATGAGTTCTGCAAACCTCCCGCACTCTTTTCAGCTAACGCGCACGAATTCAGCGCACAACTTTTGGAGGAGTTTCGGTGCCTCCCCGTCTCTGGCTCGTGGTCGGTTAGCCGCAACAACAGCGCCCGCTCACAGGAAGAGGTGGAAGAGGCGCATCCGCAGCACTGCCACGGCGAGTCGTCTGGGCGAGGTCTCGTGCTGCGTCTGGGTGACGCCGGCTCAGACAAGTTCGGGTTGCGTCCCGCCTTTGTCCGCCAGCTCCTCACGCAGTTTCTGCACTCACACCGTCAGCACCTGGCGCCTCGTCTGAACTCTGACTCTTCTCCCGAGAAAGTCATAGGCGTGACTCACTCCTCGTCAGCGTCGCTGCCGACAGTGATCAAGCAGCGCGTCGTTTTATGCTGCTCTCGGTTTCAGCTTACGCTACGCGACTCGCAGCAGTCTGACGTCTTCTCGCTTGAGACACTGGCGCCGCACAGCAACACGTGTCCTCGTCGCGCTGCGCTTGGCCACCACTTCAACTGTTTTTCCAACACCCCACACGCCATCGAGCTGAGCTGGTGGTCCCCCGCGGCGGACTCGCCGTCCGTCGGTGGAAGACCCGAAAAAAGTGCTACACCATCGAATGACATCACTGCCTCCTCTCGTCGCAGGCTTGATGTCTTCGTGGCGGACACGTCCGTCGTCAACGCCGTGGGGCGGATGCTGCTCTCGGTTAACCGCGTGGGTGTCTCGCTCGACCCACAGCGGGAGTGCGCGATCGACCTGGGCTTTTTGCAGCTTGGCACTTTTACTGCCGATGAACTTGGCGCCATCTTGTATCAGGGCCGCCTCTGCGCGCAGTCCCTCGCGCCGTACCCGCTTCCCGTTGCGCCTGCCTGGCACGCCGATGTCTCCGACGCGACTTCTTCCTCCCTTTTTCCGAACCCTGCGAGTAGTACCGCAACGGCTCCTCTTCCACTGCTCATTCGGGTGGATCACTTCTCGGGGAGCGTGCCGCTGGTGCCGTCAGGCGACTTCCTGCGTGTAGAGCTTACAACGATTCACGCAAATGTCGTGCCGTACACCCGTCAGCACGTGGGCATCGCGCTGTCGCTCACGTTGTCCAAGGCAGAGCTGCTGCCAGCCAACTCTTCTGGTTATACCATCGGGGGTGGTGGTGACCAAGGTGTTGCAGGTACCCCCTCGACCGACCCAATGCAAGTGGGGGACGCAAGGGACATGGAAGTCGGTGCACCAGGGCTACTCATTGCTGGGTGCGGAACCGGCCTCAGCACACAGTGGCCACCCCAGGACCGTCGTCGCCCGATGCTGGTGACGTGCAACATCGAAATCAACGGCAACGAGGAAGTGGGGCAGGAGACTGCGCGGACCACCTGCGACATCAGCTGTGACGGCGGTGTCTTTGTCTTGTATGGCCCTTTTCTGCGTCAGTTGGCGCCGACCGCCTTTGTGTTGTCCAACTTGGCGAACTTCTGCCCCTCCTTTTATCTCTCGCACGGTTTTACCGGCACGAAGGAGTCCGACTGGTTCGACCACGAACAGGAAGGCATCACCCACCGCGTCGGCCAGCCTTCCGGCTCGCTCATCTCGTCACAAGCCGGAGCTGCAGCATCCTCCTCCCCATCGGCGACCGCGCCCCCGCTCGTCACTGGTCGCGTTTCTCACGTGGAAGTCCTCCTGGCCAGTCACCACCAGCGTCCCGTTATACCCGATGAGTTGGCCACATTTTTTCAGCTTTCCATCGACTCATGCGCCATCGGCGAAACACTTTACCCGTCACGCGTGGCAGATGAAGAGGGACGGTCTCTTTTTCTCACTCGCCGCCTGCACCACTCAAAGGTTAGTCAGGACGCCGCGCTCCAAACAATCTTCCTTGACCTTCGCGGCGTCCACGCCGCTTCGTTGGACAATGGAGAGTCGACCTTGATCGCTGCACGTGCGACTGTAGGCATCACGTTGAACCACTTGGAGATACCTCAGCACCTCTCGAAGGACGTACGCGTCCCTCACGTCTCTGAATCTTCTACACCGCGGCGCGTGGATGTGGAGGTGAACGTGGGCAACGACGAGAGCACCAACACGGCGGCATCGGGAAACGATCCCGAGTACGTGCTGGAGGCGACGCTAGGGGCGCGCCGACTCGGCGTGCTTCTAGAGAGCGTGCTGTTCAACCTCATCAAGAACTGCGAGGACCAGCTGCCTGCTACCAAGCCAGCGGATGTGTCCACACCCGGTCGCCGGCCTCCGACCGCCTCTCCTAATGAGCAGAACAACCGGCAGCACCTGCCAGACATGCAGCATGAACAACCGGCGCTTTCCTGGTCGAATCACTACGCCCTGGAGAGCATCCCCGCTGTCGCGGACCGCGATATTTTTACTCGGCCGCCTTTCCCGCCTCCTGCCATGGTGTCCATCCGCGTGCGTGTACCCCCCACTCGTGTTCGCGTCGTGTGCCCGTGCCCCCGTCCACTTGTCGACGACACGGCTCCGGGGCGTAATGCCGCTGCCGCGACAGTGGTGGTGGCAGCCACGTTGGACGAGGGCTGCACGGTCTTCTGTGGCCAATCCTTTCACGGCATGGGCAGTTCTGTGGTGGACGTTTCCATTGGCAGGATTGGCCTTGACGTTGAATTGCCTGCTGAGGCTTCTTCCGATGCCAGCAACAGCGATACCCGGTGCCAGCAAGCAGACTGCTGTCCATCCGCGACACCAATGTGGGGGTGAACCGCTGGGCGGTTGGGCTGTCGAACTCGGCGAACGCTCCGAATGGTGCTCCAGGTGCCGCTTTTACTGCCTCCACCTACACCGATAACATCGTTGTGAAGCTGTCACTGAGTGCAATCAACGCGTCTGTCAATGCAGAGAACTTGCTGGCGTGGTGCGCCACCAAGGATGCTCTTCTCTCCCCGCACCTTTTCCAGACTTTTGTCCAAGAACAGAAGGACGAGTTGCTCCTCCTCTCAGTATCCGAGGGAGCCTCCCAGAGAAGCCGCTCTGGGTCGATCTCTAGCGTAGATAACAGCGACGCAGATAACACTGCTGTGCAGGACGACACGCAAGGCGTGGAACCCCGTGACCCCAACGGTATAGGCCGTCCCCCACCAACCCCGCCGCCTGCGCCAAACACATACGCCATTGCGCCGTTCCTGATGGGCGTTAATGCTTCACCAAAACCCGTGAAGCACGTGCATGTGCAGTGCGATGTATCGACCTGCAGCCTGCTCATTCATCACGTGCATGAACTGTCCGCTCCCAAGCTGTCTCTGGTGGTGCAGAGTGTCGCACAGAAACCGACGACAATCTCGTTTCTCTTACGGGACCACCTCTCGATGACTTCTAATGTGCCTAGAGGGGTGGCAAATGTTTCGGTGTCGTCACCTGTGTGCTTGCTTCGCGTCGCATCTGAAGTTAGAAATAGTAGAGCTAATCCCACTTCCCTGCCGCCGGGTGCTGTGCGTGGCGAGATTTCCGTGCCACCAAAGATGCTACCAGCAAGTACGGTGTTCCCAACGCAAGAGGCTCCCATGCTACTCGCACAACCCAGCTTGACCCATGGAGAAGCGCAACCCTCTACGACACCGGTAGCCACGGCTTCTCCCGTCAGTATTCACTTGTCGATTGGCGTCGTTTTGACAGCGTTGTATACTGAACCGGTCTTTGACCTTATTCGCTTTTTTCATTCACACACACCTCAGCTCTCTTACCTCGCGAAAGTACCGGAATCGCAGTCGCAAGTGCAGCAGCCAACGAAGGGAGGCGCCACGACCGTTGTAACGCCCTCGGCATCAGTTACGGTTCCCAACCTCCGCCTTCAACTACAGCGTCTGTCTGTTGTCGTTCCGACCCAACACGAACATCAATGGGTGCTGAATCCAACGAGTTTGTGGAACGAAGTGCAACTGGATGGCATTTGTCTCACGCACGAACTGAAGGTGTTGGACAGCGGTAGCGTACAGGAACAGCGCACCGAAGACAGCGATGTTGCTGGTAGCCAGCCTCCTCGTTACTCTCGGCGCATTCATCTCCTTGTCCCGACCGCGCGTTTACTCTGCAGAGATGGGGAACGTTTCGCCGCTGGTACCACCGTCTGCGAGACACTTTTTCCTGTTCAGCTGCCCTCCATCGTCTGTGATGGTGACCTCCCACTTGCGGGCGCCGCGGGCGTTGATACTGAGAACACGACTACCGGCACTTTACCGCGACCGCTGCACGCGACGTGGCTCATCCACTTGCATCAGGACTCTCTCAAGACACATCCTATTCGCGTAACCGCGGCTCACTTGCGCTGCATTGCCACTTCCGCCGTACTGCTTCAACATCTGATTCAGCATGACTTACTTCCTAGTGTTCGCTCTCCCGCCCGCGTCGCCAGTTCATCATCAAGCAACAGTCTAAGTAAACCCTGTGAGGTTAAGCTCTGTGTTGAACAACTTTTCATTCAATTGGTTGATGACCCCGCATTCAGTGATGTAGCTGACAACGAGCAGGCGAGGAGGAACCGCCCCCAAACGCCCCAGCATCCAAGTGGTGTAATTACGCAGCTCATACTAGTGCATCCTCTGCTGTTGCAAATCACTACTGGTAGTGATATTTTCCCGGAAGAGGTGACCGGCGTGGCACAAGGGGCGCAACCGCCTCTGCGAGTAGTAGGAGAAGTCAGGGGAGATTTCGAGCTAACGGACGCAAAGGGAATTCCACTGGTTTTTCGACGTAGGACACGCGGTGAGAACGCGCGGTCTGCTGTAGCAAACGAGCACCTTCGTCAGGATCCCGGCGGTGCGGGCGGCTCTGCTGGACTGCGCTTCACGGTTCAACAAACGGCTGAATCTACACGATTGGCGGCTGATGTATCGGACGTCAACATCACCGTGACAAGCACGACAATCGACTACGTCCTTGAAATGCGGCGCTTCGTGAAGCGCAGTGTCGTCAACGAGGTTGATCGTCTGCTACGTTTTCGTGAAACTGTACGCGGTCATCCGTCGACGGAGAAGCTTGCGGTAGTAGTAGTGGACGTCGCAGATGAAAGTGGCTGGTCTCCGCGTCACTTCGACGCCAAGCTGCTGCTACACTCTGTCCACCTCAACGTTAGCGACATCACAGTGGTGAGCATCGAGGAGACCGCTGTCGCGCTGGACTTCCTCGAGCGAAAGCGCCAGGGCCTACCGGTGTCGTTTACGGTGGAGCACATCTCGCTGCGCCCCTTTTCCAAATCCCAACCACCACTTATTTCCATCCGAGGACTCGAGCTGGAGCTGGGGCCTGGACGTGTCAGCGCCTCGCTGCGCTCCGCTGTGGTGCGCAACTACAACACACTTTTCTACATATGGACATTCGATGTAGTGAAGGATCTTGCGATGTACGTCGGCTCGCACATTGACCCGTGGAAACGTGCCGAGGACGATTTCCGGTTCGAGGTAAACTTCGTGCTGCGCAACATATCAGTTTTTCTCTACGCAGGGGTACAGTACCGCGAGGACGAGCAGGCCGCGGCGTTGCACTCGACGATGCGCAGGGGCGTGGTCCAAGAAGATGCGGCGGCGACGGACGACGCACGCGGTATTACAGGCTACGCCGAGATTGGATTCCCGGAAGTGTCACTTAAAGTACTCGACTCTCCCAGCTTACGCAGGATTGTTGTCGAGACTGAAAACGGTTACGTCTCTCAGCACAATGTTGGCCTGCGCTCCAGTGCCCACGATATCGGTCACAACATCGTTGTGTCGCTCTCCTACGAGCACGACGTCAACGCCCGAGCTCACAACGTGGCGCTGCGGCTGGGCGACACGGTTCTCAGCATCCCGAACGGGGAGACGTTGTTCAACTTCACCGAAGCCTTCAGCCAGTCTCTGTTTCCACTTGTGCGGCTGAACCAGCAAAACCGTCCCCCTCCAAGACTACTACGGTTTATGAACCCGAACGAGCTCCATCATCAACGTAACCCAGTCGACGCAACGGGAGGTGGTGGGCTGGGGGAGACTGGCGAGTGGCTCCATGCTGGCGCCGTTGTTGACACGAGGGAGCGGAGAGACAGCATCCAGCAAGACGACGGACGAGCGAACAGCGTCAGCGCCAATCCTCTTTGCTGGCCACTCGATCCGCGCCTCCCTCTTTTTCCCCCTCTTTTCGGTGAACATCTGCCATGTAGACGGTGCATCCGTTGGCAGCCAGTCGCACCGTTCCCGTTCCGCCACGCGAAACGACAGCACCACTGCTCCTCCTCTGCTGGGCGGCAACCCCGTGCTTTTTGGCGTCAATTTTCATGGCGTGAGTGCTGAGCTGACCAGCAACGCTTCTAGCCGCGTGGCCCTCTTGCAGATCACGCACGTCTCGCATGCAATGGATTCGAACATCCAGCGCGGCTTGATCACATGTGCCGCTCCTGTCTCAGTATCCGACTCAGTTGCCGCTGCCCACGACCCTTCCCTGGCCGTCGCCGTGTACGCCCGTTACGAGACGCTCTTTGTCAGCGCAGGGGAGGCTGCCTCGGATGGAAAACCGGTCCTCAAAACTACCCTGACGGGACGGTTGCACAACGCGTCGCTGGTCTTCTCGCCGTCGCTGGTGCGCGTAGTGGTGGAGAATATGGTACGCCCTATAAAACGTAGTATTTCCCGTGTCCGTGATTTACCACTGTCCACCACGGAGGAGGTGGAGTGCGGCGACACCATCCCAGCTCATCCGGAAGAGACCAGCACCGGTGGAGTCCGCATTCTACGCATCACTTCCTCTTGCCACCTAAAACAAGACCTCTTCCTGGGTTATAACACTCGACTGGTTTTCTGTCATTCGCAGCGATCGTCGTCTTCTTACACTAGTGCTGGCGCAACCACTATCGTCAACCCTCCTTCGACGGCCGATAGCCACCAAGAGCTCACAGGCGCGACTGAGGACACCAACAGCGACGACAAGGCCTCAAGCGAGAGTAATGTTATTATTGTGCACGGACTGCAAAACGCGGAGCTGTATCTTTCGATGGTGACGCACCCTACCGGGGCTATCGAGGCTCCGATTGTGGTCGAGGATGGGATTACGGTGCAGCTGGTGGGTGTGCCTGTCGTGCTGACCGAGGACTTCACCAAAGATCTCAACGACTACATTGCCCTTGGCGAGCGCTCCCTTTTTCTTGCCAAGAGTGTCCAGCTTAGCCCCTCTCGAGTGTCGCACGACGACGCTGCCCTCGCTGTCCAGGTTTCCCAGCAACCGTGGGAAGAGGAGGGACGTCGCATCAAAACAGGGACTGTCCACAACACTTTCAGCGTTGACTTGACTCTGCAACTCAGCGTTTCCTTGACCTCGAGCGTGCAGACCATGTCGGCAGGAATGGTTCTGCGGGCTGTGTACGACCAGATCCACCGTTTCGAGGCACCCCTAACGCTCCGCGGCGCAAGCCAAATCGAAACGAAACGCTTTGTCGACGAGTCGGGAGAGATGTGCCTGAGCAATGTGACGCTTTGCTGCAACGGCGGCCCCCTGACGCAAATGCGCGACCCGATCATGGTGTACATCCAGCACGGGAAAACCGCTTCCCGCGTGTCGGCGGCAACCCATGATTCCCCACAATCATCGTCGCCATCATTGGACCCTGATTCCAACTCGTCGTCGTCCAGAGCTGACAAGGAAAGCAGCGCGGGCGTGACCAAGGTGCAGGCCATCGTGCCACCGGCTAGTATATTTATCTCCATGGGTCATGTGAAGATGATCGCGGACTTTCTTGCTGCCAGCCGCCCTTCCGACTCGGTTGCGGCGTATCTGCAGAGCACACTCACCGATGGTTCCGAGATGTCCGAGAGCGCAACACCTCTTTCCCCACCCGATGCCACCGTAGATGACGCCATCGATGAACACAGACGGGCAATGCCCTATGACTCAACGTCGTCGAATTCCACCCGACCACTAAGCGGTGCTTGTGAAGTGCGCGCACTTTCCTATCGCTCGGCGTTTGTTCTCGCAAAACAAACCTACCTGACCAAGAAGAAGGCCGCCTTTTGTCGCGTGCCCCCCTCGTGGGCTCCGGTAGTTGACGTGAGCATCACAGCTCCTAGCTTGGTTCTCTTCATTACCAACGCACTGTTCAAGCCCCTCGCAAAAGTCAGTCTCTCAGATACTGTCGTACAAGCCCAACTAGACCGGCAACTAACCTCGATGTCCTGCATGGTGGCGACCAGTGTTTGCGTCACCGACGTCGTGTCGCCGACCACCACCACCACAACCTCCTCCTCTCGTAACGGTCGCGCAAGGAGCGTACTGCTGCAGACCAATGTGGAGGCTGGGGCGACAGTGAGTCGCTACCCTCTTGGTGGCACCTCGTGCACCGTTTCCGTCACCACCCCGTGTCTTGAACTTACCGTTCCTCTGCTGGACATGGTGAAAATCGCCTTGTACGACTTTGAAGCGCAAAACTCGGCCAACTTCACGCTGCGCAATCTGACAGGCGACTACGCTCTCCTGTTCCTCACGCCTGCCGAAAGTACGCCTGGGTCCTCCGAGATCTTTTCCGCCGGAGGACGATTCCTCTGCCTCTCCAGTGGTACCGCGACGGACGTGGATTGGCTGGCATCTCACGGTGGCTACCGCACTCGTCTTCTCTTCTCGCCGCACCCCATCACGGATCTGGGCAAGGCTTCCCAGTTGTTCCTCAAAGCGACTCCGATCGATCTGACTGAACTCGATGTGTCTAGGAACCTCTACCTGCACAATCCACGGATGCCGTATAGCATGATGGATGTTGTGGTTCGTCTCCATCCCGCATCCAACGAGATTCTGCTCACCTCCACCGTGCTTCTTCGTTCGAGACTGCGCAACTCCGACACCTTCCCCGACGCTTCTCTTCACTTCCCTGGGAATTTTGTCGTGCCCTCCTATGGTCGCGGTAGGCGACGCGGTGGATGCCTCCACCTATGAGTACGTGCCGTTTACGACACTTTCCGCGCCTTTCCAGATACAGATGGGCGATGCGGGGTGGACGACCGCCAGCACTGAAACGCTGCCTCTCATGACACTGGAAACGGTGGTCACGGCTTTCTTGACACTGCCGGCAGAGGGAAGTGACGCTGGTGGCGATGCCGAGCACATGCAATGGCAACACCAGCGGAGCCACAACGCTCGCACACCATACGCGGGGGATCGCGCACGACTGGCAAACAGCAGCACTCTTCTTATCCCATTGGCTCTCACTAAATTGTCGGATCATGACAGTGCACTGCCGCAAGGCCACACGGCAGAACGCACAGAGGAGCAACGCATCCTCGCACTGCGGGTGCACCGATCGCTGACACCGGCCGGACTCGCAGCCGAGTACCCTCGCACGCAAGCGATGCTGGAGGTGGCGCCGCTGCTGTCGGTGGCGAATTACACTGGCACCGAGCTGCTTGTTCAGGTGCTCACGACCGAACAAGGGAGCGGCGCCTCCACGCGGTTCCACACCTCTTCGTGGTTGCCGTTCGAGGCGGTGTTCGACTGGTACCCGACAAACGCCCGCGAGGTGCAGCACGCGCCGCATCTTCTCTTCACCATCCGCGTGGCTACCAGCACGGGAACAGGCTGTAGTAACAGCACCGTGTCCGACAGCACTTCACCCTTCTGCGAACTTCACTCCACGGAGGCACTCGATACCTCGCGAACCGGACGGCATGACCTGGTTCTACGCAGCCGTCGAAGTACCTCCGCGGGTGTCGCGAACCGCGAACACAGCTGCACAGTTTCCGTTGTCATATCAGATCTTGGCGAGGTGACGGTGAAGGCGATGAGTCTGCTGGAGAATCGCCTACCTTTTTCGGTTGCGGTCGTCACGGGTGACCCTGTGGACACCCTCGTCGGCGCCGTCACTGGCGCACCGGACGACGCGTCATTCCTCACGCAGAGGCAGCGTCATCCTCTCTTCCTTGACGCACCTGCTTCTTCGTCTTCCTCATCTCACAAAACCAACTGTGTGCGCCTCATCACGTCTGCACCGCAGGCCGTACCTACTGCACCGTTCGCCCCACACTTGCTCACACTCGCACATCTTCTCAAGTGTGAGGAGGCCGAATGCGTCAAACTCTTCATCGCCTGCGTGGAAGACCGAACGACGTCCGTGGTGGACGCGGCGGCCGCACTGCTGCAAGGCCACAGCGCAACGCACCACCAACACCGTCGCGGTGACGTTACAGAAACGGCAGAGGGTGACGGGCCACTGACGGACCCCAATGGAGAGTGGCGCTGCCATCTCCCGTTGGTGGTACTGAAGGCGCTTTGGGTGATGGAGAACACACACACACGCTTTCCTCTGCGCGTGCACTTTGTGGGCCGCAGCGCCAGGCACGACGTTCTGATACCGCCTCAGACCTCGGTCGACCTCACCAGTTTCGGCTTGGACTACAAGAGTTCCGGCGATCCGGAGGTGCAACTGCAGTACGTCACTGGCCCCCAAGAAGCGAACGCTGGCTTTTACCCCTCCCCACCCATCCATCTCGCCGCATTGTGCTCCTCAAACGCCCCACTGACGATCAAACACGTATGGAATGAGAAGAGCGTCGATCCTCAACAAGTGACAAGGCGACACTGCCGCCCTCAGGGGCTTGTGCGCAGTCGCCGTGTGCCGGACTACTACGGCGGCGCCCACGTTGACGAGTATTTCAGCTGTCTCAGTGTTTCTCCGCGATTGGAGGAGGAGCAGTACCACATCAGCGTTGGTCTCAGTGTCTCCGATAACACCCCCTTGATCATCGAGAATCGCACGGTGCACGCCGCGCAGTGCAACGTGGTGCTGGAAGCCGGCGCATCAGCCATCACATCAGCAGAGCAGGCACCTGCCGGATACGTCGTGGATCCTTTACAAAATAGCCATTTTTGCTGGGACGTTGTCTTCGTAGAGAACCCGGTCCTTAAGATTTCGTTGTACCCACCACCAGAACTCTCTCTTGCTGAATCGAACAGACGCGGGGGGAACGGCACTGATGGGAGTACTGCTGCCGCGGTGCGTCGGCACGGTCTGCTGTCGATCCAGCCAACCACTCGAGCTTCTGCGTTGCAGGGTGGCACTGTCACTGTCGACGTCGCAAAGGCGCTCGCCGCCAAGGAGGCGGTCAAGATCGGTGACTTTTTTGGTTTTGTCTTCTTCTCTTATGAACTGCAGCGCTACTACATCACCTTAGTGGACAACAAATCGCTCGAGAGCCAGCTGCTGTTTCAGCCGCGCTTTATCAGCCACGTCCAGTTCTTTCTTCAAGAACTCCGCGTTTACGTCTCTTCTGTGGTGGTGCCAAATTCGGAGTCTAGCGCCAGCTCTTCTGTTGTAGCTGTTTCTGCCCTCGCCGCTTGCAAGAAGACAGTCAGCGCTGATAGTGAGGCGGCGGAAAAGCTGCGATACGGTGGCGAGCTGGTGCCCATCACCCCCTTCGCAAATGAGCTTACAATTCTGGGAACGCTGAAGCAGACTCCAATAGACGTGGTGTTTGTTCTTATCAAGTGCCTGAGCTGCAGCGCTTCAGTCAACGAGCGACGCGCACTGTTTTCGGGTGACATAGGCTCTCTCGCGGTAATGGACTGCACCCTCCCTGACCCCCGGTACCCACTGATTCTTCGCATGTCTCCTTCGACTTTATCGTCAGGATCCGGCAAGCCCACCACCTCGCACTCGGTGACGTCGTCGGCATCGGGAGTGCTGCCCGCGCTATCCATCACCGTGGACACGCAGTGGCCCTACAACCACGTCGTGCGCCACCAAAAGCACCGTCTTGCGCTGTCTATGCAGACGAATGCCGAGGCCGCTGGCTACGCGGTGGCAACCCCTGCAGGTAGCGGAGCGCACGCCTCCTCGACGCAACAACAACACACAACAACAGCGACGGTGCCTGACGAGCTCTATCAAAAGAAACACCATTGTACCGGTGGAGAGTTTCTCTCTCCGTGTTTGTCCTGTTCAGGTAATGGTTGATGACACTTTTCTTTCTACTCTTCGCCATGTGGTTCAAGCACTGGAAGAGGCCGCCAGCGCCACCCGCGCACGAGCGAAGAACCAAAGCGGTGATCGGAACTGTAAGATTCGCCACAGCAAACAACGCTCAACACTGAAGCGCCACAGCACCACTGATCTGTACGTTGGCAAACTCGACATCTCGGAGATTGCGATCCGCATTACGCTGACACGCCGACCTGATGGCCGTTTCAATCCCTTTGACGGCCTGCCGTCTCTGATTGATACAGTGATTCCCTCTATTGACGGGGCGCCCATTAATGTGAAGGCTGTCCGTCGCGCTGGGCTGCACTTTCGTAATGAGTCGCTCACTGCCGCCGTCGCCTCGTCTTTCTGCGCCGAGTACAAAGGGCAAGTGCTCCTTCAGCTCTATAAACTCGTTGGTTCGCTGGAAATGCTGGGCAATCCGCTTGGGTTGGTCACGGGGTGGGGACGGGGGCTCAAGTCGTTGGTGTCCACAACCGTCATTGAACGCAACCCGTGGGAGGGTGCGCGCCGTTTCCTGCAGAGCTCGGGCTCGTCCACACTACATTCGGTTGGCCTGCTTTCAGCAGTCGGCGGCCGCACGATCGCTGCCTTCTCTGTCGACAAAGACTACTGGCAGCAGCGCGAGCACGAGGCGCGCCGCAGCTCCTTTTTTGCGGACGTGGCGAGCGGTGTAAGCGGCGGCGTGCGCGGTGTTGTGACGCAGCCACTGCACGGGGCTCAGCAACGCGGTTTACCAGGACTCGTCACCGGACTAGCGACGGGTGTTGTTGGTCTCGTCGGCCGCCCCGTTGCTGGGGTGCTCTACGGAGTTGGCGGTGTCGCAGAGTTCTACTCCAAGTCACTGACCGAAGTGCTCGATGGCTCTTCTGCTGATCTGGAGGAGCACGTCGTCTCGGTCTACAGACAGACAAACCGCAACTTCCGTTCGCTCGGCCTCCCCACCACGACTGTCGCGATACCTGACCTGGCTCAGAGGGCGGGGAGCGCACGTGACAACAGCACGACAAAAGTAGCCAGTGAGTTTGCGGCAGAGCAGGAAAATGTGACGAAGATCATCGCCGCAAAGCGTTTTCTGTCTCCGGACGTGTACACCACGTTGAGTGAAGAGGTTAACTCCAAGAACCTGACCGGCGAGGCCGCCGCAGCGTACATTTTACAGCGCATCGGGGCACAGAACTTCGCCATGTACGTGGAATTTGGCAGCTTTCTGCGCTACGCTCCCGCCAATGACTTTTTCACCTACGTCCCCGTCGCCGTGAACCGGTGCGTGATGCTGCAACTTCAAGCCGTGATAGAAGGTCGGTCAACGTCGCGGCCGCGCTCCCCTGAAGAACTGCGAAAGGACACGGAAGCGCAGCGGCGTGGCGAGAACATTCGGCGCACCTTGGGTATTCACTCGGTTCTGCAGTACATGCCGCTAGAGCAGACCTTCCTGGTGTGTTCCCTCGACGATGTTAGGAACATTGTCATCCCCGAAGAATTTCAGCAAAAGTGCGGTCCTATCCTCCAACCCAGCGCCACTCGATCCTCTGACCTCTTTTTCAGACTCGCTGTTAGTCAGTAGCGTCTCTCTCCCTCTCTCTGTCTCTTTCCACCACGGTTGTTCTTCCGCTTGGTATCTATCATATTTGTGTGCACTCTCATTCGCGCACTTGATTTTTGTTGCTGTTGTCGTTGTCTTTCTTTTCTTCATATTTGATCGCAAGTAAACAGCTGCTAACTTTTTTTTTTTCATGCAAACTACTGCCCCATCACCAAAACGTTGCTCTGGATTCGTTTTCTCATAACAGAGCGTCATGAAAAAAAAAAAACACACAACACGATATAATGATATTTCCATGTATGAAACAAACATCTTTTAGACTTCATGGTTTTTCAGTCTTGCTGTCGTCAGTAGTGCTGAGTGGTAAACATTGGGCTACCCGTTTACTTGTATTGATATCGGCTCAACCGCTAGTACCTTGTTAGATATTTGCTGTCGAGTTACTTCATATATTCACTTTTCGCTACCCCCTGTCTGATAAACTGTACAGTAATCAAGCTACCCCAACCCCCTTTCTTAGCTATCTTTTAGTGTCTTTCAACGATACGCGTTAACCGTATCTGAACCACACCCTCTCACACTAATCCTTTTCCCCTTTTTTTTAACCCTTTCCCCCAAAGCGACGATGTCGACTCTGCAGGCTCTGAACGGCCGTCTGGCTGCGCAGCCGTACGTTGCGGGCTACAGCCCGAGTGCGGAGGACGCCAAGGCGTTTGAGGAGATCTTCGGCGGAAACCAGGCGGTCATCCAGTGGGCCGCGCGCATGGCGTCCTACTACCAGGTCGAGCGCGACGAGATCGCCGGCGTGAGCAAGGCGCCCGCCGCCAAGCCCGCCGCCGCCGCCGCGAAGCCGGCCGCGAAGCCCGCCGCCGCCGCTGACGACGATGACGACATCGACCTGTTCGGCGAGACGACCGAGGAGGAGAAGGCGGCGCTGGAGGCGAAGAAGAACAAGGAGGCGGAGGCCAAGAAGGCCAAGAAGGCGGTGGTGGCCAAGTCGTCGATCCTGTTCGACATCAAGGGCTGGGACGACACCACGGACCTGGAGGAGCTGGCGCAGAAGCTGCACGCGATCCAGAAGGACGGCCTGCTGTGGGGCGACCACAAGCTCGTGCCCGTCGCCTTCGGCGTCAAGAAGCTGCAGCAGCTCGTCGTCATCGAGGACGACAAGGTCTCCGGCGACGACCTCGAGGACATGATCACCGGCTTCGAGGACTACGTCCAGTCCATGGACATCGTCGCGTGGAACAAGATTTAAGTGCAGCGAGAGGTCAACGCAAGTGTGCACGCATTCACAGCCATTAATCCTGGCTCGTACTGAAAGTCGTGTTACTAGGAACAACGGTAGGTGCACTAGTTGCCGCATATCGTATCCGCTTCGTAGTACGTCGATTTCAGTCGATGATGTGTGCACATTTTTTGCTTGAACCCTTCCCTGTGGGTAACGGAACGTTGATTCAACCTCAGGTTTCCCTCCCTTTTCTTTGTCGACGCAGAATTTCGAAGCAAAGATCTTTTTCATTATTCTTTATTTTTTTTTCCTCTAACTATAATCTCTTCCATTTCTTTTTTAATATTTTTTTTTTGTCAACTACCGCAAATATGTTTCCTCCGCGTTTCTAAACATAAAAACAAAAAAAAAAGTGGTTCCACTTCATTTTTCCCCTGTACAGACACGTGTAGCACTGCAAACTGTGAAGCATTCTACTACGTTACTATTTCGGCCTCTGGAAAAAAGAATGACTTCATTAGTACGTAGTCAGCACTTTCACCGATTCATTTCCGTTCACAGGCATAAATAGAAGTGGTATTCTTTTAACTCGTTGAAAATCCAATCTACTCTCGCGCTGGAAAAAAAAATAACAGCAAAAAAAAAAAAATGAAATATTAACTAAACATCGGTAATACCAGTTGCCTTCATTTACGGGAAAACGTCTCCCATTACATCCACTACCGCGCAGCGCTCCCACACTGTTGTGCTCTTCTTGCTGCGTCAAACAGTGGTTGCTCTTTTCACTTACGGCAAAAGTTTCTCCGTTTTGATGGACGCGGTAGATGTGTTTGTGTGTGTTGGTGAGTAAGACTCCATAACGCTTTGCAACGGATTCTCACTTCTTGTCAAATAGTGTACCCTACTGTGCGAGATGAGAGTCGATAAGTTTATATCGGGACGGCGGCACCGATCCTTTGTTCTTGTGTCTCATGACTATGTGAGCGTAAGGCGTCGCAAAAAATGTTATCGAACTGTGAACGGTGACATCACTTTCATCGCTTATTCTTCTTTTCACATACTTGCCAACCATAAAAACAGATTACAACACTTCAAAACTCCAACTAACAAGTTACTGGCCGTCTCGAGTTCAGTTGTGCTAGCCCCTACCCTAGTGTCATCCGAATCCCCCTTTTACCCTTTTTTAACCCTTTCCCCCAAGCGACGATGTCGACTCTGCAGGCTCTGAACGGTCGTCTGGCTGCGCAGCCGTACGTTGCGGGCTACAGCCCGAGTGCCGAGGACGCCAAGGCGTTTGAGGAGATCTTCGGCGGAAACCAGGCGGTCATCCAGTGGGCCGCGCGCATGGCGTCCTACTACCAGGCCGAGCGCGACGAGATCGCCGGCGTGAGCAAGGCGCCCGCCGCCAAGCCCGCCGCCGCCGCCGCGAAGCCGGCCGCGAAGCCCGCCGCCGCCGCTGACGACGACGACGACATCGACCTGTTCGGCGAGACGACCGAGGAGGAGAAGGCGGCGCTGGAGGCGAAGAAGAACAAGGAGGCGGAGGCGAAGAAGGCCAAGAAGGCGGTGGTGGCCAAGTCGTCGATCCTGTTCGACATCAAGGGCTGGGACGACACCACGGACCTGGAGGAGCTGGCGCAGAAGCTGCACGCGATCGAGAAGGACGGCCTGCTGTGGGGCGACCACAAGCTCGTGCCCGTCGCCTTCGGCGTCAAGAAGCTGCAGCAGCTCGTCGTCATCGAGGACGACAAGGTCTCCGGCGACGACCTCGAGGACATGATCACCGGCTTCGAGGACTACGTCCAGTCCATGGACATCGTCGCGTGGAACAAGATTTAAGCCAGAGTTCTATCAACGACTTCCGCTGTTGTGTCTGTCGGAGTAACATTAGGCCACAGCGAGACACTGACAGCTCTGGAGTACCTCTTACTTTTTTTTGGAGGGGGCTCTCTTCTCACTGTATTGAACACGGGTGCTTTCCGATCGTGTCACCTTGATTTCAGCGGTCCTAGTGCCCTCACTCTTACACACACACACACACAGAGACACTCACAAACTAATATATTTTACAGTTCAAAATCCAGTCCTTCGACAAATTAATTCTATCATCCTAACTTAGTGAGCTTCTGACTGTGCTTAAAAGAAAAAGATTTTTTTTTCTTGTTCTTAACCTCAAACGTTTTATTTCCTCTCAATTAAGAGCAAAGCGCGAATGATGCGTAATTCGAGGAGCTGTCGCACCGGACTCATTCCACTTTCCATAACTCGTCGATGATTTCTTTTTTTAGTTTTTAACAATTTCTTTCACCGTGAACACGAAAAAAACATAACCAGAACAACATACAAGGATCAATAGTGTAGACGAATGAAACGTGTAGAAGTCTACTGCGACTGTTGTCCGCTTATCAATGGACATTGTCACGCCGTCGTATAGTTGCTCCGATAACCTCTAATTCACTGCAATAATAATAATTAATAATAGTGATACTATGGAATTTTTCAACCTTTCCAGTTTTCCTCTCTGACCTTGTGATTTGGATGACCTCATCCCCAGATTAACAACAACAACAAGAGTCAATATTTCATGCATCAAATGCTTTCACATTTCCCTGTCCCCTCCCTGTCTTGTAACTTTACCCCTCCCCTTCCCTCTCTCTCCCTCCTCTTCCGCCCTTTCCGCATGACTTTCAGCGAACTAGCAACAAGGCATTACGTCGAATTTGCGACATTCATTTGTGCTCGTTCAACCATTTTTTATTACCTTTCTCAACCCTTTTGGAGTACCAGATGCCCTGCTCTCGCTCTCTAGCGCGACGCGTGCCTTCCAGTGTGACCACGAAGAATTTTTTCTTACGGAGGCCTTTGGCTGCCACCAGGTTCACAGTGCACCTCAGTGTTGCGTCACCATCGCAAATCAACAGCTCTCATAACTCCTCTGCTTTGCTAAACGCTACGCGATGCGTTTCTCTGTGCTCCACGCCGGTACTTCTCCAGTCGTGGGGGAAGCGAACTCACCGTCAGTGGATGTGCATCAAAGAGGAGTGCCGACACGTCAACCGCTCCTCGGACTCCGTGTGCAGTGAGTGCGGGGAAGAGAAGCCTCGCTTGATGGGGTGGAAGTGCACCAACTGCGCCACACAGAATCACCGCGGCGTTAAAAAGTGTAAGAGTTGCGGTCAGAGTGCCGCCGACAGCGCGGGCTGGTGGATGTGTGCGGCCTGCAAAGAAAACAACCGAGTGGACGAAATTGAGGACAACAGCGTTTGCGGCTTTTGCGGCTACGACATGGCGCCTCTCAGCAAGTCAGAAGAGGAAATTTTGCGGGAGAGTAGTGAGCTTGTCGCGGCGACGCGTGCGCAGCAAGAAGCCTTTGACGGCATCAGCGCGCAGGAGGCGGAGGAGCAACTCGGAGATCCCATCGCCGGCTTCCAGCAGCTTCCCAACGCCGTCCGCAGTGGTCTTCCTGATCACCGCGCCGCCGTCCTTGCGTCGGAGCCCATTAAACCTTTCCGCCCAGCTCCTGTCAAAACGGCGCATTCACGCCTGCACCGTCGTTTGCAGGAAATGCGTGCGGATCAGCTCCCTGGGGCCTCCAACGTCCCCGCCGGTCCTCCCGGATTCGACTGGATGTGTCGCAAGTGTCACCACATCAACCCCGGTGACGAAGAGGCGTGCCTCAAGTGCCATGAGCACATCAATCCGTGTGACTGGGAGTGCCCTCAGTGCGCCGCCCTGAATCACTTGACGCGCTCGCGCTGCTTCAACTGTCGCGCCTCGATTCCAGTGTGCTGGGAGTGCACCGAATGCCAGGTGGCCAACAGCGTCTATGACACCGTGTGCTACTCCTGCGGCACTGCCCGCCCTGCCGCGGAACCCAAGCTGCCGTCAGAGGCAGATAGACCCGCCTTTCCCGTTATTTCGCAGGGGAGGCAAAAGAAGGGGGATTGGTACTGCGAGGCCTGCAATGCCATGAACTTCAGCCGCCGTACCGAGTGCTTCCAGTGCGGCGCTGCCCGTTCCGTCAATCTTCGTCCTGACGGCGGAGTCGCGTCTGCCGGACTTGACGGGTTCTCTGGTGGCGCCGCCTCGTCTGCTGGCTTCTCGGAGGAAGCGCCGATTGCCGCACCGCGAGGACGCAATAACTGGTACTGTCAGTACTGCCAAGCCAGCAACTTTCGAACACGGCGGGAGTGTTGGCAGTGCGGTCGCACGTCCTCTTCGGCGCAGCAGAGCGCGTTTGCCACCAACGAGGACGCCCCACACTATGAGCACGAAGGCTTCCAGGAGCAGGTTCGCGGCTTGGCCGCCGAGCCGTCGTACATGACAGCTCCATCGAACAACCTTAAGTCTAACGATTGGACCTGTGCCAAGTGTTTTGCCAAAAACTACGGCTCACGAAAGGAATGCTACAAATGCGGGGCGCTAAAAACCGCCGCGGTGGCTACCCGACGAGCAACTGCTCGCAAACCGGTGAAGCTGTAGGTCTTGATAAGAGACCTATGACTAAATTCTGCGTGGAGAAGAAGTGCTCATGGCAAAACTGTAGCATTGAGGGCTTTCCGCGCCACGCGTGTAATTCACTCCAGTTGCGCCTCTGCCTCTCCCCCGCTCCCTCCTTCCCACTCATCTCTTCACACTCACATGATGCAGTGTCTTTGTATCACTAAAAAAAAAAAAATGCGAATAAACAGAGAAAAACAGCCCATGCTGTCGTCCAACAATTCATGCCGACCCTCTTCTTTTTTTTTCCCGTTGTTACTTCCCTCCCCTAGAGGCGTATTCATGGAAGCCTCAGTGTGTGTTGATAAATTCTGTAATCCTTATCCCTCCCTCCAGTGCGCATAACCGGTGCCCGTTTAGTTACGTCGTTCTTTGTATGTTTTCAGTGTCTTTTACTTGGATCATTTTGCACTGCCTCTTTATCCTCTTCTTCTTCTTCTGCCTAGTGGTACAAAGACCCGTAAAGTATCGTAATCTCGAGCTGCAATACAAGCAAACGTCATTTTCCACCACCACGTGACTTTTTGCCCCCCCCCCCTCCTTTCCCCCCGTCGGTATGAGATCACAGCGCCAGTTGTTGTCGCATGCTGTGGCGGTTGCGGTCGGATCCTCTCAGTTTGTACACATAAACGCACTGCCCAACTGTAGATACTTGTCTTCTCTGCTTCCACGCGTTACTCATGCGGTTGCATCGCCGCGTACTCCACGGTGTTTTGCGCCAAGGCGACTGTATTCCTCTTCACCGATGCGCCAGCATGGTGACGCAGAGAGCAGAAATGATGACGATGAAGACGGCGATGACGACGAATTTCTGGTCTGCAACCTGATTCAAGGAAGCGCTCTTCGGGTAAAGCCTCAAAGAACAGTAACGCAGAATAGCTGTAGTAGTGGCAACGACACGACAACTCACGTCGAGAAGTCTGTCAAGGATGATCACCTGTCGAGTAGCGACTCTGCTCATGGGGTGGACAAAACAAATGGGGCTCTTCCTCCCCCTTTGACGCCTCATGAGTCTCTTCACTCTGATGTGTGCAAGTCTGTTGTTCGCCCTGTTTCGTCCCCGCGGGCCGCGACTCCGACGCGATCTCCCGTTACCCTTTCCCGTAAAGTGAACGAGTCGGTGGCGGACTTTTGTATGGTACGCGCGACGTACCTCGATCGTCCAGCCCAGGGCGGCCAGGTGTGTGAACGTCTGGAGTGGCGTTGCATGCGGTGTGAGATGTACAACTTTCTGTCCCGCGAGAACTGCCGAAAATGTGGTTCGCCGTCGTCGTTGTCGAAGCGTCAGCACTTCCCACCTGTTCGTCACGTCAACGTGTTTCCCCCCGTGTGGCTCTGCACCGAGTGCGGTTGCGAGAATGGGGCCAAATCTGACAAAGCCTCGTCGTCGCTTCCCACGTCCTCCACTGAGCTTCGGAGCGCGCAGCTGTCCAAGATGTTTTGCAAATGCTGCAGCGCACCGTTTGGCGGGGCCGTCAACTGGTACTGTGCCCGTTGTGCTCATCTCAACCCAGCTGCCGCAACAACCTGCGCGACGTGCTTAGAGCCGCGCGCGGTGAGCTGGGTCTGCCCGTTGTGCTCTAAGCGCAGCTCGATCTACAGTCTCACTTGCTTTTCGTGCCACCACCAACGCGAGCGTAAGGTTTCCGACAGCGTACGCTGCTGTAATCGGTGTGACACCCTAGTCGACGTCAGGTGGGAGATGTGCTCGAGCTGCCTCGCTCCGCTTGTCGACACCAACGGCGTCTTTCAAGATGAACTCACACACTGTCTCTCTATAAGTGATGATGAGGAGAAGTGCAGCTCCTCGATGCCCGCCGTCGCTGTGGGCACCACGAGTACGGTACCCAGTGTCCCTGCGAAGCCGTCGTCTAGGCCCGAAGAAGGCGTCATAGCGACTCGGCAGGCGCCGCCGTCCGTGCCAGTGTTAGAAAGGCCACCGGCGCCAGCGCCAGCACTGGATAACGCTCCCCACGTGGCGGGGCCTCCTGAGGAAGAGGTGTCACGTGGCAACGGAGAGGTAGACAATGCGTGGTGGTGCCGTCGTTGCAACGTCCTACACCGACGAAACATGGCCTTCTGCGACATTTGCCTCCAGCCGCGTGGGGCGGTGTCGAATCTGGAGGAGCACCCTCGCTCAGCTCTGCGACCCGAACTCGGCGACTGGCAGTGCCCGTACTGTCGGCAGCACCGGGCGGTGACAATTCTCGAGTGCTGCGGCCACCCGCGTCCGCTGCCTCTCGGGTACTGGACGTGCCCGGCATGCTGCAGCACGAACCGCAATCTGCGGCTTCAGTGTCTGGGGTGTCACGCCGCACGCCCCGTGCAGGCGTGGGAGTGCGCCGTGTGCTCCAGTCCCAATCCGCGCGACACCTTCCGTTGTGCAAAGTGTGGCCACGTGAGCCAAGATCGCTGGCAGTGCGGCAAATGCGAGGCCATTAATCATGAAGGTGTCGAGGCATGTGTCTCCTGCGGCGCTGGCCTGGAATCGCGGATTCCGCGAGTCAAGAAGTCTCTCTTGTGCCCCGTGTGTGGCGTGCCGAACCTTGTGGGGCGACAGACATGCTTTCGCTGCCACTCCCGCATCTTGAGCCGACGGTGGAAATGCGCGTCGTGCAAGTTTGCTAAAAACAAAGGCAGTGACGAACGGTGCCTACAGTGCCACAAAGCCCGCCGCTTTCCGAGTGGTGGCGAGGTGTGGGTATGTGGGGTGTGCAGCATGCCGGTTTCCTCGGGCGGCGAAGTTCCCGAGATGCACAATTGCCCACTCTGCACGACGCCGCGCGACGGCACCTGCCCATCCTTCCCTGCGCGCTGGCAGTGCCCTGGGTGCAAATTGCATAATCCAGTGTATCGTGCGGAGTGCCCAGAGTGCGGCGCACGCCGGGTGCTGCCAGCGTTCAAGACAACTATTATTTGCTCATCGTGTCTTAATCACTCTGCGGTGGGGCCCGAAGAGACTTGTGCGCACTGTGGGGCTAGCCTCTCCGTGGCTGTCACAAATCTGGTGTCCAGAGTGACGGAAGACGTCCCGACTGAAGCGACAACTGCGGAAGACGCCGATAACAGTGAAACCCCCGATATGTTTGTGCCTGCCAAATCATAATCATTTCTTTAATATCGGCGTTACTGCGAGACGCCTTCTCGGTAGCGGTAGTGCTCCCTTTTTTTTTTTTTTCACAGATCCCCCCTTCTTTTTTTGTGCTTTCTCTTTTCCGAGTGCCTGTCTGGGTTCTCCCAAAGGCTCCCATTAAAAAAAAAAAAAAGAAAAGAATCATTAACCTACTTGCTCTCTCCCCCCTCTGTACGTTAGATATATATTAATGTGTGTTTCTTGTATGCATATATCAGTGGTACATTTCCCGCGCGTACTCTTACGCAGTCTATAATCAACTCGCCGTACTACCTGACTCCCCCTCCCCCTCCCCCTCCCCTCCTGGCTTTCCAATACGTGGACTGTTCCCTTAGTAGTGATGCAGTACCGACTGCGGACGACAGCCTCCCATCCTGTACTTCGACATCGAGGCGTTCATATACTCGAAGATTACGTTTCTCGTTTTCATATATAGATTTGTAGACCTCCGCTTCCGATTCTAGAGCTGGACTGGATAGCATCGACAGAATCAAATACAGCAGCATAGAGTATAATAATAATCATTCCTATGAGTACTGCACCAACGGGAATTCCTAGAGAAGAAGCCAGTGCGGCGCGGGAAAGGTCCGTGACCACTTCCAATACTGCTTGCTCCTCCGCCTCCTCCTCCTCTGCGTCCGACAGCATGTCACAACCCCCACCTCAACAGCACGAGAGAACGCTAGATCCTTCGGCGATGCAGGAGAGTGAATCTCTACCACTGCCGCGACCCGCCTCTCCTGCCGCTGCAGAGACCGACGCCACTCTACGAGCTATGCACACCCGTCTTCGTGAGTTACAGCAGCGCTCAAGTGAGGCGGAAGACACGGCGCTGACGTTGAAATTGGACACCATCCGCCACCGCGACGAGCATCAGCGCGCCGTGGCGGTGCTGTCAGAGGATGTTCTGAGACTTGAGAGGCTATTGCAGCAGTCGAAATCGGCGGAACGCGACCTGGTGGAGCGTCTTGAGGCAGCCGACGCGGTTCAGCGGCGCACGACTGAAGAGTTGCAGAGATGGAAGACGGAGGCGGAGGCGCAACGCGGGCAGGCGGCACTGTACAAGCAACGAAGTGCGGATTGCGATCGACTGGCGCGGGAGCTGACACACTGGCAGAAGACTTGCGCAGTGACTGCGGCGGAGCAAGTGTCGCTGGAGAGTGAGAAGCTCGCTTTGGCCGCGCGAGTTGAGGAGCTGGAGGCGAGACTGCTGACTGCCTCCGACACGGCCAGGGGCACGGCTGGGACAGGTGGCTTTGATCAACCATCACAGGCAGGAGACAACGCAGGAGTGGCTGAAGTTCTGACGGAAAACGTCCAGCTGCAGGCGCGGGTGGCGCAACTCGAGGCCGAGCTTACTCGGCGGCAACTGGCTCAAAAGACTCTCAAGGACGCAAAGGTGTATTTTGAGCGAAAGTGCGAGGACCTCTCAAGTCGCAACGACAACTTGGAGGCACTGCTAGCCAGAGAACAGTCCAGGGGTGCCCAAGGTGACGAGTGCAACAACGAGGAAGGAAGAGCACCGCACCACCGACGTCAAAAAGAACAGGACAACTCTACCGAACAGCAAAGCCAACGCACGCGAGAGAAGCAACGCTCGAAGGAGAAACGCTTGAAGGCGGAATTGGCGACACTGAAGGGACTCTTCAATGTCGCCTGCACCCGAGTTCACCAGACTGCCAGCGCCATTCAAGTCGGGAGTGTCAACCCCTCTTATATAAACAATCTCTCTCCTGCCCTCGCATCGACTGAGCAACAAAAACTTGGTTGTGTAGACCAACTTCTTCTCCTAGTAGCAGAGCGCGTGGAGGCATTGGCGGAGGAGCGGGATGCACTGAAGCGAAGCTGTAGCGGCGTAGCGGAAAGAGCGCCTGAAACGAATGCGGGCCACGACGGGTTACTGCAGTCGCACGACAAGTGCAGTGACTTCGCCTTCAACAGTTCTGAATGCGGCGGTGCCGAGATCCATCGCGATCCCCAAGATGAATGCGGACTCCGACGTAACGCTGTGGACCGGAGCACATCAATGACGTCGTCCGACGGAGGGGAGCAACCCTCCGTGTCGTCGTCAGCAGCACCCCAACGCTCATTTCATGACGCTGCTCAGCAGACATCCACAGCTTCCTCGTTCATTCGCTCCGGTGAGCCGCAGGAACCCCTCAAGCCGGACGAGATACTGGTGGCAGCGGTCACGGCGTCGCTCAAAAAGTCTGCGCTACTACTATCGAACGCGATTCGAGAGCACACCACACGTCGGAAGCCGTTGAACACTTCTAGACGTTCATCTGGTGCTATTCAGGGAGCGACGACGAAGAGGAATGCGGACGCTAGCACCTCTCCGGCAGCACAAGACCACACGGAAGAGGAGGAGCAGCAGGATGTTTTCACGCGTGCCGAGTGTGTACGGCAGCAGATCCTGGAGTTGCTGCCCGTGGTTCGCCAAACGAAGAGCAGCAGTGAAGCCAAACTGCGCGTCAGCTTGACAAATTTGCAGCTCGCCGAGACGGAACTGCAGAAGACGCGCGAGCGGCTGAACAAGGTAGAGAAGGATGCTGCAGAGGAGCTGAGGCACAAAGCGACAGAGTACCAGAAGAGAGTGGATCGCGGGGAGCGCGCACTGGAGCGGCTGCGGGAGGAGCATGACACGCTGCAGTCCGAGCTGGGAACGGTACAGGGTGAACTGGAGAAGGTACGATCTGAGCTGCAGATAATGGCGGAGAAGGCGCAGGGGTATCGGCGCACGATTGCAGAACTGCAGGACCATACAGAGGTGCTTTCTTTACAATCCGCCTCGCACAAGGCGCTGCAGGATGAGTTGCAGAGTGCCCTCGTGGAGAGCAAGGAGCAAGTCACGAGGCTTCAAGGTTCTGAGGCGGCACTGCGTCATACAGTCGAGGAGCGCACGATCATTGCCGATAAAGCGACAGAAATGGCACGGCGCTTACGGATTCTACTGGAGCAAGTACTGCGCATGGTGGTGCTGCTGTTACTGAACCACAATACGCTTCTCTCCAGCTCTCGCGCGGCGCAGCAGGCGGGTGCAGCCGGTTTCATGGCTGTTCATCCGCCGCCCTCACCACATGCGACGATCACACCGACCAAAACAAGCGACGCTGACCCATCGACATCAGACAGTTTAGTGGCGCTCTCAGTGGCACGTCTCTTGCCTCCGGCGCTTCGGCCAAAGAGGGACACAAGTCGACCAAACCTGTCACGGGCAGAAATGTCAGCAGTTGCCAGCGGGAGTGCCCCTGCACGAAGTGCCTCTCGCACTCCGCGTTCTCGTCTGCGCAAGATACTGCTGATAGTCACTGGCGTGACGCGGATGCGTATGCAGGCGCGACGGCGTGTGGAGCTTCACAACCGTCAACTCACGTTGAATGTGTTAATGATGAGTGCACAGCAGCACAACAAGGATCACAAGCACAGCACCGACGACGCCGATCCTTCGCACCGGTCCACACGGGACGATACAGGTTTAGACGGGTATCGCAGTAGTCGTGTACGCTTCCTGACGCCTACCAAGAAAAAGAAATCCGTAACAGATACGTCGCTTTGCCATACACCGAAGGTCGTCTTTTTTCCTGAGGACGCCAAGTTCAGTGAATTCAGTCCCACGCATCGCCCGCTCTTCCAGGACCCGTCAACCCCAGAGATGCTTGCCAACACAGCCACCGAACTGGGTACCACAGCGCTGCCGCTGTACCGGATCTTCTCACTGGAAGTGTCCCGACTGCTGGAGATGATCACGACATGCGGGGTGCTTCCCTCCATCCAGCTACCAGACCTCTCCGAGATGAACAACTTTCTGGAACGTCAGGAGAAAGCCGCCGCGCGCGACCACTTCTCGGCAGTGAAGGTGAGCGGCAGTAACACTGCAGCCAGTGGTGGTGGCACCGCCGGCGACTGCTTCACACTTCTCGACTACTTGTTCACAAACGCGTCCCTCGAAATCAGTGACCCGGCCAACGTCTACGCCCTGCAACGATCGACAGTTATTCCACGGAAAGAGTTGCGCCACCGGCACACGTCGCCTGCGTCTCCTGTTACGGCGGCCCACGGTGCTAGTTCCATCTCTTCCCGCCAACCAAAACAGCTTACCGAGTTCGAAACGCAAGCACTCGACAGCCTCGAAAGACACTTGAAGGACTGCCAGAGTACCATTACGGAAAAGGAGTCGCAACTCGATTCTCAAGTGGACACTATCAAGCGCCTCAAGGAGCAGCTTTCCACCTTACAAACAACGCTTGAAACCCGAGATGACGAACAACAGTCTATCGCCGCGAGCCTAGCTGCTTTGGAGACGGAGGTACACTCGCGACCGACCCGGGAGGACCTCGAGAGTCTGCGCCAACAGCTTCTGGCCTCCCGTGAGCAGTACCGCCAGGAGCGTGAGCAGCGCCGTGCTGCCGAGGCAGAAGCAGCTGCTTGTCGTAGCGAACAGGTTGCCTTGCTGGGCGAGCAGCAGCAGCTGAAGAACGAGTTGCGCTCCCTCAACATCGAGCTGCGCCGCGCCTACGACGAACAACACTCGCACAGCTTGGGCTCAGCGACTGCGCCAGTTTTGGCAGCTGCAGCACCGCTGTCCACTCCGGTGTCCTATACCAACTCCAAGTACCAGGACACGAAAAATAGGAGCAGCAGCAGCAGCAATGAGCGAGCGGCACTTGTCGCGTTGGGTCTGCGTAAACGCACCGAAGAGGGAAGTCTCGAGGAGCAACAGCGGCGAATTGCTGCCGTGCCTTCGCGGCCGCGACTGCCAGACAACGCAGCTTCGCTACAGGACCCGCATCACAGCGTCCATAAACATCCTTACGGAGAGGCTCCTCCTGAGCCCCCACGACCGCGGCCAAGCCCTCGTCTGGTCTCGCCGGCGATTGATCGTGACAGTGTCCTCCTCGACGATGGCGCTGATGACGATACTGCCACCCCTCATCCGACAGGTGATGGTGGGGGCGAGAGCGGCGCCAACGCCAGCGAGCCACCACAGTCTAGCTACTCCTCTATCCCGGAAGTCGGCCTACAGCGCTCTTATGCACCAACAAGCACAGCGGCGCGCAGCACTGAGGCCCGCTCCACTTCCCTGATTGGTGGGCGTGACTACTACCACATCGCCCTTCGTTCCGGCGGCCAGGACGCCACCGACGGTGCCCCTAGAGTCCAAACGGCCTCTCGCAGCAGTCCCACAACACTCGAGCTCTACAGGCCTCGCTCAGTGCATCTACCGGACTAGCAGAGCCCCAGGATTGGTGGTGCCTTATCTAGGCTATGCATACTCTCCGTCCTAACACTCTGTTTCATCCCCCCCTCCCCCTTTCATCTGCTCGATTTACTCTTTCTAGACTCCACACGCGTTTACCTCTCTCTCTCTCTCTCTCTCTCTGTGTGTGTGTGTGTGTGTGTGTGTGTCTCCCTGTCTATCTGTCTCTTCCACTGTCGAGATACGCCTGTGCATTCCATTCGCGGCGTTGTTTCTGTTAAATGTGGACTGTACACCATCGTAATGTCCTGCTTCACTGTCAGTCAGTCGTTCGTCTTTTTTGTTCTCTTGCTCGCCGTATTGTCTGAACGCGGGTTTCTAGTGTGCCGCACCCCACTACGCCTCACTGCTCCTGTTCTTACCCTCTCGTATATACTTCAATCACCCACTCCGTAGGATCTATATATTACTGAAAGAAGTATCAACACCATCAACAGCGAGACCGCGCAAAACATGTCTGTCAACTGGATCACAGAGTCGGTGGTGCAATTCACACGCTCCCCCATATGGAAAGGTCCCGTGAACAACTTTATCGATGAGAATTGCTACATCTTCGACAGCGATGAGGAGATGAAGCTCGAGTACACCAAGGTTCATAACGAGTTCCGCGCCTTGGTGGACAAGCTACTGACCGACTTTGTCAACGAAATCGGCGTCCCGCTGCCGGAGGTGGTGGAGAACATCCGCGCGTCGGCCTTCACCTCACAGTCTGGCGCGGAGCGGCAGGCGGCCAACCGTCTCCTCAAGTACATCTACTACTGCGACGACTTTGTCTGCTTCCACCGCATGATGGTGAAGCGCAACATTGAGCTTGACATCCTCGCCACCGACGCCATCGAGGGTCGCGCGAGCGTCGGCAACACCGCCCAGCGCGACGCACTTGCCGTGGGTGTCAACGGCGATATCGACGAGGAGGAGGCGCTCCGGCAGGCCATCGCGGCGTCGCTTGGCGAGACCGGCAACTACGAGGAACGCATGCGCCTCGAGGACGCCGAGCTGCAGCAGGCGCTCGCGCTGTCGCTGCAGGCCGAGGAGGAGCGCGCGAACATGGCCAAGCAGTTGGTGGAGAAGAACGTGCAGCAGGTGATCGCGACGAACCCGCAGGGTGCGCAGGAGTACAAGACGCAGCAAATGCAGGCCATTGTGACGCAGAAGGAGCAGAACAAGGCGACACTTGCCGGCAAGACCCTTGAGGCGCGCAAGGAAAACGTCAAGAAGAACATCGAGGCGAGTATGGGCACCGTTGCCGTCACTGGGGATCGCCCGCGCAACTCGTCGCTTGTGGGCCGCATCGACGCCCCGCGGCCGCCGGGGAGTGCGACGCAGCACGAGCCGGCACAGGCGCCGGAACAGGCGCCGGCAGCGCCGCCTCAGCAGCGGCCTCAGATCTGCCCAGCCAAGCCCCCGGCTGCCGGACCCGGCGCGCCGGAAGTCAACCTCTCCAAGGTCCCTGAAACGGCTCCGACCGCGACTGTCTCCCCACCAGCCCCTGCTCCGTCCGCCAAGAAGGAGGCCCCTGCGCCAGCAGCTGCCGCCCCCGCCGCACTCCCGCCCGTCGGGCACAAGAAGCCGCAAGGGTTCTCGGCACTTCCCCCCATCGCTGGACAGCCACCGCTGGAGGAGCTGCAGCGCCAGTACGTGCCAGACCCGGCACCCAAGCCCGCGCCAACCGCCGCGACCGCCCAGCGCGCGGACCCTACCGCCGCCGCGCCGTCCAAGGCCCCTACGAAGGAGGAGCTGCAGGAGCGCGCCAAGTACATGAAGGAGCAACGCGCCAAGATTCTCGCACTGAACAAGGCGAACCGCCAGAAGGCCATCGACGACTACGCCAAGACCAACAACGTCCCGGTGCAGAGCGACGCGGAGAAGGCGGAGAAGCAGCTGACAGTCGACATCGCCCGCCGTTTGCGCGCTGACCTTGTTCAGGAGACTCGCAAGCAGTAGCCAGTTGCCAACGACGTCGGGGTCTGCCACACACACACACACACACACACACACACACACACACACACACACACACACATTTCTTTGCTATAGGTTTCTTTCTTTTTTTTTCTGTTCCCTCCAAGTTCAAATTTTCACCTTTGTTTATTTATTTGCCATTTTTTTTCTTTTTTTTTTTTGCGTGTGAACACCAACCGTTACCTGTGTGGCCATCTCCACACCCACGAGCACTACAGATGTACCGTAATACAAACAAAACAAAACAAAAGGTATTGTCATATACATGCAGCCTTTCATAGTGTTTTCTTTTTCTCGCTTCACGTTTCCACTTTGTCATCAACAGTTGCTTTTTTTGCCCCCCCCCATTATTTCACTCTCTGTATATTTTTATGAAAAAAGTACTCGTTTTCGTTTTATATGCGTTATATGTTTCTCTTTCTTCGCTTCGGTGGTAAACCAGGCGAAGTCTTTCCCCGTATCCTACTCTTTTGTTTCGGACTCTCCCGTTGTACTGATGCCTTTGACCAAAGGACCGACGTTGATATTTTCAACATACGTGAAAATAATATTTTTTACCCCTTTTTTGATGTGAAGAGAACGTCGGGAAGGGAAAGCATGCGCGGGGCTTTGTGCTACACGCAGGACTCCAAAAGTCACAAGACTTTATAATTGGTGGGATAGAGGGAATGGACGGAAAGAGAGAAAAAAAGCAACTCTCCTACACCTATTCTTGGTGCTCATTGTTTATATATTCGGTGTTGTGGAGGTCATTTTATCTTTCAATTTCTATATTTCTCTTTCTTTTTTTTTCTAGTGCGCTCAACATCTACTTTTTGCAATAACAACAATGTGTGGCATGAATGAAATCATGATCTTACGGTCTCTCCTGTGCAAAAGGATTGTCCATCGCCACGACTACTGAGATCCTCAACACACAGTGTTCAACAAACACTTTTCTTGTCGTCACTACACTCACGTATGCTGTCAAGCTGTGGAAAAAAAAATGTGTTGACGACTACTGGAGATGTTCACAGTGGTTGTGTGGTAATCCTTTTCGTTACTCTCCTCACAAGGGGTCCACCCGAAATGAGTAGTGCTTGTCTGTGGCCTCTTTCCTGCATTTTATCTGTACATCCATTACACTTTCGTATTCTTCCTTGAACCAAGTGGCATCCCTCCTCCCTTTTTTTTTGAGTCTTCCCCCCCTTTTTTTTTTGGAAAAACATACATATATGTAGTATCTAGTTCTTCCTCTGCTTTCAGCTTAGCTGCCGTCATGTCAGAACTTCAACTGCTCACACCGGAGGAGGTGGCGCGCCTGTATCCGGAGTACGCTGCCGCAGTCGGTAATTTTACTGAAATGGATACAACTGGCGCAGGTGCGCACCAGACGCGGACAGCAGAGCACAACGTAGAGGAGGGTAACAACATGGTAGGTGCCACGTGTGCTACTCACGTCGTAGACGCAACGCGACTTCTGTGTGATGAAACACTGGATCGCACCGACATTGAGTGCTCGGAACGCCTGGAGTATGTGGCGGCGGTGATGGGTCCTCACCGGCAAGGGCTTGAGGCACTCAAGGCGGTAGCGGCGTTGGCTAAAGAACTGGAGGACATGAAAAACCACGCGAAAACATCGACGGATGCAGCCCCACTAGGGTACTGTGCACGTTGTTGCGCCAAGCTGTCGTTAACTGATAGGAAAGTGCATGCACGTTACCAGGAGTCGCCAGCAGGATCCTGCTCTACTCAACATATTTGCCCTACACGACCACCCCATACAGTGTCCCTTCTGTGGGGCTCTGGATATCGCCGCTGGCCACGAGCCTAGAGGTTGCTCTTACACGCAGGAAGCTTGTGATCTGATGACGAGGAGACTGTTATTTATGAGTAATGAGGGACAACTCATCGACCGCGTCTCCGCAGCCTCCAAACGGCTGCACGCACTGCTTTGAGAAAAAAAAATAGTGTCACCTGCGAGGGACAGCAAGGCATCAAAAGGCTCCGTTGCTGTTCTCATAACTACACACACACACACAGATACAGACATGCTTGCCCGTGTATTTCCATAGAATAGATTCATATATATATATATATTCTTTCAAAACTCATACCCGCCACGTTCTCTTCACAGTGTGTTTTGCTGTTGTTCCTACTACTGTTGTTGCTGGAGTAATAGCGGCTAGCACACGAGTAGTCATGCCTCTTTCATGTTACATGTATTAGCCTCTTCCTGCAGTCGCTGTCGTTCTGTTTGTACTCCCTCCCATTCCCGTCATCATTCTCTCGCGACCCATGTGTTTTTGGTGTCATGAGCGGTGCCACCGAACACCATGTTCCTACCTGCACTCTGAACCTTCTTTTTATTATTGCTTTTCTAACTGTTCAACAATTAGCACGTGGAAAAAAAAAACAATATATATATATAAAGAATCCAAGGAGGAGTAATTAGACTGTGGCACGACCCGCTCCTGCTTCGTTGGACTGAGTCGTCGCCCCGTCATGAAATTCAGGGTAGTCGGCGGTCCGGTAAGTGGGAACATCATTATTGAAGAGGACCCCTCCGCGTCTTTCAAGAGTGTGTATCACAGAATAGAGGAAGCACTCGGGGAGAGTGATAGGCTGTGGACCCGCTACACCTTGCACCCTGCGCGGGTCATTGCCGAGAACGGCCAACGCAAGGTGCGTCCAACCGCTCATATTATTCTACTCAACGAGCCCGTTGGGCTCCCCGAGTTTGATAACGACAAACTGAACTATCTGCTGCTGCGCAGCGTTGACGCGGCCAGCTCCGAGAGCTCGCCCGCCATCACCCCACGCGACCGCAACGTGCCCACTCTCACCGATGGAGCCTCCTCCTCGGGCTCTCCGGCCAGAGCTCACAGTCCTCCTGCCCCTCTGAGCCACCGGTCAACGGCAACGGCGACGCAATTGCAGCTCCCACATACCGAGACCGACTCATCGCATTGTACGCGACGTACAATCCAGACAAGCTTCCTGGCGTGGACGCCACTCTGGAAAAGTTCGCTGGCCGCGAAGAGGCGGCGATACAGCAACTGGTGAAGAAGTACGGTCCCGAACCTGACCCAACTGCACAGAGCGCTACCCAAATCGCTAAACCAGTGCCCTCTGCTGCCCCAGATGAGAAGGAAGGGTGTCATAAAATCACTGCACCTCCCAACCCCAATGCTGCTTTGGAGATGACTGAAGCGTCGCTACCAAGCACAGAAGCCACCGCTCCCGCTGAGGCTTCAGCCCCCAGAGGTGCGGAACAAACTCCACCGCCCAACCCCGATTCGACTATCGTCTCTCCTGCGACCAACTCGCCCGCGTTGACACCACGTAACAACAATGAGTCGGCAACTACTGACGGGGGCGCGGGGCGCTCGCCTCCGACGTACCGTGAGCGTCTCATTGCCATCTACACGACATACAACCCGTCCAAACTGCCAAAGGTGGATGCAACGCTCCGCAAATTTGCTGGCAGAGAGGAGGCCGCCATTCAACAACTGGTTAAGAAATACGGTCCTGAACCCCTTGAGGCCCTGCTGGCGGCACCCGCAGGTGCGAGGACTCCTCCGCAGCGTGGTAACGAGAGCACAAGTGAACACGCCGCAGCTCAATCACACGTTACCAGTAATAGTCCATCTCCTTCTACCGCGGCTGACCGTTCCATCGGCCTTGCTTCGCAAGACACGTCCCCGCACGCTGCGGCTCGGCACGCCTCAAACACTCTTGCCAGCTACCGTGATCGCCTGGCCGCGCTGTACACCGCCTACGACCCATCCAAGCTACGACTCGTGGATGGGACACTGCGCAAGTATGCTGGCCGCGAGGAGGCCGTCATTCAAACCTTGGTGAAGAAGTACGGCCCCGAACCCGCACCACCGGCACGCCATGACACACTTGCGCCATTGCCGGACACAGTGTCCGCCGAAAAGAATCCGGCTAATTTCAATGCCAATCAGCTCACGCCCTCGGCACCGTCCCCGACGGACAGCACCACAGCTTCGAACCAGGCCGTACCAGGGGCAGCGGACGGCGCCGCTCCGGAGGGGGAAGAGACATCACCACGTACTGACTCTATCGGCGCCTACGAGACAGTGACCGCGGTCGACGGAGAACCGCAGCTGCACGCCTCTCCTCACCGCGAGCGATCACCCATCATACAGGACCGCGTCGTGAGTGGCCCCCCACTCCACAGTCTAGCCCTTCAGCAGCCACGCGTCACACCCACTGAACCTCGCGGCGGAGGAAGAGAACAAGTAGAAGTGGACGCCGCACCGGAGCCGACGCATCCCACAGCACCGCCGAGTCGACAGGACTACGAGGTTGATTCACAGCAGCAGCAGCAGCATCAACAAGGTGGAGAGCGGGAACGAGCTGTGGTCTTCCCCTCGGGTGCAGCGCCATCGGTACACACCGCGGATTCTCCGTCGCAACAGGAGGAGAAAACTGAGAAACTCAACCCCACTGCCATTCCCAACAGTATGGGACCCGCTAAAGTCGACACAGGGGTCCCGCCGCGGCAGAAAAGCATCGCTGACTGGATGTCTCTGGTCAGACAGTGCATGGCCGAACGCGGGCGCCAGCGCGACTTGTGCCTCGCCCGTCGCTACTTTGAAAAAATGCGGGAATACAGCTCTGCGACGGAGGCGACCCGGATTCATAACCTCGCAGAGAAGCAGGTTGCCGCGCCTGTCTCGCCAAGCTGCGGTGACCTCTCGGACGACCTTGCCGGCGCGCTGCGGGACTTGGTAGTGGTACTGAAGAGTTGTTTCCGCTCCCGTGCGGTGGAAGTGGCATCGACAGAGGACGAGGCGGTTGCGAGTGCGTTTCTCCGTGTGTGGGACGCCCCTGGCGCGATGGCTCCTGTGCGGGATGTCCCAGCAACGGCACACGCGGTACGTCAGGCGGCACACCTTCTCGGCCAAGTCGAGGATCTGGTGGTCGTGGCACGCACGCAAGGCGGCGAGCTACAGGAGCTTCGCGGTCTTTGTGAGCAGTTGAAAGCTCACGTCGCCGAGTGTGAACCTTTTGTGCAACGTTACTACGACGCCGCGGGAGAGCTAGACAGGGCTCGTGAGAGCCTGCGGTCTGTGTCCAGCGCGCATCGCCGCCGCCGCCAGAGTCCGGTTACCCGAAGAAGAAAATCCCGCCACGCTGGATCAGACAAGGCTATGATGAACTGCTGGCCGAGGCGGAATGCCTGCGTACGGCAAACTTGCAAAAGGATTCGCAGATCGTGCAGCTTCAACAGGCTCTCGCCAAATCCCGCACATCACTCCACCGCCAGCGCGAGAAGACCCAGACTCTGCAGCAACAGATCGAGGAGCGCGACGCCGCACAGCTCAACCGCCGGCGCGACGCGGACTGTCGCCGCGCATACCGCTCTTCCCCCAACTCTCGCACACACACACCCCGCACTCCACGCGAAGGCGCGTTTTCACACCCACTGCTAGGGAAGCGAGGACAAACAGCGACGGTGGTGGGCGCGGCAACGGTGTCAGCGCCGCACACGGCTCAGGGTGCCCGATACCTACCTCCCCCGTCTGTGCACGCCTCCTACCACCTGGGTCGGCAAGGAGGTGAGCCTCAGTCCAACAAGGCTGACCCTGCGGACCCCACCACAGAGCTGAATGAAACCAACTTGCACATCTCACACATCTCCGACATCCACCAGCTGAATCGAATGCAGCAGTACCCCTCGCCGAGCCCACGCCGAGCCGCCGACGGCGAGAGGCTCTTATCGAGCCCACCCCGCCACTACGACGATGCGGAGCTGGACAGACACACTACGACCCCAAGACGGCCGGTGCCTGGCCCAGATACGCCAAGGGGGGAAGTGTCTCGTCGGTGCGTAGCCCACGACTTGTGCCACCCCCGCCTCCCCCGGCCCTTCCACAGGGAGGTGCTGTCAGTAGCACACACAACAGTGTTGACGGCAGCGCCCCTCCCCGCGGCCCATGCCCACACTGTCTTACACCGCTGACCTCGTGCTCCTCGCAGGTGCGCGGTCCTGGGGATGCGAAGGCTGCCTTCTGCTTCACCTGCCGCCAGTCGTTCAGCTTCGCCGACTTGGAAGCGCGCGACACTCTTTCTCTGCTGTAGCTGTCCACTGCTGACGGTGCCTCAGTAGTAGCCGTGCGAAATTTCTGCAATCATCTGCGCTTTCCCCACCTTTTTTTTTTTTTTGCTTGCTATTGTTGCTATTTACGTGGCAACACGTTTGCTCAATTTCTTCTCTTTTTTTTTTATTTTTACAATCCTGTATCATTCCTTTACATATTTCTTTGTTCTCTCTCTCTCTCTCCCTCTTATCGGTTTTCTTGTGTTCGCGGTGACCGTTGAACTGCAACTGATAATGTCTGTCTTTCTTAAAGCTGGCGTTAATAATACGTTGAGGTTGATTTACCTTCCCGCTATCATCACAGCTGCCGTTCGGTGTCGCAACATCAAGCAGCGAGCATTATGTTTTCAGAATATTTAATTCGTTTCTTCTTTTCTTGGACCACCAGTGTACTCCTCCTTTGACTTTACCGGTCTGATTTGCGAATCCCTTCTTAATCAGCTACAAGAGCAACACAAATACAGGGCAAGGCGGAATAGTTCCTAAAACGTAGACAGACAGAATAGAAGCGTAAATTGAGGTCTCTCGGTCACAGAAAGACGTACTAGAATATTTCCCTCCCCTCCCCCCTATCTTCATCCCCGTCGATGAACGTGAACGACCTCACGGACAGTAATCGCATCAACATTCCGGCGGTCTGCCGAATTCGCGATGCGAACGGAGCCACTGTGGGTAGCGGGGTGATCATTGGCACTGGCGTCCTTCTCACGAGCACTCTCGCGGTACCGACAAAACAACGTGCCGAGGAGCTGACGGCAGTCTTCTTCGAGGGTACAAAGAAGAAGGTGGTGGAGGCAAAACTCCTACCGAAGCAGCTCTTTTTTTCCGCTGTTTACCCAGAGTATATGAACTACTGTCTTGTCGGCGTTGAGCAGGCTGGTATCATTCACGTCACCCCGGTGCGCGTTCCACTTGTGCGCAAAGAGTGGCCTACGATCGTCGAGGGGGACGTGGTGCTTGTGGTACAGCACCCCATCGCCTCCGCTACCTCGGCTGTTGCCACCACCACCGCGACGGTGGATGTTCACTCCGACTCTAGTGGCAGCGCGAAGCGAAATGACACCGGAGAGGAGAAGGAAGAGGGCTCCCGCAACAAGCTGGAGGTGAAGAAGTTTGAGGAGGTGCTGCAAGTTCACAACGACGTGTACCTCATTCAAACCGACAGCTTCGGATTCAGCGCCGGATGCCCCTGCTTCAACGACGACGGCAAGTTCATCGGTCTGCAGTCTCAGCAGCGCGTTCCCAACGAAGGCGTTGTGAGCCGCATTCTCTCCGTCTCGTGCATCGTCAAGCATCTCTTCGCCAACTCCTATCTCGCGCGGCTGCCGCAGAAGGACCTGGTGTTTGAGGACGTGTGGGACACCTGGTTCATTGACCGGGACGTCTCCCGCGTTATCGCCATTCTCTCCAACTTCCGCTCGCGCGAGATGGTGCGCTTGACGACACACCGCTTGTGCGCCCTGACCAACAACGCGCAGCTCGTCCCCAGCATCGCCGAGTGCGGCGGCATCAGCATTATTCTGGCGAACCTGCTTGTGTTTCCCGACGACCAGGAGCTGGCGGCCAAGGGGGTGCGCGCGCTGTGGAACATCACGATTGAGGAGGACAGCCGTCTCTCGTCGCTGGTGGTGGAGGGCGGCGTCGAGACGGTGCTGACCAACATGGAGGCCTTCCCGACCGACGAGGACGTGCAGCAGTTCGGCACGGTGCTGCTGCACAACGTGGCGGCGAGCGTGTGGACCCCCGGCTTCACCGACGAGCGCGGCCACCGCACGATGCGTCTTGTGAGCGCGGCCATGACACGGTTCAAGGACGTGGTGGTGCTGCAGAAGTCGGGGCTGAGCCTGTTTACGCTGGTAGTTGGCAAGAGCCGCGACCTTGCTATGGACCTCACGCGTACCACAGAGCTCATGGATCACATCATCTATCTGTTGCAGAGCAAGAGCAATCATGTGTTGCTGATGGAAGCCCTGTTTAGTTTCATCGCGGTGCTGGCACAGTGCCGCGAGGCTTCCGAGGCCTACTTTGAGCAGACAAAGTCGAACTACAACGCTTCCATGGTGAATTTCATGAACCTGATCGTCGACGTCATGAGTCGGTACAAGCTCAACGACACCATTCTCGTGCATGGCAACTGTGCCCTGTGGGGCTTCGGCAACAACGTCACCTGCCGCACCGCCATTCTACAGAACCCGCAAAGCACGGAGGTGCTGCAGTACTCGCAACGCGCGCTCATCGCCAACGAGGCCAACACACGTGCTATTTGACATTCGTGGTGCGAGCGAGAGTGCCCTTCGACTTCCGATCATACGCGAATGCAGCAATCATGCGTATAACGATGTACATATCATCCCCTTGTGAAACCACTGCTTCTTCTACTTCTCTCCCCCCCCGCCCCTCATTTTTACTGTTGTTTCACTTTGAATGTGACATGAAAAAGAACGTTTTATTGCCGAATAACGCGTTGTAGTTGCTGTTTTTGGCGAACGCCCCTCATTCAGTCTTTCGCTATGATCACAGGCAGTCAACAAAAAATGAAAGTGCGAACCTCTCTGAGAATAGTTACCCAATGCCTGTCATTCCATACTATCATTTCTTCTCCTCTCTCTCTCTCTCTCTCTCTCTCTCTCTCTCTCTTTCTTGCCTAATGACCCCTTCTTGTTGCTGTTTTTCATATATCACGTGCTCTATTAGATCATCAAGGAAAAAAAGGATTCTCATTTTCTAGTTTTAGGTACACTTCAACACAGAGGTTTTCGTAGTTAATCACGAAAGGAAACACAACCCACTTCTTCTCTAAATAAACTTGCCCTTCTTAGGTAGGAGAAGCCCAGTGAATGATCCACACTCACGTGTTTTTATAGACACAAGCTCCCTAATTCCCGAGTTGTTTTCCCCTCGGTTTATCGACCTTTTCCGATTTCCCTCCCCCTTATCAGTTCCAATTCGTCGCAAAGCTGTTGTTTTCGTTCTCTACTGTAATTACTGCCATAGTAACTTTGTTTTGCTCATAATAATCGCAGTTCTTTTTGTTGTCAATTATTACCATCTGTTTTCACGTTTCTTTATTTTATTATAATCCCACGTTTTTTGTTCTAAATTTTCCTTCTTTTTTTTTTTTTGTTCTACCTTCATCGACCAGTATCGTTACCGAACATTTTTTTTTTTTTTTTTTTTTTGATAGTCCCATTCTACGCGACGCACAGAATCCAAAATAAATATATCTCGCCTACTCCAAAAAAAAGCGAATACAATAGTAAAAATTCAAGACTCACACACATTTTTTTCGTGTGTGTGTAAGTCTGTCTCTGTGTCTAAATCAACATCAAGTACTCACGACATCCCCTCTTGTCTTATTATCGATTAATCAAAATGTCAGAAGAGAACTCCAATTCTGTCGGCGTGGCGTCGTTGCCTGCCGTGGAGAGGCACCCAACTGCGCCCAACACCGTCTCACACCTCACTTCCCCGTCACAGACGTCGGCGTCTGCCACGGCGTTGTCTTCTCCCAGCACCGCACCTGTTGTAACCGAAACGGCCGGCGCCACTGCCGCTGGACGAACCATCCAGTCGCCGCCGGCCTCCACGGAGGGCTCGTCGCGTGCGGTGGGCACGCTGCCGCTCGCGCAGCACGACCCGTCGCCAAGTTTATCCGTCGTGGACAGCCGATTGACCTCCTTCATGCCCACACCCCGCCACGGAGTCGCGGCCGCTGGGCACGGCCCGTTGACGTCTGAACTGCCTACCTTTATTGCTGGCGCCCCAAGCACTCTACTTGGTTTCAAGAGCATTCCACCCACACCCAAGGTAAACAGCGCACAGAGGGAGTCGGCCGCGGAGGCCGGAGCGGATGATACTGATGACAAGGGAACCGCCGCAGCGGCAGGCAGCCCGAATATCGACAGCACCACGAAACGCGGGGACTTTCCGCGCTACGCCGATGAGATGGACGAGGACGTCGACGGTGACCGTCCGCCGCCCAGCGAGAGTCGCCGTGTTCTGCAGGACTCCATCGGTCTCGAGTACGTCAGCTTCGCCGGCCCGCTGGACGTGTCGCTGCAGATGCACGGCGCCGGTGGTGAGCCGAGCGGTTCGCTGCTGAGCGGCATCTTCAACATATTCAAGGGCAACGTCGGCGCGGGAGTCTTTCTTCTGCCGACCTACTACACCGACGCCGGGTATGCCCTCGGGTTCGTTGTCGTTTCTTTTATGGGGATCATGATGGTGGACTGTTGTCTGACGCTACTGGCGGCGAAACACAACATCAACCGCGTCGACGTGCAAACATATCCTGCTGTGGTCGACTTTGTCCTCGGGAAGTGGTTCAAGCGATTCACGATGTTCTCGCTCATTTTTACCCAGTTTGGTTTTTGCATCATGTTCCTTCAGTACAGCGCCTCCATGTTTGGGCCTCTCTTCGATATACCTTTCATGTATGAGCTTTTCATCGTGATCGGGGTCGCCGTTGTGACACCTTTTACGTTTCTGTCGCATCGGATGGAGTACCTCGCGTACGTCTCGCTGTTTGCGGGGGTGTGCGTGGTGGTGGTGCTAGCCGGGACAACCATGGTGGACTTTGCCCACCTGAGCTCCAACGGCGTCGCCACTGGTGTCGTCGCGGCTTACCCCTCTTTTCGTATCTTCACCTTCTTGTCAGGGCACATGTTCTCCCTGGAGGGCATCGGTGTCGTGCTGCCGGTGGAGAACAGCCTCGCGCCCGAGGCAAAGCCCAAGTTCCGCGGCGTCATCAAGTACACCCTCGGCAGCATCGTGAGCTTCTACATCTTTTTTGGCATTCTCGGCTATATGGCGTATGGAGACTCGCTGAAGACCTCGGTCGTTCTAGCGCTCCCACCAGGGCCGATCAAGGTAGTGCTGCAGATCCTCATGGGTGTCTCCCTGCTTCTCGGCTATCCCATTCAGTTTGTACCCGCCATCCAGCTCGTGGACAAGGCGATGCACATCAGCATGCAGACGGACCGTCCCAAGGCGTTGACAGTGCGGCTCGTGCTCAACATCATCTTTGGTGTTTCGGCGCTCTTCATCGGCGCCGAGACTCTCAACATCTTTGCTAGCTTCCTGGGTGCCTTTGCTGGTGTTCATCTGATGCTGACGATTCCGGCGCTCCTTGGACTACAGGCTCAGCACGCTCTTAGCGAGACGCGTGACAGTCTCACTTACAAGGAGTATATCATGCAGCTCTTCAAAGGACCCCACACGGTGCTGCGGTCACGTTTTTACGTGTATCTTGCCTTGGCCCTTCTCATCTGGGTCATAGGCATCTATTTCACCATTCTGTCCGTCTTCTAAGCTAAGCGGTGCGTACGCGCCACTGTTATCAGTCGTCTTTCCTCCGACCCCTTCTTTCTTTACTTTTTTCCTTTCACCTTGCCGCTTTTGTCCTCTTTGTCCTGTTCTCATATAGCTTACTTTTGTGTTTCTGCTTCCTAATTATCCTTTTTCTCACTTCTGCCGTTCTTTTTTAATATTATTTTAAATGACTGTTTACTATATATAGATAAGATTTCCAACACCCACATGAATAACTCATAACATTCTATGTTCACGAACGGAGTCTCATGATTGCTTTTTGTTGTTGTTGTTGTTGTTGGTGTTGGTGTTCATCTGCGTTCCGCTCCTCTTCTTCGTATATGTTTTTTCTTTTTTTTTTTTTTGTGTGTGTGCGTCTTTTATTATTATTATTATATTATTATGGAAACGTTATTCCGATACTCTCTACGAATCTATGCGCGGCTCTCGATGGGAAAAACCATGCTAAGCTGCCCTACACTCTTCCTGCGTCACTTTACACCTATTTCTCTATTTTTTTTCTCTCTCCCCTCCACATGCTCTACAGTAGTTGAAAACCCTCGTCCTAGGACATTCATACTTACCCTTTTCTTTTCTTTTTTCACACTTGTGTCTGAACCGTCTCTGCTACTCAGAACTCTGTGTTATTACTATACACAAACTCTCGTCACGTGTACTGACGATACTAGAACAACACATACTCTACTTTTTCCTCCGCTCGTTTTACCGTCCCTCATCATGCCGCCTAAGCCTGAAAACGAAGAGGGCGAGCGCACCCTGAAGCCCAATAAGCTGCTGGTCGACAAGCCAGAGAACGGCGACAACAGCGTCGTCTTCCTGCACCCTAACCGCATGGAGACCCTCAACATCTTCCGCGGCGACGTGGTGCTCATCAAAGGCCACAAGCGCCGCACCACCGTCTGCGTCGCGATGGAGGACGAGAACTGCGACGAGGGGAAGATCATGATCCCCAAGGTTGCCCGTAAGAACCTCCGTATCCGGATCAGCGACTACGTCCGCGTGCACCCGTGCCCGAACATCCGCTACGGCAATCGCATCCACGTGCTACCCTTCTCCGACACGGTCGAGAACCTCGTTGGCGACCTCTTCGAGACCTTCCTCAAGCCCTACTTCCTGGAGGCGTACCGCCCCGTCAAGGTTGGCGACACCTTCACCTGCAACGGTGCGATGCGCACCGTCGAGTTCAAGGTCATCGCGGTGGATCCTGACGAGTACTGCATCGTCACGCCCGAGACGATGATCCACTGCGAGGGCGACCCCATCGACCGCGAGGAGGACGAAGCCGCCGACGACGTTGGCTACGACGACATTGGCGGTCTGCGCAAGCACCTCGGCCAAATCCGCGAAATGGTCGAACTCCCGCTGCGTCACCCGCAGCTCTTCAAGGAGATCGGCGCCAAGCCCCCGCGCGGCATCCTCCTCTTCGGCCCGCCTGGTAGCGGCAAGACGCTCCTCGCGCGCGCCGTCGCCAACGAGACTGGGGCCTTCTTCTTCCTCATCAACGGCCCGGAGATCGTTGGGCAGAAGCAGGGCGAGTCGGAGGAGCGCCTGCGCAAAGCTTTCGAGGAGGCCGAGAAGAACGCCCCGTCGATTATCTTCATCGACGAGATTGACTCGATTGCCCCCAAGCGCGACAAGACCAACAGCGAGGCGGACAAGCGCATCGTTTCGCAGCTCCTGACGCTCATGGACGGCAAAAAGAAACGCGGGCAGGTGATCGTCATGGCGGCAACGAACCGCCCCAACAGCATCGACCCTGCGCTCCGCCGCTTCGGCCGTTTCGACCGCGAGCTCGACATCGGCGTCCCCGACGAGAACGGTCGTCTCGAAATTCTGCGCATTCACACCAAGACGATGAAGATCGACGACGACGTGGAGCTGGACAAGATCGCGCGCGAGACGCACGGCTTCGTCGGCGCGGACCTGGCGCAGCTGTCGACGGAGGCCGCCATGCAGTGCATCCGCGAGAAGACGTCGCTGATTGACTGGGAGGACGACACGATCGACGCCGAGGTGCTCGCCTCGCTGCGCATCACGCAGGAGCACTTCCGCGAGGCGCTCGGCAAGGTCAACCCGTCGGCGCTGCGCGAGAACCAGGTGGAGACCCCCAACGTGTCCTGGGAGGACATTGGCGGCCTCGAGGACGTCAAGCGCGAGCTGCAGGAGCTGGTGCAGTTCCCGGTCGAGTATCCCGAGAAGTTCGAGAAGTACGGCATGTCGCCCTCCAAGGGCGTGCTCTTCTACGGCCGCCCCGGTCTGCGGTAAGACGTTGATGGCCAAGGCCATCGCGACAATGAGCCAGGCCAACTTCATCTCCGTCAAGGGCCCTGAGCTGCTCACGATGTGGTTCGGCGAGTCGGAGGCGAACGTGCGTGACGTCTTCGACAAGGCGCGCGCCGCCGCCCCGTGCGTGCTCTTCTTTGACGAGCTGGACTCGGTCGCCAAGTCGCGCTCGGGAGGCGCAGGGGACGGCGGCGCCTCCGACCGCGTCATCAACCAGATCCTCACCGAGATGGACGGTATGAATCCCAAGAAGACCGTGTTTGTCGATCGGCGCGACCAACCGCCCCGACGTGCTCGACCCCGCCATTATGCGCCCCGGCCGCCTCGACCAGCTCATCTACATCCCGCTGCCCGACCGCGACTCGCGCATCGCGATCATCAACACCATCTTCAACAAGGCCCCGGTGGCGCAGGATGTGGACCGCGCGGAGATCGCCGCCGCCACGCACGGCTTCTCTGGCGCCGACATCACCGGCATGTGCCAGCGTGCTTGCAAGCTCGCGATCCGCGAGTCGATCGAGCGCGAGCTGCAGATTGCGGCCGATAAGGCTGCCGGCCTCATCGACCCCAACGCCGACGTGGACCCTGTCCCTGAGATCACAGCGCGTGCACGTGGAGGAGGCGATGCGCGGGGCGCGGCGCTCCGTCAGCGACGCCGACATCCGCCGCTACGAGATGTTCAAGACGACCCTGCAGCAGGCCGGCGCGTTTGGCGGCGCCGGTCCCTTCCCCGACGCTGCTGGCGCCGGTCGCGCTGCCGGCGCCGATGCCGGCGCTGGAGCGGGTGCTGACTGCAGGCGCTGGTGCCGCCGACGACGATGGCGGTCTCTACGACTGAGCAGGCAGGAGCAAGCGAAACTAGCGAGGGCTTGAGTGAAAACCGAGAGGGAAAAGTTTACAGATTTTTCTTCTCCCACATTCCCCTTATCCTCTTCTTGGCTGTCTCTTCACCTCTTGTTTTCTTGTGCGTGTCGGCGTGTAGTTGTATGACGACGCATTTTGTGATAGACGCACTAGTGTCCTTCCTCAGTTCTGCCCCTCGTTTCGTGCGACTGCGGTACGTTTTACGCAAGTATGAAGCTCTGTTTTCACAGGCACACGTACATTCACTGGGAAACCTTTTTTCACACAACGGCAATTCACCACAGGTTCACGCAATCACAGACACACACAGAGCGAAAGAGGGAGTGAGAGAGAGATGCACAGACGCTTGAACGAGCACGCATCTATACAGAAACACGCACAACTATATCTTTTTATTATTTTTATGATTATTGTGATCTTCTTCTACTCATTGCGGCTATCACTCTTGCGCAATGGTGTATTCTGGATAGGATATATCATAAAATTTACTTCCCCTTTGGATTCCTCTTCAGTTACTACTACATCTCTTGTTTTTCCTTGTGCGATACTTCTCTTTGTTTTTTCTTTTACTGATTTTATTTTTATCCTTTTTCTTTACTCCCCTCTCCCACGACGACTTGCTTCGTTTGCGCACGCTACATCCCAAATTGCTTCTTTCTCCTTTGTTTCAATCGCTCCGTAATGCAGGGGGAAACTTCACAAACAGATATTTATGGAAGAAGAACATATCAAAAAAAAGTTCACCCCACAAAGAGGCAAGAAAGAGAGCTCAATTGAATTTGAAGCAAAAAAAAAAAGAAGAAGAGTGTGCCAAACTCTACTGCACAACTATATGAAGGAAAAAGGAATTTCGGTGAAATGCTTATATCTACTTTTTGCATTGTGCTTCATTTTTTTTTTTCAGAACAACACCAAAAAAAAAGAAACACACCTCCTACGCCTGGACAGTGATGAAAAGGTACAAGAGATTGTGACTCGCTTCTTTCCCACGACGCGGGAGAGTGACTTGAACCGAAACAATGGAAAGAAACGTGCTGCCTTTTTTCCATACGCATCCAGAAAATACGTTGTCGTCACAAGTTCTTTCCGCCTCTTTTTTTTACTTTCTGTTGTTTTTATTTTTAATCATTATTTCGTTGCCTTTTTGTTTCTTCACTCTTCTGTCTTCTCTATCATCACCTTTAAATTTTTCTATTTGTAGTGCACACATGCGCAATCGTGCGTTGAAAATATGCAATGACATTACCGCCAGTAGGTGCTCGCGCGGGGGAATGGTTTCCCTTTTTATACCAACGGTTCTAGCGTTACTGGAAGGCCAAATAGATGTGTGTTCTTTCGCATTGATCACCGTCGTCTGCCCGCCACTGTAAAATTCTTCTGCGCGCTTATCTTCTTCGAAACGGATGGCATTACTGCACTGACATTATGACAAAACGATATATGTATCAGTGCCTCCAATGCGACTCCGAAAAACAATCATTCTCATCCTTCTGTCACTCACACACGTGTAAAACAAAAACTTTCTCTTTCTAGCCGTAGCACCACTGTCATACAGAACCTCATTAAAAACAAAAACCTTATATTTCCTCAAAACACTTTTAGACACTTTTCCATTCTCTCCCGCTCTCTCCCTTTCCTTGACAAGCAGGGACAGGTTGCTTCCTATTTGCTTTTTCATCAAAAGACATTAATCAACTAGGTTTGCTGATTCACTTCTCAACTCTTAGTTTGACAACTTTCCCCTTCTCTTTTCAGTTGTTTATATATATTTTTTAAAACCTCAAAACCTGTTTTTTTTTTTCTCTTTCTTTTTTTTTTTTCTGCTGGTGTTCTTTCCCCTTACTTTCATTAGTATTTATTATTACACATTACTACACACTGCAGAGAACACACGCACGAAGTGTCGAATACACAGCGAACTACTTAAAAGGCCCAGCAAGCACAACAAACACACACATACACACACACACACACACACACACACACACACAAATATATATATATATAGCATGACAAACCTCAACATCATCTTGTTTGGGGCGCCAGGCTGCGGAAAGGGCACTCTGAGCGACCGCTTGGTAGCTGACTTTGGGTTCGAGCACCTGAGCGCGGGGAGCATTCTGCGCAAGGAGGTGGAAGAGAAGACGACGCTGGGCCTCAAGTGCAACGCGTACATGAGCTCCGGCAACCTCATCCCGGACGACCTCATCATAGACGTGGTCTTCAGTCACCTGATCAAGGCAGCGGCGACCGGCAAGGGTGTGTTGCTGGACGGCTTCCCGCGGACGCTGCGACAGGCACAGGAGCTGCAGAACCGCGGCTTCAAGTTCGACTTTCTCGTGTTTCTCGACGTCCACGAGAAGACGCTGCGGGATCGCTGCTTGTCGCGCCGCGTCGACCCCGTCACCGGACGCATCTATAATCTCAAGAGCGACCCACCGCCACCCGAGATCGTCGACCGGCTCACCATCCGCTCCGATGACACCCGCGAGAAGCACAATCACCGCATGCGCATTTACTTCAAGCAGAAGGAGGATCTCCTGGCATTTTACAGTGACATTGTCGTCAAGGTGGACGCCAATGGCGGAATCAATAAAGTCTACCGCCGATTGCTAAAAGCGGTAAAAACGTTTACGGCTACAAAGCTCGAGAAACTGAATGCTGTCATCGACAGTCACCTGTGATACAAATCAGTTTTGCTCTTGAATTAATTCTTTTGCCTTAAATGCCCACTCCAAAAGAAAAACGATTTCTTTTGTTTTGCGTTCTACCAAAGTTGCCAACTATAGGAAACACACGAGAAAACATACACACACGCACACGCACACGCACACACACACACACACAGAGAGAGAGAGAGAGAGACAGAGAGAGAGAGAGATCCACCCGTGAGCAGGGAAAGCGAGGTGTTAAACTGAGATGGAGAGCCTGCCACTACTCGTGTGTTTTACTACGCTACCCCCACACGCAATTTTTTATCTTTTTTTTATTGTATTTCCCCCCTTTTTTTTCTCTCTTTTCTTGCTGGTGTTGAATTCATCTCCTTTTTCTCGTTGAGCTCTACCTCTCCGATTCGGCGTTGCTACACACACACACACGCAGCACCCTTCTGATATTCTCCTCCTCTCGCTACGTGGCACATCGTAACTACCTACCCTCCCTCGCTTCTTTCCTGTTACTACCATATCCCACACACAAGAGAGTGAAATCCTCAGTGACAGATTTTTGTTTATATTATTCATTGTTCTACACACCTTCCATGACGGAAGCGGGTACTGAGCGCGGGAAGCGCGGCTCCCCTCGCGCTCTTCTCTTCGCCGTTATTGTAGTCATTGTCAGTCTTGCAATTATGTGCTATCCGAAACCGCGTCAGCGCATTCCCATTTCAACCCCAACAAGTCCCGGTGAGCAAGAGCCGCGGCAGAGACAGCGTACGCTGACAGAGGATGGCCCTCCGACCGCTTCTTCGTCGTCCGCTGACATATACCCCGCACTGTTCGTGTGTCACGGCGCGGGTCCTCTTCCGCTGCTGGGCGACGCGGGGCACGCGGAGCTGGTGGCGGCGTGGAAGAAACACGCACAGGAGATGGTGACGGCGCACGGTCCGCCGACGGCCATCGCGGTCGTGTCGGCGCACTACAACACTCACACGGCCGAGGTCGGTGCAAACCTGCTTCCTGGGATGGACTACGACTACGGCGGCTTTCCCCCCGAGTCGTACCGTCTCCAGTACACCGCCCCTGGCAGCCCCGCGCTGGCGCACCGCATGGTGGAGGCGCTTGCGGCCGCCGGCATCTTCGCCCGCGCCAACGAGCGGCGCGACTTCGACCACGGCGTGTTCGTCCCGCTGCTCGCCACGTTCCCCGCCGCGGACATCCCGGTTGTGCCCGTCTCGATCCTCACGTCGGACGACCCCGCGGCGCACGTGGCCATGGGCGAGGCGCTGCGGCCGTTTCGCCGAGAGGGGGTGCTGCTGCTGGGCAGCGGTTCCACCATGCACAGTTTCGCCCACATGCGCGTCCCTGGCGCCGGCGCCCGCTTCGGCGACGCCCTGTCGCGTGTGCTGACCAACGCGTCGCTGAGTACCCGGGAGCGCGTCGCGGCGATGCTGCGCGTCAGCGACATGGACGGCTTCGCCGAGGCGCACCCCAAGCGGGCTCAAGAGCACCTGATGCCGCTGCTCACGCTGCTCGGCGCCGCCAACGGCACTGCGGCCCGCGAGGCCGCCAGCGTGCGCTGGATGGAAGCCGTCAACGTCCGCCATTACATTTTTGAACACTGACCATATCTTATTTCCTATTTTTGTTGCTGTTTTGCGTTTTCATTCCTTTTGTTGTTCGTTGCCCTGGATGCCCCCCCCCCCACCCATTCCTTTGGGGAACGCAGCAACCCCCTTAGGCCCCTTGGGCCAAAGCGACAGGAACCCAAACGACCTGGACAGCGGGGAAGAGGGAAGTGTTTGCGACGATGCAGGAATATTGGAAGCGTTTGCGAGCCGCATGGAAAAAAAAAGGGCACACGCAGTTCCCCCAAACAATTACAACTGACAGCCAAACGACACACGTTCTTCTCATCAAGCACACTTGTGCTCTTTCATTGTTTCTTAGCTTTTTTTTTTTTTTTTTTTTTTGCTTTCCCACTAGGAATAATGATTACGCAGGAAAGGGTCACACTAACAGAGAGCGGGCGGTCTGCGCGCGGGGGTCGGAGCTGATGAGACCGGTAGAGCGGAGGTGCTGGAGGCCGACCAGCAGCCCCTCGTCGCTGAGCTGGCAGACGTGCTGGATGAGAACGAGCGGCACGTGGCGGTCCCGGGTGCGCGGCGCCGCCAGGGCGTGCGCGGTGAGGACGTACAGAATGCGCGTGGTGTCGTCGAAGCGAGGGTGGTAGAAGTTGCGCGGCGACAGGGTGCGTCGTGGGCCGTCGCCGCCGCCAGACTCCGCGAGCGCCAGTATCTCGTGGAGCGAGCTCTTCGGGTCCGCCATCGCGGTGAGCACCTCGCGACGCAGCTCCGCCCGCACACGCGCCGTGGCTTGCTGCGGCAGTTGCAGCACCCCGCACGGCTCTTCCGCAAACGTCACGGCCTCTTCGGCGGCGGCGTCCGTGACAAAGAGGGAGTCCGTGTCCTCCTGCGGGCCGCCAGCGACACCCGACGCGACTCTCATGAGGTGTGCCCGAGTGCGCGGATGCGACACAGCGCTCTCGTACAGAATGGCAAACGCAATGCTTTGAAGCAGCACGTCGTCCTTGGTCGTTAACAGCAACGGCGGCTGTGCTGCCGTCGCTTCGCCTAGGCGGTCGGCAACCACGGCGTACACCTGCGCAGACACCTCCAGCAGCGCGTCCACGACCGCCGCCGCCGGCTCGCCGCTAAGGGGCGGACTGGCGACGGCGTGCGAGAAGCTGTACGGTGCGACGCTGGCGTGCAGCACATGCACAACGTCCGACAGCGAGTGATTGAACGTCCACGCGACCTGCCACTGATGGAGCATGCCACCGCCGTTACCCGACGCCTCTGGAAGCACGGGAAAACGCTGCAGCGCTTTAAACAGAAACAGCGCCAGCGGCCAGTTGGAGTCCCGCAAAAAGAAGAAGGGGCGTTGGCGCAGCAGCGTCGCGTACTCGCGCGAGTCTGGCGGGGGCAGCAGCGGCGGCGGCGCGGGCTCCGTCCCGGCCAGCACCTGCATCGTCTCGTTCCACAGCTCCACAGCCACCCGCCGCATCGGCACGGATGCCGCGAGGGGCTTCTGAGAAAAGAGCTTCACGACGAACCGTCGTGAGAGGGTGTCGCGCAGCTGCTCACCGAGGATGGACCCGCCGTGCGCGTTATCATTGTGCACCACCAGCACCGAGACGCAGATGCGGTGTCGGCGTCTGTTATCCCTGCCCGCCGTTCCGGCCTCCCACCCGCGGCCTTCCCTCTCGCTGCCACTCTAGTGTTGCGGCCGAGGCGATGTCCTCGAGCAGGGCGGTGAGTTCCTCCATTTGACGCTGCCGTGCCACGGCGGCGCGGTGCATCGCGGCCACCACAGCACTTCGGTCGTCCCCGTCTGCGATGCTGCCAAAGTCGGCTGACCCGCCGGAGACCCCACCCCGCCCCCGCTTCCTGCCCATGCCGGCCCGCACGTCGGCGAGCATCTCGTGCCCCGCAGCGCTGGCGGTCGTCAGCACGTCAGGAGCCTGGATGACGAAAAGGAAACGATCAACGCCACCCGACTGGGTGTGCCCTTCTGTACTACTACTACTACTTGGTGCTGCTGCTGGCGCTGCTTCGGAGCAGCGGCCGCTCCTGACGTCGAACCACTCCTGCAGGTACCCCATCGCATCCTGCCGCGCGCGGCCGCCGCGAAACGCCGCGCAGTTGCTGCCTAGCCAAGTGCGCATCCGTCGCGCCGCAGCCGCGTTGGCTGCCCTGCAGTCGTCATCTGCGTCGAAGGCCTTCGTGACAGCTCCTGAGCCCACGGCACACACACGTCCAAAGCCATGTTGTTGTGCCAGTGAGCGTGCCAACGCCGCAAGGTCGGGAGCAGAAGAGGCGGCGGTGTCTCTGTCCGTTGCGGAGTCAGCGGCAACAGCGCCACCACCACCACCGCTTCCAGTCGCAGCACTATCCTCCGGGCTGCTTTCTTCGGAAGGACAGAGAACACCCTGGGACACCACAGCGATAGGAATGCTCCGAGTCAAGGAGAGCGAGTCCACTTTGTTCAATGATTTCTGCTCTTTGAGAAACCGAATGACCTCACTCACCTCCAGCGGGGTAAGCTGGTTGAGCACATACGAGCCGATTTGCTGCAACTCAAAAAGAAGATCTGTCATGAGAATTCTTTTTTTTTTTTTTTACTCTGTCCCTGTGTATGTATGTGTAGCAACACTGGACACCCTCATCTATGTCTATGAAACTAGTTATAACTATATCCACGTGAGCGTGGGCGTGTAGGGGAGGGGGGGGGGGAAGGTATCGAACGGTGTGCTGTAAAACAATCAGGTAAAGAGAGCACAAATAGGAAGTGGTCCTGTTGAACTTTTTCAATGCGTGCAAATCTCCGGATGTGAACACTTTCCTTGCTTTGGCTCTGTTGGTGGTGGTAGTGGTTGTGAGAGACGGCTATATTCATCCTTTTTTGTTGTTGTTGTTGTTTTTTGGGGGGAGAGGAGGTAGTGGTATTTGCTCCCCAGACAGATGTGCGTGTCACGCGGTACAGTGATTCACGTCTTCATTACCGATATCTGATCATGGCACCATCGAGCACAGCAAATTCCACTTTTAGTATAACGTTTTCTCTTTTTTTGTTTTTGAGCACTGAAGAAGGGGAAAGAAAGAGAGAAAGAGAGGAATAAAGAGAGAGAGAGAGAGAGAGAGAGAGAGAGAGAGAGAGAGGAGGAGGAGGAGAATCTAAGCATCACAGTAGGACGAACAGCAGATTTTGACGGAACCGTCGGGTTGGGTGACCGGTTCCCCGCAGGAGGCGTGCATTGCCGTTCCACACCTGGCGCAGCGAATGGTGAGATCCATCGGATTGCTAGAGTCCGTAGTGAGAGCCAACTCGCACACCACACACGCCGTCTCAGACATGGGGTCATTGTGCCCGCCGCCGGACACGCCACGTTGTCGTAGGCCACCATGCCCACCGCACAGTGTGGGGGACATGACCCCGTAGACGTCGCTGCGGATGTTGGAGGTCTCGCCGGAGGCGACGCCGCTGTGTGCTCTCTGGTCTGCGCGGGCCAGCTCATCACTGTCCATCCTGCTTTTCAGCTCAGCCAGAATCTTTTCCTGTCTTTCTGCCTGGTGACGATAGTACTCGTCATCAGTCGGAGGCATGTCGTCGCTGTCGGCGTCATCGAGCTCATTAGCAGCGGAGCTCGTCTCCAACTTGCTAGGCTTCTGAGCGTACGAGGTAGAGGAGGAGGGCATGGTCGTTATTCCGTAAAAATGTGGCAGCTCCAGTGCAGCCTTCTAAATAATTCACCGTACACAGCTTCTGTTCAGTGGTACTGAGTGATTCGTGTGTTTGTGGGGGGGGGGGGGGGGGAAGGGGGAGGGAGGTGCGGAATATGTTGGGGAATTGTCGCCTGGACAGCGACGAATAATATAGGAAAAGTGTTACGAAACCGTAACGTGTGACGCTACAGGACGTGAAAGACAGTTGAGAGAGCGTCGTATCTCCACTTAACTTGAACTGAGCAGTGAATCATTCATCGCAATCATGAAACTTGCGCTGTGCACTGGAAGAAGGGAAACACCTCATGGGAAAGCATTGAACAACTGCGAGAGACTTGTTGTTACCTGTTTTTTTTTTTATTTTTTACAACGGTCAAATGGGGACTGAAGAAAACTGATCCAACGATAAAAGCACGACAACAGAAAAACGAGGGAGAGAAACAACAACAAAAAAGAAAAAGAAAAAGAAAGAAATAGTAAGTGTTAGCTCCACGGGCTACGTAAGTGAAACAAAGAGACAGAGAGAAAGAGAGAAAGAGAGATATGAAGTGAAGCGTAGGCATTAGTACTTGACGACTCGAGGAGTACCCCATAGTCAACCAATCAATCGCAAGCGTTGTAGAGATAGTCCATGAGCTTCACTTCATCGGTGCCTTTGCTCTTGAGCAGCTCCCGAAAAGCCGGGTCGGCGACTCGCAGAAACGTATTCTGGATCTTTTCATCGGCGAGGGTACTGGGGGCGGAAGGGTTGCCCTGGGCGACGGCGTCGGCATACTTTTTCTTTTGCCCCTTGACAAACTCAAGGTCCTGCGGGGACGGAAATTCCGTGTAGATTTTTTCCGAAAAGGACATGAATCCCGCCGTGTACTCGTGGCCTGGAAAGATGAAGGTTGACTTGTCTTTTTCGACGTCATTTCCGTTGAGGTGGTAGATGCGGTTCATCGCCTGCACCATGTCTGCAGCGGTGCCCTCGAAGAAGGCGCCGAGGCCCCCAAGGAAGAGGGTGTCGCCGGTGAAGAGCGCGGCGCCGTCTTGGGCATTCTTGGGGTTGTAGACACGGTAGAGAACGTGGCCGCTGGTGTGGCACGGCACGTCGACGACGTCGACCATCAGTGACCCAAACGGGAACGTCTCTCCGTGCTTTACGCGGCGCGTCGCGTTGGGGATCGGCTCGTTCGCCCCGCCGACGATGCTGAAAGTCTTCTCCGTGACGGCGCCGCCCTGAGTGTAGTGCTGCAGCACCGTCGCGCGCACATCAGCATTACCGCCGATGTGGTCGTGGTGCTTGTGCGTGCACAAGATTGTCTGCAGACGGTGCTTGTTGGTGTTGCCTTTGAGGTTGAATTCGTCGTCGACAAACTTGAAGAGCGGCTTTGTGTCGCTGTTGATGTCCACCGCGGCCAGCTCACCAGAGGCGACGTCGTGGATGAGGTACGAGAAGTTATCCCGGAGCGTCGGAATGATCGTGACGGAAAACGAGTTTCCGAATTGCTTGGTGAAGTACTGCCGCATGGTCCAAAAGGGGGTGGTGGAAAACAATACTATTCTTGTCGTTGTATCTGGGAGGTGTAAATAGTATGCTACAGGGGAATTGGAAGCTGTGTGTGTGGATGGCGTGGGGAATATATATAAAGTGTGGGACAAGATGAACAAATGTTTCTCGTCTCACCAGCGGGAATGCATCATATTTGTTAGAGTTTTTCATTTTTCAAGAACGTGTCGACAGATATACAGCGTCTTGTTGGGTGCTTTTGGAATGCACAAAACTCGCGTTGGGATCGAGCGCACGCTCAATTACCGAACATCATGATATCAGTAAGCCAATAACTGTTACTAGGCCTTTTGAAAGCGTGACATATACACAATATATGCACGCGCCGACATATGCATACATACATAGAGCAACCTCACCCACAGTTCACCTGGCTTCAGACGTGCCCCAGAAAACGGATATTTAAAGAATTCGTGAGCATAAAACTAAATGGAGAGCAACGAAAGGAGAACAAGTGAGGGAAGAAAAGAGATCTGAATAGTGTGACGTACGACGAAATGTCACACGGAGCGGGGTGTATAAATGTATCAGTAACAGTAAGACTTCCCGGATTATATATAAGTGTCATGCCATATGCAGTCATTCATGGTAGTTAACACCATATTAATTTGCCTGTGCTGAACAACGCACATCATGGTTTCCTTCTTTTTCTTTTTATTGTTAGGAGTAACACGTTCTCATACCGAGAAACAGTCATATAACAATGACGCCAAGAAGAAAAACCCGGTGCATGGGTAGAGTAGAAAATAGACTCAGACACATACGCATACACACACAGGGCAGGGAGGGGAGAGAAAGAGAGAGAGAGGGGGAGAGAGAGAGAAAGAGAAAGATAGCAAGGATCGCGACGCGTAACGGAAAAGCTTGGTGGCACCTTGTGATGTTGCTGACTGTCACCCGTGGTAAGAAGAAGCGAGCCTAAAAAGCACAACAAAATGAGGACACTACTAGCGCTCCTTGATCGACCGTCCCTGGGTTACGAGTAGAAGTCGTACGTGTCGTCTCCCGTTTTCTTGATGACAGTTCGGTACGCCTTCTCAATATCGCGCGGCAGAATGACGTAGCGGTTCTTGCGCACCGCGAGCATGCCCGCCTCCTGACAGATGGCGTGGATGTCGGCGCCGCTCAGGCGCTCCGTGCGGGTGACAAAGTCCTCTAGGTCGACCTCCGGCGCGAGGTTCATCTTGCTTGTGCACACCTGAAAGACCAGACGCTTCTGTCGGCGGTCCGGGTACGGGAACTCGATCTTGCGGTCGAGGCGGCCCGGACGCAGCAGCGCGGGGTCCAGCGTGTCCCACCGGTTGGTCGCCATGATCACCTTGACGTTCGTTGTCTGGTCGAAGCCGTCCATCTGCGTGAGCAACTCCACCAGCACGCGCTGCACCTCGCGGTCGGCGCCGGTCTGTGCGTCGAACCGCTTGGTCGCGATGGAGTCGACCTCGTCTATAAAGATGATGGACGGCGCATTCTCGCGTGCGAGGCGGAAGACGTCACGTACCTTGCGTGGGCCCTCACCGAGGTACTTTTGCACAAACTCGCTGCCAACCACGCGGATGAAGGAGGCCTTGGTGTGCTGCGCGACCGCCTTGACGAGCATCGTCTTGCCGGTGCCGGGCGGGCCGTAGAGTAGTACACCGCGCGGCGGGTCGATGCCGATCTGCTGGTAGAGTCCCGCGTGGGTCAGCGGCAGCTCCACCGCCTCGCGTATCTCCTGCTTCTGCATGTCCAGCCCGCCCACATCGGAGTAGGTCACGTCGGGGCGGTCGCTCGAGTTGAGAAGCGAGATGGTCGCGTCGGTCTCGCTCGGGAGGATTTGAACGCACGCGTTGCTGCTCTTGTGCAGTCCGACGCTGGCGTTAGGCTTGAGCTGCTCCTTATTGAGCGTCGACAGAATGCGCACAAAGTACTGCGTGCCGCTGGTGCCGCTGACGATGCCGCGGTTCGTGTCGACAGCCTCGACGAAGTTGCCGAGAACCAGCGGGACGGCCTGGATGCGCTTCACCTCCTGCTGCGCCGCCACCTCCTCCCGCATGAGCTGGTGTGTCTCGGTGAGGCAGATCATGGTCTTGAGGTCGATGTTACGCACGGACTGAAGCAGGCGCTCGTGCTCCTCATACAGCGACTCGGGCCGCTTCTCTTGACGCAGCACGGTCTCGATGCTGGTGGTGGCGGCGGGCGCCTCGCTGGCGACAGCAGCAGAGGCCATGATGAATGCTGAAGAAGTAACACAGCCAATTTTGGTGGGGCGCCAATTGCTGGAAAAGAAAAGCGTGTGCGAATGAATATGTACACTGATATATCTACACTTCCTGAGAATATGCGTGAAGGTGTGTGTTTGTGTATGTATGAGGAGGAGAAGTATAAGGCATTTGATATTGGACTGATCTCGTGCAAAAATCAGGGCGCACAACAATTATTGAGGTGAAGCATCTTCACCACTCATCTTGAATCTCGGAAAGAGTATCAACTAGTAGAAGCAGTGATACCGCAACTCCTGATGCGAGATCAAGAAAAGTGTTGCACACAAAAACAGCAAAACCAGAATGAAAAAAAAAAAAGAAAACATTACAGACTGGGTGAGCGGAAGAACTGCACCACCGCAGGAGAATTTCTACAAGATGCATCTCACCACAAACGTTGTGCAGTCTTTTGAGTCCCTGCACTGCTGCGAACGTTCACGAGTATGCTGTTCAAGTGTAAATTTTGGTGCGGAGTAATATAGATACAAGAAAACAATGGCGGAAACACAATCTTTCCACAAGAAGAGGAAACATAACAGGAAAGGAAGTCCAAAACAAATGCTGTAGTGAAAGCAAAAAAAAAAAAAAAATCAACATTCGGCTCTAAAGAGGTGAAAAATTTGAAGCGATTAAAGAAGGGAATGCGTTTTCGCGACAATCCACCATAAAGTTGTTATTTACATGGTTTGGGATAGAGAGCGACTGCGCTAGCCAGGTGATGATGTGCGGAATAGTTCATCACGGAGTGATGCAAAAGCAAACGTAAAGAGTGCTTCGAGGCCGACGGTGAGATACGTCCGTGAAAGCATCGGCAGTCGAGGCATCCTCGTGTATTATCGTAATTTAAAATGGACATCATCATCGTCACGGCTAGGCAATAGGAAAAAAAAAAGAAGTATGGCGCAACAATGTTGAACAGCGAAAGAAGAGGTGAAATGTACGCACTCAGTTTCACCGAGAAGAACATTAAAATAAAGAGATATTCACCGCAAGCAGTTGTCTGTGTAAGACATTCCGAGAAACAGAACCAGAGAACGTCATCTAATTTGAAAGAAAAAAAAGAACGAAGAGGATTGTGAAAAACAGATGAAGACGGCATAGGAGCAAAATGACTGGTGAAGAGACGGACACACACACACACACAGACTAGCATTAACCTGTGTGTGCATGTGAATCACTGCTCACCAGTTCGCTACGTCGATCTCCATTCCTTCTCACTTTTACCCTTGTAAATCGCGAAAACGCCTACTCGCAGCGGTCCCAGTACTTGAAGTAGTCCTCATCGAGACGGTTGGTGTAGAGGTCGTCTAGGTAGGCCTTGCGCTCCTTTGCAGCGGCGGCTTGCATCTTTTGATGTTCAGCCAGAGCAGCCTGCTCGGCGCGGCGGTCGCGCTCCTGCTGCCGGTCTAGCGCCTTGGCCATGCGAATCTGCATGTTCTCCTGCTGCGCCCACTGCTTGTTCTCCTCCACCTCCAGCAACTTGCGGCGACGGATCTGCTGCAGCTGCTCGGCCTGCTCCTGGTAGAACTTCTTGCGCTGCTCCGGCGTCCACCCCTTGAAGCGGTCACCCTTCACCTCATCACCGTTGAGCGAGAGGGCGAGGGCACGAGACTTGTTCTGGTTCACCACAGTCTCCCGCTCGTTGAGGAAGTCGCCATTGACCCAGTGATCAATCTCCTCAAGGCCAAGACGCGTGTCCTCGTCCTTGGCGCGGATCGCCTCGCGGCGCTGCTGTTCTGCCAGCGCGCGGTTGAACTCGGCGGTGTTCTTGTTCATCAGGCGACGCTGGTTGGCAATTTCCTGCTCGATCTGATAGCGCTTGAAGTTGGACTCCTCGTTGCGCTCGTCGTAGATGCGGTTGGCCTCGCGCTCCATCCACTTCTTGGCCAGCTTCTCGTCGTTCTGCTGCTTGGCCCAGTCGGCCTGCTGGCGCTGCTGTGCCCAGCGGCGGGCCTGGAAGTCAAGGTCCTCGCCCTCGAACTTCTGCAGCGAGGAGACACCGTTGCGCGGGTCGTCGTCACCGACGCGGGCGGGGAGCTCCTTCTTCTTGGCGTCCGGGTCGTTGAGGTCGAACTCCCGACGCAGCTCCTTCTTCTGGTAGGTCTGGCGGTAGTCGGCCAGCTCCTTCTCGCGCGCGGTGCGGATGTCGTTCACCTCCTGCTGGAGGGCGACGGCGTGGCGGTCCATGAGCAGCGCCTGACGATCGTAGTAGTCGTCGCGCTCCTTCTCCATGCGCCGTAGCGACTCCTTCTCGCGGACCTGCTCGTCCAGTGCTTGGCGGTCGATTCCCATCTGACGAACTTTCGGGTCCTTTAGGCGCTCCGCACGCTGCTTGAGAAATTGCTGCTTCTTGCTCGTTGTCGTCTGCGGTGCAGCGGAGTCCGCGGCATTACCGCTGCCGCCAGTGTTGCTCGCGTTGACAGACATGGGAGCTCACTAGCGCGGCTATATATAAATATTTGTAGCGCGATCTGCGTGCACGTTTATATTGATATGGAGAGATAGATATATAATGTAGGTTGTGCTACGGTTTGGAAAAGGAGGAAGAATGAGCTGTGCTGGGGGTGGCGCTACAGCAGTCCTGTATTCGTTTCTTTCCTTATTTCCTTATTTCCTTGTTTTTTTCTTTTTGGCCTTAGTCAAGACTTTCAACCTGTAATTTTTCCTTGTATTTGTTCAAATATTCAGAATGAGTTTGGGGAATGAGCGAGTTTAGAAGACATCCTAGACAGAGAAAAAATCATATAGCTTCAAACGGCAAGTACGTAATAGTGTTTACATGGGAGAATATTTAGACCAGACATAACTTCAGGGCTAACGGTTGGTTTTTGTTTTTAGTGCCAATTTAACTTGTGCACGTCAACGAGATCAATAGAATAAGGGCACATGGAAACCAGGGGAAAAAATAAGAGCAGCAGAGTATTATCACGGAAGGGGGGGGGGGGTAAATCACACACACACATATAAACACAAACACATCTACACAGAGCAAAAATGTAGAACTAGTCATTGTTTGACGCGAACGGCTAGTTTAGCAATGGCGTCGTCTGTCCAATTGTGGTGTTTGATCGACCAAAAGTAGTCCTGAAGTGTGGGGTCGATGGGGTACGAGTACTTGGTGTGCTGGCAGCGTAACAGCAGAATGACGACACGACCAATGGACATGACTTTGCTCCAGTTCACCACAAACTGTCCGTCGCGAGGACGCACAAACACCGTGTCAGCGCCGCGGTTGTCCTCAGCGCGAGTGAGTACACCAAGAATGGGAGAGAGAAGGGGCATCATCGGCGAGTCGAGCTCCCCGGCCGCGCGCGCCACGACGGAGTTGAGCGACGACGGGCTGTAAGAAGCAAAAGGGTCCAGTAGCCCTTGCAGTGTTTCAAGCTCGCGTAGTTCGCTAACAACCAGCAGCTTCTCGCCAACTGTTTCCTCGTGGACCTTGATGAGCGTCAACACGCTGGGGTGCCTCATGCCATCAAGCATAGCCGACGCCATGTCGTAGTTCTGCAAGTCATAGAGCGTGCGGCAGACCTGCAGCAGGTGCTGGAACGTCCTGCGACACTCCGCCCACGTCGGTGGGGATACAATGGACGCCGCGACCCACTTGCGCAGAGCCAGCGAGTACTCGACCAACTCGTTGAGGTGCACCGCGCAGCACCATTTGCAGTCCACGTCAAGCCACGAGTTGTTGATGACCTCGTGGATGTGGATAGAGGTGAACATGCGAAACGACAGCATACACAGCTGATGGGCAAAAACCTGCACATCGATGTCGGCTGGCAAGATCACTCCTGCATCGTGGGTCGCGGACGGCGTTGTGCCCAGCGAAACGTGGAGATACTCGGCGCTGGTGTTCACCACTGCGGGGTGGGCTGCCTTGGCGATGGTTGGACTCGTCCCCATGCGCGGCCGCGGCTGTCCACTCGATGCAACCGTCCCGGGTAGCTGGAAACTACCCCGTGCAGGGGCGAGCTTTTGTAGCACCTCCTCGTCGCCGGAATGTACTGATAGTGTTTCAATGCAAATCGCTGTAGAGCGATGGAGAAGGCAATGATGGCGTTGCACACATCGTCCGAGAACTGCTGCACCGTGCCGATGCGCGACGCATCTCCAGCACCCCCTGGCACCTCGGCTGTCAAGGCTGTGAACTGCCTCAGCAGCGTCGGTGTGCGCCGGCCCGCACCGCTGTTGTGGTTATTGTTGGTGGCGGGGGTGCCGCTACCAACGTGGGCACCGTGACGAGCGGCAGCCGCCCCGGTGTAGGCGGTCACTCCCGACGACACAGCGCCGCGCTTCCTGCTGTGATTACGCCGGTCAGACTGCAGACTCGGACTGTTGTTGTCTGAGCTGCCCTGCTCACTGAACGCGCCCTGTGCGCTTGGCGAGTCTTTGCTTTTCACTGGAAACGACTTTAGCGGTGGCGCAAAACCACACGACTCGATAAAAAGTGAGATGCGCTGAATGTGGTGAAAAGTGAGCTCGCAGGCGTGGGCGATGCAGTAGGCCGACATGCACTCGATGATGCGCTTGAGCAGATAGCTCGTGCGGCGCGCCACCCCACGCGCCGATGATTGCCTGCCCCACTCCTTCACACTGCGAAACATGCGAATCATATAGGAGAAGAACGTGTCAGGTGCGATGAACAGACCCGACAGGAGCATGAAAACATTCGTGTAAGTTAAAAGAGGGGACGCCGGCGGAGTACGGACTATCACGCTCTGTCAGCACCAGCACCTCAAGTAGGAGCATGCACGACCCCCCGACGGTGGGGCCGGACGTGTTGCCGAAAAGGTCCATGGTGGCGGTGGCAGGGGCGGCGAGCTCGTCGCTCAGCGCCTCGAGCCGCACCGAGTCCGTCTCAAAGTCGACCGGCCGCCACGGTAGGGTGTCGTCGCTCATCCGGATGCGCCGTGCCGCGTCGTTGGCCAGCAGCTCCAGGTCGGTCGCCGTCAGACCGTACGTGGAGTGCTGACCGGAAGCGGGACTGTCCCAGAGAGTGGCGCGGCGGTAATTCTCCTGGTTCAGCGAGGTGCGCAGCCGCTGCTCCTGTACAGGGAGATGCGCGCGGAACTGCGCCAGCGAGGCCTCCATGTTGTTGCTGATCAGATACTGCTCAACCACTCCGTCCATATGGCGAGTAAAGAAACTGTCGACGTGCTCCTCCGTGGCCGCACGGTCAGCCCACGCAGAAGCACGCACAAGACGAGTGCTGTCAGAAGCAGCCGTAGGCCTAGTGCTGTCGGCGGTGAACATGCCCGTCTGTGCGGCTGTCTCCTGACGTCTGAGACTCGTGGAAGTGGCCAGCCGCCGCAAGGGGTCCGCCCGCGCCACAAGGCGAGACCAGCAGGCGTCCAGTCGGTCCTTGTCCAGTCTCCGGACCTGCGCGTTCTTTAGCACCGCGACCTCAACGTCAAGCGTTGTCACGAGCGGGCTACGATGGTCCATGGTGTCAAACGCGCTCATCCGGTCGTCGAGACGGCTGCCGACGCTGTGTGCGCTGGAGGTAAATGAAAAGTCCTCGTCGTCCAACTCCTCACTCGGCATCGCCGACGCGGCATCCAGGTCATCGCGCTGCGAGATGCTTGCCGAGTGCGGAGAACCCGCAGAATGTGCGTGGTGGGCGTGGGGTGGCGAGGAAGGCAGGTGATGCGGAACAGAAGGTGTCGCAGGAGCACTGGGGCGATGCCGGTGGAGGTGCTGATGATGGTGAGGTGAGGACTCCTCGATGGCGGCACCGGCAGACGCGCTCCCGGCGGAGTGCGGCCCCTGCTGTTCTGGTCTTCCACGAGACAGCGGGCTGCCGTGAAAAGAGGACGCGTAGCGGAAGTCTCCGCCGTTACTGGCTCCCGCCACCGAGCCGGCCAAGGACGGCATGGCGACAGAGTCGGAGGGGCGCGTCGAAAACTGGTGAGCCGAGTCATTGTAGAAGCCAATGTGTGCCTCGTCAAGGCGGGTTGGAGCGGAGTGGGAGACTCCTGCAGGGGAACTCTGCGCAAACGCTCCCGTCCCGCTGGACTGCTCTGCCAAATCCGCGAAAGGGGGCATCCCAGGGTCTGAGTTGACGGGAGAGGAGTAATACGTCGCCGCGGTCCCGGCAGACTCATTCTTTGGCGTCGCCGTACCATCGCTGCCGTGGCTGCTGTGGCTACTGGCAGCACTGCTACCGCTGGAGTAGATGATGTCGCCAGGCCGGACCTGCTTGTGTTTCGTATCCTGACTGATCATGGCAGCATAGCGAGTGTGGTGAAGGAGAGATGGGGGAAAGACAAGCAAAAACAGAACGACAGGAAAGAGAACTGTGTGTCTGCTTCACTTGAAATAATGTGGCTATATCTTCTGTTGTTGTTGTTTTTACGTCTGCTCCTTATATAGTTCCAATGCGATGAAGAGGCATTAGCCGCAGGAGAAAGAATGGCAATAGATACATACAATTTACGGCTTAATCCGCGTTGGAGTGGTGGTTGGGGAGCACATTCTCAGCGTGGGATAAGACGGTAGCGTACTGCTAGATTTTAGAAGTTCGACGTTGGAAGGGGAGGGAAGATACTCAAATAACTGTTGAAAAGAAACTGCAGTGAGCTTTCCGGTGCCTTCAAGTAAATCGTACCTCAAACAGCACACACAACTTGCGGTGGAGCTCTGCGGAATGAGCGTAGCTCCCTACGCGAGGACGTTGTCTTGTTGAGGACGTAGAGGAGTATTCTAAAAATAATATTTATCTTGTGGATGGAAACCAAAGAGGTAGAGATTTAGAAAAAAAAATATGTAACGTTAGAAGACGAATGGAGTATGGTTAAAGGACTTGAATGTTGATAATAAACAAGGATATTAATGTTTTACAGAAGAGATCGAAAGAAGCGGGTTCGGTTCATCAGAAAAGGAAGCAGCCTCGTGCTTCTTCTTCTTCTTCTTCTTCTTCCTCTTCCTCTTTTTTAAAAAATGTTTTGCTTCCACAGCAAACAATAAATCGAACAACGTACCTACAAAGCACGAGGTAGACACAGCGGAGATGCTGGTAGCGTCTTCGCCGGCTGCTCACTCGGCGTTGGCAAGCACCTTGTCGATCACGGCCTTCACGCGGGGATCCATCTTCGGAGCACTGTTGACGTACAGGCCGCTCTTAAACTGAGCGACGGTCTCGGACAACTGCGGTGCCGCGATCCGCTGCAGGTTATGAATGGCGCGCGCGACGAGAAGCGGCTTTTGCAGACGAGTGTAGAGCTCCGCGGCGAGCACGTGAGTATCTGCGTCGTGTGGGCGGTTCTCGAGCAGGTACGACAGGTAGCGCTCCGCCTTGGACAAGGGCTCGGTGAGGTCGATATCCTTGATGACGAACGTGTCGAGGAGCTGCTGAAGCCGCTTCACCTCCTCCTCCGCAACGTCGGTGAAGTCGAGCTCTGGGCGGGGGACGTGGGCCGCGCGCACGGCCTCCTCGCCAAGCTCATCAACCTTCATGTACGTGCGTACAAGGGCGGGACAGGTCCGGAGGAAGAACTTGTTCTTCTCCATGTGGTGGTCGTTGTCGAGCACGTTGAACCACGGGCGGATCGTACAGCGCCTAAAAACGTAGTTGTGGAAGTCCATGAGCTCATTGTGGTTGTGTTTGTGGTGCAGCTCAAACATGAGAAGATTCTGGAGAGCCGACACGTAGTCGCCGCGGCGGTAGAAGGCCTCGCCAACCTCCTTCTCGTACCAGTAGCACTGAGACTCCAGCGCCGTGAGGTACGTCTCGCCTGGGACCACCAGCGCCTTGTAGAAGAGCTGCATCGTCTCTTCTGCTTTTTCGATCTGGTTGTCGTGCAGAAAGTACTTGGCGGCCTTTGCATTGAGGTACTTGTCCTGTAAGTCGAGCTTGCGAGCCATGTCGGCCTGCTCGGCAGCCTCAGTCAGCTTGCCCTGGCGACGCAGTGTTTTGGCCTTTTCAACGTACAGCAACTCGAGGGTCGGTGTGTGCTGGATGGCCGAGTCGATATAGGAGATGGAGCGGTCAAAGTCGCCGATGCGGCGATAATGCGAGGCCAGGTAGGTGCGGACCCACAGGAGCAGCACAGGGTTCGCCTCGCCACCGAAGCTGGTGGCAAAGTCTCCCTGCTCGAGCTCTGCCTCCCACTGACTGAAGACCTCGCCGATAACCTGCGCCTTGTCGGGGAAGCGGTAGAGCGACTTGAGGACGGTGAAGAGGGACGGGATCATCTTCTTCACGTAGACTTTGACAAAGTCCACCAGCTTCGTGCGGAAGCCGTCGCCCATGGGCATGCAGTCGAGGTAGTGCCGGCGTGCGTAGTCGCACTTGGGGAAGTGCTCCAGCACCATGTCGAGGACCGCCACGTAGGCCTCCTCATGCCCCTGCTTCGGGCGCAAGTCGGGGAGCAGTTCAATGTCCCGCAAGCGCGCGATCGCCGCGATGCTGTCGGCCTCCTCCACTCCGAGCTCGATAACGGAGAGGTAGCGCTTCTCCGCTTCAGACTTCTGACCGGCCATCGAGTGAGCGCGGGCTCGCAGCTGCCGCTTGGTCGGTTCGTCCAGGATACGCTTGTCGTTTTTCTTGAGCAGCTCAATCGCCTTGGAGCTCGCCCCGCACTCAAGCTCAAGCTCGACACGGTACAGCTCCACCTCGCTGGCCGCCACCGGGTCTTCCACGGGGTCCATGATCGAGTTTGCCACGTCAAGCATCACGGCCGCAAGCTTCGGGTTGCCACGCAGACGGTGCGCGCATGAAAGTCCTACCCAGTTGGCGTGCACGCCCGGTCTGAGTTGCACCAGCTCCTCACGCGCCTTGGCGAAGTTCTCCCAGTCACGGAGCTGCACGGCCGCGCTGCTAACGTCACGCAGCACATTCGGGTTCTTGGGGTCACACCGGTTCGCCTGCTTGAAGCACTTGAACGCCTCGAGCGCGTTCTTGTCGGAGCGATAGCACATGCCGTAGCAATGCCAGGCGACGGTAGACTTGAAGTTCTTGGCTAGCGCCGCCTTGATGCACTCGTAACCCTCCTCCTTCTTGCTCATGCTGTGCAGCGTCAGACCCTTCATCGCGAGGGCGTCCGCATCGTCGGGGTGCTTCTCCAGAATACGGTCAGCGGTGCGGAGGGCTTTGGCGTACTCGCGGTTGTCGAACTGCTGGCCAAGTTTATCCATCTCCTGCTGGTGAGCAGCACTGCGCGATTCGTTCGCCTGCATGATGGATGATGGATGTTTTTCTTTTTTTCTTTTTTTTTTGTACTTGTTGGTGCAGTTGCTAGTGTCCAAAGGGTACAGAAGTAAGAAGACAACACCAGTACACTTCGTGGTATTGATAATCGGGAAACTTTAGGTAGTTGGTGACTTGTAAAGGTTAGACAGGATTCCATTCAAACGAGAGAGGAGGTGAGATTAAACGGCAAGGGTTGCAAATGGTTTCAGGCATCGAACATCACTAGTATTACTATTACTTATAAAGCTTATTGTGAAAGTACCTCACTCGAAAATCATCGACGCCAAGTGACTTCATCTGGGTTAAAATGAAGCAAAACTCGACGGCTTATTGAAAGAATAAGTGAATTACGCAGCAAATGTTAACTATTACCTCCAGTAAGGTAGTCACCCATATATATATAAAGCGTTGCAGCAAAACTGTGTGAAGGAGTAACAAATCAGAGATGCCAATTGACTATCCCAGCGCACACGTCGGCACCGACATTCATCACAGGTGGAGAGTCTTGGTGAAGAGAGTCGAGGCGCGCTCCTGGTCGGTAGCCGTCACCACGTAGGTTGTCTGACCCGGAATGCATCCCTTGGAGGCGCTGGCACAACGCAGTCAAGCACGCCGGGATCCATTACCAGTGATGTTGTCGTCGTGGTCGACGTGGATGCCGAAGTTTCCGTTGGCTTCGTCGACAAAGGTGTGGGGGTGGTGATCTTCACCTCCACCACCACATGAGGCTGGGTGACCTCATCGATGCCTTCGATACGCAATCGCACGTCCTTCGGGGTACGCTCCAGCACCAGTGCGGCCTGAGCCTGCTCCGTCAAGGCTTGCTTCTCCGCAACGTTTACCGTGTAAAAGGCAAATAGAATGGTAATGGAGAGGAGGCGGGGAAAAAACTGCACGAGGAAGGTGAGGCCGAGTAAGGCGCTGACGTGGAAGGAGCCGTTGCGGCGCGAGCTGCCTAGCCACGCTATCAAGAGAAAGGCGATCGTCACGGCAAGGAAGAAGACCACGCCCTCACCGAGGGCCTTCATGTGGGCACGGCGCCGCGCTTCGTCGTGGAACTGGAAGCCTTGACTGCCACCACCGTAGCCAGCGCGTTTCATCTTCAGAATGTGGTCGTACGCCTCCTTGATGTTGGAGAATGCCTCGGTGTTGTTCGCGCCAGTGGCCGTGTCGGGGTGAAAGTGCTTGGCGAGAAATTGAAAGTTCTTCTTGAGCTCCTCCTCAGTAAAGCTGTGTCCAGCGACAAAACCGAGGCGCTCTTCCAGAATGTCCGAGTTGAACTTGCACCTCTGCAGCAACAGCTTCTCCGCTTCCGACAGGTTCGCCGTTCCATTCACATTGGCACTCCCAGTAGTCGTCGATGTTGAAGTCGAGCAGTGGCGGAAAGCTGTGTAGAGTGGTTGAGACGCAAAAGGGGTGTTCCACCAAACAAAACGGTGTGGACGGGTCCTTGACGTCACCAAAGTTCGTTGTGTTACCCTCTTGAGCATCTGGGTACGACAAATCAAGACGGTTTTATTTTTTAAATATAGGAACAGTACGGAATACTTTTGAAATAGTTAGTTTTGAGAACTGCTTTTACAACGATTGTAGGCTCAGCAGCAACGCAAAAAAAAAGGGGGGAATGGAGTGGAGCAGCAGAAGTGATGGTAGAGCTTCCAGAGGTTCCAGGATGTCTTTCAACAGCCCGCGCACCAGCGGATGTGTGGAAGATAATCTCTTAATAAACGAAGAGTCGACTGATTTCAGTAAAAAAGAATAACACACAACAATAACAACAACAGCAACAGCAACAACATGGGATACAACTCTAGTTGTCAATACCTTTTTTTCCACCCTCAGTAAGGGACAATAAAGTGGCTAAATGCCATAGCGGCGACGAATGTCCGCCAAGACATCTGCGGGGTTCTCCAGGGGCGAGGTTTGGTGCGCCTCCGCAGTCGGCTCAGCAGCACCGGCAGGATGTGTGGCTCCCAATTCAACTGCCGAGCTAGAAGAGCTCCGGTGTGAACTGGGAGGACTGCGCAAACCACCCTGTGCCACTGCAGGGGGAGGAGCACCTGCCGCCTGTTTTGCGCTTGGCGTGCTGCGCTCAGTAGGAGGAGGGCTTACCTGGTGCACGGAGGTGGAAACGAAAGGTTTCTTGGCACTCCCGCTGTTGGCGTGCAACGCGGCATTTTCAGGTATATTGTCATGAGTGGAAGCGCCTGGGGTAAAGGGAGCTGAAGAAGTCAGCACCTCACTCCCACGCGCACCCGTCGTCATCATGAGTTGCCGCACCAGGTTCACTGTCCTTGGCGACCACGTCGGGAGAGGCGACGTATACTGCGGAATGTCGTTGTACCTTGTATAGAGCGTTGCAATCGCCTGGTCCAGTTCCAGCGTAGTAGGTGGTGTGGAAGTTGTTGCTGTGGCGTACCCCGTTGTGTGGCGCTGCTCAGGCGTCAGTAACGCATTGTCCGTCGCCAGATCGGTGCGGCCGCAGTCGCGTAGTGAGCTCTTGAGTCGTGCAATAAGTTGCTGTTGTCGTTTCACCAGCGCGGCGTACATGCTCAACTGTCGGGCACTGTCCCGTTGGCGCTGCTCTGCGCGCTCCACCTGCTCTCGTAGTGCCCCTGCAAGGTCTTGCAATCGTACAGCGAGCTCCAGAGACGACGGTGAGTCAGCGTCTTCGACAATAAACGAGCTTCTCTCACGCGGTGGTCGAGGTCCTACGCCAGCAGGTGAATCGACCACGATGGATTCGACGCCGCCGCTGATCGTCGACACCTGACGGAGGGGAAAAGTCGAGCTGCGATAATCTGAGGAGTTCCGTTGCGGGGTTCCCGGGACGCCCGCGTCCTCGGCCCGCAGAGCACTCATCCATTTCTGCTCGGACAGAGACGGCTTGGGGCGTTTAGGTGTCGAACTCATTGGTTTCTCAAACGCATGCAATTTGTGGTCCACTACCTTTGTTTCGAGTAGGCCACGTTCTGCAAATTCATGTAAGCTTCATGGACAAGAGGTGCGAGTATGAAGAAATGAAACAGAGTTGTGGTGGTGAGAAGGGTGAAGAAGACAGTTGTTAACAGAACCATTGACCAGTACGCATATCTCATCTGTTGAGCTGCAGTGGGGCAGTTCCTTGCAGAAAGAAAGGAAGGAAAACCAACAAACAAAAATATCAGTACAAATCATAATTTGAGTGCATGCCTATATTGGTTTTTTTTTTATTTGCTGCTTTTTTCTGGAGGAGTGGGGTAGGTGGTGAGGGCTTTTGGCGCGGAAGAGGCAGTTCTCGTTTGTTTTCTCTTCTGATAATATTGTCTTGTACCCCTTCTTCACGCAACTTCACTGCTGTGAGGTGCCATGAGGAGCGTCTTCTCCTCTAGCAACCGCTTGTACTCCGCCTCGGCCTGCAGAAGCGCCTGCCGTTGCTGCCACAACTGGTTTTCCTTTTCAGCAAGTGAGGCGCTGGTGGCCTGGGCGAATCGCTGTCGGTTCGCTTCGTCTTCGAGTGCCGCCCGCAGCTCGAGTTCTTCTCGCTCCCGCTGCAGATGTGAAAGTTTCGCAAAGAGAAGCTGTTCTTCTTCAGTGTTCTCCTGTAGACGCATCTTCGTCGGCGACGTATAAGGGGTGGATAAGGGAGCACTCAAAGATGAGGTGGTCTGGAAGGAAGAGGTCGTGAGGGCAGTGGTACGGAGGGGGAATGCGTCGGTGGTGGTTTGCACAAGAGCGCGTCCCGTCATCGTGCTAGGCTTGCGCGGTGCTGGAATGTCTTGCACAGCTTCGCGATAGCCCGTCAGTGCAGTGGGCTGTGAGGCGTAAAGCTGGTCGTAGGGCCCAACCTCTGAAATGCTGCGAAGTGGCTTCCAGGGGTGCCCCTGAGACTGCGCTTGTATCATTTTCTCGTCGAAGTAGAGCAGGTGACTAATCTGAAAACGCGTCTTCTGGTACAAGGCGGGGCATAGGACTGCTGCCTCTGCGCTAAGAATATCCTCTAGTTGCTCAAAAAGCTCTCCGATGTGCGCAGGAGATGATGGGAGGCACACTTCCAGATTTACCTTTTCTCTGTTGATGTCAGCCGCGCAGAGAACAGTGAAGGAAGCGCGACTCATCGCATCTATGTTGTATAAATCTATCTTGTAATGAGAGTCGCTGCGTAATCGCAGTGTGTGTGTGTGTGTGTGTCTGTGTGTGACGTACTGCAGCTCCTTATATGTATATGCTACGTTGTCCGCCCTTCGTGAATAGTGCTTAAGGACAGTAGGAGAGGGGGAGGGGAATACAAGTTGTTTTCAAAGGACAAACATTTATGAGTAGGACACTCAGACGCAGGGGTCAAATTTGCAATACAGAAAAAAGTGAGCTCCCCTCTCCTGTCTTCGGGCAAGAGCGATATGTTCGCCATGACTTGTTTTCCCAAACGTTATGTGCAATGTGTCGTTCACCATTACGGTCTGAAAACGTAGCAAGGAGAATTTGAACACTTAAGAAAGTTTGTAGAAACAAACAAAAAAAAAAAATGTGACAATATCTAACGCATCTCCTGACTTTCAAGTAGGCAATGAGGGTGAGTGAGACAACGAGATAGAGGCATCCCCGTTTGGTCATAGTTCGATGAGGTTGTTTTGGTTGAAGCTAAAGAAGCTGGCCAAGATAATCAGCAGCGAGTGCACCGCCCGCACATCCTGCTGTGTGACGTCTTGTGGAGAGGTGTACGGAGCCCAAGCGTAGCCGTCCGCGGAAGCGTCGCGAAGCAAGTCATCCACCAGAGCACCACGCGGGCCGTCCGGCACGTTCAGGCACTCACCCAGCAGACGGAGGTGATCGCAGCAGGTGGAGAAGACCCTAGAGAGGAGCCCGTTGGTCTCGGGATCTAGTGGAGTCTCGAGAAACAGAAGACACGAGAACAGAAATGACCCGTATCCCGACTTTGAGGTGGCAGAAAGACGACTGATGACCTGAAAGAACAGAATCATACGACCCTGCGCACTTTCCGGGTAGGGTACAGCGACAGTTACCGCAGCGCTCCCCTTGGCCGCCGCTCCGTTGCACAAGTCGGTGCTTCGCGCGGTGTCCTCTGCCTCCTCCTCCCCATTATAACAATCATCGTCCTCACTGGCGACGTATAGGCGTGGCGCCTGCCGGGAGGCGGCTGGATTATCTCCGGCTTCCCCCTCCTTGTCCTTTGTTTCCTCTGGCGCAGCGTATCTCAGTAGTTGCCGGGCCAGCGCACCGGTGAAAGCCGTGACGGCGGAGTCGCTCATGTGCAGCAGGTGCCCCATCGACGGCGACGCGCAGGCGCCGGGGCCATGGACATCGAGGTAGTGGTACCAATACGTGCGGCGGTGGCTGCTCAGCCGCGGAAGCCCGCGCCGGTACTCGAGGAGGCGCCACAGCCATCGCTTCAGCGCGCGCGTGTCAGAGACGGGACAGGCGGCGGTGTGTCTGACCAGTTCCAGCAAAAACAATCGGTTGCGCCCAGATACTAAAGTGTTGACTTGGTCTCTTGTCAAATCCTCAAGGTTGTCAACAAGAATGCCTTGCTGCCGCGCAAGGGAGAAGAGGGCGTCACCGATCTCTGACAAACCGTTGCGCAGCTGAACCACCTGCTGCCGCTCTGCGCTGGCCGTCTCGCGCACAGACACGACAAAGTCCAGCGACGGGGAAAGACTCAACTTGAGTGGCTCCCTCACCAGCACACGCTTGCCAAAATATTTCAGAATAAGGCTGCTACTGAGTCCCGGACGTGTGGGGTTCGCGGGGGTCCTCTCGCTCGGTGCTGCCGGCGCTGACGGCATCGACACAGGCGGCTGCACTGGAACAGCACTCGTCTGTGGCGCGACTCCAGCATCTTTGTTGCCACTCCTTTTGGTTCGTTTCTTAGGCGGGAGCACGAGACTCTCCACGCCAGAGGAGGCGTTGGCGACGACGTCGGGAGCGAGCGGCTGGGGGGTCGCAGACTCTTTTAGGTACCCACGGGAAAAGACGCGGCGCTCTGCCTTTCTTGTCATTCGCAGGTACTCCTCATACGACGTAGGTGTCCCGCTCATCTTCGTGTATTGTCGTGCTATTTTTGGTTGAATCAGTTTTGCCTACCCGTTGAAGTTTCCTCAAAATTACTCTAGGTCATGGGAGAAGAGAGCAAAGAGAGCAAAGAGAACTTGTTGGGACGCAAAAAAAGATCAGATAAGAGTCATCAAGTGAGTTACACAGAAGCGAGACAAATGCAAGGGGGAAAACGGATACATTGTATACCTCGGAAATCACTGTCGACATCAACGATAGAAGGATGGCTGGGGGGGGGGGGGGGCGTATAAAAAATTACATGTGGTCCTGCGATTCGCGCAGGCACACACACAGAGAGACCTCCAAGTTGGATACGCGCATCCATGTTGCTGTCACCTTATCCAGTTCTAACGAATAAGGTACCTGTGTTGCCCTTTGATTAGCGTTTTTTTTTTTTTTGAATTATCATGCTCTTCTTTTTTTTTTTTTACATACTTGGCAATACCAGAGGTTTTTGCTCGGATAATAATATAATAAAAGGGATAACGTACATGTGTCGGTCAACGACAACGAGGAGGGGTGGGGGGAGCAAGGAGGACAGAGACAAGGAAGGCACTGCAGCAGAATGGGGTCAGAAGACGAAGTGCACGTGCTAGAGGGCAGGTACGAACCTACAGCTCCTAAAATCACGCACCTCCCTTGGTTGTGCAAAGACGGTTTGCTGCCTCGTCGGCCTGAGAGCGAGAGATGGTGGTTTTCTTAATTTCAGTAGGGGCAATATACGTGTCGTATAACTTCTTCTCTGTATCCTTTTTCTTTTGGATCCGATCGTTGTACATGTGCTGAACAAACTGGTCGAGAGGTTCCTTCATTGTTTTCTGCTCCCGCTGGTACAGGTACCGTTGGCGCAGTTGCTCCATCTTATTCTCCTTCTTCTTCAGTGAGTCGTCGTAGAGCCACTTGACAGTTTGTTGGCATTCTTCTTCCGTTTGCTTCTTCTCCTTCGGCTTGTGCGTACTGTAGGTGCGCTCGTCAATGGCGGCAAGATTCTCCTGACGACGCTGCAGCGTTTGCGTGTAGAGTCGCTCGGTCATCCTGTCCTGCTCCTCCTTGCTGATCTTTTTCGAGGGGCACACTGGAAAGGGGTCGCGAACCTCCGCCGGCCGCGGCTTGCGCGACACCCTTTCGATGTGCTTGTCCATCTCTTCTTTGGTGAGACGCTTGTGCGTCCTAAGAGCGGCTCCGTCGTCTTCACTCATAATGAAAGAAACAAACTTTGCAGTGCTATTTTATCTTTCGCCTCTCTAGACGTCGTGTTGTTGTTGTTATTTTCCTTTGAGGGCGGGAGGAGGCTGCTGAAGCAGAAAAGTATCGTGCAAAGTCTCACAATGCACGTACTATATGCTCCCTTGGCCTAGTGAAGTGTGTCGGCTTTACGTTTGCTGGAAGAAGGATCTAAAGAGGAACAGAAGAGAGAAAGACATGTGGAGACCACAAGAGAATCAGAACTATTTATTGAAAGTGGACGGCAAGAAAGCACTTGTGTCAAATCGGAAAGCGTAGCACTAGCAGCTTTACAACTGATTTTTTTTTGCGACGGTGCGCGCTCCTGAAGCCCCCCTCCCACAACAGAAACACATCAAAACTGCTCATCTCCCACACAATTACTATATGTCTGTGTCTACGGGCGCTTGTGAAAGAGAAAGATAGATTACATCGCAGGTGTAACCCTCTCCTCCATGTTGGGCCACAGATGTAAATGTGCGTTACTTCCTCATATGCAGTGGTTGTTTATGGCACAGGCATTTGCAACACATAGTCTGCGTTACTGTTCGTTGGTTGCACACCGCGTTTTTATTTTAATTGTAATTTACTTTTTGTGTGTGTGTGTGTGTTTACGTATGTTTTCAAGAAAAGAATAGAGGACTGAAAAGTGGTCTGTCTCTCTCGAGCGCAGTCTTGAGACATATCAAACTCAAAGAAAGGAAAGAGGAACAAAACCACTTCCAGATATCCTTTCTCCATCCATTTTTTGTGAACTTTTTTTTTTTGAGAATATAAAAAAAAGAAAAAATGAACGAATCAGCACGTTTGTTGTTCTCGGTCATGTATCCTTACCATTTGGCCTAGTGAGACAAGGCACCAAGAGCAAAGAAGAAGAGAGACTTGTGTAGAACGAGAGAAACAAAAGTGAGACAAGACGTCATTAATGAAAAACAAGAAAATAAAGAGAGAAAGAAGGGAGAGATGCATGAGATGTGTTCGGACTTGGATGTGAAAGTGAGCTACTGCGATGTACAAGAGAACACACTCAGACACTTCATTTTTTTTTTTTTAAGAAAACAAAACAATGATTTTTGAGACCTAAAGGGTAAAATTTGCATTACGACAAGAAAAAAAAAGGTGGAAGATGGAAAGAAATTAAAAACAAAAAAAAAAAACGGTAAAGAATAAGAACGTAAAAGACAATTATTGCATTTACCAAATAACGATACTTTTCTATTATGTTTAAAAAGATATTTTTCTCTTTTTTGCTATGTAAAAGAATATACTTACTTTTGATGGATGCCTCGTGAGCGCGCGGGGATGGCGACTACATGGCGGAGACGGTGGCACTACGCCGAGCGAAGCCTGTTGGACTCACTGTGTATGCGGAGCTCAACAGACGACACACGATCAGAAAAACATTACCGATAAAACAGTTTTTGCCATTGTTGTGTTGTTCTTCTGCTTTTGATGTGCGTGTGTGCTTGCGCATGCGCGTCTCCACCGGGGACGGCGTTGTGTGGGGCTACGGTCGGCGCGCGCGGGCGCACGTGGCAGGGGAAAGAGAGGTTTCCCAAAGGGTACGGAAACCTAGTAGGTGTTGCCCTTGACGTACAGCGACTCGTTGGAGGCGGTGTCCTCGGAGCGGTTGTACTGGCCCAGCTGCGCCTTGGAGTTCATGCGGGCGCGGTGCAGGAAGGCCTTGCGGCCGGCGGCGACGCCGCTCTCCTTGCCGCCCCAGGCCTTGAGAGCCGAGGACTGCAGGGCGCGCGCGTACGAGAAGCTCAGGTTCCACGGGCGCGGGATGGTCTTGTTGGCGTTCATCGCGTTGAGGTACTCGGTGGCCTGCACCTCGCTGAGCCCGCCGGAGAGAAAGGTGATGCCGGGGAGCACCGCCGGCATCGAGCGAGCCAGCGTGATGAGGGTGTAGCGGGCAACCTCCTCGGGCGTCGCGGTCTTGCCGCTCTCGGCGCCGGGGACGACCATGTTGGGCTTGAGCAGGCAGCCCTCCCAGATGACGCCGTGGCGCTGCAGGGCGGCGGTCACCTCGGTCCACACGTGCTGCGAGACGCGCTGCGACGTCTCGATGTCGTGCGTGCCGTCAATCATGACCTCCGGCTCGACGATCGGCACGAGGCCGCTCATCTGCGACAGCACGGCGTAGCGGGCGAGCGTCTCGGCGTTGAAGCGCACGACGGACTCGCTCACGGTGCCGTTCTGGATCTTGTAGACGTTGCGCCACTTGCAGAAGCGGCAGCCCTTCTTGTAGTAGGCGGACGCGCGCTTGGTGTAGCCGTCGAGGCCCTCGGTCATCTGCTCGCCCTCGGCGCCCTCCAGCAGCGGGTGCAGACCCATGTCGGTCTTGATTCCGGGCACCACACCCTTGGAGGTGAGGTACTCGGGGAAGGTCTGGCCGTTGCTGGCCTTCTGCGACACGGTCTCGTCGTGCAGGATGACGCCGCTGATGTACTGCTCCATACCCTCAGCCTCGAGCATCAGCGCGCGGTACTGGCGGCGGTGCTCCTCGGTGTTCGACAGCCCGATGGGGTCGAAGCGCTTCGAGCACGAGCCGATAGACTCGTCGGCGGCCAGGAGGCCCTTGCCGCGAGCCGTCATCTTCTTGACGGTCGCGATCAGCTCCGCCTCGTACGGCGTCTTGATGCGGTTGTACGAGGGCAGCTGGCTCTGCAGGATCTCAACACGCGCGGGCATGGTGGACGGGTGTGCGGGTGGGATGAAGGTGGGGTTGGGTATGGAAGTGGTGTGGGTTGGCTGGTTAGCGGTTACGATAGCGGTTTTCTGAGCATGGCGGTGGTAGGCAGGGGACGGGAGGGGGGAGGGACGTGATGTGAGAAGAGGGCGTGAAGTGAGTAGAATACAGAAATGCACTGACCGCGGGGCGCTGCAACCACAGAGAAAGAAAATGAACACTAGTATAGCTTGTCACTAATAAGAAAAATAATAAAAACGATTGGTATACTGTCTCATCTGCAAAACGAACCTCGAGGGTTCGGCAACACTGTGTGTGCTGACAGCAGCACTGGTGGAAACACATGGGATCCAACAAAGCGGGATGTCCTGACGCGAAGAGAAGTATCAATGAGGGAGGCACGATGCTGTGCTAAATGCTGCAGGAGCAGCATCGTGTTTACCGACTAGGTGTAGTGGCGCACCTCATCTGCGCGAGTGTTTCTGGGCTGACGATGAACACCAACGCACGTGACGTGAATGGAAGTTTTGAGTGGTGGACTTCTTTGACGGAATTCGGCTGAGACATTTTGACAGACAGAATTCTCGAAGCTATTTCAAGCCAATTTGCAGGAATTCAATAAAAGCGAATAAAAAACTGTGTTGGGGGAAAGTAAAGATAGTAGAAGAAAGAAAATTTTTTTTGTCATGTTGTGCCGTTTTGGATATTTCTCGAAGAAATATCAAAAAAGGTCATACAATTTAAAATAGTGATTTAGTCATAGAAAAACAGGAAGGAAAAAGAGGCACAACCGAGTTCATACTCGACAGCAAAGGGGGGAAAAGGAATAAGTCGCGGGGGTGATGGTGATTAAACTAGCTCCGCCTTGAAACTCTGAATGAACTCTACTACCACATGAGAGTGAAAAAGGAGTACAATTCAGGAGAGCACTAGACCTGTTTCCGAAAGACCTTTCCGTCGTGCATGTGATTTCATGTGCAAGTTTACCAAAAGAAAAGAAAAACAATGTTAGAAAACAATATGAGAGAGGAAGGGGAAAAAAAAAAATGAAGAACAAAAATACTTTTGATGGATGCCTCGTGAGCGCGCGGGGATGGCGACTACATGGCGGAGACGGTGGCACGTACGCCGAGCGAAGCCTGTTGGACTCACTGTGTATGCGGAGCTCAACAGACGACACGCGATCAGAAAAAATTTACCGATAAAACAGTTTTTACCATTGTTGTGTTGTTCTTCTGCGTTTGATGTGCGTGTGTGCTTGCGTATGCGCGTCTCCACCGGGGACGGCGTTGTGTGGGGCTACGGTCGGCGCGCGCGGGCGCACGTGGCAGGGGAAAGAGAGGTTTCCCAAAGGGTACGGAAACCTAGTAGGTGTTGCCCTTGACGTACAGCGACTCGTTGGAGGCGGTGTCCTCGGAGCGGTTGTACTGGCCCAGCTGCGCCTTGGAGTTCATGCGGGCGCGGTGCAGGAAGGCCTTGCGGCCGGCGGCGACGCCGCTCTCCTTGCCGCCCCAGGCCTTGAGAGCCGAGGACTGCAGGGCGCGCGCGTACGAGAAGCTCAGGTTCCACGGGCGCGGGATGGTCTTGTTGGCGTTCATCGCGTTGAGGTACTCGGTGGCCTGCACCTCGCTGAGCCCGCCGGAGAGGAAGGTGATGCCGGGGAGCACCGCCGGCATCGAGCGAGCCAGCGTGATGAGGGTGTAGCGGGCAACCTCCTCGGGCGTCGCGGTCTTGCCGCTCTCGGCGCCGGGGACGACCATGTTGGGCTTGAGCAGGCAGCCCTCCCAGATGACGCCGTGGCGCTGCAGGGCGGCGGTCACCTCGGTCCACACGTGCTGCGAGACGCGCTGCGACGTCTCGATGTCGTGCGTGCCGTCAATCATGACCTCCGGCTCGACGATCGGCACGAGGCCGCTCATCTGCGACAGCACGGCGTAGCGGGCGAGCGTCTCGGCGTTGAAGCGCACGACGGACTCGCTCACGGTGCCGTTCTGGATCTTGTAGACGTTGCGCCACTTGCAGAAGCGGCAGCCCTTCTTGTAGTAGGCGGACGCGCGCTTGGTGTAGCCGTCGAGGCCCTCGGTCATCTGCTCGCCCTCGGCGCCCTCCAGCAGCGGGTGCAGGCCCATGTCGGTCTTGATTCCGGGCACCACACCCTTGGAGGTGAGGTACTCGGGGAAGGTCTGGCCGTTGCTGGCCTTCTGCGACACGGTCTCGTCGTGCAGGATGACGCCGCTGATGTACTGCTCCATACCCTCAGCCTCGAGCATCAGCGCGCGGTACTGGCGGCGGTGCTCCTCGGTGTTCGACAGCCCGATGGGGTCGAAGCGCTTCGAGCACGAGCCGATAGACTCGTCGGCGGCCAGGAGGCCCTTGCCGCGAGCCGTCATCTTCTTGACGGTCGCGATCAGCTCCGCCTCGTACGGCGTCTTGATGCGGTTGTACGAGGGCAGCTGGCTCTGCAGGATCTCAACACGCGCGGGCATGGTGGACGGGTGTGCGGGTGGGATGAAGGTGGGGTTGGGTATGGAAGTGGTGTGGGTTGGCTGGTTAGCGGTTACGATAGCGGTTTTCTTGAGACGGACAATATAGGTAGAAAGAATTGAGTGAGAGAATAGAGATGATGGTGTCGGAAATTCGAGTGAACAAGTACAGGTTTTGGAGCGCCCTTTCCATCGTGGATGATGAACACGGCAAACGGAGTGAGAAAGTCTTGCCTTTAGCAGTCTAACTTATATTCTAAGATGAAGCTGCTAGTGCAGTGAGCACTGAAGTGACAGACCGACTTACTTTCGTTGTTGCTGAAAACAACAACAAGAAGGGAGGCGGAAAGACAATAGAGAACAGATGTGTGGTGCATCTGCTGTCAAATACACGCACATATCCTTTCGAACACAGTTTGCCTAGTGTTTTATACTATTCAAAAGAAATAAACAGTCCGTAGACACAAAATTAAAATGAAGAGATCAATTTGTGGGTAAGTCAAGGATTTACTCGTCGTCATCGCCGGCGGCGCCCTTCTTCTGGGCCTTGGCGCGGACGCGGCGGACGCGGCCGGGGCGGCCGTTGCCGAAGGGCGAGGCATCGGCGAAGCCGACCTGCGCCTCGCTGGTGACGCGCACGATGAAGGACGGGATCGTGACGATCTGCTTGGCCACGGCGATGTGGCGCTGCTGGATCAGCACGCGGGCGTGGTGCACCGACTTGGCGAGCGCGCGCTTGAACACCACCGTCTGGAGGCGGCGCTCCAGAATGTCGGTGACGGTCAGCGACAGCACGTAATCGAGCTTGTCCTTGTCCTCCTCCAGGAAGCCGTAGTCCTGGCAGCGGCGCATGATGGCGGCGCCCTCGAGCAGACGGCGGGGGTGGTTCTCCGGCAGCGTCAGCAGCAGACGGGCCGTGCGGCGCATCTTGGACAGCGTCATGTTGACGCGCCAGATCTCGCGCTTGCAGCGCAGACCGTACACGCCGCAGAGGCGCATCTCACGGTCGAGGCGCTCGCGCTCGAACGGGCGGCGGGGAGCCTTCGACACACGGTTGAAGTTGTTGTAGTTGCGCATTGCCCTTTAATTGATCTGAGAAATATATAAAAAAAGTGACAGTTGTACAAGTAGTTGGAGTAGGGGTAGGAGAAGTAATGCACATGGAACGACTTGTAGAGAAAGGGCGGGACACGACAGTACAAGTTATGTCTTGCGGATGGCTCGTTACCGTTTTGATCAACATACTTGGACATCAGCAGTACTAGCACAATGACAACGCTGCGCTAATCAGTGAGGCAAAAAAAAAAAAAAAGAGAAACCTTCTCTGCAGTCAGACACATGCGGACTTAACCCACGCTACCGCTAATCTGAACTCACAGCCAATTGTGTCCGGCTGGGTACATCGCACAAGACGCCGGAGGCACGAGAGGGAGAGCGAGAGAGGTACATACTTTTTTTTACTTTATTATAAAGTGCAAAAATGGTAAACCATTTCAAAAAAGAACAAATTAGAAAGCAAAGCACAGGTGTGCTCTTTGGTCCAGCTCCCTACGAGTGAGAGCGACTATAAGCTACGACAGTGTGACGGAGTTACTCGTCGTCATCGCCGGCGGCGCCCTTCTTCTGGGCCTTGGCGCGGACGCGGCGGACGCGGCCGGGGCGGCCGTTGCCGAAGGGCGAGGCATCGGCGAAGCCGACCTGCGCCTCGCTGGTGACGCGCACGATGAAGGACGGGATCGTGACGATCTGCTTGGCCACGGCGATGTGGCGCTGCTGGATCAGCACGCGGGCGTGGTGCACCGACTTGGCGAGCGCGCGCTTGAACACCACCGTCTGGAGGCGGCGCTCCAGAATGTCGGTGACGGTCAGCGACAGCACGTAATCGAGCTTGTCCTTGTCCTCCTCCAGGAAGCCGTAGTCCTGGCAGCGGCGCATGATGGCGGCGCCCTCGAGCAGACGGCGGGGGTGGTTCTCCGGCAGCGTCAGCAGCAGACGGGCCGTGCGGCGCATCTTGGACAGCGTCATGTTGACGCGCCAGATCTCGCGCTTGCAGCGCAGACCGTACACGCCGCACAGGCGCATCTCACGGTCGAGGCGCTCGCGCTCGAACGGGCGGCGGGGAGCCTTCGACACACGGTTGAAGTTGTTGTAGTTGCGCATGGTGGACCTAAGGTAACGAAAACGTGGATATGTGTGTGTGTGTGGGGGGGGGGGTAATGGGATAGGGGGTCCAGTAGGAATGTTCAGCATTGAGCGTAACAGAGGCGGATATGAGGAAGATGCAATCATTGTAATGTCTCGACTATATATGCGCAAAGAATCGTCAACTTAGGGGTGGAGTTCTTGTTGATCCAAAAAAAAAAAAAGCTACTTACCCCCTCTCTGTTCTGAGTTTCCATCACAAGAAAACGGAAAGGGGGGGGGGTAGGATCGTGAATCAATAGTGAAAGGACGGGGGGGGGGAGGGGAAAGGAGTATAGGACATCAAAAATTGTGGAAAGCTTCAGGAAGTAGAATGCTGGAAAATGTGAAAAATGACTCAGAAATAACAGACCGTACGTAGGTGGTTTAAGCGGGGAGGAGGAAGAGGGGGTGAGGGAAGGACAGGTCGAAACTACCTTTTCTGTTTCTTTGCTGAGGAAGTCAAGGCCTTGGCAAGCCGAGCAAAAGTGCTGGCAATCTCCGTGTGAGGCACGGTACCCGGGTTGGCAATCTCAGCAAGCAACACCGGATCAGCAAACAGTTGTGCTTCCTCGTCCATCGTCTGTTGCAGAGTGCCGACCTCTTTCCCATAGAGACCATGAAACGGCAGATTAAACCGTTCCTCTAAAAGCGCACCAACAGCATTCCACCGACGGTGAAGTAGCTGCGCGAGAGTGATGCCGCATCTTTGGCAGTCCTCCTCGACAGCCATGCGGTACTCTGGAAGCGAGCGAAAGGCCTCAACATAAAATGGCCCTGGCGAGATCCACTTGTCGTACGCGAAGGCAGCAGGTTCAGTGTCCTGGATGTTGTGTGCCGCAGTGATTTCGTCTGCTGTCGGCTTGGTGGCAACCGCTACAATAACCTGTAGCGAATGCGCAGCGCCAAAGTGAGTAGCGAAATCACATAAGGCCGCTGCTGCCTCCTCAGCGCTGCATCCGCGGCGTAGCGCACGTCCGACCACCTTGGCCAGCTCGTCTATGCTAGAATCCGACTCGTTGCGAGTTTCAAATACGGCATGGTTCGTCAAAACGAGCACGTCGCCTTCCAGCATGGTCCACGACTTGCTGCCAGGCGAGCATATCAACTTCTGCTCCGTCGGCGCGCGGGTCTTGTCGTTCTTCATCGACCAGTGTCCGAAACTGCGGGAGACATTGTAGAAGGGGTTGTTGTCGATGAAGTCGGAGACGCTGAAGTCGACCGTGGCACCCGCTTGCATAACGCGGTGCATCTCGGTGGGCTGCTGTGGAGAGTGGTCGCTGCTCAGGGGTACCAGCCGCTCGCGCGTCGGGTCCAGCGCACTCTGGGCAGCGGGCGTCAGCGAGTTCCGTGCGATGCCAAAGGCCCTGCAGTTCCCGACGCCACTGACGTGTACCTCCAGCAGGTGGGACTGGCAGGCAGCGATGTCGTCGAGGCGTTTCAACTCCGCCTCCTGCGGTGCTACAAAGGCGGGCTGTTTATGTGCCTCCCGTAAGGAGACCTGATCATGAGGTGCGGTGGCACTCTTGGATGTTACAGATTCGAGCTTCTGAGACCGCTGGGGCTGCAGCCGCGCAGCCTGAGCGCGTCTTGCTGCTACAGGGATGACGGAAGCGGTGAACCACACCGCGCGACTTCCCTGATTCGCGCGCTGGATCCACTCGCCACCACTGCTGCCTTCCCGACGAGCATTTTCGTTGCAAGTCTGGAAGAAAGTGTTGTCGGCCGAAGTGGCGTACTGATGCGCATACCACTCATTCATGACTGCCAGCACTTCGCTGGTCTCTGCAGTCTGAAAGTCAGTAACGCGCTCAAACGACCGACGTGCTTGAGAAACACCAGGGATACTCGGCCCCGATGAGGCAGAGCTTCCAGCCCTGCCAGTTGAGTTGCCATGACGTCGGAGGCCAACCTGCATGATGTCAAGCAGCGGATCATCTGGAAACTGCCGACGTAGTTTGCGGATCTCCTCTGGTACAACAGTGTGCAGGCTCAGTGCGCGCGAGAGGTAATCCGATACAAAATGCGAAACGAAGCTTCCGGTGTAGCTGTCCACAAGACCAGCCCCAACCATCTCACCAGCGAATACCGCACTGCTGCTCTGTGAAGACTGTCTGATGTCTTCAAACAGTTTCTTGTTGAGCACGTTTACCACGTTAAATGAAGTCGACAACGCATTGGGACAGGCGTTCATAGTTTCACAAACGCCAATTTTCATGTATGGTACTGTCAATCGCTGCAGTTGTTTGTTCTGCAGTGGGAATTGACGTAGCATATCGTCAAGTGACGTTTGTGTGTATGTGTGTCTGTGTGGGGGGGGGGGGGGGGGCTGGAGAGACGTGGCGGAGACGGGAGGGGGGGGGGCTATTTGTCTTTGCTTTGGAAACAAATGAGAAGGACAGTGTTTACAGAGGCAGTTCTTTCAAATGAAGTGTAAGAACTATACCGTGTCCTCCTTCGCCTTGTACGAAAACGAAAATGTAGTATTGACAGTGATAGGACGAGGACAGATTTGGTGGCACGCGGGAACATTCGCATGCGTTCCTATAGGTGCCACATCGCATCAATTGAGTCAGCGGAGCGCTCGAAAGGTGTTTATTGAAAGAAAAAGAAAAGTGAGACGGATGGGGAGAGAAAAAAAACTGAAATCCTCCTGTTAAATCATCTCGTAAAAGGGTGTCACATATACATTTTTCTTTCTTGTGCATATGACTTGAATGAATTATATCTGTGAAGACGGTATGACACATGTTTCAGTCAGGAGTAGAAAATCCGTGACGGAACCTGCTAAAAACCGAAGTGCATGTTGTAGTAACGATACACAGGCTTCTGTGGCAGGTAACAGTCGAAAATGGTCCCCAAAAGACCGACAGCGATGCCGTCATAGTAGGTTGGCGTCTTTAACGATGCGGTGGAGCCAGGGTTGCGAAGACGCAGCAGCGAATTTGTGACTAGAGGTTTACTATCAGTAATTTGTGTCTTGGTCCTACCAGAAGAGGAAGAAGTGGATGCCACAGGAGGAGGTTGAGGTTTGTGTTCACTTCTTCTGTACGCCTCAACCAGTGAGCGCTGCTCGGACAGGTCTAAATGCGTGAACTCCTGGTCATCTTGCCAGAACTCAAAGCACCGCTGTTGTGCCAGAGAGAATTTGATGGTTTTCAGAAAGCTGGTCATCCCAAGCGCGATGCAACCGACCGCGAGCATGGGCTGGCTGTGGATACCTCGAATAAGAACCCACGAGGAGTATCTGGGATGTGGTTCCCCTCGCTTCAGGCCCAACTCGAAGTTTACCAGCATCTGATCCTTCTTCATCTTCCAGTACGAGCTGAGGCACAGGAAGCTTGTGAAAATGCATCCCCCAGCGGCGCCATCGCGAGCACCCTGAAAGAATTCGGGGCCGAACGCACAAACGACGGCGTCCTCCTCCTCCTGTATTTTGAGTTGCCGCATGGCCCCCATTTTGTCTGAATGCATCAGTCCAGTAACAGTTTCTGTGCCGGCTTCAGTTGTCGCTGTTTTATTCTTGTTCTTCCTTTTTATCAGAGGAAATCGTCGCAATGAATGACTGGAGACAAGAAGGGAGTGAGAAAGACAAAGTACGGAGATTAATTTGTGTCAGATTCGGGCAGGGGAGGTGCAGGGGGGTAGGAAGAGGAGCCGCAGAACCCGTCGTGGTTGCATCAGAAACTTGACGTTTCTCTCTGTTTTTTTTTTCTGTGGTCAGCACTTGACCATATCGCAATGAAAAGAATAATAACAAGAGCAATAAAATAATAGTGTTGGTACGTGGTCTAGAGCTAGCGAAGTGTAAAACAATAACAACAACAACAAAAGAAAAGAACAATCTTCAACACGTCGATATGCAAAGGGAGAACAAAATGGAAAACCAGTGCCATTACCTGGCGGCAGAGCGTGATCGTTGCCGCAAAGTCTGTCTGTGATATGCACAGTTACACGGCGCGAGTACTCTTAAGTTACACCTCGCGCCCACAGATCCATAAAGCCATCTTCGGCAGGCTCGAGGCTTTTGTAGGCATGAAAGTAATGCCCAATACGCTTGTAACCCTGCGGAGTGAGAACAGACTCCTGCAACTGCTCGGCGACGTTCGCAAAGAAGATGAATGCATCAGGGAGAGGCTCGGCTGGTTCGGACGCCGGCAGTAGGCGCTCCGCCACACTCCAGAACTCCTCTTGATTGAGTTGGTCTTTGACAGGTAGCTCATCGATGTCGGCAGCATGCTGACCTGCCAATGGTACCCGCCGCCTAAAGTAGCGCCAGTTGAAGAAGGCGACGGGATCCAGAAGGTACAGTGACTGCTCTGTCGGGGAGGGCAGGTGTGTGACTGGGTCAATCACCATGTCACAGTCGACCAGCCGTAGCACATCTACCTTTCCGTGCATGTGGCTCAGCCCCGGAGTCAGGTAGCAACCGGTAAACACATCCAGCTTGTTGAAGTGCGCCGCGCTGCGCCGCACGGCCGATGTCGCAGCCGAAGGACCGCAGCGGTACCAGTACAGAAAGAAGAAGATCATTCCTAGGCTGATAGCGACGGTGAAACGATACACCCACCGTACCATACGCGACACAGAGAAAGGGCCGAGACGTCTCCGCTTCTGGTTCTGACAGCGCACCAACGTGTAAGCTAGTACAAGAAGGGTGAGCGGAAGAACTGGCAAAACAAAACGCACTTCCTTGTGCGCCAAAGGACTGTTAACAAGCAACGTCCAGAGAACGAGACCAGAGGTTACCATAAGACGTGAGTGTAACTTTCGATTGTGGGGCAAGGCGAATGGGAGAAACAGCCCAAGTGCCAGCGGGGGTCCCACCAGCAGAGGAAAGGCTGTGCTCACATACCAGTGGAATGGGTGGGTTCCGTAGAAGGCACTGACACTTAAAAAGACATTGTCGTAGAGAAAGTTGAAGGCCGTGAGCAGCCAACGGTGATAAAATAGATAGTCGACCAGCATCATACCAACCACAAAAGCGGGGACGAGAAGCGTGGCACGAGTCAGAACAATCCATAGCCCTGCGCCCACACCACGGCGACGAACAAGTTGAGCTGCGTGCAACGCAAAGAGGAAAAGAAGAGGAATTGCCGCAGTAACTCGTAAGGTGCACGCAAGGCCAGCACAGAGGAGGAACCGCGTGTAGCCCGTCTGTGCAAACGCGAGCATGACGCACAGAGGGTCTCGGCAACGTTAGAGTAGCAGCGTATTCCTTCCATATTATAACCAAAGCTTGTCGCGCTGAGCACAGTAGCCGCCTGCACCACGTTAGCTGGAGACCACATCCATTTCCACAGGGGCTGACGGGGGCAGCACTGATCTCGCTAGCGGCACTATCCCCGCTGTCCATGTCAGCGTCAAGGAGGCGAGCCAGATGCAGCACAACACAGTCAATGGCAAAGAGCGTCAACACTTGCACTGTCTTCAACGCGGTGTAGATGGTGGTGGCGTTGTCTAGACCAGTTACGCGCAGTACCCAGAAGGGCAGAGCGTAAAGACACGGGAAGGCGACGGAGCGAATCCCGCGAGTCCACTCCCAGGTGAGCTGCCCTCTCCCAAAGACCAGGTAGTAGGCCACCTCCGTGCTCTGCCACCACTCGTCCGGTGCACCAGGAGCCCGGACGGTGAAGCAAACGAAAAGTCTGACGACGAGCAGCAATACGTATGGCTGCCAATCATTGCCAGCGGGTCTTCCGTGGGCGTGGTGGTGCCGCATTCTAGCTGTGTTGCTGTGAGAGAGATATGTTGTTACACATTCACTTTTTTGTAATGACACATGTGTAAATGTGCTCTTTCTAAAATAAAGAAAATCGCGGAAAACCCCTTTTAAATTAAGGAATAAAACTGAATCTGACAGAAACAACGTCACTACTGGCAGCGAGTCAGAAAAGAGGGTGCGGGAAGGGGAAGCTGCAGATATGCACTATCACTTGAAGAGAAATGCCGGGGCGAAAAAATGAGAGAGTAATTGCCAATAGTTTTTAAATGTAGGTAACACAACAAATACACGGCGTAAAGCCACAATGTACAGCAAGAAGAGGAAGAGACGTTACGCTGATATTCGGGAGGAGGGAGACCTGCTGCACTATGCACATATGCTCCACTTTTGCATGTTCCTCTCAGTTGCCTATCGGTTTTGTTTTTGAAATCTTCGTGAAACGCAAAACAGAAATACGAATGAATGAAGAGAAAAAAAAATCACAATAGATTTGATGGCAGGGAGTGGGAAGAGAAGATAACAGCATGAAAAAGAAAAAAAGAGAAAGAGAGAGAAAGACGCGAGAGAGTAGCAGCGAGTGATATCAAAAGCTACCTCTGGAATCGGTAAAGAAGTGGCTACAAAATAACGACATTCTACTAAATGTTACTACTAGAGACATAGGTTCTGACGGAAGACAGAAGAGATGCGGTACGCCGCAATACGGAAGCACATGTGTAATGCAGATCTCAACACATTAAAACGGGTGCACCTTGCTAATATCGACAGCACCGCTTCCATCCTCAATGCCGCGGCGGGTGAGGCTCTTCGCTTTCCAGATGCGGTGGTAGTGGTAGGCCATGTCGTGGCCGTAGCCCTGCGGGTCGCTGTAGATGGCCATCATGTCGTTCGCCCAGCGCTGAAACTCCGGGACGTACTCGTAGCTGCACTGCTGCGTCAGGTGACTGAGTTCCTCCTTGCGGTTGCGCGGGTTCGGGTGGCGCAGCTTGTCGACAGCGGCCTCGTGCTCCGCTTTGGTCTCCTGCACGGACTTGTTGGGGTAGTGCTTCTGGATGCGGTTCTCCACCACACCCTTGCAAGCGACATAAGTGCGGACGGCGACGGCAGACCCGGCGACGACGCCGGCGTTGGTGGCGAGGCGACGCACGAACATGGTATCTAACGGTTGCGGTATCGGGAGGGACACACAAAAAATAATTATAATATAAATACTATATCTCGATAATCGGAGTGAATACTACTAAGACTAATGGGTGGTAATGTACTAGAGAGTCCGGGCAGCACTTGATGTAGCACGGTTTTCCGTATGTTGGGGGAGGGGGGCATTTACAAGGAGCGTGTTGGTAATATTGATGATGTTGTGCGTTGAGGGGCGTGATCATGAGGTCAGTGAAGCCTGAAAATCCACGAGCGTCGCCCTGACACAGTCGTGGTGCCCGTATGTTCAACTTACATATATTTAAAGAACAGTTGGTTTGACGCCAACAGTGTCTCTTACGGGGCACACACAAGAAAAAATATGTATGTTTACATTCGTCTCCATGAATGGCACAATGGATACGCCGAAAATTGTATCATACAAGTCTATATATGTGTAACTGTGTCTCCACGCGTGCGTGACTTTTTTGGAGGTGATGGCTGACTGCGTAAGGAAATATCTAAAAACAAGCACTCATATTAGTTGATGTTAGCGGTTTTCTTCTCTTTTTCGCCTGTGGCCTTGTCACAGGCTCGATCTATGTAGGAAACAGCCGACATGCGGTGAGAGCTGGGTGAGGATATGTAAAACCAAAGACAGAGGGAGAGAGGGAAGCAATAGATATATCGAAACAAATCTATGTGTGATTAATCGAAATGGGCTTGTGGTACTGAAACAACTCAGACCTGAAGGTCAGAAACGAAACAGATTCTTTCATCAAAAAAAGAAAAGAAAAGAAAAAAGTAAATAATGTGTTGATAAAAATGGTGCAATAGTGGCGATCTTAGCAAGCAACACTGCATACCTCGGAGGCACGCGCATAGTGCCGTGCCTTTACTATTATTCCGGTAGTTACACCTTTCTCTTTTTCTCTCCGTTGAAGAAAAACGAAGAAGATTCATTACACGCTCATTTTACTTTCTTTTATCGTTTTTTTTTCCTTTTTCGTTTTCGCATGGTCCGTCGCATCCTTCTGTTTGATGTGGGTTGCGCCCAGTCGCATCCCACATAACGTCTGGTGGCACCTCCTACTACGCGCACTCATTGTATGCTTGAATGGTTGACAGCGCGGCGCCCATTTGAAAATGGCGGTACGTCGTCTAGACGTACTACTCTATGAAATCTACGCCTCCTCGGGAGATGCATTCTCGCGTGGGGTGAAGCCAAGTTCGAGCGTGCCGCGACTGACCGCCTTGACGAGGCCCTCCTCACTAATGATCTTGGCATCGTTACTGCCGCGGGCGTAGAGCGAGTACTCTTTTGCGTTGTACTGGAGACTCTGCTCCAGCAACGTCACCCAGCGCTTGTCGTCAAACGATACGGGCAGCTCCTCATCCGCATCCATGTTCCGCGCCAGTTGCTGCAGATTCTCCAGCGTCAGGCACGTCTGGTCTCGAGTCACGTAGTAGAAGGTGTGGCAATCTTTGATGTACAGTTCTTCGTTGTCGGAAATGACCGTCAGCAGGTCGTTCGCGAGGTCCACATCGATTTCTGCGGCTGCCCCAGCCGCGGCGCGGTCCGCGTTGGAACCGGCATCGTCGCCGTCGCTCACAACGCTACGGTCGGGAAGTGAGCTTGCAAGGTTAACCAGTGGTTTGCGAAGTTTCCCGGTGACATCGAAGGAAGCAATGCCGAGGCCGTTCTGGTGGGACAGTACGCACAGGGTGTGAATAGGACGCGTGCTGCTGGGCTTGATGTAGTCTAAGTAGGTGCTAATCTCGACGCCAAGGGTCGAGTCGCCGCCGGGGACCACGCGGGGGTGTGGGAGGCACAGCGTCGGGTAGTACACCGCCTTCACACACTGGTACGAGTCGAGGACGAGAATGCGGGAGGAGCCTGCGCCGAGGCTGGATTGCCGCAGAAGGCGGTCTTTGGGTTTGAGATACTTGGTGAAAACCTCGCCAACCGTTGACGGAGTCACTGCGATCTTTTTCTTGCACTGAAAGTGCTTCATGTTGAACAGCGCGACAGGTGTTCTGCTGCGCAGCACCACTCCTGACTGACGTAGCATCGTAGCAGGAGTCTGTGGTTTGACAGATCTAACAAATACTAACCTGACTGTTCCCTCTGATGCAGAAGAGTTTCCTTTACAGAAGTGAGAGGAGAAACGTATAGACTTTAGTGATAGGTAATGCCGTGACAAGCAGAAGGGAAGGGGAAGGGGAAGGAAGGATATAACATAGCGCAAGAGATCACCCCGTCAGGCACGTTGTGCAAGATGAGGATACGGAAAAGAGAGAAGAAGACGAAAGGAGGCACACACGTTCGGAATTTGGATGACTGGGCCGCCATGGGTCAATCAAAAGGTGTTAGAACTCCTGAACGCGGAAGTGCACACAGGGTGAAACAGGACGCCTCGCTCTATGTTTAGTTGTGATAACATGTTGGCAATAAAAAAAAAAAAAGCTGTTGGCGTACGCAGACTGAACAGTTAAACCGCAAGAAACGAAAAGGGAAAGAGTGAGGGAGAGAAGGGGAGGGAAAAGAGCAAAAAAGAAGAAAAAAGGGAAACAGGGGGAGAAAAAAAAAGGTATTGAGAAGATTCTTAGAGAACGATAGATTTGCAACGTTCTGAAGCAACGAGGATAAAAACGCGGATGGATGGGGGGAGGGGGGCGGAGTAGCACTTCTATGCGAGAAGTCGTGTCTGGAAACTTTTGCGACGGAAAATGGAAAGCACGACACGGCCACACAGAGCTGAGTACGCGATGACTGCGATGGAGAACACAATAAATGGGAGGTAGCTCTCACTCGGCGGGTCGCCCTCTGAGTCCCACGGGACAGGCACGTTCATCGCGTACAAGGTCTGGAAGATGAGAACAGGGTACACGATGTTGGTCACCTCCGTCAACCACAGCACCGAGCGCAGCGCACGGTTGCCCTTGCGAAGAAGGTCCCACTGAAGTGTGATGTTGTGGTACCAGTTCGACACGGCAACGGTGTCGCGGCAGTCGGAAAGCTCCTGCTGTACATAGCGGAGGTGGGCCAGCATGTTGCGCAGCTGCTGACGCACGTGTGGCGAGCGGAGAAGCTGGAAGGACTGGTACCCGGGTTGCAGTAGTGTGGACATGATGTTTATCCGCCGCGCCACGTCGGCGCCGCACTCGCCGAAGCAACGGCGCAGGTCGGTGATGTGGCGCACGACGCGGTCGCGGTCACGCTGGGTGCGCCGCACCTCGAAAACGGCGTCGCCGAGCTCGTCGACGCTGCGGGAGAGCGTGACGCTGTCGATGTGATGGCCCACCACCACCTGAAAGAGCGTCGTGAAGATGACCGGCGTGGTGAAGCGCTGCCGGGGGACGTGGCCGAGGGACACGGAGCTGGTGGACGCGCTGAAGCAGTAGAGACGCACCATCCGCAGCACGTCGTCCAGCTCGGCGAAGGGCTGCTCGTGAATCGTGATGATGTACTCGGTGAAGGCCACAACGGCGACCGGCACCGGCTCCGGCACGCTGGAACGCGGTTTACCGCGGCTGACGGCATCAAAGCGTAGGTTCATGACGGTCTTGTTCTCCCGCAGCGCGTTGGTGCGTCGGCGTTGGGCACTGTTCTGAAAAAGAGGTGCGTTGTCTGTCTCCGCGTTGGGAGCCGTGTTGTTGGTACGCGCCCTGTCCTCTGGTTGCTCAAACGGGTCGTTTGCCACATCTCCGTAGCCAGACTCCTCGGCGGTGACAGGTGTGCAGGCAAGCGTGAAAAAGAGATAGCCCTCGTTTTCCTTGCTGAGGGTCAGGTACTCGGTGTCGACGCTGTCGATTGCGCTCAGATAGAGACAGTCGTCAATAGTTTCCTGGCTGACGGGAAATTTGGACAAGACGGCTCGCAATCGTTCCTGCGCCGTGGGATTGTTATCCAGAGGTCCGGTCTGGATGTCGATCCACCTTGTGAGTGGCGGCTTCGACGGACGCTTCTTCGTCTTATTGCTGCGAGCTTTGGTGGAGGGCAGGCGCAGATTGTGATGCATCATGTAATCGAACAGTCCCTGCGGCGACGAAAAGAGGCGCGCGAAGGGCGACTGCGTCTCGTTCTCTTGTAGAAAGAGCCAAATGTGCTCTGACGAATCCATAACGTTGGCCAAATACGAGGGGGCAATGGTGGCGGCAGCGGTGGTGCCTGTGTCTTTAGCAGCATTCAGACCCCTCTCAGCAGACTCCACGTCAACCTGTAAGTGCAGATACGTGTTTCCGGGCGTCGTTTCCGGTGCGGCGGCCGCCGTCGCCGGCCCGCTGTTGTTTGCAGGACGCGGTCCCGCAGCACTCGCGGCAGCGTTGCGCAACGGGGGTGCTACAAAACTCTTGTTCTGTATAAAACTCTGCACCTGACGACGGCTCTCCTGCGGAGTGGCGAATCCGGCAAAGTCAATGACGTCGCTGTCGTCGGCATGAACGTAGAGGTGGCTCATCAGCGTGTAATCGAAAGGCATGGGGTTCGCGACATCCTCGAAGGCCTGGCGGCGGCGGCGCGTCTTCATTTTCAGAAAACGTATGCTCTGAAACAGTTGGGAAGTGTCTGAATTCCTGCAAGTCCCTGCAAATAGGTGTAAGACGTGAGCTCAAGTAGTTGTTAAATGCTATATTTCTTTTTTTTTTTTACTCGATTGTTTTAAACCACTGCTCCCTAGTTACACATAGTTAATTAGATGCGTGAAGGGCGGGAGGGCTTGATACCGGATGAAAAACTTGACTACTTTTTCCTAACGAGATGGCAGATGCAAAAAAAAAAAAAAAAAAAAAAAAACGACGAGTGAGTTTGGAAAGGTGAGAGTCTTGGTCACGCCGAATTAGGTTTACAAAGTTCATTTCCGTATCTGAGTCACATTGAAAAGGAAAAATGTACACGAATGCATACCATTATGAACTTTTTCTTTCGTTATTAATGTTTTCTATTACGTTTTCCTTTCCTTTCCTTTTGCTTTTTTCAGCACAAAAGGCACAGCAGAGAAGCAGATATCAGTCAAAAATGACAAACGATGCGTAACTCACACTGGAATCGTCCAGTGTGGTGCAGCGGCTGGACTGGCTGTAGCCCAGGCAGTCAAACGTAATCCTTCTCGCGTCCGTGGGCAAGGCGGATGCAAAAAAGTCCGTGACCAAACTGATGACCCGCCTTCCGCAAATAGTGTTGCCGGTCGTCTCCAGGTAGTGTCGCCACCCTTTCCAGTCGTTCTGCGAAAGAAGATCTGCCCCGTGCTGGTCCATGGCCTCAATCGCATCGCCGATGACGGGGTAAGAGTTTCGTTCGTAGTGGTACGTGTAGCCGAAACGTTTTCCCCAGTGGCAAAAGTCAGAGCTCAGCACAAAAACATTCGCGGGACTCCGCAAGAACGGCGAGAGAGCAGACACAAGCCTCTTTTGCATCGCAGCATCCGTTTTGCCGACAATGAGGGGAACAATGGGGATGTCTGGCCTCTCAGCAGGTACTTCCGCCACTGTGCGATAAAAGGAAGGGAAGTGAATTATATGTGCGATGAAGGGCAGCTGCATTTCGAGTGAGTGCTCCGACTCATCGGTTGCACGCGAGGTCCAATTGACAGGGGCCTTCTCCTTCTGCAGTGCCGCGTACAACTGTTGTGCCGTTTCGCAGTCCACTTTGACAGGACCGAACGGCGTCTCGTACGACGACGCAGCCGATATTTCGATCCCGTCGAACGCCTTGCGATGCGAAGGCCCCATGACAAAGATGCGCTCAACTCGCGGCGGCGGACGCGACACCCCTGATGAACTGGCACCTCTGTGTAGGTACTCTCCCAGCACGCGGTACGCGGTCGCCGCTGTAGCTCCACCGTACCGCAGTCCTGAGTGCGGGGAAATGATGCCAAGCAGGCGTTTCGACGGGGGCAGAGGGTATGCGACGTGTGTGTTGGCGTGCGTCAGGTATCTTTCAACTTCCGATTGCAGTAATCGCGGAGATGCTGGATACCAGCCTGGCCCTTCGACCGCGGCGTGGGAGGCATTGCGAACGTACGACATGCGTAGCGATGACGGAGCAGGAATTGGGGGAGGGCGTTTGAGAAAGGGAGCGATAACTTGTTGAAAAAAGAACAGAATACTTTACTTGGATTTGGCTGCTTGCACTGTTACTGTCCTTCCCGGGGGTTCAAGTAAGATAAGTGAAAGGTATTGATCCTGTTGTGAAGCAACGTACAGTAAAGAAATTCATATTTGAATGAGGGCACATGGTGTGCAAAGACATCTTCCAATAAGCATATGGCGGGGTGTAATCAGAGAAGGGAGCATTACATGACAATCATATTCACATGGCAAACACCAGAAGTTTTAAGGTGGGAGGAGGAGGGTGGGGGGGGTGAGGATATATGCGGTCGTGACAATTCGCACAGTGAGACAATTTGGAGCAAGGAATGTGGTCACGTACGTTGGAGTTGCGATCGCAAGTAGTAGTAGTAGCAGGAAAGAAAGCATAAGGTGAGACTTTAGAAACGAACCGGAAGGGAAAGAGAATCACAGGGAAGCGTGGTTTGCAAACGATAAGCTGACGAAGCAGCTAGAGGAGGGGAAAAAAACATAAAGAAAAAAAAAAGAGAAACAGATTAAACATACACATATGTTGTGTGTTGGAGAGAAGTGCAAATAACAACAGCACAACAATTAAAATAATAATAATAATAAAAAACATGGAGAGAGAGAAAGAAAAAAAAATAGGAAAAGAGAAGAGGTGAAATGAGATGTGGGAGAGTAATGGAGGTGAGATGAAATACACTTCCTATTTACATTTCAGAAGCTACGTTTGTGGCGATCTCGAAGAGAGCGACCACCGGACGATGGTCACTGCTTGTGACATCCGTGACATCGGTATACAGCTTGGGCTCTACGTGCGCCAAGCATGTTGACTGCCTGCGGTGCTTAAAAAGGACGCGGTCACAGTAGGAGGGCAGCTTCGTCGAGGACTTGCCAAAGTTGTAGCGGTTGTGGTTAATCTCAAACTTGTAGGTGGGCCGAAACTTGATCTCGGCCTCGCGGAAGCCATTAAGAACCGTACCCTTGGCGCGCTCTAGCGTCAGCTGGTCCAGCTCCAGCAGCAGCGGTGCCGCCTTCTCGCGGTGCTGCAGTAGAAACTCCACCGCGTTGGAGGCGACGCCGACTTCTCGGGGCTCCGTGGCAGAGAGCAGCATTGCTGTGGAAAATGGCGCGGACTGCCAGTCGACGCGGTAGTTGAGGTCACCGCCGAAGAAGCACAGATCAAACTCATCCGTGACGTCACGGTCGACATGGTGGCGCTGCGACGGTTGGTCGTCGTCTCTTCGTCTGTTCGGCCCAGCGCTACTTCTGCTGGTGCGCCGTCCATCGCCGTTACGAAAACTTTGAGACGGGGCACTCGGCGTGCTGTGGCAGCTCTCGCTGTCGGTGTTGGTGTCGTCAGTGGTGTCGCAGTCCAGCGGCCCCTGGTCTTTGTCGGAGGTGCCGCCGAGATGTCGCCGGTGAAATTTTTTTTGTTTCCCCCGCGTCCCAACTTTGAGATTGGATACAATGGCGTGGTAGTCACGATTGCGGCGCTCGACTTTCTTTTGATGTGCTGCCAAGTGGGAATTAATGACGAGTATCGTCATGTGGGTCGGCACTGTCTTCTCTTTTGCGACGGCCACAGCTTTCGGTGGCTTGTCACGCCCCGACGCGGTCTTCTCGAGGCTGGGTGGGACAACAAGTGCGCCAGGAGTTGAAATCGGAGGTTGCGCCGCTGCAATGGAGACGGTTGACACCCGGCGCGACAACTGCTTGCGCAGATCCTCCACTCCGGGGTTGTCTTGTGATGTGGAAAAAATAGCCGCAGTCACCTCCTTTGCCTGCTGTTCAAGGAGTCTTTGAGCTTCAGCGGTCTCCGCTTTCTGCGTGGCTTCGGGAGGAGCCGACGCACGGCGAGTCCTCGTGACGGCGGCGCTGCTGTTTCGGCTGCGTAACGACGCCACGTCGGAGGCGCGGGAGTAGCTGAGTGTCGTCGACGACATGGAGTGAAAGTCTTCGGTTGAGCGCAGCAGTGGATTCGTGTGTTGGGCAGGCGGTGGCGGTAGAGGGAGCATCCGAAGGGCGAACGAGACCGCGACGCCGCCCTTGTTGCCGCCGGCCTTCGAGATGCCTGTCTTGACGTGATGGCGGGCAGGGAAGTGGACGTAAGGGGCGACGTCATGAGCCCGCGCGAATACCATGAGCTGCGTCGCCCACATGTGCTCCTGTTTGATCAATTTATACTCATTTTTGAGACAGATCTGTGCGACCTGCCTGGACCACGCGTTCTGTCGCTTATTAGAGCCAACGTACGGGCCGTTCTCTTGCGACGCCACCGCAATAATGTGTGCGATACGAAGTATGCAGTGTTTGCTGATCTCCTCCATTCGAGGCTTCTTGTTGGCCATATTGAAAGTAATGTACGCAAACAACAGCGGCTTGCCCGGGCTCCAAAGCGGCGGAGTTGGCAGCCCACTCAGAGGCTTCACTCCAGGTGGTACTGGAGAGGCGTCGGAGGCCGCACTGAATACTTCACTAGCCGACTCCACGACCGAATCCACTTCACTCGCAGCGCCCGTACCGTTTTCGTCCTGTGCAGCATCCATCCGCCCATTCCCAGCAGCTGCTGCTTCGGTGGAGCTACCTGTGTTGGCATCAGTCGTAGAATCGTTCATGGCACGAACACCAGCACCGCACGAGTCATCCTTAGAGGAGGCCGGTATGATAACGGGCTCCTCACTTGCCTCTCGATGGACGCTGTAGCTCGAGGTCAGAAGATCTCAGCACGGCGGCGTCCTTACTAGTAGTGGGTTGAGAGGTTTCATTACTACCACTCATGGTGAATGAATATACAGCTATTTGAAAAGAAGAAAGCTAACGTCACGTCAACTACGAGTAAGGTTCAGAAAATAATAATAAGGAACCACTCTCCAGTGATTACAGAGCTTTGAATAGGAGTAAAAGTGTATGTATGTAGGTATGTAGATGGCACGGCTTCGTCCTATCACAGATGTTCAACAATAGAGAAGAGAGTAGTTTGTATGAGTGAAAGTAAAGATTGATGAGTGAGTAAGTAGGGTAATCACGATACGGAAAAGAGAGTCTCGCATGGCAGAAGCGTTGCGTCTAACAGCTTTCATTGAGCCAAAAGAACATCACAGCGAGGGAAGCAACAAAAGTAACGGCGGAGTGGGAGAGAGGAGGAGGCACCTGCAGCGCGTGTATGCTCTGCAAGAGAACAGTACATGACTCGACGCCGTGCTTGCCCAAGGCTGGACGCAGCATTTACTGCATCGTCACTTTGACAATTTTGTTCATGATATAGTTTGCTGTTATGAATAAAGTGATACTTAGAAGAAAAAAAAAGATGTTAACGGTAAAAACGATGGAAAGGCTATAATAACAAAAAGACCAAAAGACCAAAAATAAAAAAGACGAAAAAAAGATGAAGGAAGCGTGAAACTGTGCGGACAAGCAAGGTAAAAACGACAGAGCACCGGTAGGAGAACAGATTTCGGACGTGACCGTTCCGGAACTCCTGAAGTGTGTGGCGTGCACAAGTCGTTAAAACAGCTTCAGTGGTAGGTTGTCAGGTGAATCTGCTCACACTATGAGAGGATGTTAAATCGCGTTGCTCGACAAGTAGTTTACGCAACGCTTAACAGACAGCGTTATTTACTTTTCTTTTCTTTTCGTTTACGTTAATTTATGTTTCGCTGTTTGAGTTGAGCACGTCCTTCCACTTTAGCAACTATTTGTCGTAATTTTCCTTGGGAAATTATCACGAGTGACAGCAAAGGCAAAGAGTACAGCGAGAGGAGAGACTCTGTTGTGTCAGCCAAATGATTGGCAAGGACCCTTCACGCGCTTCAACCATCTAGTTCACGCGCTTGCCCTTGCTGTCGTACTTGTAGAAGCCCTCGCCAGTCTTGCGGCCATGCTTCCCGGCGGCAACCAGCGCGTTGACGCTCTTCACGGGGTGGAACAGGGGGTCCTCGGGGAACGTCTGATGCCAGCCATCGAGAATGGCAACAAGAGTATCGATGCCGATCATATCGGAGAGCTCAAACGGGCCCATCGGGTAGCCACAGCCGAGCTTCATCGCGGTGTCGATGTCGTCGTAGGAGGCGACGCCGCGCTCCGCCAGGCGCCACGCCTCGCCGAGGTACGGCACGAAGAGACGGTTCACAACGAACCCCTCAGTGTCGCTCACGCGGATAGGCACCTTTCCAATCTTTTTGCAAAACGAGAAAGCGTCGTCGAGAACGGCAGGCGAAAGACTGTCAGTCTGCACCACCTCTGCCAGCTTCATCATGGGAACGGGTGAAAAGAAGTGGATGCCCCCAAAGCGCTCCGCGCGCTTCGTCACCGAGGCGAGATCAGCGACGCTAAAGGACGACGTGTTGGTAAAGAAGACGGTCTCCTTGGGCGCCATCGTGTCCAGCTTCGTGAAGAGCTCCTTCTTGAGGTTCACATCCTCCTTGACCGCTTCGATGATCACCTCTGACTGCGCCGCCTGCTGTGGGTCCGTCGTGAAGGTGATGTTGGACAAAATATTCTCCACGAATGCCTTGGCGGCAGCCTCGTCGCCGGCGTGCTTCTTGGCAGCAATGCGTGCGAGCGACTTCTCGATGCCCTTGCGTGTGCCTTGGAGACGAGCGTTGTCGCCGCTGGCGGCGATGACGGTGGTGGGGAGACCGGCTTGCGCGCACACCTGGGCAATGCCGCTGCCCATAATACCGCCGCCCCACACTGAGACGGTTTTGAACAGAGCAAACGGGGACACGCGGAACATGTTCGGGGGAACTGATGAAGTAAACGAAACAAGTACAGGAGACTAAGAACGTACCCAACGGACGAAGAAAAAAAAAGAGAGGGAACCAAAAATTCAAAAATAAATAACAGGAGGCTACGGTGATGGGATGAAGAAAAGGAGGAGAAGCATGTAGTGCGTGTGGTGCAGCACAGATATAGAGATGAAAAAGACAGAGGGATAGGGTAATTTGTCGTTTTGCAGTGGAGGACACGGCGTGATACTGTTGCAATTCAAGTCTCTGTTCGGCGCGCAGATGCAGAAAGATGCAGAACGAAACGTGTGGTATCCTCTTATCCTCCATGAGTCATACAGGGTCTTCGTGTGTACTGTACAGGCGTCTTGGAGACGTCAGGAGCACCATACACTGCAAGGGATGCATCGGCTCGCAGTTTGAACTGTTTAAATGCATTTCATAGTCAATATTAAAATAGAAAGAAGAAAATGCGCTAAATCAGGACCAAATCATGATGATTTTCGTACCATCATGCTCTGGAGGTGCTGAGGAACAAGTAGAACAAAGATAAAGCATAAAACCAAGAAGTGGAAGAAAAATATGAAAGTGAAAACACAATATAGGGGGTGAAGAAGGGAGAGAGCCGCAAAAAGAATTGGACCTTGACGTCGCCCAAAAGTAAAAGACGAGTAACAGCCTAGAATAGCGAACCACATGACAGCGCAGTAACACTGCTTCTTTATTCATTTTTTTTTTTTCGTTTGTGAGTGTGTTTGGGTGTGTGCGTCGATGCATGTCTGTATTGAAGTGCATGTTATGTCTTTTCACATTCAAGAGTTAGGTCTGTCACCTTCCTACTAGCGGAACCCCAACGATACGATATGGGAAAGGAGGAGAGATGTGATTGATGGAAGGAAAACAAAAAAAAAGTCGTTCGCAAGATGAAAAGAATTGAAAGAAAAAACGTTTTGCAAATGCATCAGCTGATGCGCTTACCAGACTTGTCGTATTTGTAGTAGCCCTCGCCCGTCTTCTTTCCAAGTTTACCTGCGGCAACCATGTCGTTTGTCATCTTCACAGGTTTGAAGAGGGGGTTCTCGGGAAACTTCTTGTGCCATCCATCGAGAACGAACTTGCCGATATCGATGCCCGTGGAGTCGGCGAGCTCGAAGGGACCCATCGGGTAGCCGCAGCCGAGCTTCATCGCCGTGTCAACATCCTGCACAGACGCCACGCCACGCTCCACAAGGCGGGAAGCCTCCGTCATGTACGGTACCAGCAGACGGTTCACGATGAAACCCTCCGTGTCCTTGGCCACCACCGGAACTTTGCCAATCTTCTTGGAGAACTCCACCAGCCGCTTGACGACGTCTTCGTTCACACTGTCTGTACGCACCACCTCCACGAGCTTCATCATGGGGACGGGCGAGAAGAAGTGCATGCCGCCAAAGCGGTCGGCGCGGCCGGTGACGGACGCCATCTCCGTGATGCTGAGGGAAGACGTGTTGGAGCACATGACGGTCTCCTTGGGCGCCCACTTGTCCAGCTTGGCGAACAGCTCCTTCTTGACGTCGATGTTCTCCACCACGGCCTCAATAATAAGGTCGGCGTTGGAGGCGGCGGCCTTCTCGTCCGTGGTGAAGGTCAGCTTCGACAGCGTCTGGTCGACAAACTGCTTCATCGCGGCCTCGTCGCCGTTGCACTTCTTCTTGGCGATGCGGGAGAGCGACGCCTCGATGGTGCGGCGCGACACATCCACGCGCTCCTGCGACACCTCCACCACAGTGGCGGGGATGCCAGCCGTCGCCGTCACCTGCGCGATGCCGCCGCCCATCGTGCCGCCGCCCCACACCGTCAGAGACTTGAAGAGCAGAAGAGCGGAGCGCTGCATTGTCGACGTAAGTTACTGCTTGTAATGCTATGTTTGGGGTACAGGCTTCGGGAAGCAAGGTGTCGAAGTTGTATCCTTTGGAGTATTGTCAGAACCAGCGATTGGGTAAATGAAGGGAACGAGTGAGATCTCTTTTTTTTTCTTTCATCACGAACATTTGTATATATATATATTTGTGGATGTGGGGGAATAGCGTGTTGAAATTGAAAAAGTTGCACATTATGAGTACTCCAGGGACAGCAAGCTGAAGAGAAAAAGCTAGGAGATCGAACAATCTCCACGCCTCTGCGCATGGCGCGCGTCCGCCTCTCGCATGGCTGACGATGAAGGCATCAGTATAAACAATACTTTTCACGCATGTAGTACTTCATAGAACTGCGTGGCATTTGTACAAACTCAAGAAACAGAGTCTTTAACAAGAGCGAAAATGGCGGGTAAAACAAACAAAAAAAAAACAAGCATAAACAAAAGGAAACAATACGGTGGAAGTTCGATAATCCTTAGAAACTGAACAATAAAGTGAGGAATCGAAAACGATACCGTCGTGTGACGGAGACGCGATACTCAACTTCTTATATATTCAGGGTTTAAAAAAAAAAAACGATCCGAAAAAAAAAACAGAAAGGAGACGATAATTCGATAGCAATAAATGGTGTTATTAACAATAAATAAACGAAGAAGATGCACTGAGCAAAAAAAAAAAGCGATAGACAGGAAATAAAAAAGAAGCGCTAGGCGTACCACACTGAATACAGCTCACAAGGTCAAGTAGGGAGCGGTTGAAACAAATGAACGCATTGAAGAAGGCACTGAAAGTACACCAAGCTACTGAATGCGCTTTCCCTTGTTGTCGTACTTGTAAAAGCCCTCACCGGTCTTCTTGCCCAGTTTCCCAGCAGCCACCTTGTCGTCCAACATTTTCACAGGGCTGAACAACGGATCGTCAGGAAATTTCTTATGCCACCCGCCAAGAATGAAAGTGTTAACGTCAATACCCACGCTGTCAAGGACCTCAAACGGACCCATCGGGTAGCCGCAGCCGAGCTTCATGGCAATGTCGACGTCCTCCTTGCTGGCGACGCCGCGCTCCACGAGACGACAGGCCTCGGCCAGATAGGGGATGAGAAGGCGTGTTGTGATGAATCCATCGGAGTCGGTCGCCACCACAGGAACCTTGCCGATCCTCTTGCTGAACTCGATGATTTGGTTGATAACATCATCGCTCGTCTGCTCCGGGCGGACAATCTCTAGGAGCTTCATCATGGGGACGGGCGAGAAGAAGTGCATGCCGGCGATGCGGTCCTGACGAGACGTGAGTGAGCCGATTTCAGTAATGCGTAGCGACGAGGTGTTGGAGGCCAGGACGGTCTCCTTGGGCGCCCACTTGTCCAGCTTGGCGAACAACTCCTTCTTCACGTCGATGTTCTCCACCACGGCCTCAATAATAAGGTCGGCGTTCTTGGCGGCTGTTTCCTCCTCCGTTGTGTAGGTCAGGTTGCTCATGATCTTGTCCACGTAGGCTTTGGCGGCGGTCTCGTCACCGGCGTGCTTCTTCTGCGCAACGCGGCCCAAGGACGTTTCGATCGTGCGGCGGGAGAAGTCGATGCGGTCCTGCGACACCTCCACCACCGTCACAGGGATGCCAGCCGTCGCCGTCACCTGCGCGATGCCACCGCCCATAGTGCCGCCGCCCCAGACAGCGATCTTCTTGAAGTGTAAGTTAGCAGTGCGGCGCAGCATGGTACTGATATATTTTTTTTCTCCTGTGTTTGCTCTTGTTGCTGCTTAGGCTGTAAAAGTTTCGATTGCGGCGTAAACTCTCAAATTCGAGCCACAGGGCAGTGTGCAAATTGGAGAGATCGAAGAGGGAATGATTGAATCAAGTACTATTTCGGAATACAATAGTATATTTTAACTGTGTAATAGTTCTCTATTTTTCTTCTTCCTTTGGTTCAGGCAAGTTTGGTACCGAAAAAAAAAAGAAGAGAGCGGGGAGTGCAAGTTGGCATCATCGAAATCAGTCATCCAGAAGACAGAGATGGTTGTTGTGAGCAATGATGAGAGCGGAGGAAGAATAACGAAGAAAAAAGAAAAAAAAAAGAATGCACGACCTCGAATCGATACTAACAGTGGGTATTCCATTCGTTGATTGTCAAACAATAGCAACATTTCCACTCTCTTAGAGACGCAAATGTAAAACATGCAGACATCTTTCAGAGATGCATTCGCGTCTCAAACTTGAAGATTGCATAAAAAGAGAAGCACATCATCGATGAAAGTTAAAGGGAGGGAGAGGAATGTGAGAACGCAACGATAAGTCGTCGAAAGGATACGTGGAACATGATGCGAAACAGTACAATGAAGTGACGCAAGTGCACCCACCTCACAAGTCATCATCTATGTCAACGGCGGAGAGCGCTGGAACGTAGGAAAGATCAAGGCGTTTTCCTTTCTGCTCAAAGTTATCATCTATGCCCTCTGAGAGAAACTCGTGAACGGTATCTTCCGTCCAGGTTGCGCCATGGAACACGTAGTAGGAGCTGTGCTTCCGCTGAGAGATGAGAACAAGCGCCGGAGACGACGATGCGGGAATGTCAAAGAAGGATTTGACCTGCTGGCTGTTCACGTCCTCCACCGCCAGCGACACGACACTCTGGAGCATCGCAGGGAATGCCATGAAGATGCGCACCAGCGCGTCGCGCAGCACCACCGGCGCGCGGGACTCTGTCCTGTCTTTGACGAAGAGAACGACGCAAACTTGCCCAGACTGGATGCCGAGACACATCTTCCGGAAGTCCTCATTGTTGTCGACAAGGGGGATGCGAACGGCGCTGCTGTAGATTGCCCTGCGCGACTCCGCGCGGATGCGGTCGCTCTCGATGAGAACGTACTTGCGGCGCTCCGCCTGCGACGGAGAGAGAAAGCGCGTGGCCGACACGCTGTCGGTGAGCTGCTCGGCAACGAAAATGCCCAACGCAGGACCACGAGTGGTGTTGGTGAGGGGAAACATAAAGTGAACCTCGTCCTCCACCACCCCCGACGCGTTGGGCGGCTGCGGAAAAAGTGCCAACACGGCCGGGAGGTCCTCCTCGCTGCGGATGTTGTAGCGCTCGGCGATGGCGCGTTTCTCGGGCGTCTCCAGTGCGTTCAGCACCACCCCAAACACAGCATCGGCGTAGTACTTTTGGCTGAGGACGGTGTAGGCAGGGTGTGTAAAGTTGGTTTTGGAGAAGTAGAGCACGCGTGGCATGCGTGGATACTTTGGAAACTTGCTAAAGTAGTACTGCATGCTGGCGTCATTTTCCACTCGCTCCATGTGCTCATGTGACAGGCTGCTGAGTACCCACTGGCTGAGCGACACCACGCCGAGGTCCCCGCGGAAAGACGACGGGGGCTTGTGAATGTTCTGCCCGTCCGTCGTTAGCTCGTGGTGTCCGTTGAAGAAGAGAACGAGGGCCTCCGCTTGGCCATGGTTCGTCAGCGCGAGCCCAAGCTCGGACTCCGTCGGGATGTAGAAGACGTTGATGTCGAAAACGTTGAGAACGGTAGCAAGCTGAGCAATAAACGGAGCCCACTTGGTCGCCACCAGGTCGACGTTGCTGCTGCCCGTCATGGGAAGGGTGATGGCAACGGCGGGATCGTAGGAGCTCACGATGAGCTGGTCAAACTCGCTGTTTTTGTGCATCAGCCTCGCTTGCTTCCCAAAATCGGCGCCAGGAACAATAAACTTGGCGGGAATCTCCTCCGCCTGTGTGGAGAGGCCATCGCTTCCAAGAATTAACAGGAGTAGCACCACCACTGGCACGACACGCCTGCAGAGAAATGAATTCACGGAATCGGCCATCTTTAGGCGAAGGAACCGTGTAGGGATACAGATCTAGGAATGAGTAAATATATTTATCTGAACAAGAGATCTCCTACAAGGACACAAGGAAGTTAAAAAAAAAAAAAAGGAGGAGTGAAGGAGGGGGGGGGGAGACGAAGAAGCAACGGCGAAGACGAGTGATGGAAAAGGAGAGGGGAGGGTCGTATTCACAACAATAAATGCTGTTCTTCGCGTTTCTTGGCGGGTTTGCGCAAGCCTGAAAAACCATTCATTGTCAGCTACAGCTGTATTTAGAAAGAAAGAAGGGTATTGAGAGACAACGCGCACACACGCGTTTGCCTTCATCGAGGCGATTCCTTCTATCTTGTTCAGAATGCGCTTTTACGGGCGTGAAAAAAACGCACAGTACGGAGCTTGTAGAAGAAGTAATGGCGGTACGCTGTCCCTATCCATCAAAATCACAAAAAAAAAAAAAAAAGCCTCAGTAATACTTTCGGCTGAATACGGTAATCTTTCCTTTTCTTGTTCTTGTTGTGGTTGAATCGGAAGACTTTACGTTTTGGGAATGGCATGAAAAACAACAAAAAGGCTCAATGATCAAGGTACAACGCAGAGACACGGCAAAAAAAAAAAAAAATCAGTACCACCAACACGTTGGAGGACTGAGAGGAAACAGATACTTAATCATGTGCTCAAAAAGTTGTACTAGGTAGGGGAACAACCGGAAAGAATGGAAAGAACGAGAGATAGGGGGGGGGGGAAACGAAAATGCAAGAATTACGCTTGGACCTCGGCTTCAGCCTCCGCAATGGCGGCTTCGCGCGCATCGCGCTTTTTAATGTAGTCGATGTAGCCGAAGCGCGCCTTGTTGAAGTACCAGACCTCGCCCTGGTTCGGGAACTCCTCGAGTGGCACCTGCCACCAGAAGCACTCCTCGTCAAAGTTCTTGGGGACGCCGAAGGGGCGGATGGCGGTGCGGCCTGGGTAGTACATGCCGCTCATCATGCCGCGCATCGCGGCGACCGACATGGCGTTGCGGGAGACCCAGTAGAGGAGGGCACCGGCAAGGAGGAACAGCGGGATCTCGCGCCAGCCGGCGCGCATGTTGCTATCGCTCCAGGAGCGGAACCAGTTGTAGCGCTCCACCTCCGACACCAGACCCTCGTCCTCCATGCCAAACGCGAACTCCTTCTTGCACTGCAGCTTGGGAACGTGGTAGCCCGGCGGCGGCCAGTCAGGATTCCACGACCGCGTGCGGATCGTGGGCTGAATCTCGTCCCACTTGGTGATGGTGTGCGACCAGTGGTACCAGGTCTGGCGGTTCAGCAGCTCCTTCGGGACGCTGCGGAAGCCGGGGCGGTTCTGCTGCCACGCCTCGCCGGGGTAGTAGAACTCGTCGGAGTCCCACTGCTCCTTCACCGCGTAGCACGCAGCGACCTTCTGATTCACGCCGGGCTTGGTGTACTCGTCGAAGTACTCGTACAGGCGGTACTTGGACGGGGTGTGGAGGCTGCCGTGGTCGGTTGTGGAGTTGTCCGTGCGCTGGCCCTCGAAGAAGCCTTCACGACCGGCTGTGCTGCGAAACTCGGACGACGAGTTGATGTTCTCGTCGACGCGGTTGTAGTTCCACTTTTCGCGCGGCTTCTGCGTGAAGAACTTCTCATTGTCCAGCTCCTCCTTGGTCACGCGCGTCGACTGCGCGCCGTACGGCAGCGACCAGCCGTGAAAGCCGGAGAACTGGAAGCCGTGGTACTGGCGAGTCTGGTGTAACTGGCCCCATGCGGCGGAGGCCATGCCGGCCGTCTTGGCGAGTGCGGTGGCACGAGACTGCATCTCTACCAGAAAAACTAGTACTACTACAAACCTATGCTAGTAGAATGTGGAATGCGAGGATTGGCAAATACTACAGTTTACCGTTCGCTGAATTGCACGTTTGAGAAGCTGTCAACAGTAAACAAAGCGACGCGACGAAGATTACGTTACTGCCTATATGATCAGGTGTTCCTAGATAAAGACGATACACTAATAACAACCCGTGTAAACGACGTTTCGCTACGGCAAAAATGGGGAGACGGATACAGACTACTAGGAAAAACGATGAACGAGGAAAAGAGAGAGGGATACTATACTAACTTCTACGTTTATAAAACCTTAGAGACGATGAGAAAAAGTGAAGAGGTAAAGAGGTTCGAGATAAGGGGAGAAGTCAAGAAAAGATCATCACTCAATAGACTGGAAAATGGGTAGTTTAACGTATGGAACGACACTGAAATGGAAGAGGTCGTTGCTGAACAGCGTAACGATAAGAATCCTCAGTATGTGCATAACTAGTAAGAGTGAAAAGCACAATAAGAGAGTGAGAGTTGGTGAGAGCGCAAGGATGTGGAATGATGTGAAACTGTACAACCGACAGTAAATAACTTTTGAAATGGCGCCATCAGCAGCAGTCCTTCAGCACAGAGTTGAAATGGAGAAGAAAAACAACAGTATGTAGCAGAAGTATATGTGAAGAAGTGCAAGCAGGAGTGAGAAAAAGAGAAAAGAGAGAGAGAGAGAGAGAGAGAGAGAGAGAGAGAGAGAGAGTATTACTGGCGTTCTTAGACTAGCGTGCGAGGTAATCGCGGCAGAAAAACCCACTGATGAAACGTGTGCTACTACAAGCACAATTATTCATTCATTGATTTTGTGTCTGTCTGTATGTGTGTGTGAAAGAGAATGGGAAACCTGTGAATGCAAATGGAGTAGAGAGGAGTAGAGCAGGAAACGGGGCGTCTTCTCAGGAAGCCTCGGTGCGCCTGCGACAGTTGCGGGACGCTTCCGCCGCAGCAGCGCCTTTATCATCCGCACAGCCACCACCGGCAGCATAGCTCATGCGGCCCCGCTTGCCTCGTGCCGCCGCGCCGCGCCGACCGGGGGCAGCGCCACCGCCCCGTCCAAATCCGGCATCTGCGCTGTGCGACAGGAGTGAGTGGAGGGCCGTCATTTGTGCGTGCGGGAGCAGCGCGACGACGTCGTCAAGATTCAGCAGCGACTGCAGAACTGACGATGGCGGCTCCGACGTGACCACCCATTCACATTGGTGGTTTAGGTCATCGCCACCGGAGAGCCTGCTACTCTCCCCCAGCGCAGCGGCCGTGCCACTGTCACGTGATCGATCGGCGGCGGCGCGGCCGGGGAGAACGCGGCGCAGCTGCAGCGTTCCGTCCTGGACGAGACGGTCCATGGCGGCAACGGCGGTCGCGGGAGAGATTTCGAGCGCACAGCTATCGCGGAGGTAGTCCTCGAGCTCCGTATAAGTGAAGCGACCGCGGCCGCCGGCTCCCCGTGCACTCCTCGACAGGGCAAAGCAAACAAGCACCAGGAAAGTAGTCTCATGTGCCGTGATCGGCCCCGCTTTGGCGCACAGTTTCTCCAACGGAGGCAGCTGCGAAAAGGCAGGCGGATGCGGCTGGTTAGAGCGCTCAGCCGCCCCTCCCGCACCCGCGGCAGATGTTTCGTCCAGTTCGGATCGGGAGCTGTGGTGTGCGGCAGCGGTACGTGTGGAGCGGTCGTTCGTCCTCGTAGCAACGGTCTTCTCCGTCTTGTTGGAGGGCCTCTGTGATGCGCCGTTGCTGTACCGCGTGTCGCACGGTCGCTGACGCTGTCGGGCGTTCTCACTGACAAAACTGGCGTCTGCAGCAGTGTACTGTGAAGAGGTTTGAGTCTGACCGCGGTGCTGCTGCTGCTGCTGTTCCTCCAGTATCTTGGCGCGAACTTCCGCAAGAACGGGATGACGAATCGCGACAGAAAAGAGATGGTGACTCGTGTCCATCGAGCCGATGCTGACGTTGTACTTTTGTTCGTCCTGGTACATGCGCACCATGCGCTCGCTTGCCGGTGCAAAGCACGGTGGCTCGTAGTCATCTGGTGTGACGTCATCGTAGTACGTGAGGCGCATCGTCAGCACCCTCTCTGACAGCAGTGGTGGAAGGCTCTCAACCACCTCGATGAGTTTCGTGATGATATCGGTCAGCATGCGCTGGATCTCGGCCTTGCTACAACGCCTCTTACGGTAGCCCGTCTGAAAAGTCTGCCGTTGAGAAGGGGCTGTGTCGTTGGGATTTTGTGACGCATTTAGTGTCATGCGAGCACGGCTGCCGTCCTCATTGTATGTGAAACCGAAGCAGTAGCTCTCGAGCAGCTCCGAGCACGTTGCGTTGTAGACACAGAGAGACATCTCCTTTAGGTAGTTCTTGTTGAGTGCGTCAAATGCACCCTTCTCGATCCACTCCGAAATGGTGATCGACTCCGTCGACGACGGGACCATGTGTTTCAGCTCCAAGCCAAGAAAAGCCTTTTGCTCGAACGACGTGTCGCTGCAGAGCCCACGCGCGTAAGTAATGCATGACACGGAGGCTCGGATAAAATTCCGAATGGCCGCGAGACTCTGGTTTTGTGTTACGGCAGCCACTGTTGAAGTCATGATTGTGACATGCGAACGATCAAATGCTTCAGTACCAGAAGTGAAGAAGTGAGGGATGTGATGTGAGGTGTTGTTAGGATCTTGTGAATCTCCGTTTTGTATCTGCAGCTGCTGAACGACGAGAAATGACAAAGCGCAGTGGCAACGACAAAATCAATTATATATATCGAAAAAAGGAACTGCGTATTCGGGAAATGAGTGATTACTTCCACCACCATTCCTAAATGTTCAAGACAATTACAGGGAGAAGAAGGGGGAGGAGGAACGACGAATGCGCGTGTGGGAGTGTGTGAGACTGTGAGAATAAAGCTTTACGATCGAGTTTGGACGACTTTTCAAACAAATGGAGCGAGTGTCTTGCGAAGGTGAAAAGGAAGGATGCGCGGCGCGTGTACGGATATATTAAACTACGTACATAGAGAAGGAGAGAGGAAGACAACACAAGAAGGAAAAAAAGAAACAATCCTCTCAAGAGGAGCTTGCACGTGGGAATGAGCTGCGTCTAAAGAGAAGCAGAATTCACAGTGAATTGGAAAAAAAAATGGCAGCATGCAGAAAAAAAGCACCTGAACCCACAGCAGAGGGTTCCACGCACACACTAGCCACAGGCGGTGTCACAATTGAGACACATCGTTGACACTTTCCGTGGCACCTTTCTGTAGGCATTCCGTTGCGTTGTTTTCTCTATAATTATTCTTTTTTTTTTTTTTTTTGGTAATGCAAACTCAAAACGAGAAATGAGAAAAAGGAAAGTAAAAACACCCATGAATTGACGATGATTGAGAGAAACCATGTGGGCCGCGCGAAAACAAGCCGCAAGTCGGCACCACAGCAGAGCCAGAAGCAGTGTCAATCACAGGATGCGAAGCTCGAACGGAAACATATGTTGAGCCACTTACTTCTTGGCGGCCTTGCGCTCAGCGACCTCGGCGCGGACGGCCTTGGCCTTGGCGGAGCGGTCGGTCTTCTTGTTGGCGGCGCGGGTCTCCTGGATGTAGGAGAGGTCGGCGCCGACGACGGCGCGCGGCACGCGGGTCGTGCGCGCGGCGCGGCGGCGCGTCACGCGGTCGGTCGTCGCCTTGCGGTTCAGCAGGCGGTACGTGCGCGTCCACGGCACGTAGCGCGGGTTCTTCTTGCGGCGGTACATGGCGAAGCACTTCGGGCGCGCGAACGTCAGCACGGGCTTCGTCGACAGGAACGCAAACGGCACGTACCGGCGGCCGTGGCCGGGGTGCACCACGAACTGGGAGAATTCGCACTCGGCGTTACGCATGGTATCTTACTACAAATATATGGAATAGGAGTTGGTCGATTGGAATTGTGTTTTAGTTGAACAGAAAAAGAAAAAAAAAGAAGCAATGAGAGGCGAAAGTGTCGGAGAATTGAATTAAAAATGAGAAATCATTGACTGGAGACTGCAATACACACATTTCTCAACTGAATAACACAAGCCAGAGAAAGCACTTTCTCATCGTCACGATCTGCGCAGTCGGGTGGGCAGACACACACACACAACACACCACACACACACACACACACGAAAAAAAAAGAATCGTGATGAGGAAGGGAGAGTGAGAGAGCTACAACCTCGCAAAACAATTTGAAGTTTGCTTTTCTTTCCTCTCTCTCTCTCTCTCTCTCTCTCTACAACTCTTCGTAGTGAACAGCTCTCCGATAATCCATAGAACAGAGAAATGATTGCCAACGGGAATGAGTAGTCCTCAAGCAGTGGGCATAGTGACAACGGCAGCTAGAAAATGGTGAGAAGGTGCCCAACACTCAGACGTGAACAGGATCGAGTACAGAAGTCGGCACCCTCCTTTTTCAGTAGCTGCAAGTCACCACTGAAGTGGCACTCACAGGTCTTCAACGTCCAACTTACGTGGTTTGTGCAAGAACAGAGAGCGGTAGTAGTCGGAGTGACGGCACTGAGATGGCAACTCTTCAACAGGTGTTTTGCGAATGCAGCGGCGGTAGTTTTCGGTGACAGCAGTGGTGTCGCACACACCCGTGTTTTTTTCTGCAGCGCGGCGGACGTGATCGATACAAATACTCCGCATGTTTAACCACTGCACGCACACAGCGCTCTTGATCTCGGCGTGGTGCTGCGCGAGGCATTCAGGTCGCTCAGGGGAGCGCGGGTCGCAGTGATCTACGACCTCTCCGAAGCACGCCTGGCTCAGATCGCGAGGACGCGGATAGAGATCAGCTTGGGCCGAGCCCACAACACCGAGCAGCAACGCTGCTATCAGAAGAAGCAGAATACTGGGGCCGTGGCCACTCATGATGCGCGGCTAGACGCTTTGCTTGTGGGGTATTTCCTTCCAATATGAGATGGAACGCTAAGAGACAGTTTTTCAACCGTAAGGAAAAAGGGAAAAGATGAATGTGCATGTTCATAGCTTGAATGAGGAGTTCCGGTGAACGAGACGCGGGAAGAACAGGGGAAACTAACGCGTTTGGAAAGCTCTCCACTTACTTGCTCTCTCTCTCTCTCTGTGTGTTTTCCTATCGCCGATCAGCGTCGCTGGTGACCGCGACGAGAGCAATGGAATAGACTCCACGGAGGGCAAGAATTTCTTTTTTCATGTGTGGTGGTTTCGCAACTACTTTGAAAGGGGAAAACAAGTTTTTTTTTTAGGGAAAAAAAAAAGGAGGGATGCAATGCGGAGAGAGAAGCGCATACGCAATCTGCATGTGGATGCTGCTGGAACTCGTGTTCGAAACATCACCATCAGGCAGCTGCACGCTGGCATTGGCGGTACTGGGCCGCCCGCAGGCTACTTCACACTGCTGACGGCAAAGCAGAGAAACCTGGTGGTGGCGCCACAGATCCCGCTGTTGAGGATCTCCCTGGCTTTAAAAGACCTTTCAAAAGAAAACCACACATGATCAGCGGGACTGCGAGCATCAGTAAAGGTAGAACGGTGGACCACGACCAGCTCCCACTCCATATCCTTCCGTTGTTGCGCGTCGATGACGTGTCGGAGCACGTGCGCCGCGTGCACACACGAGAGGAATCAGCGGGCTCTGTACTTGCCACTGGATCAACAACAGGCGTGTTTCCTTCTCCCTGAGCGTTTCGGTCACGATCAGTAAAGTTAAAAAAGCGCTCATGGCCCTCCACTACGGTCTCTGTTGATGTGTTGGTCTCGCCAAAAATGCCGTGGGTCACCACTTCCACTGGTAAGTTCGTTAAAAGCAGCACACAGTGAGGCTGTCGACCAGCCCACCAGTCGGGTGAGGGCGTCCGCCTGCGACGGCGCAGGGAGTCTGTGTCGATGGCTCCACTTTCTTCCTCACTCGACTGATGGCAAAACCCCTGATAAAACACCAGTCTGTACCCGCGGTGCCGCATCACAGATCGAAGTTTGAGCTCGGCAGCAGAGAAAGACACTAACGAAATAAGCAAATTGGATGGTAAATCGGTCTCCGCCATGGCTTGCACCGAACGCATGTAATGAGCACAGGCAAGGACACCCTCAATTCCGGTCGCATCAAGCCACACAAGGTCGAATCGTGTAGTGCGGGTGTCTCTTCTGCCTTCGTGTGCAGCAGTTAGGGAAGCGCTAGTGGGGGTGGGGGTGGTAAATCCTAGTGAGTCAGGCGACACCACTACAGTGCTGACCATTTTACGAGAGAAATAGTGGCCATGCTGTCCGTATGAGCACGACGACAGCAAGGAATCACAAGTGCAGTACAGACCACTCTGGTCAGCAGCAAAAGGGTTGACAGGGTGCGACGAGTAAAGAGGGGTGCATGGCAAATGCGACGCCGCTGGAATACCTGGAGTGAAGACTCCACTCTTGCGCATTTGATGGGTAAAGAGCTCCACAGAGTGGCGCTCCCCAGTGGTGAGGGCGGCAACAGTCATCGGCCGGCTGGCAAAGCTTGCGGTTGCGACAGCGTAGAGGCGTGAAATTAAGGGTAAAACACCCGATCCCGGAGGGCCAATGTGTAACACGTGGAAGACGCTGTTCTCAGTCTGCAACCCTAGGTGAGAGCTTTGCAGTACTGATTGCGCCCAGGCAGGCGGTAGCAGTCAAGGAGACTCCTCACGACATCGCTGAGCAGAGAGGAGTTAGTGGAGAGCAAAGAGTTCGAAAAGAGATCAAGTCCCGCAGCGGAGCGCGCAGTGAAGCCTAGCGGCGCTGAGAAGAGTCCCGCAAGTGTTTGGAGCGAGTTCGTTAGGCCAAAAGGGTGATTGGATGTGAGAAACACCGTGAAGGCAGTGGGGCCTGAGGTGGGACCACTTTGGTGACGCACGGCATCGACCAATACTTCAGGTAACAACGAAGTGAGGTTTAGTGTTCCGATCCGTGGTATGAGGCCCTTTTCATTAGATGTCACATTAAAAAAAGGGTTTAAACCGAAGACCAGAAGCGAGAGGCATAGAGTGATGAAAGCAACCAGTAGATTTGACCAGTTGATGACGCGCCGACTGTAGGGACGGGCCTGATGCCTGGCTTGACTCGACGAATCACCGGACCTCGACGCGGATGGCAGCTCCATGTGTGCGCAGTATCAGCACCCCACCTCAGCCCAATTCGTTGAATCTACAGTGCAGCTATAACCTCTACGCAGGGGTAATAAAATCTGACATGTATCGATAGAGAAGGAGATGGAAGGAAATGAATGAAGAGATGTGGTATGTTACTTTTTTTTTTCCGCTGCCTTCTGTTTGTTCATTAGTTTGTTTGTTTGTTTGTTTGTTGTTGTCGTCGTTTTTAGCAATGCTTCAAACTTCCTCTTTCGTAGCGATATTCCGTCGTACAGCTCTGGACTTGAGAAATTTATATGCTTATGTATGTGACAGAAACGAAAAAGAAAAGTAACACGACGGAGTTGTGGGTAGACGGAAGGGGTAAAGAGAAGAAGAAGTGGAGGAGGTGAAAAAGGTAGGACGAAGTCGGTAAAATTCAACTGCATATAAGGAGTAATGTGTACGTATCACTCTCCCTCTCTCTCCTCTCCTCTCTGCCTCTCTGTGTGAGTGAATGTGCATATTTCAAAATATGGGTGAGAAGGTCTGTCACCATCATTTAAACTAGAAAGAGACAAGTTCTCAGCGTAGCATCATGGCAGTTATAGACCCATGGCGTCACGACAAGAACAGAGCCATGACAAATAAAGCTGTACTTTTTATGGAAGCACAGCAGCTTTACACTCACGACAGAAACATATGGATTCCTTAGAGATTTTTTTTTTGACATATTAGGCCTCTTAATCATAATACTTTATGAATAAAAAAGGAGGAAATCAAAAATAAGGGGGAAACGAGGAGTGTATTTGCACGCAGCGATACTTCTCACTTCTTGGCGGCCTTGCGCTCAGCGACCTCGGCGCGGACGGCCTTGGCCTTGGCGGAGCGGTCGGTCTTCTTGTTGGCGGCGCGGGTCTCCTGGATGTAGGAGAGGTCGGCGCCGACGACGGCGCGCGGCACGCGGGTCGTGCGCGCGGCGCGGCGGCGCGTCACGCGGTCGGTCGTCGCCTTGCGGTTCAGCAGGCGGTACGTGCGCGTCCACGGCACGTAGCGCGGGTTCTTCTTGCGGCGGTACATGGCGAAGCACTTCGGGCGCGCAAACGTCAGCACGGGCTTCGTCGACAGGAACGCAAACGGCACGTACCGGCGGCCGTGGCCGGGGTGCACCACGAACTGGGAGAATTCGCACTCGGCGTTACGCATGGTTACTCTTCTTCCTGTTCAAAATGTTAAGGCAAACGAAAGGCAGACGCGCAGTGAAAGAGGAGGTGTGCGAGTGGAGGCACAGAGGTCAAAAACGTGAAGGAAGCAGGTTGCAGAGGAGAATAGAGTGAAGTGGGAGATGGTTTGTGAGAGTTGCATCAGAACAACAGTGTCAGCGGTAAAGAAATATTTCGTAAAGAAGCCCTCTGCATCACAGCTTTGTCAGCTATGAATGAAGAACGTATATATGCGCGTCAATGTACTGAAGTCAAGCGCAAAGTGTGAAACACAGGAGAAAAAACAACAACAAATAAATCAATAAGGTTATAATAAATGGATGCACACAAAGACGTAGTAAACATGCTTATGTCACTATTGTGTGCAAACAAATAGCTCCTATCGTGTTGTTAGCACTACTCTAATCACGTTATACTCCCTCTTTTTTTTTTCTCACGAAGAAGGGAAAAAAAAAAGTGTGTAATGGTGCGAGTAAAAGTATTTATTTTCTCCGTTTTCTCGTAAAGGTTACTGGTGTACTATCATTCATTTCCGGCAATCAATCCCAAAGCGCAAAGAAAGAAATAAAAAACAATCTGAAGAATGAAAGGCGACGCACCGTGATCTATATTTATGATAATAGGCAATTCTATAACATTTAGGGAAAAAAATACGACAAATGTAAGTCCTGCCACCTCCAAGTCAGTGATTTACAGAGGGAAGTTTAGGGTGCCATCCTCATCGTTGAGGCGTCTGGATTATTATCGTGGATGCCGTTGCGAGAGGACTTTGAAAAAAAAAAAGAGGATTCAATCATTGCAAGACAATATATGTATATATGGTTCAGTACGATTATAGTAAATATTAGGCTCTAAAAAAAGGCTTTGAGGCGGTTAATGTAGCCGAATGTATGGGCGCGGGAGCGCGTGAGCTTACCCTCCTGTAGCTCCGGAACCGTTTCAAGGTAAGGAAGCATGTTTTCGATGACTTTGCGAAGTTTCGCCTCGCGCGCACCACGCTTGTCGAGGCCTTGCACAAAGGTTGGCAAGTACGAAAGATCGACCGTACCCCACGCCGTTTGGCCGGTGTCTGCCCGCTGGTGTGGTTTCTCATCGTTCTCATCCTCTTCGCTGAGTTCGTCAAACCGCAGCAGAGAGTCCAGATCTTTCGACTCCTGATCGGGCGGTGGCCGTAGTTTGGGGAAAGACGCGCTGTTGGGTGTCGTCTGCACCGTGATGAAGTTGTCGAGCGGGAACCTCCAGTACAAACGGTTGAACCGGTCCCGGCCCAACGGGCGAATAATAGAACCATTGTCGTTATCTTGCTTTTTAAAGATGGCGTTGTACGCCTTGGAGCGTTTCTTGTCGGCTGCCGCGAAAATTTCATCGGGGGAGCGTACTTCAGACTCTTCCTCCTTCGTGTCTTTGGACGATTTGCCTGCTTTGATGTTCTGCGGCTCCTCATTCTCTTCGTTGTCGCTGTCGCCCGACGGTGTATTCCCGTTTGCATCGTGCTTCTTAGTCGCCTTCTTTTTGTTCCTTGCCGCAGAGGCCGCTGCGCTCTGAGCTTTGCGCGACTGTTTCAGCTCCTTCTCGGCCTCATCCTTGATCTCCCGCAGCTTCTTGTCCAGCTCCGTGAGATCGGTCTCGCGCTCCTTCATTAGCCGGTCCGCCTCCGCGGACACCTTCTCGCTCGTCAGAAGCTCACGCACGCAGAACTCGAGAAGATGCAAGCGGTGATGCAGATCGATGTTTCCCCACGAAGCCATGGTGCGCAGACTCGCAATGTGCTCCATCGTGTGCTTCAGCTCCGTCTCGAAGGTGTCGACGCTTTCTTCCTCTTCCTCATCCGCCTGGAGGTCGTCTCCCGCCTTGCCCTCTTCGTCCTCCTTCTTAGCCGCCGCTGTCGCGCCGTCGGCGGCAGCGTTCTTGTTGTCGTCATCATCGGCGGCATTCTCATCCTTAACGGCGGCGTCCGTTTCCGCCGCCTCCGCCTCCTCATTCTCGTGCTTTGCGTCGGGTTTCCCCACCGACGCGGGAGAGGGTGACCGCTACCTTCTGGGTGGCGTCGGGGTCTTGGTCGCTTCCTTCGGCGTCCGACGAGGACGGGACGACGACGACGACGACGAGCTCCACGCCGGGCTGTCCGACGACGACGACGACGACAACGACGACGAATTGCTGCTGTCGTCGTCAACGTCGTCATCGTCGCTTGATGGAATAACTTTCTTCTGCTGCTGCCGTTGCTGCTGCCGCTTCTTCTTGTTGCCGCTGGCGACTCCGACGAACTCGACCAGCGCATCGAACCACGTCTTGCCGCGCGTGACGATGCGGGGGGTGTTGGGCGACGAAACACGCACGTGATCAATGAGCACGTCGAGTAGGCAGTGCGTCAGCTCCTCCATCAGGCCGTTCTCGTCCTCCTCCTCCTTCTCAAGTCCTTTCAGAAAGAGGCGGAAGTTGATCGGGGACAGCCGGAGCGCCTCCGGCACGGAGGTAATGGCGCACCACACGTAAAGGGCGCGCTCGTAGAGGTCCTGCTCCCCCAGCGGCACCGTCTCCGGGTAGCGAACGTACGCGGTCGGCACGGGGTCCGCAACCTCGTTGTCGGGAACGAGGTCGTCCTCGTTGACGCCGCCGGCGAGACGCTCCTCGATAAGACGCTGCTCCTCCGCGCGCTGCCGCTCCAGCTCCTGCTTGCGCTGGGCGCGCTCCAGCACTCGCCGCTGTGCCTCCTCCCGCTTCGCCTTGGCCGCCTCGCGCGCAGCTTGCTTCTGAGCTATCTCCGCTGGCGTTGGCTCGCGGAACGGGTGTGTCTTGTAGCCCTCGATCTGATTGATGACACTGACGCAGGCGTGGGCGATCGGGTTCACGAGGTCCTCGTCGAACTCGTAGCGGCACTCATCGTCGTCGATGAAGGCCTGGGTGCACCGCGCAAGAGCCTGACGAATGCCACTCAGATCGGTTTCATGGAATGGCTCCGGGGGCTTCTTGTCCTCTTTGGTGTTGTACGCCTCGCGTTCGGCATCGATGATCTCCTGTGTGTCCTTGACGACCGTTTTGAGGTACTCAAAAATAGGGCCGAGCTTCGGTGTACTTGTTGGCGTACACGTGGGCGAGCAACTGAATCACCAGGTTGAGGTTGTGCACCGCCTTCTTTTCGTTGCCAGTCAGTGCGCGTAACCGCCCAAAGTTCAGAAAGCGAGACGCAACCTTCGTGGAAGTGCTGTGAGACCCCTTTTGTCCCCTCTTCCTTTTGGCGGCAGCCTCGCCCCCGGCGGCAACGGCAGCAGCAGTGGTGGGCGCGTCGATGTCGCCCTCGGTTTTTGCCGCCTTACTTGGCTTGGCCCCAGTGCCGGCGGCGTTGCCACCGTCCTTATGGGGCGAGGTGCGTGAGCCAGAGCGCCGCGCTGCTTGAGAGGCCGTGCGTTTCCGGCCCACCACTGGCGTATCTCCTGCGGCTGAGGCACTCGGCGCGTCCAGGTCGCCGGAGTCCACCAACTTTGGGGTTGGCTGATCAGCGGGATCGTCCGACAGTGTGGGGGGTTGCTCTTTGCGTAGCAAGGAGACCTTGACACCCTTCTCTTTTGCTTGTTGCTTGATGTTCTTCTCCACTGCATTAAAGTAAGACTCTAGTGCGCTGACTGTTTCGCGATCATGTGCCAGGATCGCTGTTGTCCTTTCTTCGGTGTGCTGTTCGCATTGTTGGAGAGCAGCGAGCAGGGAGCTACTGCCACTGGGGCTGTTAGTGTCATCGGCGGCTTCCGATGGGTACATGGTCAAGGCGCGTGCGAAGAGAGAGTACTTGATCGGGGTGTCTTCGGTGGCGCTGCTGCTTTGCGAGCGTGTGGTCTTGTGTAGCACCGACTCGAGAACTCTTGCGTACGTCGCAGCCGCGTGGGGTACGGCAATATCATATGCAGTCTTTTCTTCAGAGTGAGCGCTGATAAAGTCCAGAGAGGCTTCCAGTGTTTCCTCTGCAGACTTGACCTTGTACGGAAGAGTCTCTTCAATAGGTAGGGCGTTGAATTGCAAGATATTAGAGGTATTGCCCTCCGCTCGGTACACCTGGTACGGCGTGCGAGCGTGAATCATTATTAGTGGACTCAGAGATTACGAGCGAGAGGGAGAGAGAGAGAGAGGAGAGAGAGAGAGAGACGGCGACTGTATGTTCTATGATTTTTAGTATTCTGCGTATGTGCGTGTCTTTTTGTTTTCCTTCTATGTACTCGGTGAGTGCTGATGAATGTACTTTTCGCTCTGTGCGGAAGGTGCGAGAAAAGTCCGGAGAAGTGGCACAGGAAGAAATAACGAGTTCGAGAGACGCAACAATATCGTTAAAGTAGCAAGTGATGGCTGCAAGCAGATGTGCTGAACTACCAGAAAATGACGTAGTCGATATAATTCAGTGTATGTGTCTCGTGTAGTAGTGTGAAGTGTCCATAAAGAGGAAAACAAAAACAAAAAGCAGAGAGCATAGAAATCTGTGAAACACTAGTTCTGGTAATGCTTAAATGGCACCCAGGCAAAAAAACAATGAAGAAAAACGCACCGGAGGAAAGCCGATCCCCGTCAGCAGGAGGAGGTCCTGGATGGAGAGAAAACAGAGGAGAAAACCGCATCAGAGCAGTTCCTCCACCAAGTGGTGGTCTTTCAGGGCAGTAACAGTCAGCGGCGTCTGGCTTTGCATCCGAGGTGCTGGGGCCTGCGCCAACTGGAGGGGCTTGCCCCACGGCACACGAGTTGAGGATTGGCAGCGTCGATGAGCCGACAATCCGGAAGCGACGCCCTGCGCAGAGACAGAGATCGGAAGGCGGTGGACAGAGGGCCGTCAACAGAAGACTCTTGCAACTGCGGCAAAAAGTTAGGCACAGCAGCCAGTTCGTCACGGAGAAACGGACGCGGAAGCAGTCCTCCGAGGCTCGTAACCTTTTTGAAGCTCTCATAATTGGAAGAAGCGGCGTACAGCTCCGAGTCGGACAGCGGCGCTGCCTTTGCATTTCCCCCGTTGAGGCGACGCATCTGTGGAGATATTTTCTTGGCAGATAGTTTTCCCGGGTGGTATTGTTGAGAGGGCGTCATGTGCGATGCGATGCCTTCAGACGCAGAGGCAGCGGCGCCACGTTTGGACGGGTCGGTACGCACAAACTGGAGCTGCGCCTCCCGCGCAACGCGCTGCAGACTCGCCAGAACACTCTCCACATGATACATGACCAGCACGTGTCCCAGCTCATCGAGTGCGTGCCGCACCAGCGCGCGGAGAGTGATCATCTCTGGCGAAAACGGCAGAGCGTGCTTCTCGGTCCCGAGGTCTTCCTCTGTCGCCCACAGGTACGCCTGCAGCTCGCCGAAGAGTGTCTCGACGCAGTCACTTTTGAACTTGCTAACAATGCGGTCGCTCTTGGTTAGCTTTTGTAGCTCCAGGAAGTCGTACCCGCGGGCGAGGCCATCGTTGCCGTCGACCACAAACTGGAACTGGCTGAGTCGGCTCTTGATGCCACCCTCCGAAACAGGGAACAGGCAGCCAAGCCGATTTCCCAAGATGTACTTGACAACGTTGTCCCCGAGAAACTCCAGACGCTCGAACTCCCACGTACGCCCGGCGCCGTCGGTGCTCTGGACGTTGAAAACGTCGAAAATGATACGACGGTCGTAGAGAAACTGTAAAATGTATTGCAACCGCCTCTTCCGAATGTGACTGTTGTCGTGACTGAGCGATCGAATGCGCTCGAACTTTGGTGAATGATGCAGGCGATACCAAAACATACTGACAATTTCCTCTGGGGTCCCAATGAATGGGCGGACCAGTTCCAGCAGCATGCACTCCCGTCCCGTGTGCGGCACCGAGTGCGTGTGGCTGCGCCAATGCATGTAGGTCTCGTTGCATAGTTTGCAGCGGCGGCTGTCGTGGTCGGCAAACAGGTCAGTAAACGTTTTTAGAGGAGAGTCAACGCTGATGACACCAAGCTTGCCTCCGCCACTGTTGGGACTGTCGGACATGTCACGTCGAAAAATGTGCAGATCCGCGTACTTGTCCCCTGTGACCTCTGGCGGAGTTCGTGGGTTGCAAATAGTTTTCGGTTGTATGATCGAAAACGGACGACGAGACCGCGCACCTTCCACGGTGGCGTTGACGTGCTCGCTAGCTGCACGGAGGGAGGCGAAATTGAAGTAGCCGTGGGACGCGTCGTACTGACTGCAATCTACAGCGTCAGCGGCGTCGTAATCGAAGACGCCCGGCAACGCGTGCTGGCTCCGGAAGCGAAGAGGAATCAGCGGGCGGCACCAAGTATGTGAAGCCGACGGATTCAGCGTTATGCAGGCACCGCGGAATGACGCGTGTCGGGAAGAGGGCAGCATTGTTACTCCTATCTGTTGTTCTTATTTTCGCTACCAAAGTTACTGTATCACTACAGCAAACGCAGGAGAAAGTATAAGAGACAAAAGAGATACAATGGCATGTTTGGAAGAAACAGGGATGGTACGAGACTTGACAGTACGTGTTAAGACATCTATAAATGCAACCAGTATTTTCAAAAAAAAAAAAAACGAACCAAACGATGAGCTGGTGTCAGGCACAACTCAGTGTAACTATCAATTTCATTGAGAGTACAAGCGGTGATTCCGCTGCGAAGTAAGAGAAGTGAGCATCCAAGCTATTATATTGTAGGACTATTACGCATCAGCTAATTTGAAAAATGTGGATCGCAGCACAAAGCGACGCAGCTACAAACTTTGTTGTAGTACGTCTTGATATTTTACATATATATATAGTACAAGAGAATAAACAAAGCAGTGCATGGGTGCTGTCATACGGCCAGCTCTACTTGCCACCAACGTCGGATAGGCGGATTGGGGTAAGGATGGAGGAGGGGGGGGGGTGCTGATGGATGAAAAGCTGCCCTGATATGGTTGCGCGCAAGCACAGATACACACGCGCATCTGCACGAGCACGGCTCCTCACTTCTTCTTGGCGATGGAGGCCTTGGAGTTGGGCCGTGTCTCGTTGACGCGCGCCTCGATGACGTTGAGCTTCTCTTCAATGAGGTCTAGGCGGTCCATGGAGCGGTGCGTCACCGCATCACGGATTGTCTGCAGCTGCTCCCTGACACCGTCAGTGTACTGTGGGTCGTTCAGGTTCGCCTTGCGTGCGCGCTCCTCCTCGGCAAGGCGCGAAAACTCCTCTTCCGCGGCGAGCCGCTGCTCTTCCTTGGCTCGTTCGCGCTCCTCCACCTTGGTATGCCACGCGGAGACGATGAGCGCATCCTGCAGCGGCGGGAGGTCCGTCGGAGGGACGTCCTCGAGCTCGCCGAGCGAGACCGTCTCGATGCGCAGCGTCTCATTGGGAACAAAGGCATAGTAGTACATCTTGTAGTAACGGTAGTAGCTGCGCAAGAGGTACTCGTCGATGGCCTGCACGTCCGCGAGGGCGAAGATGGCGGCACCAAACGGAGGGCGGCACACGCTATGGTTGATGATGAGCTGGCGCAGGATGTCGTAGGAGGCGACGCGGGTGCATCGGCCCTCCATACTACGTCGGTGCACCTCGTGCACAATTGACACGAGCGAGCTCGCCTTCTCCGGTGTCATCTGTGCCCCTTTGGCGAACATGACAAGATGCGCAAAGAGGTCGGCGACGATGTCAACCTGTTTTGGCCCGTATACGCGGCTAAACAGCAGCTCACCGTTCGACTCCTTGTCTAGCGACCTCAGCAGATCACGGATAGCGGGAACATCCAGGGCAACCAGCAGCTTGTGCGTAGCCTCCGGTCCCACCAGTGACCACGTCAGCGTGTTTGAAGACATGAAGAGTAGAAGGAAGTTTCTGTCGCGGGTTTCTAGTTATACGGAAAAGTCTGTTTTTTTAATATTTTTTGATTGCCGAATAAACGTGGCAAATAAAACAGACTCCACTTGAACTTGAGAGGTATCTGTTCTCCGGATAGAGGAGGGTGAAGCAGGGGGGGGGGAGGAGAGAGAAGCGCAGTGTGTGCACAACGGAGAAGGTAAAAGGAGAATAATATAAGGAGTGCTAGAAACAGTCACATTCATGTAAATGCACCGAACACACTTGGTCGGAACAAACCTCGCTATTGAGGCTTCTTGAAGCACTTTGCAAACTTCAGAAGATACCGAGTAATACTACTTGGTTCTTTATTGCGCACTACGTCCACGGAAAAGCATGTCAAATACTTTAATCGCCCTTTCTTTTTTTTTTAATGCTGATGATGGATAATGCACCTTCTACATCGCACAGCAAAGGGAAGCAGTTAAAAGGAAGCCAAAGAAGGAGAGAAAAAAATAAGAACGAGGAAAGCAAAGATATATATATATGATATATGCAATTATGGAAAGGTTTTGGATTTCTTCTCGGGTTTCGACAATTTTTTGGTCATTGCGCGGAAAAAAAGGACGCGGGCGCGCGTGCTGAGTTGCGTCCACTCTGCGGATTCCACGGACGCGGTCAGCCGTTGTGGTGCAGCTGTCGAAGAGGATTGAAGGGCGGCTCCGAGAAGATCATCATCATCATCAGTGGCTTCCACGGAGCTCTGCGCCGTACGTCTCTCCTGAACAGGCCCTGTGATAGCCTGAAAAGCATCATAGAGCGGAGCGGCCTCATCGCTTGCACCTCCGATCGCGCACGCACGCAGGCCGCACACCAGCAAAGACGCATGCAAGAACGGTTGCACCACCACGTCACCATCGTGCCGACGAATCTTTTCCAACTCATCCTGCACCAGCGACAACGCCTCCTTCCAGCGACGGGCGTTCAAAAGCATTTGTGACAACCGCATCGTATCCTCGGTGCCCCATAGAGCACCGCCCTGCAGCTGACGCAGGCGCTTGCCACTAGCGGACATGTTCTGTGGGCACCTTGTCAACGCAAGCAGAATGGCGGAGGCGACAGCTGCGGGATAGGGCCGTGACGTCGTGACATGGGTGTCGAGAGAGCCAAACTGCTGAGTGAGAGCCTCCAACGCCTTTGCCCAATTGGGGTGCTGCCGCGCAGCACGCACAAGAAGAAGCTCGCTCGTGCTTATTTCCGGTGTGGGGTCTCCTCCCTCTGCAAGAAGGTCGTCGTCCTGCTCGGCCTCATTATCTGTACAAGTGCGCATAGTAGCTTTCACTTGGGACGCAGCGAGGGCCAGTGCGTTGGGATCCTTGAGGGCGAGCAGCATTTCAATGTTCTTGAGGCGATACGCAGTCTCGCGGCGGTCCGTAGAGCGATAAAGGCCGCTCCATGACCGGTGAAGCTGGCGGCCTTGCTCACGGCACCCAAGCAGCATGCACCAGCGCAACACGCTGGGAAGCATGGCATCGAGCACTTGCCGCCGGACCTTCCGTCGGCCCACCGGCTGCGTAGCGTCTGCACTGCTAAACTCGCAACTGCTGGACTGGAGGCGCTGCTGTTCGAGAAACGCATGGCGATGGTCGACGGCGGCCTCCACAACACGGAGAGCCGCCTGCCACAGATCATACGGTTGGCGGCTCCCTGTGCTCGCCCCATCGTGGTCATGGTTGTCTTGCGGAGGAAAACGCTGTACAGCAGTGTCCATCACGTGCACAAAAAAAGACAGCGGGAGTGCACCGCGCCCGACGCGCACGTCGTCTGTGGCGATGAAGCACAGACGGAGTGCATCTTCCCACGTGCGCGTCTCGTGATTCAGCAGTTGCAGAAGCTGAGTGTGGCAGGAGTGCGAGCCATCCGGCAGCACCTTGTCCTCAAGAGCTGCTCGGTACACCAGTTTATGCAACTCGCCGCTACTGTCGTCACCAGGTGAAGGGACGACGAACGTTTCTGGCTTGGAGAGCTCGGTCTTACTGCTCTTCACCACAGTGCTTGCCACTGTCCGTGCCACGGCAGCAACAGGAGTGCTGAGTGCAGCGGTGGGCACAGACGGTGGGGCGGCAGCAGAGTTCGTCCGACCCCTCGTGCGCACCTGAGGCGTCACTGTGGCTACGCCGGTCGCGCGGCGCTGTTTCTGCGCCTTGGCAAGTAGCCGGTTGAGCTCTCCGATCTGTGCGGCACTCAGCTGCGCGCGCGCCTGCCGTCCAGTGGCGGTGTCGCTGCTGAGGGACATACACAGAGCCGCCTTCACACGCGGTGAAGAGAGGCTTTCCACCACAGTCCGCAGTGCGAGCGGCCTCCGCTTCGCGAGTGCTGCTGCTGTTGCTGTTGCTGCTGTTGCGGAGCGTCGACGCGACGCGAGGGTGGGCGAAGCCGATGAGGCACCGCCGGTAGCGCCTCGTTTAGCACGGCGGCTGCCTGCGCCTGTTTCAACGGGCACCGCGGTGGTAGCAGCGATGTGTTCGAAGCGCACCAACGCCGCCCCCAAGCTGGCGAGACACTTGGCAACGTTGGGATCCGCGGCGCCGAACACCTCACGCTCGCCCATCGGTAAGAGGTGGAGAAACACCAGCAGCTGCTTGCACAGCAGCCCCATCTGTCTGTGCACCACCGCCAACTGCGTCGCCTCACCTACGTACAAGGTGTGGTAGTGCGGAGTCATCTCGTCTAGCGTGCGGTTAAGCAGCTCCAACAGAAGAGACACCTGCACGAGGGCCGCGGAGTGAACGCCACGCCTAGCGGTGCTTGCGCATGACCTATGGCTGCAGTGAGAGAGAATCACTTTGATGAGACACTCGGAGAGATGGAGGGCGGCGTAGTTCTTCTCCAAGTACTCGGACTTCTTCTCCTCAAACGCGCCGTTGCCGTCAACACGACTGTGACGACCACCTTTGCCCTTGCTGAACTCGGCGGTGGGCGTGGCATAGATAGCGTTAAAGACGCTCCAGATGCCAACGGGGCCGTACACTAGCTGCTCGACGATTTGTAACCACTTACTGGTGCTGGATGCCCCCGTTGCGCCACCGACGTCATTTTCTCGAAAGGAGTTCAGCTCGCACGCGTGCGCGACGCCGGCGCAGTTGAGAACAAATACGTCCAGCATCAGTGGTGTCAGCAGCCCGGCCGCGCCGAGGTAGTGTGGGACAAGACCGGCGCTGTTGAGTGGTGCAGGGTGTCTATCATCATTCAAGTGGCTAGTCCGCCAAGGATGAGAGCCAGTTATGCTGTTTCCACTGTGTGTTGTTGCAGTGCTGTGGGCAATGTCAGTGTCTGCGCCGCCGATAACCGCCCCTGGAGCTGGAGTACGCGGAATGTACGCTCCAGACAGCAACGACGGTGCTGTCAGAAGGTGTGCGGCGCGGCGTTCATGCAGGCGTCGTACATCGATCGTCAGCAGCGACAGCGACTGCTTCGTCTCAGAGGTGCATTGCTGGATGAGTGAGAGGGTGTCGCCGCGCAGGCCGGAGAGGTGGGAGCAGTGCTGCTGCAGCTTGGCGAGCAGCAGGAAAAAGTCATCCCCGGCGCGCGACGACTTGACAAAACAGAGGTACGCAAGCCAAGCGCTGCGCACCGCGTGCGCGAGGGCGGTGTCGTCCGTGGAGGCTCGGCCGCACGGTATAAATATCATCTGCTCGACGAGCTCTTCGTGGTGCGAGAGCCATGACCAGCCCTCGCGCAGCACCAGGCGGGACCACAAGGCGATGTCGCCGGTCGGATCGGGTGAAGGGGCAAAGTGTTGGCGCACGAGTGACATGTACTGCACAGCCGCGGAGCTCGAGCAAGAGCACCGCAGGACACGGTGCAGGGTGCTCGCGAGAGCCGGTGGAAGAGGTAGGAAAACACCGGAGGAAGCAGCGGACGACGTGTGTGTCGCTCGCTCGTGGGGGAAGACTACCGCGTACTTTTCCACAAGCTTCAACGCCTCCATCCAGTACTTGTCACGGTCCCCCAACAGCAACGAGGCACGGCGCACGCGAATAGAGGCGGAGGGAGCTCTCCTGGCGGGAATCGGTTGGTCACTGGAGGAGGATTTACGGATTGAGAGGTTGCTAGGCACGTGGGAAGTGTGGGGTAACAAGCTGCTGGAGGGGTCCGCCTGTGGAAGCGTGGTGACTTGCAGCAAGTTCAAATGGTCCACAAGGGTGGTGATCTCCATTAACAAATTGGCTTCTGCAACAGCGCCAGTGGTGGCTGCGGGGTGACCACCAACGTTGTTGTCATCGAACACCTCAACACTGGCAGGCGTCCCTGTCAGAGTGTCTGGGGTCGTGCTTCGCTGCTGCGAAGCGTCTTTTCCGTCGACAGTACTGTGCGGTACATGGCTCTTCAACGAGACTTCGGCCTCTTCCAGATCGATGTTGCCCATAGAAGCTTCATAGAGAACCCACCGCTTCACCCACTCTGGTTGGTGGCGTAGGGATGGAAAACTATCGCTAAGGTCGTCGCTTGCTGCTCTGCTGGGGGTTGCGAAATCGTGCGCAGTTGAAGGAGCACCTCCCTCACCGGATGTGACGGAGACGCCTGCTGGAGTTGAGAGGCTGGTGGAGGAAGGAACCGGCGTCGAAGATGACGGCGACTGGTGTTTTCTGCGAGAGCGGTACCGGGCCTCCTCTGCCGCATTAAAAGCTCGGCGACGCTCAGCCGTCATCCTGTCTGTCCGCGCCTGCTCGTCCTCAGCGATCCATGACTTGGGCTGCTGTGCGCCGGCCGACGACTGCTCGTACGGAAGGCTCGTCAGTAGGAGGAGTACATCGTTGTGCGGCAGCGACACTCCCATGTGGGCGAGTCTCTCGTAAAACTGCACAGCAGCCGCGATGGCACGGTATCGCACCAGGGTGTGGAAAAAAAAGCGAACGCGCAGCACCACCGCCTCGGAGAGCTCCGACGAGTATAAACAGCTACGGTTGATCGACGTCCACATGGCTAGCATCGCAGCGGCGTCCTCGTCGTCCCGGTTGAGGAACTCGAGAAGGGGGTCAGATTCCTCCTCCATCATACCCGGTTCGTTTTGCGCGCGCGCAGCGCCTCCCGTTAACGTCGGGTGATGGGGCGAAGAAGCCGTCGGTGGAACGGCTTTTTTCGGTGCGGAGTTCAAGGAGCTGTCGGGGCCATGCACATGGACCTCTGATGATCTGCTATTCGGCGCACTGGACTTCGTCGACGCTGCGTCGCGGTCCTCAGTGACCTTCAGGTCGTGTACAGATAACGATGAACTTGCCGTTGCTGGAGACGGGGCAGTTTGATCGACGGCACCCGCTCCTGGTGTCACCTTGCTGAGCTGAATGTAGCGCCACAGCGGTCCGTACCGCCTCTCCAGCTGCCGCGCATGGCGTCTCGACAGGGAGGACACCCCAAACGTCGCGGATGGTGGTGCCGTCCGAGGAGACGAGCCGGTGGCCGGTGAGGAGGAAGAGGCCGAAGACAAGTGAATTGCCACGTTCTCGCATGGAAACTCTTCCAAGTACTGCTTACTAGGACAGCCTCGTGCCACTTTGCTGTGTCTGTGCAAAAGCGCACATCTGCTGCTGCGCATACTTTGGTAAGTAAGAATGAGTGAAATACGGGAAGAGGTTGAATGTCGGCGTCACCTCTCGCTCAAGTCGAACCGCCACCACCTGACAGCGCGATGAACAGTAAAAAGTAAAAACGATGTCGGAAGAGAGGTACGGAAGACTTTTTTGACGTCTGTTTAATACACCTTTCTTCCTCTATGAGTTTCCTTCCTTTCGGCGTGTTCATTGGGGCAATGAACAAGATGAGAGAGAGAGAGAGATGGGAGAGAGGGGGGAAGGGGGAAGGGGATGACAACAGTATCGGTACATGCATGAAAAACAATGGACGTACAGATATCGGTGACTCTCACTCTATCACCGGGCACTGAATGCTGCATATCATGTGTAAGCATACGAGGCGCAGTAACAAGAATGCATGAAGGGTATAGAGAGGGGGAGAGAGAGTGACAAGGAACGGAAACAGGAAGAAGACGAATGGTTTGATGCTCCAGCACAGAACGAAGGATCCGCAGTCCAGCTGGCGGGGAACAAAGTGAACAAGGACAAGGGAATCCTACTAGAAATGGGCATTTGCCGATACAGTCGAAACGCGTTGAACGTGGAGGTTGCAGCGCTCACAGCATTCAAGACGTTTTGACCTTCCGCTGGACGGGAGGGGTGATGAGTACGCGAGTGAGCAGGTTGCCAGTGTAGGTGCAGATGTAACTGTTAATGATGCAGAGGGCTGTAATGACGGTGCCAAGCGCCAGACGCTGATGCGGCGCCAGCAGAGCCAGGAGACCACACATGATGTCGAGTGACGGCCGCCGGTTAGCAAGATACATGGTGACTGGTGGTGCCAGGAGCGGCAAAAACATGTCGAGTATGATAATCACCAGGCTAGCGTACCGAACAACCAGCGCGAGGGGGCTTTTTCGCGACGGCCCACCAAGTCTCCGTCCCCGGCGACGCACCGCTGCCGTCAACGCACGCGTGGTCCATTGCAGGCCAAAACTACCGGCTGAGGTCAGTACAACAGCAACTACAAAAGGGCCGCCGACCAACGAGAGCCACTCATCCGCCCAGAGACCCGTCAGCGCAGCGATGGAGTTGCCGGCCCCCACTAGTGCGCTGAGATGCGGCAACTCCGCCGGGCGAGACTGCACACGGTACGCCGCCACCACCTCCAGCGCCGTGGCGTACTCGGTACGCGAAACAGACGGAGTGGCGCCCGAGACGGTACCGGCCGTACGGCTCATGGCCTTGCGCAGCGACAGCAGCCGCGTGCGCCACGCTGCGACCTTAGTCTGCGCCCTCAGGAGTTCCTTCATCTCTCGGCGTTTCTTGGCCGTCGCCTCATCGTTGGCGACCATGTCGGACTGTATCTTGGACAAGGCGGTGGTAGCGTCGACAACGGCAGCGCCGACCAGCGGGCGCGCCGACACCCACACCAGTCGCACCGTACGCAGGTATGCGTCCAGGAGTGCCGTCAGATCCTTGAGCGTCCCCAGCGCGTCACTGACCGCCTCAATCAACGTGCGGCTCGAGGGCGACAGGGTTACACTGGAGAGAACGTTCAGCGTGCTCTCCGTCTCGCGGCGCAGATTGCGGATCGCGCGAGTGGACAGCGGTGCGGGGAACGGGAGGGGTGTCATCGCCGCGAAGGAAGTGGCGGCGTCGACGCTCCGCGGTCCACCGCTGTTGTTGAAGCTGGCGTGGCCTAGTGCCGTGCGCACCAACACGTCGTACGTGTACTCGGGCAGCATGGCGGCTTCGGCAAGACGGCCCTTGTCCTGGTAGAGTTGGTCGCCAACGGCGAGGCGCAGCAGCGTCCCCACCTGTGTTTGCACCATGTCCAGCGCTGCGGCGACGTTGGGTGAGGCTGCAGCCTCCTCTAGCGCGGTGCGTGTGAAGGCTCGCTGTCGTGCCTGGCTAACAGCGTCCGCGTACTCCGAGTAGGGCGACTCCTTTCGCTTGCGCTCCTCCGCCTCCTGCGCGAGGCGCAAATGTGTCTCAATCGCCTCAGTTTTCCACGCGGACCACTCCGACAGCTCTCGTGCCACCTCCCCGTAGAGCTCGTCGGCGTTGGGAGACTGCGGGACTGCCGCAGCCCAGTGCCCCAGCGGTGGTGTAGACAGCACCGTGTAGCTCTCGGGCACGCGGCCATACACCAGCCGCGCCTCCGCAGCAACACCGAGAAAGGCCACATGATTTATCAACGTCAAGGTAAGCAACAGCAGCGCCGCCGTCATGGCTGTTGCGGGCAAACACACCAGAGTACTACCCAATCGGGAAGTGCGATGAGACGGTATCCGCATTTTCAATGCTAGATCAAGGTATACACGTTTGCGAATGATTCTTTTTATTACTATTACTAATATTAATACTTTTATGCTAAGGAACTACTAGGAGCACTATTCCTTTATTAGTCAAGGATGATTTTCGTGGCGCGATGATTCTGCATACTTTCAAAGTGAAGGAGCACAGAAGAGTAAGTTGATGTGATGTCAAAAAGAAAGAGGCATTTTTCAAGTGCATGTCAAGATGAGGCATTACAGATTTAAAAGCTGTCGTCATGAGCATAAAATGAGTTGTTGGCAGACAACAGCATATGTGTGTCAGTGGCATATTTTTTTTTTTTTTCATGCACAGGGGAAAAAAAAAACAAAAGAAGGAAGAGAGAACGGTAGAAGAAGCATAGCTCTATCAGCATTCGCTAGATGTGACGGCACGGATTCCCTCACTGAATGTATGAGTGTACATGTGGAGCAGGGCGAAACGAAAAGTAAACATAAACTGGTGTTAGTTGGTTCCATTAATGAAAAGCAAGAAAGGTAACACCCCTAGTCAATGTCAGACCCCTACGTCTGTAAAAGCCATTGCGGCAAAAGTCTCTTCACCACGTCAAAGCGATCAGCGAGGCGAGCCAGTAGAAGCTTGAAGCGTGCGGCTTGGTGGATGCCTGTGAGTCTGTGCAAGCGCAGGTTGAAAAACATGCCCTCCCCAAGCGGGAGGTACTCGGTGTGAAAGTTCTGCACATCTCCTAATCTGTACCAGGGCTCGACCAAGAACCCTGTCGACCACTTCTTCTCAGCTGATGAATATGCAGTTGGGCTTTCCATCGCAGTCGCGGCAGTGGGCGTGGACGAGAGTTCTTCGCTGTATAGCGGCAGGCGGTCTAATGAGGGGATAGTGGTGTGCTTGTAGTAGTAGCGAAGCCGCATGGCCAGATCTTCGGTGAGCTCCAGCAGACGGCGAAACTCTGGGACGCCGTCGGAGGCCCCGCCGTTGGGGCGAACGCCAGCGGAAGTGGAGGAAGAGCCCGACTGCCCCACTCGCCGCATGATCTCGATGAGGCACTCCATGTCAGCGGCAGGAAAGTACGCGCCGTCGTAGGGCGCCACCGGCACGTCGAACGGCAGCCAACCAGCGGTCGACTTGTCGGGAGCCCCACGCTGTGGCTTTCGCGGGAGACCCGCACACAGAGCAAGTCGCCGCATGCCGACGTCAAACGTATCGTGTGGACTCTGTGTTTCACCTTCACCCGGACGGACGGACAGCCACCGCTCCACGGCCACAAACAGTTCCTGACGGCTCTCAGCGCTGCTGAGGTCAAACGGGGAGTTGGTGCCCAACTCGGCCCACCGGTTGCCGCCCGCGGTGCGCACGTTGTGAGAGTTCCACTGTGCCATCTGGCGGTGCTGTCGCCACACCGCAGGGCTCTGCCAGCCCAGTACGTCTTGTGCTAGTAGATCGAGGAAGGTACACAACGGGTCGCAGTTTCGTGGCGACACATCCGACACTCCGCAACCCAGACAGCCGTCCGGGGAGGCGGAGACAGAGTGGAAGAGCAGCGCGAAGCCGGTCGGGTGCGACGTCTCTAGCGACGTGGCCAACGTCAACACGCCTCGGACAAACGATCGCAGCTTGAGTGAGCTTGCCGAGTCGTCGTTCAATGCACCAGTGAGGCTCTGTACGTGCCACGGCACCTCCTCGTCGGAGTCGTCGTTCGTGTCGTTGTTGTGGTGCCCATCGGCCGGAGAAAAGTACGGCAGCGGAGGGGGTGGGAAAACGCTGCGGGCCAGGCGCCGCACCAGTGACTCGGCGGTGGTGTCGGTAAACACGTAGCGTAAGGCATCACGGATGCGATTGGAAAGGTACTTGCGGCCCTCGCGGAGGTAGTAGTCGTGATCGCTGAGGTACAGTACGGGGACAAACGAGGTGGGAAGTCGGCGGAAGTCGGAGGTCACGCGCAGGACGTAGCGAGTGTGAGACAGCGACAGCGTCGGGTCCAGCCACTCGGCAGCCAAAACGGCGCGGCGCTCCAGGGGATCCGAGTGGCGCGTCTCGCCCCTATTCATCTCGAGTATTGTTTTGGGCATTCTTCCTCCGGCCTGCAACGCCTGCTGCTCCGATGTGTCTGTGGTACCGCCAACCCCACCATCCTCACCACCCCCGTCTCCTTCTGCGTCATCCTCCTCCGCCTCATCGTCGTTGTCGTCGCCGTCGTCAGCGGCCACTCCTGCGACTTCGCTTTCGTCAGCCCCTGGTTCTGAAGCTTTTCCATTCGCGTTGTACGGGACGTCAGTCAGGAGGTAGTTGGCTTCCGACAGCTCGTACTCGTTGATGCGCTGCGCAAGAGTGTCTTCCTCGTCGAACGGTCGGGGCAGAAACGTCACCGCTCCCGGTCTGAAGAGCGCAGTCACGTGTGGTGCCAGCGCACGCAGCCCCTTCACCTTCGCCAGACGCCGCTTCAGCAGGAATTGCATAAGATAGAAGGCGTCGGTGTGGTGGGCTAGGTTGTCGTCGAACTGGAGGGGATGCACAATGCGTTCCGTGTCCTTCCAGCGGCTCGCCGTCGCGGCGAGCAACGAATATAGCACGTCGTACTCACTGACAACGCTGGCCTCCCCGTCGTCATCCCCGACGCGCAGCGGTGCGTGCAGGACCTTCGAAAGAAACGGCACCAGCACCCTTGTCACCAGATTCGGGCGCCTCACAGAAGAGTGGTCGCTCGTCGAGTGAGCAAGTTTTTCGCCGATCAAGCTGGCGGAAAGCACCGTGAGAACTTCACCCGTGTAGGTGTAGCGCTCCGAAGCTGGTTTGCGGGAGGCTTCTCGTTCTCCCCGGTGGGCCGCATCCCGGCGGCTTCTCTGACGCGAGAGAGCGTTCAGGCGGAGTGCGTGGAAGCTGTACAAGAACGCTTTGCGATAATCCCGTGTGTGAATCAAGTGCAAGTAAGCGGTCAGCAGCAGAGTCGTCAGGAGTGTATCACGCTGCGTTTTGCGGGTAGGAATGATGCCGTTGCCGGCAGTCTCATCTCTTCTTGGAGCGTTGCCAGGAAGAAGGCTGGAGCAGTCGATGCGCGAACTGGCGCGTGCGGGGAGGGCGCGGAGGAGATCGACCGCTGACGTGCACCGCGAAGAAGAAGTGCTGGTGGTGGACAGCGTGTCGGGCCACGGGCCATCCACGTCGCAGGAAAAGCGCATGCTGCGCAGCATCGTCAGTAGCTGGCACTCGGCCGTTTGCGGGTCCGCTGCCAGCTCCCGGAAGCCCACCAGCTTAATGCTACTGAGGTGGATGTAGCCCTGCAAGTTGGACTGCAGGTTTTCTGTATTTTCTGGCTCGTCATAATCAACGTACTTGCCCTCCGTGTCATCACCGAGGTCCTCGAGGGATACGGAGGAGAAGGACTGCAGAGACGCCATAGTGGCAATCGGTCTGTTAAGCCCTCCCCATGTGAGGCCGCTTGAGATCACCCTTTCCCGAAGAAGAAGCTGCTCCACGCTCGCGGCACGCGGAGAGCGGTTAGCAGCAGTGCTGATCGGAGGCGAGACGGTATGGCTGGTTGAGGGCAACGGTGCCAGCGTCTCAAAAAGCGACTTGAGCATGTGGGAGTCGGTGCGACGCCGGCTGTGCAGGCGCATCTGCATCGCGACCGCACGATGCACGCGAAACAGCAAACCGATTTCACGAAATGTAGACAACGTATTACTCGCCGCCATTGATCCCCACCACGACGCCTGCTGTATCATGACGGCTGCCCGGGCAAGAGAAAGCGGCACGCGAGTTGACGCGTCCGTGGTGTTCCTCACAGTCTCATTGAGACCATCCTGAGCCGGTCGACTCAAAAGTAGCAGCTGGACACCGACACCATGAAGCACTTCTGGAATTAGCTGCGATCGTGACACTTCCTCGGCGCACTCGCGTGGTAAGTCCACGGTGTCCAGCGTTCTTCCCCAGTTGCGTATCCAGTAGAGGGAAAACTGTGTGAAGTCCTCCGCGGAGAAGTCCTCCACTGCCTCGGCAAACGTCTCGTCTGCCTCCAGAGAAGGCACCGCCGCGTAGTCTGCGGTCTTGTCGTTGTTGTTGTTGTACATGTCGCCGTCCGTGCACACGCGCTGCACCGTCCGATTTTGCGCGTACCGCGCGAAGAGAAACGAAAGAACCTGTGGAGTGGTCGGGGCCTCTCCCGTACGTCCTCGTAACCGGGCAAAGTAGGAGACATCGTCGCAGAACGACTGGCGCAGCGTCGGTAAAGCAGACACGTGGCACGGTGTCAGTGGCACAAGGGCCGTTTTCGTCTTGGCATCAGCATTGTCTTCAGTAGTCTCCGCAGGACCTGACACCTCGGCAGGCGTGCGTCCGTTTGCATGTTCCCCGTCGACGAAATCGGCGCAGTGGCCACGCCGCAAGAGCTCATCAAGACGGTCGCTGTAAAACGGCGGCATGCTGGTTGAGTGCCTCGTCACCTGCTGCAGTTGCAGGCACTTGGTTCTTTGCGTGTTCTTGGCTTCCGCTGCCGCGGAGTCGGCAGCAGTTGTACGAAGAGCGGAAGTGTGTTGGCGCCTCTGTGACTGACGCGCCAGGGCTTCACGTTGCCGCTGCCGATACTCGGCAAGGTGGGCGTGCAGCTTCTCCCTATACTCGCGTTGGCCTTCCTCCTGCCTCCGCCTCACAGCGGCGTCGTGTTCGTTGCGCGCTTTGCGCTCCGCCGCCGTGAGTCGGATCGACTGGTCGTACACATCGATCTTTTTTGCATATTCTTCTCGAGACCGTAGTAACTCGAGCAGGCGTTGGCGTTTCACGGCAGCGTCGAGGGAGGCATACACCATCGGAGAGTTCAGCGATCCCCGAACGCTCACATCGTGGAGCGGAAGCACAAACCGAGTAGAGTCGCCTACGATTCCCACCAGCGCGGTGTACGTGAGAGATGCCGCGCGCAGCACCTGCGCCTCCAGCTCGCGGCGCTCCCACGGAAGTATCTGGCTGTCTTCATCTAGCAGTGTCGCAAAGGCAGCAGTTGGCAAGCGTAGTGGGGCGAACAAGCTGAGGCGACCAAGGCCATATCGTTGCTCAGCCTCCGCCGGGACCAACGCGTAGTAGAGCAGAAGAGGTTCGTTGGGATACGGCAGAACGCACGTACCTTGCGGCGCAATAAAGAAGTGATAAATTTCCCGCAGCACGGCAACGTCGTCTCTGCTGCCAATGTCATACAACAGGGGAATGCCGGCCCGCACGAGCAGACGTGTTGAGAGCTCTGCCGACTCCTCCCAGTCCATATCCTCGGTGAAGTTGCGAGCGACTTCCATGGACGGCTGTGAAGGGAAAAGCCACGTGTGAAACGTCTGATGGACGGTGGTCCTCATGGCAAAGTACTGTGTTCTTTTATCGGAGTCATACGGCGACCTGTCACCGCCACCGTCGTCAATATCGTCCGCGTCCACTCCGTCATGGCAGCTCCAACAACACACCTGAACGAGTAGGCATAACAACAATGGCAATCTAATCTTTACGAACATTCGCTCATGGTACGATATGAATTTGCAGTTGCCTACACCCACTACGGAGAATCTATTTTTATCGAAAGTAAAGGGTATGAAACAGTTCGAACTGCAAGTTCCTCAAAATGATGAAAAGAAAAAGACGACAAATTTCTTAGAGTTAGCAAAGTATGATAGCGCCAGGCAAGAGGAATAGGAGGAGGGGGGGAAGGGGAAGGGGGGAGGAGAGGTGATGTGAGACAAATACGGTTATTTTCTTGCATACGCGCCAGCAATGAGGGTATCGAGATATCAGTTTCAGTATCAGTAATGGTAGTGGTAAGGGGGATATTGGTGGTTTCGCATTCATTAATCACCCGAATCCCCAGAAATAACTGCGCCCACTGCACACGCGGATTTCACCCGTGAAGCGCGACCACGACATGGCAGTTTGCCAAGTCAGCTCCTAGGGAATAACCACGACGCACGACGTGTGCGAGAAAAACAATAATGATCAAGAGAGGAAGGAACAAATAGGAGTAGCACTGATACGTTTGCCCCAACAATGTCTTTCGCTCGACACACCTTTTATTTTTCTCGTTGATTGCATTGAATTGTTAAGTTGGCATGAAGAGTAATAATGCGCAAGAGCTCTATATGGAATATCACAAGGGGGGGAAGAAAAAGAAAGGTGAGGCAAAAAAGAAAAAAAAGAAAAAAAAAGAACAATAAAAAGTGTAAACGCAACGATGCGTGGGCATGTGAGGCGCTTGTACGAAATAAATCAGCACAAGAGCAAGAAAACAACCCGAGACCCTGGAAGTGTATCGGTCATCGAAAAAGAGCTGAGCGCACATCACATTTGGGCTCTTTCAGTGGTTGTGTTTTGCTCCTCAACTCTGGTGGTGACGGTAAAAGCAAGATCAGTCGAAGGATCGCAGAGACGAAATGCAGTTGTAAAATGTCTAAAGTTTTGAACAGTAATGAAAATAATAATAAATAATAATAATAAACGAAGAAGGAAAACCAAAGCATTATTTACATTGTATATATATATATATATATATTGGGGATACACAGTCAACACATGTGTCTGTCTAGAGCAGGATACACGCGAGGAAGGGAGCTTGTGGGCGGATGTTACTAACGTACCCTGTCCCCTCCGACTATGGATGCGCACTGGGCGCGAACTCTGTAGGGCAGGGCCAGCACGCGTGTGGCGTTTAACTTACGTCGGGGTGCCGGCGGGAGCCTCCATGGACAGCATAATCTCCTGCAGCGAGCGCGCGATTTGTTGGCCCGGGCGGAAGCGGCAGAGCGGACAGCCGTTGCCTTTGGTGCACTCGAGCTCGTAGTCCTCCGAGGTGAAGAGGTGCTGGCAGCCCTCACACACGGTAATGTGCACGTCGGGCGACATGATGCGGTAGTAGCGGTTCGGCACCGTCAGCGTACCAAATCGCGGCTTCACGATGACCACCTCATCACGCCGGAACGACTTGATGACGTCCATGGTGGCGATGAAGGGCTGGTAGACGTTCTTGGGGCGGTTGGGGCGCAGCACATACTGGAGCTGCGAGAAGAAGGGGTCTCCCCCCTTGTTGGCAGCCGCCTTGGAGCGGCCCATGGCCACAAGCTGCTGGTCGATCTGGTAGTCGATGTTGTCCGACTCAAAATTGATGACATTCGCGCCCGTGTCCGCTTCCCACTGCTTCGCGCCGGCCATGCCGTCGTCGTCCTCCTCCACCTGCTCGTCGTCGTCGTCGTCGGCCGTCTTGCGGCGCTTCCCGCGGCCGCCGAGTCCGCTAACGATCACGCGCTCCACCTCGGCGTCCGTGAGCTGATCCTCGATGGTGAACTCCACCAGCGGCAGCACCTCAAAGCCGATCATCGACCGCACGAACGGGTGGTAACAGTTGGGGCACATGTCGCCGGGGTTCGTCAGCTGCGCCACCACCTGCTTGCAGCGCGGGCAGAAGTCAAGAAGCTGCTCGTTATCGTTGAGGGGCTTGCTGCGCACAACGAGCGTCTCGACGTCCACCTCGTTCATCATCGCGGTGGGTAAGATGACGCTCTGCAGCTTCTCAAAGACGCTGCGCGCCGTGCGAATCATCGAGAGCTTCTTGGACACCATCGCCAGCGCGTACAGGATCTCGCCCTTGCCGATGTTCATCGGGATCATCTCGCTGGTGCTGCACATGGACAGTAGGTACTTGGCAGCATTGAAGAGCACCTTGTCGTTGCGTGGCACAAAGCCGGAGGAGAGCGTGTGCACGAGGTGGTAGGCGTAGTACATTCTGGCGCGGCGCACGCACTCGGTGCACTTGTTGATGCGGTACGCCTTCTGCGCGTCGGAAGGGTCGTCGCCGTCCTCGAACTCCCCGTACTCGCTGGCGAGGTGGATGTAGTAGAAGGCGGCGTCGCGGAACTTGCGGCACGTGACGCTGTTGGAGGCGGAGGTCTCCATCAGCTTCGTCGCCTCCTGTGGCCACTTGGCGGCGCGGAAGGCCTGCAGGGCCTCTTCGAACCGGCTGTTCTCCGCCAACCACTGCGCCCACGGCACGTAAACGTCGCGTGAGTACATGGGATACCTGTCCAGAATCCCGAACGCGTGCCGCCAGTCGCCCATCTCGACGTAGACCTGGATCAGCGAACGCTGATCACCGACTTTCTCATACGCCTCGAGAGCGTAGTTGACGGCGTCGTGCTCGCGGAAGAAGCTGGCGCACTCCGAAATCAGTGCCACCTCGGACTTGGGCAGCGAGCGACAGAGTTTCATGAGCTTGTCCAGCTGCCCGGCCCGCCCCATCATGCTAATCGCCTTGGGGTAGTCGCCGCACGTCTCATACAAGGTGGCGGCCTCGACGTAGTTCTCCGAGTCCTCGGCCCAGCGCGCCTGCTGGCGAATGAGCTCCTTGAGGTGCGCCTCATCGCTGCACACCTTCCGCGCGTCGTCCCACATTTTGAGGTCGCAGAACATCTCAATGGCGCGGTCCTCGTGGTTCGTCTTGAGAAACAGCCGCGAGGCGTCGTGGTACTTGCCCTGGAAGGCCAGAATGTCCGCCGCGAGGATGTCATTCGTCTTCTCGGTCTCAGCCGCCGTGTTGTCGATGGAGTTGCCCATCTGCCGCTTGCGCAGCTGCAGTGCGTAGAGGAGCTCGACGAAGCGGGACTCGTGGATATGGGTGAAGGCCTTCTTAGCCACGTCGAGCTGGAGCTGCGTGAGGGCGTGCATCCCCAGCATCTTCCACTCACTGTCGGTGACCCCGAGTGCGGCGATGTGGTACGCCGCGTCAAAGTCCTTCTGCTCAATGTAACGGTAGAGCGCGTGCGCGTGCGGCATGTCAAGCACCATCATGTTGGAGAAGTGCAGATTGAAGATGTAATTGGCCTTGAAACCCACGACGAGGCCACGGATGGTCTGCTGGTACGGCGGAAGCGAGCCCGTCTTGATGTTAAGCACCGTGTTATTCGTCGTGTACGCGATCATTTCCTCAAAGTAGTTGTTGAAGCACACCGCCGTGGTGTCCTTCTCGGTGAACAGCAGCTCGTTCTTCTTGGCGAGATTGAAGACCTGCAGGTTGTTGTTGTCGTCGACGATGGCGAGCTTGGTGCGCGTCGCGCTCAGGTCGACGCAGCGGATAGGCACATCGATCTTCACTAGGTTGGTAGGGAACGGGTTGTCGACGAAGACCTCGAGGGCCTGGCCGCTCTTGAGACCCACCAGCACCAGCTCCCGCCCCTCGGCGCCGCCGGAGACCTTGATGTAGCGGATAAGACTGTCCAGCGACCACTCCCGGCGCTTGTTCCCCTGGAAGTCGAGCATCGTCAGACGCTTTTCCTTGCACAGCAGGATCGCGTTGGAGATGACGCAGAGAAGGGTGCAGTCGAGGCGGCGGCGGATCTGGGCAATGTCGCGGAAGCACATGTTGCGGGAGTCGTCGAAGTACAGCTCGAAGATAACGACGCGCTCTTCAAACTGGACGGCGAGGCGGTCACGGAAGGTGGCCAGTTTCTTGACGTAGTCGTTGCACGGGATTGTCATACGCTTGTCCAGCGTGAGCTGTTGCACAACCACGTCAGTGAGGCCCTCGCGGAAGACGTACTGGTCCTGGTAGATACAGTGCACCACCGACGAGGTCACCTCGATAGAACTGATGGTGCCGTCGTTGGTGCCGCAGATGATCTGGTTACTGCGCGGGCGCTGCTTGCACGTCCACACCCAGTCGTCCGCCTCAGCGACCGTCACGAGGCGGGTGCCATCCTTGGTGTACAGAGCGACCTGGTGGTTACCGCCACTGAGCATCACGTACTCGCCGTTTTGGTGGAAGGAGATGCAGCACGGGTCAAAGTCAAGTTCCCGCTCCTTGGCGGCCGCCGCGCCGGCGAGATTGTAGAACGAGATGCGCTGGTCCCACGAGCCGACGACGAGAATGTCAACGCCGTTCTCTCGGAGAGGGTTGAACCCCAGCGTCCATACAGGAGCACTGCGCCGGATGCGCCGCCGCTCCTCGCCGTCCTCGGAGATCAGAAGTACCGTCCCATCTAGCTGCCCAATAGCGATATTCTGTCCGTCCTGCGTCCAGCACACACACAGGCCCTTGGCAGAGAGGGGTTTCTTCTGCACCTTCACCTGGCCCGGCTCCCACACGCCCCAGTCAACGCCGGAGACGGAGATGAGCTTCTGCGCGATGGGCGACCACGCGACGGCCTGCACAGACGACTTGTGCTGGAATTTGAGGACGCCCTCGCCTTTGCTAGTCCAGATGATGACAGTCTGGTCAGCACCGCAGCTGGCAATCTGTTTGCCGTCAAACGAGTAATCGACGCCGTACACGCTGTCGGTGTGCCCCTTGAGGGAGTGCATGAGGGTGCCGGTCGCCGCGGCGTAGATGAGCACGCGGGTGCCGGAGGTGGTCACGACGTAGTCTCCCGCGGGGCTTACCGCGAGGCTGATGTACGGAGGGCGGACGCCATCGATTTCATCCGCGCTCACAGACCACCGGACGTTCGTAAGCATATTATTGTGCTAAAGGGGGGAGGGGAGCGGGATGGGAAACAACAAGTAAAATGAGGAGGGGGGGAACCAATGAAAGGAAAAAAAAAAAAATCTACTATTTCTCTCTCTTTTTAGGGTGCGATGATGATGATGATGAGATTTTCGGAGTCGTATAAGAAAAAATGTGGAATGAGAAAATGAGGGTAACATGACAGAGGGTAACACTATAATGCCCAGTGTGACAAGAGAAATAAATTGGCGTTGCATTCTGCAAGGTTGGCTGTAAAGTCAAGCATTGTGATCGTAAACGAAATGTGTTTTGTTTTGTTTTTTCGCATTCCCCGCACTGAATGCCGTTGCGACTAGTCTCGCTCTTGCTGAAGATACAGAAACAGAACTTCAGGTACAGCTTGCATCCATAGCATGAAAAACGACGCACCGTATGCCAAAAGGCTCGTCGTTTTGAGCTCCATTATTTGGTGTGCGCTTGTCATTTCGCGGCAGTCGCTTCTTTTTTTTTTTTTTTTTTTGATAAAATGAAAATCAAACGAGAAATAAATAAACCATTATGAACAAGAGAACAGGCGGAAGAAAATGTTCAACATACGCGTTGGGTTACCAAAATTTACTCCTGGGGAGCAGGGGCGACCTCCTGGGCGGCGCCAGCGGCGTCGTCGCGGTACTCGGCGCGCTCACCGCCGAAGCCACGGCCACGGCCACGGCCCTCGCCGCGCCCACGACCGCGACCCTCGCCACGACCGCGGCCACGGCCCTCGCCACGGCCACGACCGCGACCGCGACCGCGACCGCGGCCCTCGCCGTCGCCGCCCTCGCCCTCAGCGCGCGGGGGACGGTCGCCGCGGGGCGGGCGGTCCGGGCGCGGCGGGCGCATCTCGTGCACGGCGTCCGTCTCCAGGTGGCTGTTGGGCACGGCCGCCGGCGACAGGTGCAGGTACTTGCGCAGGTACTCAACGCCAGCGTCGTTGAGCGTCCAGTAGTAGTAGCGCCACGCGAACTGCTCCTTGATCAGGTCGCGGCTCTTCAGCGAGCGCATCAGCTGCATCACCTGCAGGCAGGGCACCTTGAAGGTCTTGCCGCCGAGGCTGCCGGACCAGTTGCACAGGCGGTCCTTCTTGCACGCGATCGCGCCCTCCTGGAAGAAGAAGCGGTACACGTTGTCGCGTGTCTCCTTGGGGATGTAGGTCGACATTTTCTCTTGCCGGTAAACTAATTTGTGCGCGCGTGGTAGGGTGAAATGATGCGAGAAAGGAGTAACGAGTAAGATGGCAAGGGAGCATATATAAAAAAATGTCTAGGTCAGAATAAAAGACAGGAGACACCAACGAGCAAAAGCAAACAGGCAAAAGAAAAAGACGACTGCGGAGTTGTTTCTGACACGACTCATATCACGAGGCGTCATTGAGTATCGTAGCTGAAACAACAAACGCCACACTCGCACACGCAAAGCCACATGAGTCTCTACTCTTTTGCGGAAGCGAAAGACCCTGCGTTAAGGGGACTTCCTCACATTCTCACAGTTCACTGCCATCAAGAGAGGCGTTGCTAGTCAGCATGGAAAAAGCAAACGCCCTTATCAATGGCTCCTATATTGATCACGTGGCTCAGTATTTCAATATATGCGTTATTACAGTGTTGTCTTTTTTTTCGTTATTTACTTTTTGGTAATAAAGAGAAAATGATAAACGAAAATAAATTCAATCGTGAATAATGAACTTAGACGATCATGCCGTTTACTCCTGGGGGGCAGGGGCGACCTCCTGGGCGGCGCCAGCGGCGTCGTCGCGGTACTCGGCGCGCTCACCGCCGAAGCCACGGCCACGGCCACGGCCCTCACCGCGCCCACGGCCGCGACCCTCGCCACGACCGCGGCCACGGCCCTCGCCACGGCCACGACCGCGACCGCGACCGCGACCGCGGCCCTCGCCGTCGCCGCCCTCGCCCTCAGCGCGCGGGGGACGGTCGCCGCGGGGCGGGCGGTCCGGGCGCGGCGGGCGCATCTCGTGCACGGCGTCCGTCTCCAGGTGGCTGTTGGGCACGGCCGCCGGCGACAGGTGCAGGTACTTGCGCAGGTACTCAACGCCAGCGTCGTTGAGCGTCCAGTAGTAGTAGCGCCACGCGAACTGCTCCTTGATCAGGTCGCGGCTCTTCAGCGAGCGCATCAGCTGCATCACCTGAAGGCAGGGCACCTTGAAGGTCTTGCCGCCGAGGCTGCCGGACCAGTTGCACAGGCGGTCCTTCTTGCACGCGATCGCGCCCTCCTGGAAGAAGAAGCGGTACACGTTGTCGCGTGTCTCCTTGGGGATGTAGGTCGACATGGTTTAAGGACTTTTAAAATGGGTTATCACAATTTTGATGAATGAAGTGGGAAAGTGGAGGGATAGGAGGAGGGAAAGAAACGAGTGCGAGCAGCGGTGAGCACCGATTTATAGTAGGAGATGTATAGCATGGAGGGAAAATACCGATTTACCGCTGGCAATCACAGAGAAACGCTAGTGGCAAACGTCCAATGGTGGTGGTGCTCCAAGTACGTGTCAAAGAACCCCGGATAGGTACGAAATGAGACAGTGTGGTTTGGGTCTATAAACAACACATATGTAACGTCACTTCTTTTTCCCGAAATTCTTGTGGATTACACTGCTTAACTTGTCTCCTAAAAACACATGAGATTTGCTTTCAAGTAAACACGCTGTACGACGCTAATGTTGCAAAAGGATAGCTGCTGAGAAGCGGGAAAGAGCTGAAAGGAATTTGAGACACAGGCCGCATAACCGATGATAGATGATACTTGGCATCATCCCCCCCACCCACCCCCATGTTCAGTCTTCGGTTTACCACAACAATCTTCTGTTGGTTGTTTTATTCTTCCATTAAAGAAGTAGGGGTAAATTGAACAGCTCAAAGGCAAGGGGAGATAATAATAGTATTTATCAGAAGATAGCAAAGTAAAAAAAGAGGTGGAGGCACAGGTCGGTGTGTCTGGATAAGTAGCAAAAACAAAAACAAAAGCAAGTAGACGAGAGCGGAGAATAAGCAGCTTCGCTTTAACGCTGTTTCATACGAATATATATGTACACTTCTGGCATGCTTCCTTGTGGGAGGAAAAAAGGACGGTACCCTTGTGGAACGTGGAACTCCAATTCACGTGCGAGCGCCTACGCTGCGGCGGTTTAGTTTTTCTTTCCCGAGTCGGAGGAGTCGTTGTTGATTTTCATGTGAACGGCTACATTGAAGAGCTCATCACCGACCTCGACGCACTCCTTGGTAGACGCTAGCAGCAGGACGGTGCGGTCATCGATGTTGAGGAAGCCGCAGCTCTCGCCCTTGCTGCTATCCATGACGAAGCGCCCGAGTTCGTAGAAGATCTCCGTGAGCTCCTCGGTCTGCTCGACGGTGATGGGAAAGGTGTCGTCGGTCGTCAGCAGGCGCGACTTCTGCGCCACGTGCAGCGTCGCCTTCTCGCCGCCCACCAACAGTTTCATGATTTTGCGGCCGTTGTCGAGGTTGATCTCGAAGGAGTTCTCAAAGTGAAGACGCAGCGCGGCGCGGTCGCGGTCGGCCTTGCGATGTGACAGCAAGTCCAGCAGCACGCGCTCCGCCTCCTGTTCTGATTTGGGATCTTTCTCGCGGATTTGGGCGGCGAACTCCGCGAAAAGTGACTGCAGGTTGTGGCGCTCAGCATACTCGGCATTTGCTTTTTCTTCCTCGCCCTGAAAGTTCGCGGCGCGCAGCCGGTTCGACGAGGCGTTGAACGAATCAACGCTCTTGGGCATCCTAGAGGCCTAGTCGAGTGAAACTAGTCGATTGAGATGAAGTGTGTGGGACAGCTCAAGTACGTATTGCCTCCTTGTTCGTCACTAATGTACTTGGTTTCTAATTTCCTCTTGTTTTAGAATATCTACTCTTTATTACTGCGGAAGTGGTTCAAGAGGTTGAGGCGGAGAGGGGGGGGGGGGGACCAGCGGAAACGAGAAAAATGCAGAAAAAAGAAATATGCGCGAAATGACTTTACATGATATTTATAATTTAAATATTAAAAACGAAAAAGGAAAAACGCAGTGGTGTGCGCCAAGAAATGCGCGAAAGTACTTACCTGTTGTTGTTGTTGTTGTGACACAACAAAAAATAGAAAGAGTACATTATCTGTCGACCGCTAAGCTCAAAGCAAAGAAGCAAAAGGGCGAGCATAAATATATTTATTTACTTTTTTGTTGTTTGCATGCGATTAGATGGAATAATACAGTGTACAATATCAGCAAATGAACAAGAATAGCGGTGCAAAAAAAAAAAAAAATGAGAGAGAGAACGCAAGAAGTGTCGAGAGGTAGGAAGAGGAGAGAAACAGGAGTAAAAAGTTTTGGCTTTCCGAAACTGGAGGCGCAGAAGCGAATACGGCGGTTCACTACTACATTCATGCAAGTAGGTACAGAATTAAGGAAGTGGAACTTTGGGTATTTACATAATCGTATAAAAATATCTCAACCTATTAGCGCTCGGATATCATTTGCAGCAAGGTGGGAAAAGGGTGTAAAGTGAAGCACGCCTAGTCGAGCACCGTGGCCATACAGTAGGGGGGGATTAAAAAGAGAGGCGAATCAAAGAGCAAAGAAAAAAAAAGACGGAGAGAGAGAGAGAGAGAGAGAGAGAGAGAGAGCAAAAAGAGAGGGGGGTGACAGCAACAGAAGCAAAAAAGTGGGAACGAGTGTGTGCGCGGGTGAGGACAAAGTCAAACTCATACGAAGAATAAGGAAGAGGAGAGAGAGGCGGAGCGCTCACAGCTCCGATGTTTCCTTCATCACCGAGTCGGAGCGTGCTGGTGACATTCCATCGGCGTCGTACAGTTCACGCGACTCGCGCTGCTGCAAGCTCTTGCGGCGCTGAATGAGCTTGATGGCGTCTCCCAGCCGCGGCGGCCCGTCGTGCTCAGGGGGCTGCGCGAGAGAGGCGTCGGTGAACTCGGCGTCGGTCTGCTCCGGCGAGGCCCCGAGCGACGCCTCGCGCGCCATGGAAGCGCGGCGTGAGATGCGGCGGCTCGTGTCGTGGCCGGTGCGCACATCCGCCTCCAGCGCCAGCTTCAGCGAGTAGAGGTCGCCGACGGTGCGTCGCAGAATCTTTTGTCTGAACCGCAGCTTGCGCTCGTACGAGCCGCACTCGTAGATGAGGAACATGAGCACCGCCAGGACGCACAGGCACGCGGACAGCGCAAAGGTGGTGACGATGAATGCAAAGGTGGGGCCGTTGCGACAGGAAAGGTTGTGACCTCCTCCTGGGATGTTTCCCCCCTCGCGCAGCGCATCGATGAAATTGTCAAACGACTTTCTCAAGGAGGAGCAGTACGGAGAGCCGCAGTGCCACTGCGCCAAGACCAGATTAACCATGCAGGCAAACGGAATGAGCGAAAAGATGAAGGCGAAGATGGAGCAGACGAGAATGGCGATCAGCACCCGCCGTTCGAGGGAGAGGTGGGCATTGATCTCCTGTAGCACGTAGCGCGCCTTCATCTCCGTTGGGTGGAGGAGGACCTCCAGCTTCGACTCGTCCACGTAGGGGGTGCCCTTGAAGACATCCATACGAGTGTGTGTCACGAAGAGCAGGGCGCTCAGTACGACCAGCGCAAGAAAGAACACAAACGCGATGCAGACGCCAGCGAGGGACAGAATAGAGATGGAACGGATGCGAGCGACTCTAGCGCCGCAGCTGCCACTCATGTCGTACCGCCATAAAAAAACTGCTTGATATCAGCGTAGGCATTCTCCGCGTCACCCGCCAGCGGCGACGTCGACGGGATGAGACTAATCGGGCCTGTCATGCCCGTCTTGGCAGGGCATCGTCCACCGAAACACGTGCGCACCAGACCCAGCGTAAAGTCCAGCTGGGGCAGCAGTATTTGGTCTGAGACCTGATCGACAATGGTCGAACCAACCTGGACCACGATGACGTCGTCGGTCACCGCGGCAGACAGCGACAAGATGGCCGAAACAATGCTAAAGATCACAAAAATCACTAGAGAGCCCTTTAAAAGTCTCGGACATTCTGCGGTCATCTCTTCGTCCTCTAAGCGTTCTGTGAAAGCGCTCATTCAAGCGGAAAAACAAATCTAATAAGCTGCACTTTGTAGTTGCATAAAACACGACGAAGTGGATAGAGGAAGAAACAGAAAGTGGTGACCAGTGAAAAGTGTGGAGGGAGGGAATAGAAATGGAGAAGCATTGATTTCGGAGGAAAACAGAGTCGAGCACCGGAGAGGAGTAGGGGAGAGGGGGAGGGGGCGAGGGGCGTGACTCAAAGCAATGTGACTTGTGATCGCACCACGGAAACAGCAGTATTAACCAAACTAATGATGACAATACCTTCAGTTCTTTCTCCTGGCAAAGCCACCCCCACCCCACCCCGCACACACACACACACACGGGGACCATCTAATGCAAATAAACGAGAGAAAACAAGCACTCTCAAGCACATGGTGTCACTTTCGTTTCTAATAGTAAAACAAATGATATCTTGTTTGTTCCTTTGAGAGGTGTATATACAGCACGAAATAGTCTATTGTTAGAAAAAGGATAGGAGATTTGATAGAAAGTGTATTAATAATTTACATCAGTTCCACCATAGTCAAAAGATGAAGAGGGAACTCAATAAAAGAATAAAGAAAAAAGAATGGTAATAATAGTAGTAGTAAGAAAGCACAAGAGCAAACGTAGAGAAGAGCAGAAGGCCGAGGTTAGAAACGGAGCAATAACTTTTTGTCGAAGTAATCAGAAATCCCTTTACAGGCGGAAAAACAACACAGCAGCTTCTAAAGGTTCTCGGAACTGAGATGTGGGAGGTCATATCAGTTCGTGGAAACACACCTGAGGAGGGAAAGGGCGGTTGTAGTCATTGATACGATGACTTCGTACTAGAGAGAGACGCCTCGTTTCTGCCAAGTAAGAGAAAACAAACAAAAAGAAAAAAGAGAGAAACATGTTCTTACCAAAGAAAGAGAAAAGTAGCAGCCAGGCTACTGCGGGTAAGAAATTCACAAAATTCACACACAAAAAAAAAGAACGTCTTCAACGGTCGAAAATGTAAGATGAATGCATGTGATGTCGTCAAGAAACGTACACTACGAGCTGAGCGCGCACACCATGGCGACGCCGCGGCGAATCCAGTGCTTCGGATCGACGTCGGTCGGCACCTCCGCCGTGAGAACGTAGTTGGTAGAGTGCCCCGTCGTGCTGAGAGTGCCGGCGCGGCGCACAGTTTTGTAGAGCGGACACTGGTAGACGCCGGACTTGGGTGTGACGCGGTCGATCACGGGCCGCAGCCACAGCATCGGCGCCGGCTCGAAGAGCACCTTGGGCTTCGACTCCGCAAGGCGCAGCGTCTCGCCGTCGATGCGGGCGCCCTCGATGAACATGCCGTAGATGTAGCAGCCCTCCTTGGGGCCGAGCGTCACCGCCTCCGGGTCCTCGTGCCGCCACTCGAAGCTGTAGCTGATGGTGTCGATCGAGATCTGCTTCTGCCGCGCAAAGTTCTGCAGTATGCCGGTGAGGAAGGCCTGCGGAAAGAAGAAGCCCGAGATCCAGTACGCCTTGGGATGCCCGCGGTCGTACCAGTTCTGGATCATCTTGAGACGCAGGGCCAGATCGTCGACCCACGCGGCGAGCGACTTGAGACTGGGGTACGAGTAATTAGCCCACTGTGCCGGCACCTGGTTGTTGAAGATCGAGCGATGCATCTCCTCCAACTCCTTGCTCATCACCACCTCGCCCTTGATGGCGAGCGGCAGGCTCTCAAGCGTCTGGTGCAACACCGTCACCAGCTTGTTGAACCGGATCGCCTCCTGCACCAGCACGGTGTTCATCGAGTCCTCGTACTTGGTCGGGTAGCGGCGGCGGAACTTGTCCAGGTCGAAGGGCGCGGCAATCTTGCGGTTGATGGCGTCCGCGAGCTCCGTCACGACCTCGTCGGCGCTCTTGCCGCCGCCGGAGGTGGCGCCCGACTCGCCCTGCAGCTGCGAGATGGCCTCGAGCGTCTCGAAGGTCTCGTTGCGCGCGCAGGTGATGTCGGCGTTCTCGTGCAGCCCAAAGACCTCGGGGTTCGTGTTGATCGGCCACGACGCGACGTACTCGAGGTAGCCCTTTTGATTCGTCACCGGGATCGAGCGGTACTCGTCGAGGGCGGAGAAGCGGTAGTCGTCCTCCATCACGGCGGGGCACACGTAGGACTCGAGGATGGTGTTGAGCGTGCGGCGATCCCAGTCGTCGGTGACGCGCCCGCCGTAGTGGATGTTGCCGCTCAGCTCCAGGATGACGCGGTAGGGCACCTCGTCATACTTGTCGAGGAACATCTTGATCTGCTCGACGCAGCAGAAGAGGTCGCCTGACGTGTACTCGTAGGCGATGTTCCACCCCAACGGCCCGAACTTGCGGCGCTCCTGGATGATGGCGTGGAAGAAGCACATGGAGAAGAAGAGCTTCTTGAACTCCTTGGGCTTCTTGCACGTCTCGAGGAAGTCGTTGGTGTAGCTCTGGATGGAGCGCGTCACGTTCGACTGCATCCCCTTGGGCGGCTCATTCGTCATCTTCACGCCAATCTGCAGCACCGACACGGGGAAGCGGTCGCTGGGCATCGAGGTGAGCCACAGGCGGAAACTGGGATTGATGCCAGGCGCGAAGGCCTCGACCAGCCGCTCCAGCGTCGGCATCCACGAGGTGGCGAGGTGGCAGTTCTGCAGCAGCACCCACGCGCCGTTCTCCATGCCCTCTTGCAGCATCCGCTCCGCGCGCGGGCCCTGGCCTGGCCGAGTGAAATGTCGTACAGCTTTTTGCTCATGTGCTGTGTTTCGGCAAACTTCTTCCACTCCTCGTACGGGTCGGCGCCCTGAGACAGAATGAACACCAGCGGGGTCATCGCCGTGGAATCCTTGAAGGAGGTGAGGAGGTCGAAGGCGGGGGGCCGAATGAAGCGCTCGCCCATCTGGTTCGACACAAAGTCCTGTACCGCCTCCATGAGCTTGTCGGGGCGCAGGCAGCGCAGGAACATCATGTGCTGCATCGGCGTCAGTTTGTTGGCCCAGTCGCCGCACAGCGGCTGGCGGTGCGCGTTGGAGGACATGAAGAGCTCGCGGTAGTAGGCGACGTTCTTGATGATGTGCTCCTTCAAGCCAGTGAAGGCCTCGAAGGCGCCAGGCAGGTAGCACAGCTCGTTCCACGTCGTCGGCGTCAGCCACGTGTCGTCCGGGTTGTCGGAAGCCTTCTCCAGCATGGACGGGCCCTGTAGCAGGAAGCGAAACTCGGCCTCGTCGAGGTTGTTATCCTGCGCCATGAGTCGCACGCACAGGTAAAAGGAAAACATCAGCTTGTGCTTCTCAAAGAGGGAGCGGCTGATGTTCTGGTAGAAGCTGTAGGTAAAGTAGTCCTGCAGGTTCTGCAGCCGCTTGGCGACCTCCTCTGCGCGCTCGGCCTGCTCAATGCCAGAGAGGAAGAGCTGCACAAACCACTGCAGCGAGTACTGATACATGGGGTCGACGTTGGCGAGGGTGGAGCAGCAAAAGTACAGGCAAGAGGAGTGGCGGGCGATGGGGCGGTACTCCTCGCGGCTCGCGTTGATCTCCACCTCGGCCTCCTCCGCCTCGGCCACCTTGGCCGTGATCTCGGTCGTCTTCTCCTTGGACTCATTGAGGTACGCGATTAGCTCGACGTCGTCGAGGATGTCACCCTTCACCTCCTCCAGCTTGCGCAGAATCGTCTTTTGGGTGTCGACGAGGTCCGCCTTCATCGCGGCGTTCTTCTGGATCAGGTCGCTGCGGCGCATCTCCAGCTCCTTGCGTTCTTGCCCCACGACGACGCCCAGCAGCTGATCCTCCAGGCCCTGCGGGGTGATGAAGAAGTTGAGCAGCGTAACGCGCACCATGACCTCGGGAATGTAGTGCGGGTTCGGCAGCTTCGTCGTCATGAAGAACTTGAACTTGTCGTTCCACGGGATCGCGTTCTCCGAGATGCGAATCATCTCGGTGCCGCCCTGCACGAACGTCTGCTTGTTGAGCAACGGGTTAAGGCTGGGGTCGATGTCCTCGCCGACGTTCTCGAGTAGCACCGGGCGGCCGGCGCGGATACAGTACTCGATGCGCTTGATCACGTCCTTCTGGCTTGGCTTGAGCACCTCCAGTGAGTCGGCGTAGGTCTGGCGCACCCACTTGTTCGCCTGCGTCTGAGGGTCGATCATGAGCGGCCAGCGTCGGGAGTTGGTGAGGAAGAGCGCGTTCTCGACGGACAGGGCATCCATGGGGAGGCCGTTGAGACCCCACTCGCGCGTCTGCACGGCGTCCTGCAGCGTGTGGTAGACCGAAAGATTCGGCGTGTGCAGCACCTTCTTCTCGGTTAGCGTCTTCTCCCATTTGGTGAGAAGGTCCTTGCGGTACTGGGCGGTGAAGGGGCCGCAGTAGGCGATCTGTCCAGAGGCGGCGAGCATGTCGCCCATCAGATACTTGGCGTTGTTGTTAAGCTGCTCGATGGTGCTGATCCAGTTCTTCTTCTCGCCCGCGAGGCCGTCAATAAGCATCCCGGCGCGCTCCAGTCGGCCCTCCGTCTCCTTCACCTTGTTCTCCAGGTCAGCCATCTCCTGCTCCGCCGCCTCCTTCTTAGCCTGCATCTCAGCGAGGTTGCGCTCCACCTCGGCCAAGCGCTCCTCCGCCGCCTGCAGCTTCTCCTGCGCCTCGCGGTTAGCCTCTTGTGCCACCGCGAGCTGTTGTCGCAGCGGCTCGACCTTCTTGTTCACCTCGTGAAAGCCCACCATGGCGTGCGTCCACTGACACATGGCCGCGCACGCCTGACTGGCCCCGGCGATCTTCTTGGGCGTGAAGTCCTCCGAGGCAACCATCGGCTTCACCTGGCTGATCAGCTTCTCGGGAATGTGTTCCTTGTCAAAGTTGATGAGCTGCTGCATCAGCTGCCCGGGGTTGTTGAGCAGCTGCTCACGCGCAGTGGCCCAGTAGTCTGGTTTCTTCTCCTCCATTGGATTCGCCGCCTTCATGATTGGTTTGATCTGGAACAGAATGCAGATGCCCTTCATGGTCATGACGACACCGGGGGTGGGGGCCTTGTAACCGGCCACCTCCGTGATTTGCGACGACTTGAGGTTCTTGAGACTCTCCAGCGCGCGGTCCAGCTCGGGGAGCGCCTCTGCAAGCTGCCCCTGCGCCTCCTCTTCGATAGCGGCGCACTCGGCCTGCTTCGACGCGACCGCCTCCTGCTCGTGTTTCGCCTCCTTTTTGGTCTCTTCCGCCGAGGCCGTCTGCACCTCCATCTCGGCCACCAGCTGCTTGATCGACTCGCTCTTCTCCAGCAGCACCGGCTGGCTCTCCGCCAGGGTGTGCTGCAGCCCCGCGACCGAGTCCTCCGTCTCGCGCAGCTTCGCCAGACCGTTGGAGAGGCGGTTCTTCGTGGTCAGATTCTCCTCCGTCTGCGACCGCAGCAGCTCTTTGAAGGTGTGCAAGATCTCCAGAAAAGAGGTCGGGGTGACGTAGTTGTGGCGGCGCGTCTCGGCCAGGAAGCGCTCAGAGATGGCCTCGACGCTCGTGTGCACCTCGACGCAGAAGTCGGTGCAGACCTGCACCTCGCCCTCATCCTTTAGAAGCTCAAACGACGAGAAGGAGTCGTGCGCGACGCTCTGGAGGGCTTGCCGCGGCCACGCCGAGAACCAGTCAATGGTGCAGCAGTTCACCAGCGCGGGAAACATGCGCAGCCGGCTGCGGAAGGTCTCACCGAGGGGCGACATGCAGAGTGAGATGTGCAGGTTGCTGCGGCACGCCTTGACAAAGCGTGCGTAGATGCTAACCTTGTCAAGCGGGATGTTCTCCGCGATGCACGTCGGCTTCATCGAGTTGAGCACATCGTCGAACTCCTGCGCGACGAAGAGGTTGGGGACCTCGCCCGAGTTCAGTAGGTTGTTCACGTCCTCCAGCATCGCCTCGTGCGCGATCTGGGTGTCGGTGAAGAGAAACAGCACCTGCTTGCTCTTGAAGGCGGCGTTGCGCAGCATCGTCTTGAGGTCCTCCCGCCACGAGTTCATCGAGTACCCCTTGGAGATCTCCACCTGCGAAAGCTCAAACTCGTTGATGTGCGCCGCCAGGCGCGACAGGGACTGTCGTCCGGACCCGCCGACGCCAAGCAGCAGCATGTGGCCGTTGGGCTTCCGAATGACGCGCGCGATGCGGCACACGTGTTTGACGGCGTCGGAGAACATCACAAGCGTGAGCTTGTGACCAAGGACCTGCGAGTTGTACTCCTCCTGCTTGCGCTGCAGGGTCTGCACGAGGTCCTCAAAGTTCTCAACCTGGTTGTACGCCAGCTGCCCCGATGGGTTCATAAAGTCGACAAAGAGCAGCTCGGCGTTTTCGCTGTTCATGGGGCTGCCGGAAGCCGCGCTCGGCATCACGTCGTCGTAGGTCGTCTTGAACTGCTTCTGAATCTGCTTGCTGATGAGCTTGTCGAACCACTCACGGTCTGTGTCGTTGGTGAGGCGGTCGCGGAAGGTGCGGCGGATCTCGTGCACCCAGAGACGGATGATGCTCGTCTCCGTCTTGGTGGTCTGTGGGGTGGCGTTGGCCACCCCGTTAAACACCTTGGACACGTCGCGGAGATTAAAGAGGTAGTGTGGGCGCGCCGGCGTCGGACGCAGCTCTTTGCACACCGTGTTGAACACCTCAATGGAGGCCGCCACCAGCGAAGGGACGCGAGAGCGCACCTCATCGGCGAACGGGGCGAAGTAGCTCTCCAGCAGCGTGGAGAAGATGCGCTTCATGCTGTCGTCATCGACGTCGGGGATCGCGATGTGGTTGAAGTGGCGTAGGAAGCGGTTGCTAATCTTGTTGCGACCGCCGCCGGGGGGTCCCATCGCGCCCACGTAAATGACATCGACCACGTTGAAGAACTCGCGGGTGCGGCGGTCGTACCAGCCGGCGTAGTCCATGTACTGGCGCAGAATCTCAATAGGCGGCTGCGCACCGTACTGCTCCTTGAGCGGCATGTTCATGTCGTCGATCAGAACGGTGAACTTTTTGTTGAGCGGCGCGCCCCATATCTGGGGGCTGGCGCGGCGGCGCACCTCGAACTTGGAGAAGATGAGGTCCTGCGTCTGGTTCGCGCTGGTGCGTGCGGAGAAGGTGAAGAAAATGGGCACAAACTCCTTTGGCATCTCGCTCATGAGCAGCTGCTGCAGAATGACCGTCTTACCGGTACCGGTGGGGCCGACAACAAGTGTGTGGTAGGAGTTGGACAGAAGCATGCGGTTGATGTGTTTATAGCGCAGGACGTCCGCGGTGGGGACGATCAGATCCGGCATGTTCTCTTGCGTCACCTTGACGTTGAAGTTGCCGGTGCGCTCCAGCCACGGCACCCAGCGGCGGTCCTCCGGGACAAACTCGTAGTCCTGCAACAGGCCGATGACGGGAAGGTCAATCATGACGTTCTTGAGTCGCAGCTCGTCGCGGAGAAACTTGTCGAACTTCTGGCGGCTGGCCTTGTCGCCGGTCGCGCCGAAGGACCACACAATAGCGAAGACGAGAAAATGCAGGTGCGTCTCGCGCAGCAGGTCGAGCTTGTCCTGCGGCACCTCGTACGTGCGGGTCGGTTTGAAAGGGGTCAGGAAGCAGTCGAAAATGTTGAAGCACGAGGTGGTCAGGTTCGGCCACACGGTGGGATTGTACTCGGTCACCTGGGTCGAAATGAAGTGGATGAGCGCCGGGAACAGCTGCTCGCACACCTCGCGCAGAAACTCCTTGTACGGCTCCATGGTGGACGGCAGGCGGTACATGAGCCAGCTCTTGATGAAGTTGGCGACACCCACACAAGTGTCGGGCTCCATGTAAATCATACCAGCGCGCGACACCGTCGCGGGCGACGCCACAGCGAGATCCTCGACCTCGAACCAGCAGTTCATGTAGGGCGTCATGGCGATGATCTCTCCGGAAATGAGGCAGAGCTTCTTGTTCTCGTCCAGCACGGTGTTCATCGACTCGATCCACAGTGCGTCAACAGGGCCGTCGAAGATGATCCACTGGCGCGCCTCGGAGGTGTCGCGGGCGGCGATGCGGAAGAGTTCGCCGATGAGGCCATCGCGCCACTCGCCGGTGGCGTCGTCGAAGCCGCCGTACAGCTGTGACATGGTAATGGACTTGGGGTTCAGCTCGTACGTCTTCACCTCGGAAAAGCGCTTGTTGTCCAGCTCCAGCCTCAGCTTCGTCATGGCGGCTTTGAGGGTGCGAGTTGCACAAGTCTTGCCGCCCATGGTGGGGCCCACCGTCATCTGGCCGTGGCGCAGCACACTCATTTCGTACAGCTGCACACACTTCTTGATGAACATCTCCGTCGGCTGTAGCTTCAGCGCCGTCGCCTTCTCCTCCAGCACCTCCACAAAGTTGCCGTAGTCGGACGGCGTCAGGTCGACGCCAGGGAAGAGATCCGAGATGATACCACCAAACAGCATCAGGTCCTCCTCGAGAAATTTGGGCGCGTTAGAGTCCCGCAGGGCACGCAGCAGCAGCACGTCCTCCGCCTCCTCCGGGTGCTCCCGCTTCATCAGGCCGGCGGCCGAGATGACCGTGTTGACGGCGCGCATGCCAAAGTCGTAGTGGTCCTGCGAGGAGAGCTGCTCCGAGCTGAGGCGGAAGGTGGCGACCATCTTCTGCGCGAGCTTGCGCGAGTCGGAGTAGCCAAACGAGAAGAGACGGATTTCGGCAATCATCGCGTAGTCGGGCACCATGCACGCGACGGGGCGGAAGAGCACCTTGAGGTTATCGGGCAGCTCGGTGCGGCCGGCGTAGCCGGGGTTCATGGTGATGAAGACGGAGTAAGACGGGTCGACCAAAATCTCGGTGCCCTCGAAAGGGATGCGGTACTGCTTCGAGCGCGCCGCCTCCTGCAGCGACGACACCTGCTGCGCGACCACGGAGAGCACCTCGACATCGATGCGGTTGAACTCGTCGAAACACGCCCACGCGCCAGCCTGTGCAAGGCCCTTGAAGAACTTGCCCATCGATGCGTACGTCATGCCCTCCTGGCAGTTGAACACGACGCACTGCTTCGCCACAGCCTTGGCGAGATCCTTCACGGTTTCCGTCTTGCCAGTGCCTGCAGGCCCTGCAGGGGCGCCGCCGAGAAACATGTGCATGGCACCGGTCAAGGTGAGGTAGATGCGGTCCGTCAGCGGCGTGATGACGAGACGAGTCGTGTTGCCCAGGTACTCGCCGCCGTACTTGAACTGCGCCTCGACCTGGCGGGAGTAGCAGTCGTTGTTCTCCCAGTAGCTACGCAGCTGCGAGATCCACTCAAAGGCGAAGATGCTGTCCACCTTGTCAGCCGCCAGCTGCTCCACAATGTCGCGCGCGTGCACCTCGATGGTGATCATACCCCCGAGGTTCATGCGCTGCAGGTCCGACAAGGGCTGCCGCACCGCCTCCACGAGAGTCATCAGGCTCTTCTGTGCCTTGGGCACGTACGGGGCGAGCGAGCCGTGCTGCCGCAGCGACTCCTCGCACTCGTAGGTCCACATGATCTGGTTCACCGCAATCGCCACCTGCCCAGCTGACTTGAGAATGAACTCGCTGCGCGGCATCGTGGCGAAAGTCCTTGACACCCTTCTCCAGCTGCGCGCGGATCGACACCTTCATCATCTGCTCAATCTCGGTGAGCCAGTTCTCCACATACTTGCGCGGCAGTACCGACTGCGAGAACGGAATGTACTCCTTCATCTGCGAGTACATTCCGAACATCTCATTCTCCGGCGCCCGCATGTCGATACTGGCGATGTTCTCGAAGAGCTTCCGGAACTGCGGCTGAATCTTCTGCGGGTCGCGCGCCTCGGACAATATCGTGAGCAGCTCGTCGTCGGAGAGAAAGTAGAAACGGGCGAAGGAAGCACGCTTGTTCTCGAGGTACTGATTCAGCCCGCGCTCGACCACCTCCAGCAGCTCGTTGTTCTGCTTGAGCAGCTCCAGGCACTTGTCGGTCTCCTTGCAAAACTTCATGGTCAGGTCGATGGTGTGCGCCGAGTTGGTGAGGAACTTCCAGTTCTTGTTGACCTGGTCGAAGCGCTTGTACTCTTGCGGTAGCTGCCGGGCGATGTCCTCTGACTGAAAGATGGGTTCGAGGTACAGCCACGACTTTTGGCACTGCAGCCACTGGTCCAGCACATCCTGAACGAGCTTTAGCGACGCCTCGTGGTCCACAATCTCGGCCTCGAAGAGCTTCTTGAACGGGGAAAAGGTGAGTGCCTGGGTCGAGAGCATCTGGTCGTCGAGCTTCTCCTGCGTGTCGTCGATGACGTCCTTGCTGACGATGTAGCAGCCCGTCTCCTTGTACGACTTGACCCCGAGACGCATCTCGTCCCACACGCTCTTCATGTGGTCGAGCGAGGTCTCGATCTGGTACTCGCGCGAGGCGATCTCGGACACCTTCATGATGGTGTTGGGGTCCTTGTCGAGGCCCATGGCGATGATGTCGTCGATGGCGTTGAGGGTCTCACCGGGGCGCACGGTCTGGCCGACCTCCTTGGAGAGCTGCTCCCAGTGGCGGTCCTTCATGCCCTCGGTGCGCAGGAACTTGATCACGGGCACCAGCGGCTTGAATTCCTCGATGCTCTGCTTGGTGTCCTCGGCGATGGCGATTAATTCGGGGGTCAGGTGCGCGTCGCGGGTGCACTTGGTCATGATGCGCAGATCCTCCATGGTGCGCTGCTCCACCGCGGCCGCGTCGAGGGAGGAGAACTCCGCCGCGTGCCACTCGGCTGTCGCGTGCGCCCAGTCGTCGGCGGTGAGCCACAGCGAGGCGTACGGCTCGAAGTCGGTCGTGAGCTGCCGCACCGCCGCGTAGTCGGTTTTCTCCAGGTTGAAGAGTCCCTCGTGTGTGTTGAAGGTGTTTGCCTGCTCCTGCAGTGTGTGGATGCGATCCAGCACACCCCGCACGTCGGTCGCGATCTCGCTCCGCTTCTGCGGGTTGCAGTGCTGGTGGTACGACTCGACGATGAGCTGCAGCTTCTCCACCTCGCGGTCAAAGTTCTCCTGCGCCTGGTTCATCGCCGACACGAGGCTGCGCTTCGTTTCCTCCAGCTCCTGCACACGCTGATTGATGGCGTCATCCAGCTCCGACGGCCAGCCCGCGGCACGCCACTTCATGCCAAACTCCTCCTCGGAAAGCGGCCGCTGAAACGACTCGAGCATCTCGTGAATCTCTTTGGCCTCCGTGATCATCGCCTGTAGATCGAAGACCTGCTCCGGGATCGTCTTGATGAAGTCCTTGGTCGCCACAACCTCCTCGGGGGTGCTGGTGCTCTGCATGAGTCGGTCGTGCAGGTTCTGGAACTTGCGGTCGACGGTCGCTTCGGTCTCGAGAGCGCGGGAGGCCATCACGTTCAGGATTTGGCTCGCCACCGTCGCGCACTTTGCCGCGAGATGCCGTTTGAGATCGCGGCAGTCGACGTTGATCAGACCCAAGTCCATGCTAAGTGGAATATTCTCCTGCACATGCTCGCCGAGCGTGAGGTACTTCTTAACCTCCGCCTCGACGCCGCGCGTCTTGGGGAACTTCTCGGCAAAGCCCTTTATGTACTGTTTTACATCCATACTAACAAGTTCGTCATATACATCGAATGAGCGGCGGTACTGTTCCATGGCGTCGCCGGCGCGCTCGAGCACCGCCCTGATGCGCTCCGTGCACGAGGCAATGATGCGGTCGTCCGTGCGCGGGGTCTCGATAAAGGCGGTGGTGGGGTCGTAGAGAAAGTCGAAGAAACGGCGCTCCATCGATCGCGTCTCGCCGTGTGCGCCGACGCAGCGCTTGATGAGTCCGGTGATGGTCGTCATCATGTCGGCCGAGCTCGAGGTGTACGCAAGTACTGCGGCCGGCTGCTGCTGTTGCTTTCCACCGGAGACAGCGCCGGAAGCACCGTCGGCCTCCTCCTCCTCCTCAGCGGCGTCGCGCTCTTCATTCTCTGCCTCCCCGGTGCCGTTCGCAGCCGCGCCGTCGCTGTCCGCCGCGGATGTGACCGTTCGCGGGACGTCGTCGATGAGTGAAACCGTCAGCAGCGGAGCCATGTCGTAGGGCGGCGGCTTGAGCAGCGCCTGGGTGCCGCGCGCGTCGTGACCAAAAGGCGTGGTTGGAGCCGGCCACTGTCCCTCGCGGGTCTCGACGTGGTTCATCGCCAGTACCTCCACCTCGCGATTTCCTGCCGACTCAATGTACCGCGTCAGAGCCTCGACGCTGCTGAGCAGCATGAAGCGGAGAGTGTCCTGCATCTCGTAGTTGAGTGCGGTGAAGAAGCGCTGCGTTTTTGTCCCCGTGTACTCCTTCTCGTTGTAGAAGAGCAGGTGGACCTCGTTCTGGCGCGTAAACGGAGAGAGAATCTCTTTGAGGAGCGCATGCACTGGGTTCGCCCACTGCTCGCGCATGAAGGCGGCGCTCTCGCGAATCGTCTGCGATTGCAAGTCGTCGAAAGTGAGAAGCGCGATGGGTCGCTCCGGTTCCAGGGCAGCGCCGATGCGGAAGGCGCAGCGCCCAAGCAGTACGTTGCTCAGAGCACGGACGCTGCGGAGGAGGTACGACACGCTCGGCTCCGTCGCGAGAAAAGACTGCGCTTGGAAGTTCTTGACGATGCTTTCAAAGCGCTCGGTCTTCCCGGGTTCGATGCCGTAGGCGCGCACGCGCGGCTCCTCCGGTTCAGGGGGCAGCATCGCGGCACCCACCAGTTGTGAGAGACCGCCGTTCTTGGTGACGTTGCGGAACAGATCGGCGTTCATCGTGCGGCTGTAGTCCGCGCGCACCTCCTCCGTGAGCGTCTGCGTGTCGAGGTTGCGCTCGCTCTCGATCAGCGCAGGGGTACTCAGCGCCAGCTTGCGGACACGCGCGAGGGCCTTGGGGTCGATCACCTGGTACTCGTCCGGTGGGATCGACTCAACGTAGAGCTCCTTGCGCAGGATACTCTCGGCCAGTTTCCGGCGCTGGTACGCAGCGGCGAAGCGCCGCGCGAAGACCTCGCGGTTCTCGGCGGTGAAGAGCACAAAGAATGCGCGGCTTCAGCATACCTTCGCTGATGGGCTGCGGCGGGCCGTACTCGGTGTTGCGGTTCACGAGCTCGACCGTGAAGACGTGCTGCGCCTCGTCCCACGCCACGACACGTGCGTCCTCCCAAACGAACGTGCCTTGTGACTTTTCGTGATACACCTTGCAGAAGGTACCGCCCTCGCTCTTGGGGCCGCGCGTCAGCCAGTCCTTGGGCGAAAAGTCCTCGTACGACTTCTCATCATCGAAGGCCTCGAGGGGCAGAAGTGGGTAGTAGCAGCCCACCTCCCCCTCCGTCGTCGCCTCCACCGCCGCAGGGACGCCGAGCTGTGCGAGGAGGTCCTCGATAGGAGGGAGGTCCTCGTAGCGCGTGCGCTTACGCTCCAGTAGCTCCTCTTTGGAAAGTTCGCCGCGCACGTGCTCGTTGGGTGCCATCACTTTCGGGGCCTCGTTCTCAAAGACGAGCACATTGCTGCGGTCGCGCGGGGCGGCACGCTTGGTGCCTATTGCGGAGCGGGCGCTGTTGCCAGCAGACGGCGCAGTCGCCGCGTCGCGAAGCCAGATGGGCTCGGAGTTGTTTGCTGCATTGCTAGGACCGCTGCCGTTGCTACCGATTTCGCCAGTAAGGAGCTTGCTAGGGTCCGACTTTTTGTTTTCCTCTTCCTTCTTCTGCTGCAGCTGCGCTCGGCGAAGCGCTACCAGCTGAGCGTGTGAAATCGACATTATGAGCGGCTACGTGTGAAAATTAAAGATATCGACAAGAACACGGACGAGAAGGGTTACACTGTTAAACAGAACTAGACTTGTTTATATGAAAAACGGCCTGCTGTTTTCTGTTCCTCTAACAGCAACAGGAGGACAGCGAAGAAGTGTTCTACTTTTTAAAGAGTTGGCTTCTTTTTTTTTTTTTCCTTCTCCAAACTATTTGCTTCCTCTCTTCTAAGTTTCGAACTTCGATGGAAATGTTTATCCTTGTCAATGGGCGCCTTGAGAGAAAAAGGAAAGCAAAGCCAAGTCCCTTTACTCCCCTTCTTTTTTTTTTCTCTTTTACTTCCTATCGTGCTATCGGGACGAGGTACATTGAGAAGGTGAAACACAAAAAGGTAGTAGGGTGGAAAAGAGAGAACGGAAGTGATAAAGAACGGTGAAATAACGCAGTCAGCGAGAGCAAACTGAACGCATGATTCTTCGTTAAATCTAGTGTGAACAAGGGAACCGCCGGGAAAGCACAGGGACGTCATCCCGCATCAAGGTCGCATGCTTCCTAGGAGGCAGCGTTACAGAGGGAAACAGCAAGTCGGAAGCTATCTATACTCAGGATCATGTATTGCTCTTCGTTTCATCTTGAAATTAACGGCATCGCGATTTTTTTATGTTATTATTGTGCTTTTGTTTTTTTTTTTTTAAGGAATAAAGAGAGGAAATCAGTAAATGAAACAAACTAATGGATAACAGAATCGAGTACAGCAGCTTAGTGAGCGGTGCGCTTGCGGCCACGGCCCGAGGTGCAGGTGTGCTGGCCGCGGACGCGGAAGCCGAAGACGTGGCGAATACCGCGGTGGGCGCGCATCTTCTTCAGGCGCTCCAGATCGTCGCGCAGACGGGACGCAACGTTCGTGCCGGAGATGTGCTCCGTCTTGCCCGTCACGGGGTCGCGCTGACGGTTCAGGAACCAGTCGGGGATCTTGAACTTGCTGGGGTCGTTGATGACCTCGGCGATCTTCTCCACCTCATCGGGGGTCAGGGTGCCGCAGCGACGGTTCTCATCGACGTTGGCCTTCTTGCACACGAGGAACGCGAAGCGGAGACCAATACCCATGACGGCGCGCAGCGCAAACGGGAGCTTGCGCTTGCCATCAAGGTTGGTGTTCAGCATACGCACGATATGCTGAAAGTGGTCGGGCTGCAGAACGAGGGCCATGGTTGATTCTTGCTGATAGAATAGCAGGGCGTGTAAGTTTGGGAAAGAGAGAGGAGAATGAAAAGGTTCTGTCAGAAAAACAATCAAGCATGCACACACTTCCCTGTGAGAGCAGAAGCGCACAATGGAGAAGACGTGGTGGTGTCGTAGCTCACGTGAATCCGTGCAGTGCATCCACAATGGATCAATTCAGTAGAGAAGTTGACGCAGATAACGATCCATGCAAGCATAAAAGTGCGAGAGGCTTGCTCATTTAAGCCATACATACACATATGTAAAGTAAAGGGACAACATTAGTTATTTATGCATGTACTTATTTATTTATTTATGAAGTAAAGTATCAAATGAAAATGAAACGAAAAACAAGAAGCATCATGATGATGAAATCAACACTGAGCGAGGTGAAAAGACGTGGCAGCTTAGTGAGCGGTGCGCTTGCGGCCACGGCCCGAGGTGCAGGTGTGCTGGCCGCGGACGCGGAAGCCGAAGACGTGGCGAATACCGCGGTGGGCGCGCATCTTCTTCAGGCGCTCCAGATCGTCGCGCAGACGGGACGCAACGTTCGTGCCGGAGATGTGCTCCGTCTTGCCCGTCACGGGGTCGCGCTGACGGTTCAGGAACCAGTCGGGGATCTTGAACTTGCTGGGGTCGTTGATGACCTCGGCGATCTTCTCCACCTCATCGGGGGTCAGGGTGCCGCAGCGACGGTTCTCATCGACGTTGGCCTTCTTGCACACGAGGAACGCGAAGCGGAGACCAATACCCATGACGGCGCGCAGCGCAAACGGGAGCTTGCGCTTGCCATCAAGGTTGGTGTTCAGCATACGCACGATATGCTGAAAGTGGTCGGGCTGCAGAACGAGGGCCATGGTTGATTTCTTGACGATGACGATAAAGAAGAGTTGTAGTAGTAGTAGGCAGAGGTTTTGGATAGATCGAGTGGAATGAGAGCACAGGGAGGGAAAAACAAAGTATTCATTTCTTTCACGCAAGACAATACCAATAACAAGAGCAACTACAACCAACGATTATAGATTATACTTGATCAAGCGTATCCTTACTGTTTTCAGGTCCGTTTTGTTTTGTTTGTTTTCACTGCTGAGTGGGGGTGGATGGGTGGGCGGGGTCAAACATTAACGCAGGTAAAAATGATAAAACAATGTGAGGAGATGTGTGATGACAAAGCCAAGGGCAGTTGAGCAGGGGGAAGGGAGTGGGGTAAATAAGCGTAGAGGAGATAACCGTCCGGGGGGGGGGGGGGGGGGGAAACCAAAACAGTCTCTACAAGCGCACAGGATACCAACTCCGGTTTTACATGGCAGTTTGAAAGGGAGTAGCAAGTGTGCGTGTGCGTCGTATATCACGGAATGTGTGCTGTCCGCTGAAGCAGTTCGTCCAGTTGAATCTCGTTGCCAATGAGTGTTCGTGTAGTGTCGGGACGAGGGGTGAGGGTGAAGTCTGGATGTTGGTGGTTGTCCGGCCTTACACGCGAGTTTCTTGTAGACGCATTACTGCCGTCAAGGTCCTTCTCACCAGACTCCTCAGAGGCAACCAATTCGCTGATTTTCTGCTCCAACATCACATTCAGCTCCCTCTCGTCGGCGAGCACTGGAGATAATGTCTGGAGTGCATCGCGATATCGCAGGTACGCGCGTTCGCTCCGGTCCCACGCGGGGTAGCGCGACACCGCATCGGCGGCGGCAGCGGGCAGGGGAGACGAAGAGCTCCCAGCCGGGCTATTCATGCTCAAGTCACCGTCGCAGCGAGTCGAGCGAACCGCGTCGGCGCTGCGGTCCTTGGTGACTCGGACTGGAAAGCGACCGCGGTAGTGTTGAGTGAGAGCAGCGGGGCGCGGCGACGGTGTCTCGGTCAGTTTCGCATTCCACAGCTGCTCTATTCCCGGCTGCGTGCGTGCCTCGCTGCGGGCATGGTGCCACTGCTCTTTGCCCGGAATAGGAAATGTGGGATGCTGGCGCTCGGCGGTGGTGATGACGGGGAGCGGCGCGTACTTGGCACGGTCCCACTCCGTCTCCTTGGGTTGCCGGCGCTTGCCCGTCTCCTGCGAGCGGAGCAGGTACGTCTCGGTGGTGAGCGCGTCGAGGTTGCTGCTGGCGCAGCGCAGCACCTTCTCCACACGCCACATGATCACAGTGTGGGCGAGCTCGTTGAGCGTGTGCTGGACGACCGCGCGCAGCTGCAGCGTCTCCGCGTCCAAGGCGCACACGCGACGCGAGCTGCCGGTGAAGGACTCCATCGCCCACAGCACCGACTGCAGGTCGCCGAAGAGTGCCTCCACGACGTCGGACTTGGATTTGCTGTTGGGCAGCCGCGCGCCGAGAATGTCATCGAGGCCGATGTAGTCGTAGATGCTGAGCAGGCCAGGATTGCTGTCGAGCAGCTGCTGGATGTTACCAAGTTCGTTCGTGGTGCCGCCCTCCTCCAGTGGGAACAGCACCCGCAGACGATCCGGCACGACGTTCTTCACAATCGAGTCACCAATCATCTCAAACCGCTCGAAACGGTTGGTGCGGGAGAAGGTGTCCTTGCTGGAGGCCAGGATGCCTCCGAGACTGTCGGTCAGCACCCCGTGCGACTTGAGGAAGCGCAAGAGGTAGCGCAGCCGCCAGCGCCGCTGTACGGGGTCGTCGGAGCTGAGTCCGCGCAGACGGCCAAAGCTGAACGGAGCGACGGTGCCAGCGGCAGCGTCCCCCTGGAGGGCGTCCCACCACTTTGTTACGACGGCCTGCACAAAGTCCACCTTGCGCAGCACCGCCGGGTTATCGCGCACCGTCTGCGGGTCGGGAACGTGGCGGCGGAAAATGGGCGCCGCCGGGGAGCGCCGCAGCCGCTCCGGCTCAAAGACCTGCGTCAGGTACGAGTTGACGAGACCCACCGCGCGCTCGAGAATCGCCAGCGAAGCAACATGCTCGTAGAAGACGGTGTGGGCGGCGAATGAGCACTCGAGATGCAAATCGCAGAGCGTGCAGCGGTGGTTGACGGGGTCAAAGAAGTCTACCTTGCGGTTGCGGCCTCGGTCGCGCAGATTTCGATTCGCCTCGTCCAGAGCCTGCCTGGAGACCGTCAGTGATCCAGAGAAGGAGCTTGTTGACGAGCTCAGCGACAGGACACTGTAGTCCGCCATCGGGAGTGACGGCATGAGGCACACACGCGTTGCGGCGAAGGCGCCAGCCACGCGGAGAGGGGTACGTGGGCAACGTCCTAAAGCGTGCATGATTTCAGGCCAGAGCTTCAGACGGCCGAGCACCACGGACGTCACCGACTTGAAATGATGACACTGTTAGTGGAGGTCCAGATAGTAGATGTGACCTGCTGAATTATTTCCTGTAACTGCAGAATTTGTGAAAAGTTAAGTGGAAGGTGAAGAAGGGGTCAATAGAGCTCAAAGGCGGTACACGCCCGTCATACAGCCGGACAGCGCAGCTGGCACATGCATGCATATCCCATATCGTATAAAATCAGAGCACTTTTAGCAACCAAAAGAACGCCGGTAAGATTGCATAGAAGCAGCTAGTCAAAGCGGTGAACAAGTCTGAATTGAAAGAAAAAGATAACGTGCAGGCAGGTACAATCGCATTAACGGGCCAGCTGTCACGCAGCGAGGAGTTCTCAATGGCATTAATACATGCAATTCGAAGTGGGAACTTATAAGCAGATAGCTCGACGGAAGTAAGTGAATCTGGTAAAACCATTCAAAGTAGAAAAGAAAAAGTAAAAAAAAGAAGCGAAGAAAATAAAAAGTAAAGAGTTAGAGTGTAAATTGAAAAAACGAAAATGAGAAGAGGGAAAACAATGAGTGAGGAGAAGGGTCGGCTGGCTTAGAATTCGGCAAGTGGAAAAAGGAGAATATATTTACAGAAAAAAAAGGCTACGCAAAAATGCATGGTAGATGCATCCGATTGAACTATACAGATGTTGATGACGCAGAAAACAGCGCACAAGGAAAATGAAAAAAGAAACAGTAAAGATGATGATAATTGTGAAGAACTGAACGAGATAATGATATTAGTGAGGAAAAAAAAATGAGGAGTAGAAAAGGAAAATAAAAAAAAATACAGAAAGCGAGTGTAGGAAATGGGCGAGTGAGATGACAGTGATGCATCGTAAGGAAGAGTGAGGAAAGCGGGGAGTAATATCTGTCGCGCGCAGCGCTAAGTGCATCACTACTTTTTGTTGCTGCTGTTGGACAAAGTACCAACAGTTCGTCTTTTATTGGAAGAAAGGAGAGGAGAGAGGAAAACACAGGTAACAACAATAAAAAATTCAGCCAGGTGAAATCAAGTACTCTTCGAAAACAAGAAGAGACGTGGGAGAGAGAAACAAGACGCAGTAATAAAAAGAAAGACAACGAAAAAAAAAAAGAATCATAAAAACAAAAAATTAAACAAAGAAGGGAGAGATGGGTGAGCTCTGTGACAAGTGGAGCATATATAAATATATAATAACCGCCATTCATTGTGTGTGTGTGTGTGTGTTCCTCCTTTTCTACAAGACAAAGAGAAGAGGGGAAAAAACAAACAGGGGCGTCTACAGCAAGTATCGGTAAAAAGAAAAATGAGAAAAAGTGAGAAAGACAAAGGCATTTTTGTTATAACAGTAATGAAAAGGAGGGGAAGAAAAGGGAGAATAAATAGTGCGTGTTTCCCTCATGCTTCATATACCAAAGCAACACGAGGAGAAAAAACAACAATGTGTAGGGTAAAGGTGATATCTGATCAAACGGCGAAAAGGAGTTGGAAGAAAAGCGGAAGGGGCGAGTGTGGGTACTTTTTTTTTTTTTTTGGCAAGTTGATGGTAATACTACTGATAATAATACACAGCACATCAGTGTTGAGAAGGGGAAAGAGTCCGTCAAAAATGAGTTTGCTTGTTAGCCGCACTCTAATCCTTGATGTTTACACTTTCCCCTTTATTCACATAAAAAGACACCTTCTTTTTCTTTTCTTGCATTTTCCTGCCCTGTTTTCATTATCTGGATTTCAGTAGCACTTTTCCTTGTGTTTTGTTTATTACTATTTGGTTTTAGTGTACGGCGAAAAAAAAAGTGGTCATAATTGCAGCATGTGCAAACACGAAAAGTCATCGATTAGAAAGCCATGGTGGCTCGCACGGCGTCACAAACGACCGAAATCAAAACTTTCCAGAATAAGTACGAAGAGTAGGAAAACAAAAGAAAAAAGGAGAGAGAGATACATAGAAAAGAAAAGTAGTAGAATAAATTGAGGGAACCATTTATTCTTTTTCTCTTCGTACGTTGTCTCTCTCTCTCTCTTTTTTTTTTGTTACCTCATTTTTCATTTTAATCGCAAGTTACTCAAGTTAATCACCATTCAAGTACATCTCTTCCTTCATTAGAGCAGAGAGGTGTAGCCAAAAAAAAAAAAAAAAAAGATACAATAGGTTGAGCAAGAGAGAGATGGGGGGGGGGGGGGGGACAAAGAGAATTGGAGGAGAGGGGCGGGGTCAAGGCGAGCGAAAACAAAAACAAGAGTTCGAGTGCCTGGAAGGAAAGAAAGGTCGAAATTAACAAGAAGAAGAAAGTGAAACGAACAAAAAAAAAAAGAAATAGAAAAGAAATAGAAAAGAAAAACAGCAGAAAGAGACAGGAAGACAATAAATAACAATAAAAAAACAAGAAGAAAAGAATCGTGACGGTCACAATAGGATGCGGCTGTCATTACGACAGCAGGTTGAGCAGATCATTGACGGTGGGGCGCCTAGCGGGGTCGAGCTCGCAGCAGCGCGTGACGAGCTGTTGCAGGTCGCCATCGGCGATACTGGTCGGTAGGTCCAGCTCGATGGTGGGGCGCGCCGCGCCGTCACCCGCGCCGCGGTTGTCGAGTGCCTCCTTGGCGGCGGTGGTGTAGTGCGCGAGGAAGATGTGGTCCGGGTCCGTGTACTTGTGGAAGGGGTGGAGGCCGGTGAGCATGTAGGCGACAGTGATGCCGAAGGAGAAGACGTCGGCGCAGGGGCCCCAACGGCCGAGTGCGGCCTCGGGCGCCATATAGCGCGGCGTGCCCCGCAGTATCGAGCCACGCTCCGCGATGCTGCGCTCCAGTGAGGCGGTGCCGAAGTCGCCCAGCTTGCACTCGCCGTCCTCGCTCAGCAGAATGTTGTCCGGCTTGACGTCGCAGTGGAAGCAGTTGTTCTCGTGCAGGTAGCTGAGCCCGCGCAGGGTGCTGCGGCAGTAGCAGCGCACGGTCGACTCGGGCAGCGGCCCGCCGCCCATGCGGCGCATCAGGTCCATGACGCTGCCGGAGCCGACGTACTCCATCGTGATAAAAAAGTACTCGCCCTCCACTCCGCACGAGTCGTACGCGACGATGTTCTCGTGGCGGAAGCGCTGCAGCGTCTCGACCTCGTGCGTGAGCGCCGCCGCGTCGCCCAGCAGCACCGATACCGTCTTGATGGCCACGAAGCTGCCGCCCTCCGCGAGGCCCAGGTAGACCGTGCCGAAGCCGCCGCGGCCCAGCACGTGATCGGTGCGGTAGAAGACCTGCCCGTTGACGCAGTGCAGCGCGCGCGGCACCTCATCGCCGTCCCGCAACGTCAGCGCAGCCGCGCCGGAGCCGCTCCGCACGCTGGCGGTCGGCCTGCTCTGCATGGCCTCCTCCCCCAGCACCTCATCCGCCTCGGCAGCCGCGTCGGCGGTTCCGTCCTGATTGAAGATGTGGCTGTCCTCGGCAGACACGAACACGGGAAACAGCGCCTCCGACGAGTCGAGCGAGCCGGTCTGGCGCCGCACCCGCCGCGACTGGGAGTACAGCTGCGTCTCCTCGATGATCGTCTTCGCCTGCACCGACTCCGGCACCGCGGCCGCCGTCGTCGACGAGCCGGGCACCTCCGCGATGAGCCGCCGCGCCATGTCCTTGGGGGGCTGCTTTCCGTTGCCGAGCTCCGCCGCCGTCTGCCGCATGCGGTTCAGGATGGTGGGGCCGCCCTCGTGGGCCTCGAACATGAGCCGGAGGCGGCGGTAGCCGGATTGGATGAGCTCCGGGCGGCGGCGCAGCAGCAGCTCCAGGCGCTGCAGGCGCCACGGCAGCGGCGCGCCTTTGAGGGTCGCGCGGTACGACTCCAGCATCGAGACGGCCGGCTCGACCTGCTTGCTGCGGATGAACTGGAACATCTTGCGCGCGACGGCGTAGTCGAGGGGCAGCTCGGGGCTCGAGCTGCGCAGCACCTCGTGCACGGAGACCTGCGTGACCGTCTCGAGGTTCGGCCAGCGCAGCCCCAGCACGTCGACCGGCACGGAGCTCACCGAGCCGCTGCGGTGCACAACCGCGTCGGTGGCGACGATGGGCAGCGAGAGGAAGCGCGCCAGAAGGCACAGCTCGCGCGCGACGTACTCTGGCTCGCCGAGCAGCACAGTCGCCTTGAGGTCGTTGGAGCCGATGATGCATGTGTTGAGCGTGCCCGAGGCGATGCCGATCACCGCGGCGAAGGGTGAATCGCTCAAGGCGCGCTCGATCGCGATGGCGCACTTGCAGGCGCGCTCCTGGTGGCGCGGGACGGTGTAGTGGCAGTTGAAGCTGATAATCACGCGGTGGCCCTCCAGAACCTCAATCACACCGTTGAAGCTGTGGACAATCGCAACGATCACCGCGACGCAGTCGTTGAGGAGCGCCAGCTCGGCGACGCCGGAGGGGCTGTAGGAGTTGAACTCCACGGCCATGATCGTGCCCTTGACCTCCCGGTACGAGATGCTCTGCGCGACGAGGCGGAGATTGCGATCGGGCGACATCGGCGATACCATGCTCACGCGGTGCGAGTGGCGGTCATCGCTGGTGCCGTCAGCTGAAATAGCCGCAGCCCCGGGGGACTCGGACTCGCGATGGTCGACATCACCAGCATTAGCATTCTTCTCCGCGGCCCTGTAGTCTGCACCACCAGGGCTGTCCAGGCCATTAGCGTCATCGCAGTTACAGCCAGTGGCAAGCCCAGTGGTGGTGGTGGGCGAACCCCCGAAGCGAATGTCGGGAAATATAGCCGACCCGTGCGTGGACAACAGCGGAGGGGAGGCGCCCTTGCGCTGAGCCAAGAGCGCCTGTGGAAGAAACGGTCGGTACATCTTAAGATTCGACAAGACACGGAAAAAGTCCTGTTGGATGCGCTTCTGCGGAAATAGCGAGAAGCAGCAGGAAAGCTTCGAGTGGAAGGAGCGGCGTAGGGTGCGCTCCATCGCGACGGTGTCGTAGGTGGCCGCGTGGGTCGCAAGCTGAGACACAATGGCGAGCACGCGCTGCATGTGGAAGACGGTGATCACCGTCACGGTGCCAAGCACGACGACGCACACCACAATGATCACAACGCATATGACGATCTGAAGGATGCCGCGGTGGTCGATACCGCTCGAGATGGGTGTGGCGTAGGCAACGAAAAAGGCTGTGTTGACGTCCTGTGCCTCCTCGAATCGAAGAAAGTCTTGGTAGGCGACGTAGCGGTTCTTTAAGGTGCGCCCTACATGGTAGCCGCCGATGTCTCTGTAGGTAAAGCTCGACAGCACCTGTGGCGATAGGTCCTCGAGAAACGATGTCGTCATCAGGTCGATGTATCCCGCGTCACCTTTGCCGCAGTTCTCTCGCACTGTGCGATTCGGCGCGTTCGGATTCGTCTCATCCCAGAAGATGTGATCCAGTGGGTAGTAGTTGCACGGGACGGAGTCGTCTTCGGTCGCCTTGGACAGACCCAGATAGTCGTACGCCAAGATAGATCCCGTGCTAGAGAACATGGCGATGTAGCTGTCCGCCGCGGATTGCATGCTATTCAGAAAGCGATCCAGAAAAGACTTGAAGTAGGTTCGCATATCGACAAACAGTATGTGGCCATCGCGGAGTACCTGGCGACGGTACGTGAGGTGAATCCGCTGCTCCCCGCAGAGGAAGGCGGCTGTCGGGTCTTGGAAGTAGCCCGTCACTTCGCTTGTACGGTTGGGGTAGTAGTCTATAGTGCTGGAGGCATACACCGGAGGCGACGGATTCTCGACCTTGTGAAATACTGGTCCGTTGTCGCGCGTGAGGCTGTACACCGCCGTGGAAAGGCCGTCGTCGGTGTTCTCTACCAAATAGCAAACATCCGGGTCGTACTGGCAGCACCCAGCACCCATGATCATCATGGGACACTCGTCGGAGTTGATCTGGTCTTCCTCGCAAAATGTGAGGCGAATACGCAGCTCGTCAGTCTCCTCGTTGCTTTGCACCCACAAAGACCACATCTCCAAGAAGGGTCTCCGTATGTAGTCACGGGCGCTGGCGGGATCGCTGAAATTTCTCAGGTCGCTACCAAGAGAGTCGACAAAGGCGATGCTGCTGGTGCCGACGCCGCGGAGTATATCGCGTGTATTCTTGATACTATTGGTGGAGCTGTTGACGACGATGAAGTTCTTCACCTGCAGAAACTCCTTCTGCGACTGCTTGGCAAAGTAGGAGTTGGCCACGCCAATACCTATGGCGCCGACGGCGGCGAGGAGGACGGCGAAGAGAATCATAATGCCAATAAAGATCATGTTGTTGCGACGTATCTCTCGGATGCTGGACTGATTGACGCAAATCTCCGTCGCGCGTAGGCGTCCTTTGTTCGGGTCCTGCTCGGGAGGCGGAGACGCCTCGCCGAAGCTGCCGCGTCTGCTGAGAAGCAGCTCTGGGTATTCGGCTCTATCACTTGAAAAGTTCGAGGAGGAACCGTTCAGCGGTGGCCGCACCATGGCGCGGCCGCGTGCGTGGGGGACACTGAATTGCGGTAGTGGTTTTTCGTCTCTTCTGTCCATGTCCAAGTCGCTCTTGCCATTGGTGTCGTCCTTTGTGTAGTCATCAGATGATCCCATTACGGCGCTCTTGGGTTGTGTGTTGTTGGGGTCCGACGAAGACGACGTCGTGATGGGAACCTCGCCGCTCCCCGCCCGCTGCGCCGACGGCCCGCCACCGAAGACGGACTCCTCACTTTGACCGTAGTGGTGCGGATGTTGCTGCTGTTGCTGCTGGTAGGGTGGGAAGGGGACCGCCGGCGACAGCGCAGGGACGGCGGTTCCTACGGACCCAGTGGATGTAGTAGTGACATTCAAAAGGCTTGCCGCAAGCAATGGATTTCTGGCCCCGGGGCGGGAATCTGCTGTTTCAGTCCCTGCTGTGCCGACGGCAGCGACGTCTACGTATCGCCGTATCGTCGACGGTGGCAGAGACGAAGGGTACTGAAAGAAGTCTCCTGAAGAGGGTGCGGGAGCATTCCCTAGTGGGGAGCTCTCCTCGGAAAGCTGTGGAGGTCCGTCCGGTTGTGTGGACGTGACCAGTTTACTACTGTTATTAGGGACGTTATTCATACTATCATTCGCAAATCAGAAGAATTTTTTTATTTTAATAAAAGAAAAAGTGTACACAGCTTAAATAGGAAATGAAAGAATGGAAAACAAGAGAGGGAAGAAAAGTAAGTTAGAAACGAGAGAGAAGAAGAAGAGGGGGAGAAAAGACTTCTTAATTGTACGTACGCGTGGAAAAAGAAGAGAAGCGATCGAGTAATGAGAAGGGTTTAACACCGGTGACCGTATCGTCAGATGTAGTTTTTATTACGGATGGAATACTGTGGTTGGCCTTTTTCCACTGTTGTCACTATTGGCCGGAAAATGAAAAAAAAAGTAAGTGGTTGAACAAGAAAGAGCAAAAATAAAAATCAGGATAGTAAGTGACAAGTTCGATGACGCGCAAGACTTAAAGAGGTCTGTTTTCTTCTTCTTCTTCTTCCCCAGCTGATACGTCTTCAAAGAATCCGAGAAGACGAAGAGGAGAAGAAAGGCTATGGAGGTAGGGGGAATAATAGATATAAAAGGGGAAAAAAGAAAAAAAAAAAGGTAAAGCACAAGGAATAAGAGAAAGCAAAACGCAAAAGATATTTCGGGAAAAGGAAAGAAGGGATACGACTCTATCAGCAGACGTGTTTCACAGGAATCAGTCTATGTTACTGACGAGTTCGATGAAAAGGGGACAACGGGCTCAGAACAACGAATACCCTTTGACGAATTGTAGTGGTGTGCCTTCTCTGTCGTTTATTTAAGCGCTTCACACTGAAATCGACAACGGTGGTCACCCACCTATAAGAGACACTTATAACTAGAAAAGAAAAGAAGAAAAGAAAGGAGAGGAGAGCTCAGGGAGAAGAGACAAACACAAAAGCACAAACACTTGTGTGTGTGTGTGTGTGTGTGTGTCTGTGTCAGAGCAAGTAAGCCAACGCTGTAAAAAATAAATAAAGCAGAGGAGCGTTAGCACTCGCTGTAAAAAAAAAAAAAAAAAAATGGCAAAAAAAAATGGCAATGAAGAGACGGAAAAATGTCTCTACTGAAAATAAAAATAAAAAGAGGAAAGTAACTTGAGAAAAAAAAAAGATGAAGTAAAGCAGGAAGAAACAGAATAGGAAAAATTCTTGTGGTTACAGTGTGTGAAGGAATATAGAAGCAGGGGATATATATAGCTCTTCTTTTTAGTTGATGAAAATGACGGCTACGAAGTTGATAAAATCGCTCTACAGTACCTCTAAAAGATGAAAAAAAAAAGGACATGAAGGACATGAAGGACATGAAGGAGGAGACGGAAGATGACGTTGATGAAAAACATTTCGCAAAATGCAGTGTTACACATTCACGCTGGCGCACACGCTCATTCATACAATGCACGTGGTACGGTGAGATTTTTTTGTTTTTGGTGTGTTGTAAAGGTTGGTAATGGCATGCTACATATATATCATAAAAGAATGTTTGTTGTCGTTGATGCTTTTGATGTTGTTCTTTTTGTTTTTTTCACTCGCTAATGAAACAGTAAATGCCAGCGAGGGGTGCGGAGGGATAGAGACTAACGACGTAAAAGGGCAATATTCCTTTTTTTTTTTTGTCTACCACGCGTTGCTGAATAGATGGATTGAGCAGCTTATTCTACTGTCAAAACTTTGACACAGGTCTAACAACAATTCGTTTTTGTTGTTTCTCTTTTTGTGTGTGTGTGTGTGTGTGTGTATGTATGAGCTTTCCATGCAGGAGTTGTATTTTGTCATTCCTCGAATCCTTTATGATTCCGTCTTTTCTTTTCTTTTTAGCCGTCGATGAGAATATCTGAAAACAATCCGCCAAACGTGAGCAATGTTTTCGCTTCCGTTTTACTTCTCCATACAACGGACAAGAAGAAATAAAAACGATGTGCACGGCACGTGGCGAACGAGCCAACGAGATCATGTGCTATCGATCGAGGTGAGCCTCACATGAAGCAGAAAGAGGATGTGATAGGGAAATGAGGCGAGGGCTAGAAGAACGGCGAGCACGGAGAGGGGTGGAAAGAAGGAAATGGTCAAATGTTGCGCCACTCCTTCACCTTCTTGTGCAGGAAGCAATTATGCGGGCTGCTGAAGGTCAGGTGCTTGCGGAGGTTTGCCACCGCCGCGGGGTCGACGTCGTCCTCGCAGACGCTGGAGATGTGGTCGAGGTAAAAGGCGATGGAGCGGTCGCAGTAGCCGAACGGGCGCACGTGCGCGCGGTCCGCCGCGAGCGCCGCCAGCCACGACAGCAGGTGCTGCAGCGTCCACCCCGCCCGCGTCGCCGCCGCGGGGTCCGCGTCGCGCGTGTGGAAGCTGAAGTGCAGAATCGGTATGGCCGCCTCGACGTCGCGCGGCGTGTTGCGAGAGCTGTCGAAGGTCATGGGGGAGAGCATGCTGGACGACTGGCGGCCCGAGTTGAGCCGCGACTGCAGGCGGAGGTTGCGCGGCTGCTGCCTGTGGTTGGCGAGGAAGTTGGCCTTGACGCGGCGCGTGCCGGGGGCGGGGGGCGGCAGCCGGGGGGACTGCAGTATCTCGGCCGCCGACGCCCCGCGCTCGCGCTCCAGCTGGCGATACACCTGCTTGCGGTTCATGCGCTCGAAGCCGACGCCGACGACGGCGCGCAGCTGCAGGTTCCCGTCGTGCAGCTCCATCGTCTTGAGGAAGCCGTCGCGCAGGTCAAAGACGACGGCGAGCCGCATTTGCCCGTCAAAGTAGTGCTGGCGATAGTAGATTGGGATGAGGAAAGGGCTGACGCGGAACGACTGCTGTACAATCGGCACAAAAACGTACGGGTACGGCGAGTGGAGGCCGCCGAGAATCTCGTAGACGCGGCACAGCAGCAGCGGAAGGGGCGGAATGTGGGAGCTCAGAAACGCGAACTGCATGCGGGCGATCTGCGACGAGGGCGTGCTGAACTGCGGGCCGCCGGCGGGGTCGCTGTACAGGAGGTCCACCAGCTCCGTGCCCTGGCGGTTCTCAAAGACGAGGTTGCACACGGGGTGCACGAGGCGGAAGCGCAAGATGTCGTCGATGCCGAAGCGCTGGTCGTACAGGTACGCCAGCACCAGCGACGCGAGCTGCGGGGTGTCGTACCACGACACCTGCGTCACGAGCGGCGATAGCGGTATCGGCGAGCCGTCACTCGCGGTGCCGCCGGCGCGGCGGCGGTGGTGGTTGAAGAGTCGCAGTGAGCGGAAGCGTGAGGTGCTGCCGTCGGCACCGTCCGGCGAGAAGTCGCCGCTCTCCGTGTCGGCGAACAAGGCGCAGTTGCGCTCCACGCGCCGGATCCGCCGCGTCGCGACGTCCCAGATCGGGATCGACGGCCACCCGGTGAAGAACTTGCCCTTGTACTTGGTCAGCGGGGGGCAGCCGCAGCGCGCGAGGTCGACCGAGATCTCGACGATGTGGAGCGGCGGCACCATCAGCGGGCCCATGCGCCGCTCGGGGAAGGCGACGACGGCGTGCTGGCACCGCGACTTGGGCGAGCGCAGCGCCTTGTCGAGCGCCGACACCCACGCCTCGTCCAGCACGCTCTCCGGCGTCTTCACCGCGGCGATCGCGAAGGCCTCCGCCTTGACGCGACGATGTGTCTGCTGGGACTGCTGGTGGTGCGGGTCGTGCGGCACCAGGCTGTTGCGGTGGTGGTTGCTGCTCACCCCGCTGGCCTCCGCGGCGGCGATGACGGGTAGCAGCTCCTCATCCTGCAAGTCGAGGGGGACAATGGCGAGATCGAGCTGATGGAGGAAGCGGATGGCAAAGTTGCTCTTCTGTTTGAGCGAGTCCCGCGAGAGGTACTTGGAGGAGTGGGGCACATCCTCGTACAGCACCAGCACCTTCTGCGAGTAGGTGAAGCCTTCGGGAAAGTGGATGGGGACGACGTCGATGTTGACGCAGGCCGGCGGCACCGGTGGAATGCAGTTGCGCAGCGCCTCCGACACCTCCAGCTGCACGTCCTCGAGCTCGAGCTCGGTCATCCGCACGCCCACGACGTACTGGTCCACCAGGTCGTTATGCGTGATGATCGTCTCCCGGCCCTTCTTGTCGGACGTCACGTTGCCGGCCTCGTCGCGGCGCGGGATCTCGTGCACCCCGATGACGAGGCGTCCCTCGCGGTACGCATTCAGGAAGCCGCACATGAATTTGACGCAGCGGTGCTTGATCTCGCAAGCAGTGTCGGAAAAGTAGCTCTTGTAGTCGAGGGTCGAGCTCTCCGGCTTTTGCAGACTCTCCATCCACAGGTACGCCCGTGTGTTGGGCTTCCCCGTGTTCTTTTGGTACGTGATCAAGGGCTGGTAGATGGCAGACACGTCAATCGAGGCACCCGTGACGAGACCTGCTGCGAAATCTTGGCCGTCCTCTTGCTCGGCATCGCTGGCGCTGTTGCTGCAGTCGCCAGCGCTGCCATCGCGGCGCTCGATGCTTGAGCACGCGGAGGCGCCGTCGGCGGCGTCGCCCACCTCCGCCGCATCGCCCATGTCCTCCGCAAGCCCCGAGACGTCCATGCGGGCGAAGGGTCCGCTGAGGCGCAGCTCTTCCTCCCCGTACACCGTGACGGGCACCAGCGGGTCCGCCGGGTGGTCCAGCACGGAGGCGTAGCGCACGGAGAGCGTGCAGGCGGCGCGGAAGAGCTGCAGGTACGCCTCGTAGCTCTCGATGGTCCGCTCCGTCTCGAGGTTGTCCATGAGGCGCGTGTAGAGGTTGCGCATCTCCCAGCGGTACTTGCTCTCCCGCGCGTCGATGATGTCAAAGTGGATGCGCCGTGCGGAGTTGTTGAGAATGACTTTGAGGTACTTGGTGCCCTCGGCGCCATTCTGCAGATACAGCAGCACCTGCATGTGATTCTCCAGGGACTTGAGGAACCAGGTGCGCTCCTGCGCGAGGGGATACGGTTCGGCGGTCGCAACAGCCGCGTCAGCGGTGCCGCCCTCCTCCGCCCCCAGCGACTCGTCGGGAGCGTCTGTGCGCAGCAGCGGGGGCCATATCTCCGACACAAGGAAGCGGATCATTCGGATGCGTAGGTCCTCCATGCCAGTCGAGTGGCCTCTTTTTTCTCCGTTGGGCAAGTCCGTCTTCCCAAAGTACACGACGCCGACGCGCGACGGGTTGAAGTAGAGGTAATTCATGATGGCCGGCAGCGCTACCCGCGCCTTGTCCAGCAGCTGGCCCGTCACCATCTCCGGCGGTGTGCCCTCCTCCACATTTTGATACACAATGAGGGAATGGTTACTGCGACTATTCGACTCCTCGCTGGCGATTGTGTGGCGCGCGGGGTTGAATGGATCGTTGAAGACCGACGGCACCCCAACCGGTTTGCACGTAAGTTCCTCGATCATGGTAGTTTTGCTGTGCGCAAGAGCTCAAAAGGAGCGGATACGGCTGCAGGATGGATGAATGAATGCGTATACAATGAAGCAAGAAAGAACGAAGGGATTAAAAAAGGGAGAGAACAAAAAAGAAGACGTGTGTATGAGAAGCGTTAAAGAAGAGAAAGAGAGGTAGAGAAAGGAAGTGGGAGAGAAGAAGGGGAGGGGAAAAAAGGAGAGCAGGAAGAAAGACAAACGATGCCAAAAACGGACTGATTTAGCTATCGTACGACAAGAAGAAAAAAAAATAATAATAATAAACAGAAAGTAGAGAGCGGGAAGCAGGGATGGAAAGAATCAAAGAAAAATAATTGATACGATTTCAAGAATGTGTTGTAGGAATAGAAGATGAACAATCCGATTGCGTGTTGGGTCCCGTGTGTATCTCTTCTGCTTTCAGTGAGGGAATGATGTGAGTTGGAACGAGAAGAAACGAGGGGGGGAGAGTGGCACAGATGGCGCGCATCAAAGGAGTACGTGTGTCAAAAGAACATGGCGAGATCGATACCGCATCCACAGCCACAAGGACGTGCAAATCAACTGTTCTAGAAAAATCACTCGCAGTGGTGAGTAATGCACCCCCATATTCTGCTTCAGCACTAATTGGGAAGTTCAGCGTACAACAGCACGATTGGAGGATTCCGTACGCAAACGTTGATGTGGTGCATGAAACAGAGTTAAGGTTACTGAAGGGCAAGTAGCAGGGAGGTTTACATTGATATTGTTATTAATACGTTTAGCATTCGTTTTGTACCTGAAGGCGAGTGATTGGTTGCAAGAAAATGGTGAAGGTGTGTGCACTACTAGGGGTGTATACATTTATATTTGGAAAAGTGAGGAATGAGTGTTCCACTAAACTCTTCTTCAACTGAAGGTGGGCAAAAAGAAAAAAAACAGCAGAGAAAAAAAAAAAACAGACGCTGAAACGGATAGAAAAGTACAGAGAAAGAAAGAAAAAAAAAGTAAAAACGGAAAGAAGAGGGAGGAGAGCATCACGTAAGTCACCACTACGACCACTACGCACAGCCCCCAACCCATATCAGGAGTAGTGGATTCACTACTTGGCGCTGACGGAGCCCTTGCCCGTCGAGACGAAAATCTTCTCCTTGACGGCGTCGACGCTGCTGGGCTTCTTCGCCTTCTGTTTCTTGTTGGCCTCGTTCACAGCGCGCGTGCGGAGGCGCTCGAGCACCGACATGGCCACATCAAAAGCGGCCATGCCGCTCTGCACACTGACGCGCGCGTCGACGATGTGCTCCGTCGGCGTCACCTTGTACAGCTTCACCTGAATTTTGATGTCGGGGAAGCGCACGCACGAGAAGTTGTAGTCGTAGATCACCTTCCAGATCAGACCCTCCTCCTTGAGCACCTCGTACAGGTGCGAAACCGTCTTGTGGAAGGTGCTGTCGCGGAAAAGAACGCCGTGACGCATAAAGTCGTTGCCGAAGCGCGTCGCCGACTCGGCGCGGTACAGCGCGTCCAGCGCCGTCTCGTTCTCCCTGTGCCGCTCCGTCAGCGCGTTGCTCGCCGCCGCGTCGCCCGGCGCTTGCGGCTGCAGAAGCGTCGATGAGTTGCGCGAGGCGAGGTTGGTGGAGTTCTCCTTCTTGGGGAACGCCTGCAGGTCGATCTTCCGTGTGCGCAGCAGCTCCACTGGCAGCTCCGGGACCCCAAAGATGCGACCGAGTAGCGTGTGTTTGGAGCCGGGCGCGCGTAGCGGCAGGAACGGGGCGGCGAGATAGTCGTAGCCGGACATCCAAAAGTCGTCGTCGTCCGTCTTGTGCGACGGCGTCTCGGGAAGCAGCGCCATCTGCGCGAGGAGACTCTTCTTCTCGTTGGTGTGCTTCGTCTGGCGAATGTGCGGCACGAGCGAGTCCTTGAGACTCGAGGCGGTAAAGCTGGTGTTGGCGGACACCTGGTGCAACGAGTGGGCGTTGAGAGAGCCGTAGCCCTGCTGCGACTGCGACGTCGCGAAGCTGTTGTTCTTGCTGCTGCTGGTGAAGGAACGGTTGCTCACGTGCGCCTCTTCAGGGCCCAGTTTATTTTGCTTCTTCTGGAGTAGGATGTGGTAGGACACGATGATGTCATGTGCCTCCTCCTTGAGACACACGTCGGCGGCGGGGATCTCGAGGGGTGTCGGCCACAGCTTCGAGTCGAGAATACTGCTGAAGGTCTCAAAGTAGTTGTTGGCCGGGTAGCGCTTGCGCTTCTGCGGCTGGTCCTCGGAGACGATGACAGCGCGCATCGAGGGGATGTTCTCCTCGTCGGACGCGATGATCGACACAACACGCTCGACGGTGGTGCGGAAGCGCGAGGCGACGACGCGCACCACCTCCTCGTCGAACTGAATGTCGAAGTGCGTGCCCTTGGCGAAGCGCATAGAGTCCTGCACGGCGTCGTAGTGGAGGTTCAGCAAGTACGAGGGGCAGAAGGGGCGCAGCCAGGGGTGCTCGAGCACCTGCTCCATCGTCGCCCGGTCGAGCGGGTTGACCACCAGCATGCGCTGGATCAGGTCCTGCAACTCCGGCGAGAAGTGCGCCGGCATCACGTACTCGGCCTTCTGGATCTTCTTGAACAGCGTCGAGATGCTGGTCTCGTCGAAGGGCAGTGTGCCGGACACCATGGCGAAGAGCACCACGCCGCAGCTCCACACGTCCGCCTCGGTGCCGTAGAGGGCGCCGGTGACGACCTCCGGAGAGGCGTAGTTGGGCGTGCCGCAGCTCGTCTCGAAGAAGCGGCCGTCGTGGATGATGGAGGAGAGCCCAAAGTCGGTCAGCTTGATGTTCTTCGTCGCGCTCTCCAGCATGATGTTCTCCGGTTTGATGTCGCGGTGCACAATGTTGTAGCGGTGGCAGTAGGCGACGGCGGCGGCGAGCTGCTGGAAGAGCGTGCGCGCGACGGTCTCGTCCAACTTTCCCTTGCGCGAGATGTAGTCGAAGAGCTCGCCGCCAGACACGAACTCGACGACGAGCACAATGTCGTGCTTCGTCTTGACAACGTCGTAGAGGTGCACAATATGAGGATGCTTGAGCACCTTCATGATCTTGATCTCGCGCCGAATCTTGAGCGCCGAGTGCGGGTCGGTCTCCATCACCTTGAGCGGGATGATCTTGAGAGCCACGCGCACCTTGGTCGTCTCGTGCACGGCGATCTTCACCTTGGCAAACGTGCCGCGGCCGATGGTCTCACCGACCTGGTAAGGCCCAAAGCGCTGCGAGCTGCTGCCACCGCCTCCCGTCCTGCTCGCCGCCGACCGACTATGTGCCTCAGACATAACAGAGCCTCGGGATGGGGTGGGGGGAGGGGAGGGTGTGTAGAGAGTTCACTTGTTAGCGCGTCTACCGGCAAAGAGTTTCGCGGCGGAAGAAATAAGAACCTTGAGAAAGAGGAGCAATAAGATAATAAAAATAAAAATGAAAAAGTGAAGAGGAGAGATGAAAAAAAAAACGATCAGATAGCAGTAGAGAATACCACGATGGCACTAAGAAGATGACGTTTTCGTATAGTGAAGAATAGAAGAGTGAACGGAACGGTAGCAATAAATGGCGAAGCAAAAGTGAGAAAAGAAAAAATAGTGACTGTAACTATGTGTGTATATATTTATTAATTTATTACGCAAGTATGTTTCCTTTTAGAAAGAAGAGTGTAACAAGGGAAAAGGGGGAAGAGAGGAAGAAAGCTCGAATTTGTTTGGATCAACCACAAAAAATAAAAACGAAGATGAAATCGAAAACGAAAAAAAAAAATCTTGAAGATTCGATCACGTAAGGGGAAAAAATATCGGGAAATATATACAAACTACTAGTATTACTACAGTGTGTGGTGCTAAAGATTTCTATAAATTGGCTCTTTCCGAGTTTGGTTCGCGGGCGGTGAGCCCTACGAAAGCAACAAAATGAAAGTGAAAAAGAAATCGCTTGGGCTGTGAAGGGGGGAAGGAAAGAAGCACAAAATAGAAAGAGGCTGCAGAGAACCCAAGGAGTAAAATGGAAAGAATGAAAACAAGTAGTGTAGACAGAGAGAGCAAGAAGAAGTAAAGCGAAAAAAAAAAGACGCTGGCAGCTAGAGCTCTGTCGAGATGGAGAGTTCCTCTAAATCGGCACTGGGAATAAAGTGAGAGAGATGAAACAGTCAAAAAAGAGTGTCAGAGAGAGAAAGCAGCTGAAAGCTGCGGTAAGAGTTGTGGAGTCTGAAACGCTATGAAAGGCCGGATATATATATATATATTAATGGGTAGAAGAAAACAGAGGGTGCTAGAATGTAGTGACGATATCAGTAAAGTACGGTGCACGAAAGAAGGAAAGACAGGAAGCAGTTGTCGTTGTTGTTGATGTTGTCGTTGTGCGGTTTGTTTGTTTGTTTGGTTTTCTTTGTTGTTGTTTATTTGTGTATTTTTGATAACTGCGAGAAGAAAAAGGCTACTGATCTCTCTTTTGTATTGAGATGAAATGGTGTGATTTAAACAAGGAATTGCAAAGTATACTACAGAGTTCTGTGATGATTATGATTTTTTTTTTGATATTGTTATTGTTGCGTTGGATATGGATTTGGCACAGAAAGAAGAAGAAGGCGTGATAGAGAGTCGGTAATATCGTCACAGTAAAAATTCCTGCGCACTTTGACCAATATTGTTCTACAGCTTCGTTTGAAGAGCGTCCGACAGCATCTCTATATATCGATGGAGAGAAGCGTCGTAAACTAAGGTCCGCCTTGGAGGTAACGCTGGAATCAAAACGAGCAATGTTAACGCGCGTGGTGACGAGATAATATCATAGTCGCATATAAAAAGTGCAACGACGTCTCACGCAGGGCGTGTATTCATGGATGCCCTCTTTATTTTTAGTATTCGTAGCCATTGTTATTGTTGTTATTGTTTTTTTATAAATTTCTTTAGTTGTTAATTAGCAATTTACGATCTCGTGTGCAACAAACCGCTGGTCGCTGTTCACCACACCCCGTACCCGTTTCCGTTACCGAACACACCACGAAGGAGTGAGTCGTAAAGTGACAAGGAAAAAAAAAGAAAGGCAATGAGGAGAAAGAGGGTTGAGGAAGTGTGCCAACATCGATGACTTTGGTAGTCGCATATGAGGAACGTAAATGGTTATGCGAACAGGTTCGGGACGAAAGCCAGATTCATTAATCGAAGAGCAATCTGAAAAGAGAAAAGGGGGAGGGGCAGATTTATAATTCCGTGAGGAAGTAAAACAAAACAAAAAAAAAAAGAAGCCTAGTAGCTGGGAACGTTTCGTCACATCCAATATCGCATAAATTATTATTGAGGGGAAAAAAAAGAGAGAAAAATAAAAATAAATAAATAAAAAGAGGAAAAGCCGTAGCTTATAAATGGAAACAGCGGCGTGAGAAGAAAGGAAACGCCGGGAGACAAAAAGTAACTGTTGCGGATTTATCTTGGGGAGACGTGAAAAGCAAAGAGTGATACATACATCTACATTGCTAGTGATTTCGGTCATCATGCATTTCCTCGTTAAGGAAGGAAAGACTCGGCAGATGCCGACCATTGTGGAAGATGAAATATCAAAAGCGACAGATTACCCCGTCGAGACAGCGAGTTCCTCCTCATCCAATGGTAGAAATGGGGGACACCATTTATAAGCGACAAGTAACAGAAGCAAGGCAAAAAGGAGTAGAGCACGCGCGCTGGCGCGCGCGCGACGAGAGAAAAACTGAATTACGAAAGCAAACACCTCACGCGAGTTCGTCGACAAGCGTATTGCGTACGTTTTGTAGCAGATTCGCCTCGTCCGTCTTGGGCTCCTGCGCCGCGAGCTGGAAGATGCGCTCGACTACGGTGATCTCGGTGGCGGTGGTGGGGAGTCCGCAGAAGGCGGCCCAGTCGTTGATGACGAGACCGGAGCCGACGGCGGCGCTGCCCCTATTCACCGTCCCCGCGACGACCGGCACCTGCAGGATCGACGCGATCTCGTCCATGTCCTCGGCGGGGGTGCGGGGGTGCACCATGCAGCCCTTGTTGTTCACCACGGCGTAGCTACCGACGAGGGCGTTCTCGGCGATGGAGGTGCGGAAGGTCTGCACCTGCAGGGTGTCGCGCAGCACCTCCTCCGTCTCGCGGCTGAGGTCGGTGTGGATGAGCGCCACGTGGTCGTTGCACACGACGCAGTTGCCCAGCGCCGACAGACGCTCCTCCACCCGCTGCACCTTGATGGTGTCGGGCAGCGAGTTGCGCAGGTGCTGCAGCTCCTGGTCCGTCGTGATGGAGGGCACCACGAGGCCGTGGCGGTTGCCGGCGCAGAGCCGCCCGATCACGCGCGAGCCGCCGATCGAGGTGTAGATGACAGGGATGTGGTTCGCCAGCTCCCGCTCAAAGACAGAGTAGAAGTTCTGCGACGCGCCGGCCGACACGAGGCAGTAGCCATTGGTCAGCTTCGAGAACACGCCAACGTCATCGTTGCTCTCAAAGCGGGTACGGAAGATCATCCTGTGTGGGTGTGCGTGTGTGTGGGTGCTGGAGGGGGGGGGGGGTATTGAATCCGAAGGAGAGAAGTAGAAGAAGGTGGTGTAGCAACACTGAGTGAGGTTTCCTTTCGAAGTTGGGGGAGGGGAAGGGGGGGGGTAAAGATAAAGATGATGATGTTCATTCACGTAAAGGGCGAGAGTGTCGAGGTGCCGTATACGTACAGAAGCCGCATTAATTAAGTTGAATAATAATAATAATAATAATAATAATAATAACGCACACGGAGAGAAGTTTTTTCTTCTAAAGGAAGATTAGGACCGGCAAAGGAGAAACAGGGAGACCAATAAATCGCGCATCGGCGTGGCCACACAGAAGCAATCACGACATTGCATTTTTTTTTGTTTGTTTGTTTGCTAGTTTGATTTCTTTTTCTTTTTCTTGTGTGTGTGTGTGTGTGTGTGTGTATGATGACAATAAATGCAGCAGTAAAAAACGTATTGAAATATCGAGTGATATGGAAAAACAACGAGCTTATTCTTAGTCTCCGTCGGGCTCGTTCAGGGCGTCAAAAGAGAGAAGCGATCCGGTCATTTTGGTTTGGATCTTCGCGCGGCGCTCGCGGTCGATGCGGGCAGCCTCCTTGTAGAGCTTCTCCTCGCTGTCGAAAAGGAGCTGGTAGTCTTCGTAGAACTGGTGTCCCTTGGCCTCCACCACCTCGGTCACCTCCGGCAGGAAGTGCTTCATCATGCGCTCGATGCCCATCTTGAGCGTGTTCTGCGACGACGGGCACGTGCGGCAGGCGCCGAGCATCGCGAGCGACACGACGCCGGTGACCTCGTTGAAGTTGAGCAGCCGCACGTCACCGCCGTCGCGCTGGATCATGGGCCGGATCTGCTCGCGCAGCAGCTCCTTGATGCACTGCACCACCTCGCTGTCCCCCTCGGCCGCGTCGAGGTCGTCGGCGATGAGCTTGTACTCGGGCGCCGGCGAGACGGCCTCGTTCTTGTACACGAGGTAGTGCCCCAGGAAGCTCCGATGCTCCACTCGATCTGGTCCCACTCGATGCCGGGGTGCACCGACACGGACACCTGTCGCGGCGCAATGTACACGCTCGACACCTCCCGCGTGTACTGGTCGAAGAGGCCCTCCGACAGGGGGTGCACCCACGCCAGCCCGCGGTGCGGCACCTCGCAGCTCTGCCCGTCCGGCACAAAGTTCTCGTAGGTGGTCGAGGGGATCGTGAAGCAAAAGCAGAGGGGGTTCGGCGTCGTGCTGGCGTGCAGCTGCAGCATGCGCCACAGCACCGTCCGACGCAACATATCCGCCCGCGTGGAGCTGCAGTGTTTGAGCAGAGGGTTGCTGGGAGCTACACGAAACGCTGGGAGAGCAGAGGCAGTTTCTTGGAAGGAGGGCAAAAGGGTAAAGGACGAGGAGGAGGGGGGGGGGGGCGAGAGAAATGAGTAAAAAAAAAAGACAAGAAGAAGAGCAAGAAAAAAAAACGATAGCGTCAGCGCCAAAGTGACAGACGAGTGGTGAAAGACGCAGTAAAATAAGCATGCTCGACTGATAAGCCTTGGCCGAGGAATGAAATCTACGGGGAGGTGACAGAATAACACACACAAACACACACACACAAAGAAAAAGAAACAAGAAACAGATGAACGTGACAAGTGTTGGAAGCCACGCGGATAAGAAAAAGATGCATTAAATTGAATAGAAAACGGATGCGCCAAGCAGCATCAATTGGCAGAGGGGGAAAAAAAAAAAAGAGGAAGGAATGTATCACGAAATATATTACACATTGGCGAAAAGTGAAAGGCAAATAAAGAGCGGGAGAGAAAACGGGAAAGACAAGGAGCCTGGCGGTGGCAGCTTTAGACCAGCAGTCTGTCTAGTTCGTCGTCAAGGTTAAACGTGGTGTTTTGCCCGCTGAGGCTGCTCTGCGTAGTGGCGGCGACGGCAGCAGCGGTTGCGGTGACGTCAGGCGCGGGTGTCTCCTCACCGTCCCCTCGCGCGTGCCGCAGCAAGGCCCCGGGCTCCGCCAACGCGCGGCGCACCACCTCGCGGTCCGCGGCGCTCGTTTCGGCAGTGTCGCCGGTGGCGGGGACGCAGTGCTTGAGCAGAAAAGGATGCGTGAGCAGCTCGTCGGCGCGCGGGCGGGCGTTGGGGTCCTTGGCGACGCAGGCCATCACAAAGTCGCCGAGCTCCGGCTCGAGGGACGCGGGGAGCGCGAAGGCGGGGTCGTCGGACTGCAGGTGGCGCAGCAGCGCCCAGTACCGTCCGTTGCTGTCGAAGCGCAGCGAGCTAAAGGGGCTTTCGCCCAGCGCAAGCTCCGCCACGACGACGCCCAGGGCCCACAGATCGGCCGCGTAGCTGTAGCGCTTGCCCTCGAGCCGCTCCGGGCTCATGTAGCCAAGAGTGCCGACGAAGCTCTCCGCGTCCGCCTTGGTGCTCTCCAGACTGGAGCTGATGCCAAAGTCGGTTATCTTGATGTCGCCCGTGGCGAGGCGGAAGAGAACGTTGCTCGGTTTGATGTCGCGGTGCATCAGGTGGCGCGTGCGGTGCAGGTAGACGACGCACTGCAGCATACTCCGCGTCACTGCCGCCAGCACGCGCGGCTCCAGAGGCTTCCGCACGTCGTCTAGGGAGCCGTCCATGTACTCCATCGCAATGCACACGCGGTCCTCGTTCCAGAATGCCCCGTAGAAGTCGACCAGGAACGGGCAGCGCACCTCCTCGCCGGAGCCGGAGCCGTACGCGCCGTGCAGCGCCTCCAGCTCGCGCCGGATCTCCGACAGGTGCTCCCGGCTCGTCATCTTGATCTCCTTGAGAGCGACGGGCTGCCCGGTGCGGACGTGCCGCGCCAGGCGCACCATGCCGCTGCTGCCGCAGCCCAGCACGCCGCCCCTCTCCGCCGGCACCACGGCGAGGTCGCCCATGGAGAGGTCGTACGACGACCCGCACGTCTCGGAGGTCATGCCGCTCGAGGAGACCCGCAGCGTGCCCAGGTGCAGGCCGTCCGCCGAGATCACCCCGTCCGACGCCGACCCCTCGCTCGCGTTCACGTCAATCTTCAGTTTCTTCAGCATACGCCGGCTTTCTCTCACCTGCTGCGGGGCGGGTCGGCCTACGGAATAATATAGATGGGCAAGAGGGGATAAGACAGAAGGGGTGTACGTCAAACTACCGGACTGCACTGGGCAAGGGCTGCTAGTAAAACGAAAAAAAAAAGCAAAAGAGGCAAAACAAAAAGTGAGACTCAATGAAGTGGAATCGGTAGTTTTGTAAGAAGTGTGTAAGAATTTAAAACAATAAAAAACGAGTTAGAAATACAAAAAAAAAAAGTTCCCTTTTTCCATTCACGTATGTATAACAAATATGGTTGCTTTGGAAATAGTCTGCATGCAATGCCTTGGTAAAGCTTTCAGATCCACGAGAATGATGAGGGAGAGGGCAAGGAATGAAGAAGGGACGGTCGAATCTGTAAAATGTGGTCTAAACTAAATGAGCACACGCTTTTCGCACACCATCTATGGGTGAAGGAACAGAAGACACAAACTGTAAGAGACTAAACCATTTGGTAGGGTTGGTCTCGGTGGTCAGTGAAAAGGAATCTGGGGCGAACACGTTTGGCACTTCTCTCTTTCTTTCTCTCTTTCTCTCTCTCTCTCCGCATGTGGAGGTATATGAGTGAGCGTCTGTTGGGCAAACTTATCGTGGCAGAGGTGTTGCACTGTTCGAGGGGAGTTGTGCACTAGATATCAACAGATCCACTAGAGCACCAGCGGGGTTCAAACAAAAACGGAAAACAAAAAGCGGGATATCTATCTATGTAATCAGAGCGTTCAGTGTATCTGCATGTGTGTGTGTGTGTGTGCCTCTGTGAAACCGATGAAAGACGCGCGCCACAATGCATCAAACGACCCTGCGTCTATTGTGAGAGCGCCGCCGGGGGCGGGGAGGGGACGCTGACGAGTGGTGGCGGGGGAATTCCCGATGCGGCGGACGGCGGTGGCGGCGGGACCGCGACGAGTGGTGGGGGAGGTATGCCTGCTGGCGTAGCTGCCGCCGGCGGCGGTAGTGGCTGCGCCGCGGCTGCGGGCGGGGGCGGGGGAACAGCTGCAAGAGGGGGCGGAGGAACACCTGAAGCGCTATCCTGTTGAGAAGCAGCTGTGGTGCCAGGGTTCGATTTGTGTTCTTCTTGTTTAGGGGATGCAGCGTCATTATCCGCAGCTTTGTGATTAGTGCGTGCGGAGTCGGGGGTGGCGTGCTGTTTGCCCACTCCCCGGGCGGTGTTTTTCCGGGGCAACGGGGGAGGATTCCGGCTGCGGCCACGTACGGAGGAAGACCCCTTGCGCGGTGTGCGCTCGGAGGCTTTGGAGGAAGTGCGCGCGTCACTAGACCCGTCGCTGCCGTGACTGCTGTCGCTCCCGCCGCTACTGGCGCTGCTCTCGCTGCTGTCACTGCTGGAGTGAGAGGAGGAGGAGGTGCAGCGCAGCAGAGCGTCGACGTCGGCCCCGCCCGGCACGGAGACGCGGACGGCGATGGTGATGGAGCCGGCACACAGCGGGCCCGCGGCTCGGCCTTCAGCAGCTGCGGGGGGAGTGAGGGGGACGGAGTGAAGGGCCGGCGTGTCGGCGCCATCGGACTCCCCCGTGCGCTGCTGCTGGCGCCTCCGCCGGCGCTCAGTGGCGCGGAAGTGCTCCACCACAGCGGCGACTGGGAGGGAGGCCGTGCCGAGAAGGATGTCGCCGCGGCCGCCGCCGCGTACGCGGGACCACACCTCGGCGTGCACGAGCTGTGCGGTGCGGCGCAGCGCGTGGAAGAAAAGGTGGGAGCCCTCCTGGTGGGTGTCGGCGTAGGAAGGGCAGTCCGTGCGACGCTGGGGAGCGGTCGAGCACTGCTGGCCGTGCGGGCCGCGGAGCACCACGTAGGGGTTCAAACGGGGACGGCGCGGGTGGTCATGGCCGCCGCTGCTCTTGCCAGGTGTCGCGGGCGCCTGCGGGTCCACCAAGCTCAGGCACGAGAGTGCCCACGCGTCAACGGTGTACAGTGGCTCCGCGGGGTCTGGCCGGCGGCTGTCACGGGAGCGCGACCGGCGGAGCGCAAAGCGTTCGTCGCTAGGGCGCTGCAGCATGAAGGAGAGGCGCTCCAGCGCCCGAATCATGCGCGCCGGCTCGTCGTCCGCAGCGTCGCCGCCGCCGCCGCCGCGATCGTCGTCGTCCAACATGATGCTCTCCGGCTGCGGCGAGAGGGGAGAGGGGGTGGTGGCGGCGCGCTCCGGCTGGGTGTGGCGGTCGCGCGCGAGGGCACGCGGGTCCTGCCGCCTCAGTTCGTCGCCGGCGGTGCGCAGCGCGACGGTCTGGCGCAGCACCGTGGCGCCGAGCATCTCGACCTCCCGGCGCAGCGCGGCGACCGTCTCGCGCAGCGCGCGGCGCTCCTGCCGCAGACGCACCTCCGTGTGCTTGAGCGCGTCGTTCTCGCGCTGTAGCCGTCGCAGCGCCCGCTCCGCCGCGGACAGGCGCTCGGCCGGCGCCGCCCCGGGAGCCCCGCTCGACGGCAGCGCGACGGCTGGACTGGGGGTGCGGCGCAGCGCGGCGGGGGAGGGGCCGCCCTCCAGCGAGTGCCGCAGCTCGCGCGACAGCTCGAAGCGCGTCTTGCGCTCGGGCTCGCCGAGGATAGCGGCCGCGGCGGCGTCGGTGTACACGCCAGGCGCGGGGGACGCGGACATGGAAAGAAAAGGAGACAGCGTGTGAGTGTTTTTCTATGGTAGAGTCTATGTCGTCCAATGAATGCTGTACTCCGCACACTGAAATCGAAAGGGACAGGCAGAGGCAGAGTGCAGCAAAAGGCAGGAGCACCTGAAAAGAAGAGAGAGAAGAAGAAGAAATAGAAAAAGCCACACGAGTTCGAAGAGTGTTGGCACCAAGCATCGTACACGATTACAATTACAATAACGGCAGTGCATTCCTAGTACCTAAATGGAACTGATTTTGCGTCAGTATCACTCCATGCAAGTTAAGATAGAAGAAGAAGCCTTTTAATTCTCCCATAGCCCTGACGCTCATCACTGCGCCGGGTATGGACTTCTTCTCGAGCAATTTGACAATACGTATATATTGAACATAGATCCTACAACTTTCTTCCTATCCGCACATATTTTTCTTTTCGTTTTGATGTGATTAAATGTATGCATGTATGTATAAGCGTAGCGTTTAAATGAAATTGAATTCTATAAACACGTCGTTCCTATGTCTCCTTGATTGTAACGGAGGCATTGTATAGGAAATTAGGAAAACCAAAAAATAGATAAATAGTACTGTACAGTAAGAGAACGAGTGAATTGGGAAGGGAAACAAAAAAAAATGTCTTTTTTTTTTCAAAGATTTTTCAGTGATGAGAATGTAGTTGCAACAAAACACGGGGCGAGAGAGGTGCATCTTCCCTTCTTCACCTGCTCGAGAGGTTGAGAAGTGCTTATTTGCACGCCTGATGACGCAAGCTTGTCAAAGGAAAAAAAAAACAAAGCAAAAATAACAGCAAGTCAGAGAGTGCTAACGTATCTCTGGTTCAGGCAACTGAAGGGTAGTCGCGATAAATCGAACGGGAAGAGCCACGAGCTGCTCTGAAAATATATAGGCGGAGAGACATTTGAAAATTTTAGAATATTAAAAGAGGTGAAATACTTTTATCAACAGCTAAGATTGGGAGGAAGCGGGGGGGGGGGGGGGGCAGAAACAAGAAGGAAACAAAATCAAAAAAAAAAGTATCAGGTAAGTCGACAAAGATAAGGAGTGCCAGCGTCGCAGTGATGACGTGGGTGATCGAAGTGAAAGTTTGAAATGAAAAAAAAAAAGGGGAAGAAAACAAAGAAGAGGAAAGAATGAAACAAATGCGATTAAATCGTTAGTCTTTTGTTTCCGTTGTTTGTATCTGAATTGATGTTTTACTTTTTTTTCGTTGTCGTTGTTTCGTTTTTTGTGGTGTTTTTTTTTTTAATCAGTGTGAAACGTGACACCTTGTGTAGAGACTTGGCTAGCAATCTCTTTGTGTCACAGGGGTATTCAGCTTCACACTGCTCAAGTGTGAGAGGAAGCTCTCGGAACATGGGTGGATGAGTGTGTTATCGATAGTTATGACGTTTAGGCGTTGTGCTGCCATACATGACTTGGCTCTGGTACGCACTCTCCGTTCTTTTTCTTTTTTTTCGAAGACCCCGGCCGCTTACCAGCCTGAGAGCTGAAAATGTAGCTGCCGCGGTCATTTGGCCGCCGACGCATTACACTGCGGTGGAGCGAGTGTGTCTTCACTTGAAGAGGAACACAGTAAGAAGAGTAGTAGAGGTTCCGGTAGAGACGACTCCTAGAGCCAAAGAAGGTAAGAAGACGAAGACGAGGCATCGCATTCAACAGCAAGCAGGTCGCTCGCATACACTTGTATATGTATATAAGCGCAAAACAGAGAACCGAAAAGAAAAAAGAAGCGAATTCGGGAAAAGAGTGGAAGAGGGAAGAAAAAAAGCAATGAAGAAATAGTGAAACGTAAAAACGTAGCGATATGTTAGTTTCCTCCCCTAAGATCTTGTCTGCTGCTACACGTTCCTTTTCAGTCATTCCACTATCGCTAAGAGCAGCTTTGGCAGTTGGATATTTGAAAAGGTCTCGTGTACAGCACGTTCGAAAACGCCATGCAAGAAACTGGGGAATGAATACTGTCAACAAATTATTTGACTAGCTAGTAGAAAAGAAGAAAAGAAAAAAAGAAATTTTGAAGAAGCGTATGTCGCAAGGGGAAAAAAAATAAGTAAATAATATTTGTCCCTTTTATGTACATCACGAACAAATTGTTATCAGGAAAAAAAAAGAAGCAGACGCGAAAAGAGGAAAAAAGAAGCTTTTAGCATTGCCATGGTGCGACCACAAGTACGGAAAGAGCAGAAGTGGAGGAATATATAGAGCACGGAAGAAGGGGCAATGAAGGGGTGTTGTATATATAGTTATATTAACGCAAGAAAAACACAAGAAGAAAATTATGTGTGTAAACTTTAAAAAAAAAAAAAATGAAGTGAGAAGAACAAGAATAAGAGATACAATTAGAGAGAATTTCAGGAAGCAGGTAGCAAAGCAGTACAGTCGTCATGTAGTTACGGGAACTGATGCAGCAAATCAAATCTTGTAGTTGATCGTAGCATGTCATCTTTAAGAAGAACGATTCTTGAGAAAACGGCCGAGCCGAAATGCAAAGGGAGAAAACTATCGAATATCGAAAGAATAGAAGAAGGAAAAAAAAAACAAGGCAAACCGTTCGAGTCGTCTACACGTACGTAGCATGAATAAGGGAAAGAATGGGGTGTGTAACGAAGTGTGAGCGACGAGGTTGTCACCTCAGTTCGTGAGCGCACTCCTTTGCAACACCTCCATAGGGTAGTTTTTAGAACAAAACGGGATAAGTCACTACTGCTCTATAACAGCGTCACCTCACCACATAGTTGATGCTCGTGAGAAGTAGATTTAAAAAATAGGGAGAAAAACAAAAGAAAAAGACGGGAAAGATGACAGAAAAAATACAGTGGGTTGCACAGCTATCGGTGCTGAAAGAAACGTAAGCGTATAATAATAATAATAATAATAGCATGAAATTAGGCAGCAGAAGAGAGAGAGAAAAGAGAGAGAAAAAAAGAGTAACAGTCGTACGAATAACAATAATAATAATGGCAATAGCAATCATAATAAATATGGTAATGATGCTAATAGCGAGAGACAATAATTAAATATACTATTATTATGTTTTTTAATCGTGTGTATAGATGTTTAGTACTATGCGCATGTTTTATAAAAATGTAGCTATCAAGGCAGCTGAAGCAACAAGTGAAAAAGGAATAAATACAAAAACATATATATATAGCGAGAGTTTGTATGAATAAGTGATAAGAGAAGGGCAGGGGGGGGGGAATGGCCTATTTGGATCACTGATGCACCGGACATAGTTAATATAAATAAAGAAGGAAGAGGAGATGAAAAGCAGAAGAAATAAATCAACCAGAATAGGAGAAAGAAAAAAGGGTTAACCAACCGAATGCAGAGTCCCAAGAAGTGAAAAAAAAAAAAAGAGGGGAAAAGAAGAAAGGAAAAAGAAAAGGGGGGTTGGTAAGGTTCGTGCGAGCGGTTCGGACGAGTGGTTCGTACGCGCGTAACTAAAACCGAAGCGTAGCGGGTGGGGGGGGGGGGGGCAAAAAAACAGCTTGGCAAGCAAAAAGAAGAAAAAAAAAAGAACGTATCTACATCGTGATGTGCGGGTACGGGGCGTCGTCGGCGTAGCGCGTGCCGCTGCTGTTGTTGTAGCGGGACGTGCTGTTGTACGACGTGTTGAGGTCGGCCATGTTGGTGTAGGAGAAGTTGAGGGCCACCTCGGGCGCCGTCGGCAGCGACACCCGCGACTCCTCCTCGGGGGGCACGTCGTGCAGGAAGGCGGCGAGACGGCCGCCACGGCTGCGGTTGCGCGAGGAGCTGGCGTTCTGGTGGAAGCTGTTGATGCTGCCCGAGGTCGACGGGTGGTAGCCGCGCGGGATGTTGTTGGAGTTGTGCGGTGAGCCGTAGCGGTTGCTGCCGCTGCTGTAGCCGTAGGCGGCGGCGGCGGGGTCGCGGTACTGCTGCGCGGGGCCGGCGCCGGAGTTTCTCATGGAAGAGTCTGCCGGGTGCTGGCCGGCGCGCGGCGCCCCCTGCGCGGCGCTGCCGGTGGAGGTGCGCATCGTCAGCGACACGTCGGCGACGAGCGCGGGCGTGAGGATGTTGGCGGCGCCGTACGGGTTGTGGCGGCTCGAGGCGGAGGCGCCGGGGCGCTCGCGGTTGGGCGGCGGCGGCGGCGCGTCGTCGTCGTCGATGCAGATGTGCTCGATCAGCGGCATCTCCGTCGTCGACTGCCCGGCGGCGCCCGGCGCGTCGCGGTCGCCCGCGTTTTGGGCGGCCGCGGCGCCGCTGGCGGGTCCGTCGCGCGCGAGGTTCGGATTCACGCTGCTCTGCTCCGCGGACGTCGGGCCGCCGCTGCTGCTGCCGTTGGTGGCGGGGTCCTGCTGGGACTTGTGGCCCGCCTGGGGCTGCTCCTGCCGCTGCCTCTCGCGCTTCGCGGCGGCAGCGTCGCAGAGCTCCTTGGTGATGCGGCGCAGCTCGGCAGCTGTGGCCGCCTGCTGCTCCGGCCGCGCGCCCTGCGCCTGGCGGCAGTAGTGCAGGTAGGTGGGGTTGACGTGGATCTGGTTGCAGCACGTGCCGGCGGTGCAGCGGCCGCGCTGGAAGAGCAGGCAGACGCCGGGGGCCTTCTTGGAGGAGGTCTGCATGAGGCCGCGCGAGAAGGCGGCGATGCTGCACTTGGGGATGCTGAAGGTCATGTGGAGCTGCGGGTCGTGCACGGCGAAGAGGTGGTCGAGCGGCAGCGTGTCGTAGTGCGACTCGAGCGTGCTGAACCAGCTCCCGAAGACCTCCTTCTTCTGCTGCATCCAGCGCGGGTCGATGTGGACCTGGTTGCACCAGCGGCCCCACTTGCACGACGCGGGGTCGGAGGCGTAGAGGCCGCAGCTCGTCGGCACGTGCGGGTTCGCGACGCGCAGCTGCGAGCCCTTGATGCGCTTGGCGCGCGTCGTCGGGTCGATGCAGAGGCCTTTGGTGAAGGCGAGGTGCTGGACGGGCACGTCAAGCACCTCCTTGAGGTCCGCGACGAAGATGCGGTACGTCTTGTCGGGGGACGCGGCGCGCGTCTCGTTGAACTGCTGCTCCTGCACGCCGAGGTTGTGCAGCAGCCGCTGGCGCGTCGCCTCGAGGAAGTCGGGCAGCACGTGCACGTCGTGGCACTTGCTGCCGGCGATGCAGTTGCCCTCGTGGAAGGCGTCGCAGATGCGCGAGATGGCGTGCGCGCCGTAGACGATCGGCTGCGGCGGCGCGCTGAAGAGGCGGATGCTGCCGGTGGTCGTCACGGTGTTGCGCGGGTCGACGGCGATGGGGGCCTTGAGCACGTTGTCGTGCACCTCGTACTCGTTGGGCTGCGGCGCGACCGGCGCAGAGCCCACGAAGCCAGTCACAGGGGTCGCGTACACGTTCTGCGTCAGGTGCGGCTGCTGCGGCTGTTGCTGCTGCTGTTGCTGCTTGCGGCTGCGGCTGCTGCTGGATCGTTCCCTGTAAAAAGTAGGGCGCGCCTCCGCCGTACGCGTTTGGTCCAGGCGCCGGCTGCATCTGGAGCCCCACAGTGCCAGTGTTAACCATGCACATGCCGCCTGGCGCTTGCTGCGGCTGCTGCACGAACTGGAGCACCTGCGGGGCGGAGGCGGGTTGCTGGTGGAAGTAGGCGACAGGCTGCTGGTGCGGTGGAGGCGGCGGTGCCGCTTGACCACCATACATGTTGAAGATCACGCCGTCCTGGCTATAGGACTGCGGTGTGGAAGGGAACATGGGGAAGAGAGGCAACTTATTATGCTCTTGAAGTGATTATGTGATATTTATGTGTGGACGTGTGTGTGTGAGAGGGGGGGGGGGCTCTTTCTCGGTTGGAAGAGTCAGGAAGGGCAAGTGTTTTTCTGGAAGATAGGGGAGGAGAAGCAAAAATTATATATATATAGATAGGTAGGTAGGCGGAAAAATGAGAATAGAACCTGTGAAAAGGGGGGAGTGGTGAGGAAAAATAGAACACCGAATGAATAGAAAGTGATATTAATTATAAGAGTGTGGGAGTTTATATAGCTTTTACCTTTCACCTCCTGTGCGCTCGAAACAAGAAGAAAAACACAACGAGGAAAAAAAAAAGGAAGGTGCAGGTGGAGAGAGAGAGAGAGAGAGAGAGAGAGAGCTGGGAAGAAAAATGATGTACTCGCTCGCCGTTTATTTTTATGAGCAATTTAAAATCTCGTTTGTGGGAATGTGTGTATGTGTGACGTTTTTGTTGTTGTTGTGTTGCCGTTCTCGTTGTTGTGGCTGCTCGCTCGTTCGCTAATGCCGCTGACGTTGTGCGGCTGATAGCGCCTAATACTGAACGTGATCTAAGATATGGAATAAAGAAAAACACAAGTAAAGAAGTAGTGTGGAAAGAGGGGAGAAACAACAATAAAAAAAGGAAAAAAAGAATAGTAGGCTAATAATATCAAAAATATAAATATTATACAAAACAGGTTCTTGGGAGGAGGAGTGAAGAAACAAAACAAAAAAAAAGAGACGCAAATTACTTGTTTTGTTCTTCTGTCTTAGGTTCTCGCGGAAAATAGATTTCCCTTGTACAAGTGGGGAAACAGTGGTGAAAAGTAGGTGTGGAAGGATGTCGACAACAGCTAGCGAAGGGGAAGGAAAAGACACAACCAAAAACGAAAACAAAAAAAAAAAAAAGATTGTGTCAAAAGAGCTTCGAGAAAAGAAAAATGTAAGAGATGGAGAAGATTGCTGTTTTCTTCAGCAAGTGGAAAGAGAAAGAAAGTGTGAAATGGGTAAAGGAGGGAGGAAACGATGCGGAATTCGAATCGGACTGATACTAGAAGTTGCGAACGATCGACAAAATAGCAGGGAAAAGCAGGGAAGAGTGCTTTTTCTTTCTTTTTTTTCGATGTCGCTGCGCGGAAGGTTTATAGATGAGAGAGCAGCAATTGAAGAAAAGAAGAGTTTTATAACTTTGTTTCGAAAATTTCTTTCTTATACCAATAGTAGAGGGAGCCTTGATGACGTTACGTTTTTGTTCGTTGTTGTTGTTGATGGTGGCGGAGTTTTGGGGATCTTTTTTTTTTTTTTACTTCGGTTTGGAATCTCTCGCTCGGAGTTCGAAGAAGCACTGAAAGGAGGGAGGAGAGTAACAGCAAGAATCCAACCTTGAACTATAGCTAACGGGCCTGGCGGCTGCTGCAACGTCACGTTGATTTTTGTGAGCGGCGCGCGAGAGGAAGAGAGAGGGATAGAGAGAGAGAGAGAGAGAGGGGGGAGGGGTGAGGAACAGGCATAATGATTGTACGTTACATACGCTGGGCACCGAAGCGCCGCTATGATGCACATTTTCACTTTATGCGTTTACATATTATCCCTTGTGCACAGATCATTTCATGTGTCGCAACGATTAGGAAGCCTCTTTTTTTTTTTCTTTATCGCGCATAATTGATGTCCTGTATGTACTCGCTACCAGCAAATGGAACGATGAAAAGCATGTGCGCGCTTCCTATGGTAGCCTGCGAGACTCCTCATTTGCGATGTGTATGTTTGTTTGTATGATGGTCTGATTGTATGTTTTGTCTCATTTTTTTTTTCCTTCGTTTAATAGTACACGCTGAGCCACTTTGTGGAACGCATACGAGGTGCAATTCAATGACAGCTGATGAGGAGGAGAAAGGGTGAGAGAAGAATGATCATATTATACAGTAGCTTTAATCCCAGCGGGAAAAAGCGAGAAGAAGAAGAAAAACGAAGAAGGGCGGAATGCATGCACAATTTAAGCATGTGTCACGTGTGCTCTGCCCCGCATCACTTGGCGACGCCGAGGACGGAGAAGGAGAGCGTCAGGGGCTCCTTGGAGCTCTTGGCCGCCTGCGCCGCTTTCTTGTCCTTCGGCAGCAGCTCGACGGTGCGCACGACGACCTCGCCAGGGCCCACGCGCGAGTACACGTCGAACGGGATGACGGCGCGCCCGATCTCGGCGGCCTTCTCGGTGGTGGCCGCCTCGGCCGACTCCTTGGCGAGCGCCTTGACCTTGACCGTCAGCTTCTTCTCGTAGAGCTGGCGCAGGTCGACGAGGGCGGCGGCGCCGTCGGCTTCCCACACCGCGTTCGGCGTCTCAGCGGGCTCGCGGTCGACGGTGAGGATCTTGTTCTTGTCGGGGTCGCTGATCGCGATGGAGATCTCCTTGTACGCCGCCTTTGGGCAGCACGTTGCACAGGTTCGTCAGCGAGATCTTCGCCGCGGGGCAGCGCAGGCCGGGGTGCGTCTCCGCCAGCGGGCGCGGCAGCGGCGGCAGCTCCTTGGGCTGTGTGTAGCGCGTCGCCCGCGCCGTTGTCGTCGCCGTCGCCGAAGATGGGGTCGCCGGGGCTAAAGAGCATGCGGCCGACCTTGCCGCAGTACGTGTGCACCACGATGGAGCCCACGTCGCGGTCGCCGTGCCGCAGCGTCAGCGTGTGCGTGCGCGTCTGGCAGAGCGTCCGCAGCGAGAGCTGCGCGACGCCGATCTCGTCCACCTCATCGCGGAGTCCCGTCGTACACGCGCAGGCACGCCACCTCGTCCATGAACTGGGGCCGCAGCCGCAGCATCACGCTGGCGCGGCTCACGTGCCAGATGGGGTCCGTGGTGCCCGACTGCTTCGGCGTCGTGATGTACGTCACGTCGCCGAGGGTGAGGCACGCGAGGGGGTCCGTGCGGAAGAGCCCCATCTCGCTGCCGGGGAGCTCGTGTGCGCCGGCGATGTGGACAAAGAGGATCGGCGAGTCCTTGCTAAGGTGGTCGGTGGCGGCAACATGCTCAAAGGTCTTGGCCTTGGGCAGCTCGCGCAGCGGCACGGCGGGGCAGCTGAGGCGCACGGTGCCGCTGCCGCGCGGCGCGAGGGGGATCTCGTACAGGACGCCGGGAGGCTTGAGGCCCTTGACGCCCATACTCAGCTGCGCCTTGCCGATCGGCGTCGACTCGTCGCTGTCGTACACTTCGAGGAAGTAGGTATCGGTGCTCTCCGCGATGGTGGTGCACGCGAGCATGCTGGACGCCTCGACGGCGGAGAAGAGGGCGTGGAAGGTGCCGTAGGCGAGGGGCGTGCGCAGCACCACGCGGTTGTCGGCGTCGCGCACCACCACGAACGGGTCGGGGCTCATCTCGTAGTCCTCCTGCCTGCCGATGTTGATCTCCTCGATGGACAGCAGCGACACGCGGTTCTTCTCCCCGCCCTCGTCCTCGTTGCTGATGTGCGCGTGCAGGACGTTGACGAGCACCTCGCCGATGACCTCGCTCGGGCTCTGTGGCAGCGCGACGGGGAAGCGCTGCACGTGCATGCCGTTGAAGATGAGGTCGTCCAGCGTCGTCTCGCAGGACCCGACGACGGCGTCCTTGTGCAGCAGCTCCATCTTGAGGCGCCGGCCCTCTCCCTCGATGACGGCGAAGGCGCTGTCGCCGCGCCACGACGGGGTGCGCGTCTTGTGCTCCAGCCGCGGCGTGTGCAGCACAACGGTGTCGCCGCCGTCGGGATCGTTGGCGTCCGCGAGCAGCGTGAGGCGCACCGACGCCTCGATGCGGTGCTCCAGCCCCGCGACACCGACGATCTGCAAGTACACTTTGCTCTCGTCCTTGGCGCGCTGCCGCCGCGCGTCCTCCTCCGCGTCGGCCTTGTTGTCGAGCTGCCGCTGCAGCACCTTGTACTTGGAGGCGGTCACGGCCAGCATGGTGACGTTGACGCGCGGCTCGTGCGCGCGCTTGGAGGCGGTAGAGGCGCTGGGGTCCGTCTGGTGCAGCTTCAGGCTGCACGTGCCGACGCCGTTGCTGTCCTTGAAGTCGGTGGTCTGCAGCGTGCACGAGAAGACGGTCACGTCCTCGTAGTCCTTGAGCTCGCAGACGAAGAACTGCAGGTCGGCGCCGCGGCGGATGAAGCTGATGAAGGAGCTCTGCTCCATCGTCCACCGCGGCGCCTCGCGCTCCTCCATGACCGGCGTGCGCAGCAGCACGCGCTTGCCGACCATCACCTTCACAAACGGCCGCGTGCAGCCCTCCATGACGTCCGCGGGGAGGTACTGGCACCCCGACACGTGCATGAGCAGCAGCAGCAGCGGGCCGCTGCCGGGGACGTTGCCGGGGGTCTCGAGCTCCTCCGGCGGCGTCCACACCTCCTCCTGCTGCAGCGGCTGCATCGTCACGAAGCCGCTGAAGTAGTTCTGGTCCTCGATGCGCACGAGGCGGTCGAGCACCGACGCGGAGCGGTCGGCCGCCGTGCTCATGCGGCGCTGCGACGAGTAGTCGACGCTCGTGGGCCGCGCGAGACGCCCGGCGCCGCTGCCGCCGCTGCCCGTCGGGTCACTGCCGCTGCCGGGACGCAGCGCGCTGCTGGCGCGGGGCGAGATGAGACCCAGCTCGTTCATGATGTTCACGCCGGCCGCGACCCCGGAGGAGGGCCGCCGCGTCGACAAACGACGGGGGTAGTTGGCGGTGCTGGAGATGCCGGTGCCGCCGCCCGGTGCGGACGCCGGGGGCCCGTGGTCGGCGCTGGGCAGCGGCGCCGGGAGAATGGCGGAGCCCATCGCCTGCGCGCTACCGGGGCGCATCAGCTGTTGGCGGTTCACAGACCCGCGGCGGGCGTGCGGCGCTTGCGCAAGCTGCGACACCGTCGACATGCCGGGGAGCGCCGGCGGCGTGATGCTCAGCGGCGTCGCGGCCGACTCGGGCGGCGACGAGAGTCCCGGCATCGGTTTGGAGGGGCGGCCGAAGGTCTGCGACCAGTTCATCGGCGTGGGGTCGTCGGCGAGGAGGCCGGTGCTGCTGCGGTCGTCGCCGTGGCTGACGGGGGTGGGGCTCGCCGCGAGCGCGTCGGGGTCGAGCACCTCGATGGGCTGCAGCCCGGGCACCTCACACACGTCCAGCGCGGGGGAGAACTCCGCGTCGTCGCAGGGCGGTGACATGATACCTCCGACGTTGGCGGGGTTCGCTGATCCTAGTCTGCCTTCGCGCACCCCGGCGCCACTGCCGCCGCTGCCAGGCAGGCCGCCGCCGCCGCCGCCACTCAACCGCGGGTTGGAGTCGCCCGCGGGGTCGTCGACGCTTTCCGAGTCGGTGATGAGCTTCACGTTGCTGCTGTTGACCTGCCGCAGGAAGCGCGGCTGGTCCTCGGTGGCGGTCAGCAGCAGCTGCTCTACAATGATGCACTGCAACTCGCTCACCGGCCCCGGGAAGTCCGCGTCGGCGGCGTTGGGGACCGTATCCACCGGGTACGAGATGAGCTCCTGCACCTTCTTCTTCATCGCCTTCTCCGACTCCTTGTCGACCGGCAGCAGCTCGCGGCCGGTGCTGGCCGCCGGCAGCAGGGCGCTGTTGAGGCTCCCGCGCGGCCGCTCCTCGCTGTTGCGCGTCGAGAAGTTGAGGCCGTAGGCGACCCAGTCGTAGTTGGGCAGCTCCGCGTCGGCGGCATTCTTTTCGGCCAGCGCCGCCTCCGGGTCCGCGGTGGCGTCTGCAGTGTCGCCGCCGTCCTTGGCCGCCGCCGCCGCGGCACCGTTCTTTCCACTCTTCTTTTTCGCACCCTTCTTGGAGCTCTCTTTTTGATCGGTGGGTGGTTTGGGAATCTTCATTTCGAAGCCCTCGACAACGCTGTTCTCGCCGCGCTGCGCCTTGTAGAGTTGGATGCCGAGTTTGCACGACTCGAGAGCCTGCACCTCTGCGCTATGTCGCTGCAGGATCTCGAGAATCTTCTCGCGGTCCATGACCCACATGTCCGCCGAGGTCTCGGCGTAGATGTCCAGCGGGTACAGGTGCGGCTGCAAACAGTGCTCACCCAGAAAGTCGCCGGCGCCGCGGGCCTCGCCGACGGCGGGGAGACACGACAGCGGGTCGTTGGGGTTCAGCGCGCCCCCCACGCGCACGGTGCCGCGTCCCAGCACATACAGGTTCGTGCACGGCGTGTACTTGCGCGCAATCGGGAAGCCGGCGGGCACCGTCACGATCTCGGCCGTCTTGGCGATCTCCTCACGCATCGAGTCGGTCGTGTGCGTCAGGAAAGGCACGCCGCTCAGCAGCGAGACGAGACCGAAGATGTCGCGCAGGCGACCCGTCGACATCCACATGCGGCGCAACTCGATGGCGCGCGCGTAGATCTTGTTGGCGAGCTCGGGGTACTTGCTGAAGCGGTGGAAGAGCTCCTTGCGGTGCAGCGTGTAGAGCTCGCAGACGGTCGCGGCCACCACCGACGAGTTGCGGCGGTCGCCGAAGAGGACGCTGATCTCGCCAAAGGAAGCGCCGGGCTCCACCATCGCGAGCGGCTCGCCCTTGACCAGCAGCGTCAGCGACCCGCGTCGCACAAAGTAGATGTGGTGGTCGTAGTCGCCCTCCTCGTAGAGCACGTCGCCGATGCCGAGCACCTGCACATCCATCCCGCGCGCCAGCTTCACGCGATCGCTGCCGCTAAAGTACGGCCACATCCACGAGCGCTGCAGCACCACCGACGTGGGAAAGTAAGTCGTGTGCAGCATGTCGACGCGCTGCGGCAGGATGCGCTCGCGGAACGCGGAGAGCAGCGGCAGCGCCTCGGCCGACTCCATCACGTAGGTTTGGAACACCTCCCACAGCAACCGCGAGTGGATGAGCGCCACGTCGGCGCCGTCGCTGCCGGCGACCAACCGCGTCAGCGAGCGGTCCTCGCACAGCACCGCCGTGTCGCACAGCACGTCCGGGCTGTAGCGCTGCCGGGCGCCGTGCGACTGCACCGGACGGCCGCGGCTCCCGACCTCCTTGGCGCCGGTCTTACCGCGGTCCTCGGTGAGGGTGCCGCGTAGCAGCACCACCACGCCCGTCGAGAGGTGCGTCTCGTTCTTGTAGATGGCGATCTCGTTGGGCAGGTAGTACATGTACTCGGCATTCTTGGCGAGCACCATCAGCAGCATCGCCGGCCACGACGCCATGATGGACTTGGACGACGTTATGCCGGACACGACCGACGACTCCGAGTAGGTGCGCGGGGGGTACACCTTCCATTTGCGTTGTCGCCGCAGCCTGTAGACGCGCTTCTGCACCAGCGGCAGCAGCAGCTTCTTCAGCTTATTCATCGCATTGATCGACTCGAGGGTGTTGAAGTTGACCTTGTTGTTGGCCTGCATCGCCGCCGCCACCTCCAGCACGCTCTGGCGCCGCAGTCGGGGGTTCGCGCTGGTCGCGCCGATGGATGAGTCGCGCCGCTTGGGAAGCACCTCGCTCGGTACCAGCGACGAGCGCCGCGCGCGCGTCACCTCCGCCAAGGGCCCAGACATGATAAAAATTGACGGTCAGGTGATCAGGTACTATATTTGAAAAGGAGAAAAAAAAAAAAGAAGTATCAAAACAAGAAGAAAAAAGGATGCAGAAAGCAAAAGGAATTGCGCAAATATATATATATATATATACAAAACGTGCGGGTGACAATGATGGGGGGGGGGGGGCTGTGTCAAAACAAAGTAAACCACTTTGATTCGATTGAGGTCGACAAAAAGTGAGAGCAAACCAAAATGTACAGTAGGAAAAGAAGGAAGAGAAGAAGAAAAGGAAACAAGGAAAGAGTGACTATATCAGCAGGCTCTTTTGGCGCTATCTTGAATGTACAGGTAGGTGAAAAATGAAAACGGAGGCGGGGAAAAGGATGGAAGAAAAAGGCAAGATGTTTCGATTCGATTGATGGTGAAGCGGAAATGAAGCTCTATGTGAGACTTAAGGGGAAGGGAGGGTATCAGTTCTAGGCAAGTGCGATGAACAAAACAACTGGTCCGCTCTTACTTTTTCCTTCGTTTTCTACTTTTCCTAGAGATATATACAGGGGGAGGAGGAGAGAGGGGTATGAAATGGGAAGCTTGCGAACGCCACGTCTTTCAGTGGCGCATCAAATAGCATAGGACTTCTGTGAATGCACGGTAAGAGAGAGAAAAGCGTCGATCGCGGCGCGATACGTACAAAACAAAAAAGGTAAGGAAAGGTTAGAAAAGCGTGTGAGACTCCGTCAAATCTGGATCAAGAAGAAAGAGCAAGCAAACGCATAGCATATATGCATCTATACATCCTTACATACAGCAGTTTGCATTCAACCAACAAATTGCGTGAGATACTGTTTTTAGTTTTATTTTGTTTTAGGGAATCGTTGATGTAAGAAAAAAAAAGTCGTAAAGTGCGGGAGAGAATGCTAAGAGTCGCAGCGCGGAGATAGTTGTCTCGTTTGTTCTCTCCTCTCAGGACGTGGAGGGGATAAAGACGCGCTTCTGCTTCTCGTCCTCGACGCAGGTGCGGGCGGTGCGGATGCACTCCTGCAGCTCGTAGGACGCGACGGAGGGGTCGAAGGCGCGCTGGCAGGTGCGGTCGTTGAGCATCGTCTCGAAGAGGCCCGCGAGCACGGTGCGCGTGCCGTCGGTCTGGAAGGACTGGTCGTCGCGCCAGCGCACAAAGTACTTGGAGAGCACCGGCATCGCGCGGTACTCGAGCAGGTCGAGCGGCTTCGCCTCGGCCGGCACGACGTCGCGCACGAGCCGCAGCAGGTCGCCGCTCGCCTCGTAGAACTCGGGGAAGGAGTCGAGCACGCCCATCGCGACCCCGAGGAACTCCGCATCGGCGATGCGCTGGTTGACGCTGGAGGCGCCGCACGCCGCCTTTGGGAGCCGCTTGCTGTCGAACAGCAGCCGCAGGTGCTGCGGGAGGCCCTTGTAGCGCGTGATGTTGAGCACATTCACCGTCGACTCGATGCCGCCGCCCTCGAGGAACTCGCGGCCACCCTCCTTGGGATACAGACGCAGGATGGACGAGAGCAGCAGCGTCTGGAAGCGGGTGTCGGTGGGGTCGCCGGTGCTCTGGCGGTACAGGTCGACGATCTGCTTCACGCCGTTGTTCTTGATGATCTCGCGCTCCACGGTGCCGTCCTCTCGCTGCGTGAAGGCGAAGAGCGTGAGCGCGCGGGTCGCCAGCACGCGCGAGTAGGGGTCCTGGCTGTGCTTGAGCGCCCGCAGCACCAGCGCCACGCCGTCGCGCTGCCGCACAAAGTAGTCGGTCAGCTGCGGGTACGGCGCGATGAAGTTGACCAGCTGCAGGAACTGGTCCGGCTGGAAGAAGATGTAGTTGCGCTTGGCGCGCGAGCCGGTGCCGGTGAAATCCTCGATGCTAAAGTCGAGCAGCTCCCGGCCGCCGTTAGCCATGAGGACGCTCTCCTTGAGGATCGGCGGGTCAAAGGAAAGGTCCATGTAGTCGACGAGGATGCGCGCGAGGTAGCCGTCGGCGAGGTCGTTGTCGGCGCGCAGCGCAGCGAGCAAGAAGCGCATCTGCTTGGGGAACTCCAGCGGCCCGAAGAGCACGTCCGGCGGCAGCTCGAGCGCCATCGACTCGGGGTCGACGTCGTGCAGCTCGATCCACTCCATCGTCTTGAGCAGCGGGCGGCGGATGGTCGTCACGACGGTGCCGGCGGCCTCGTCGAAGGGCTCGCGGTTGAATAGGTACATGCCGGCGCACACGCTGCTCACCACCCACGGCCACCACCGGTGGATGCGCTCCCGTGTTTTTCCGTGGGTAAACCACTCAGGCACGCGGCGGCGCATCATGGTTGGCTACAAGAATACGTGAGAACGGGGAGGGGGGAGGGGTAAGCAGAAGTAACGCACAGGACGTCCCTGCGTCCAAAAAAAAAAAAAATGGGTTGCTATTTGTTGTTTCTATAAGAATGAACAGGGGGGAGGGGAGGGGGAGGGAAAGAATAATATTCTGTTGTTAGTTAAACGGCACCGATAACGGAAAGCACAACAGGAGTAGCATCCAGCAAAAGTGTAGACCGCAGTAGTTACCTGTGTGGGCATGGCAGTAAAAGACAACGCGCAACGAGTGTTCAAGACTGGGTGTTAGCGCAATTGAAAGCGGAAAAAGACAACATCAATCGCGGAGAGACGGTTGGAAGCAACGAAAGAAAAGGAAACAGAGGAGGGGGGGGGGGGGCAGGCGGCTACACGTACTCCAACTCACTGGCCTGCCGTGCTGGTGCCGATGAGAGGTGCCAGCAGACGCTCGTAGGCGGCCTCACGCACGATCATGACGCCCCTGCTGTCCCTGTGCACGAGCGCGCTGAGCTCCCCCTCCCGCCGCAGCAGCTGCTCGACCGCGGCCTGCTGCTCCGCCGTCGCGCCGGAGAGCATGACGACGTCGCGCTCAAACATGACGCGCGTGCGCTCCTTCTCCCACATGAAGAGCTGGTCGCAGAAGGACTGCGGCACCGCCAGCGCTGCACCGGCCGTGGCGTCGTCGCCGGCGGCCCACTCCTGCCCGCTCCCCGACGCTGCCGGGGTGCCGTCCGTCGCGGCGCCGGGGCCGGACGGGGTGGAGTAGCGGGCGAGCATGCTGGGGTGCGCCCTGAGCGAAAGGAACAGCAGCACCTGCCGCGCGCTGATGCCCTTGGCGAGCGCCGCCGCGAAGGACTGGCGCGTCACGCGGAAGCACGCGAGGACGCCGTCGACAACCTCCTCGCGCGCGGCGAACTGCCCGACGATGCTGAGCAGGTCCGGGTTCGTGCTGTACACGTACAGGCGGAAGTTCGTCTCCGTGATGATCGTGTCCACGTCCTCGGCGCCGTGCTGTGGCTGTTGCCCCGCCTCGGGCGCCTGGGTGCCGTCCCCGGCAACGGCCGCGATGGACAGCGGCGCGTTGGCGCCAGTGCCGAGCGCGTGGGCGTAGTGCGGCGAGACGAGGAAGCACCGGTGTTCCCTCACCATCAGCGGGTAGACGAGGCCAACCTCGCGGAGCCGCGCGAGCAGCTCAAAGGCGGCGGGGCTGGCCTGCTGGGTGGGGAAGCTGTGGGCGCAGCGGCTGCAGTCGAGGCAGCTGATCACAGCCATCAGCTGCCATAGCAGCGGCCGCGTGACGCGCTGGGTGCCGCTCCCGCCGGCGTTGGCGCTCCGCTGCTGCGCGAAGAGGAGGGCGCGGTCCACCGCGGCGCTGACCAGCGTCCACCACTGACGCTGCAGCGGCATCATGCAGAAATGCAGGCCCTCCGACGTCACCTGCCCCTCCGCGGCCGTGTTGGGTGGCGGCACCAGGCGCGCGAGATGCAGCACGGACCCCAGCGTGCGGTCGCGCTTGTCGAGGCTTTCGGTCGAGCCCGCCAGCGCGCACCCCGCGGCCCCGCGCAGGAGGCGCCGGCTCTCGCCCAGCGTGTTGCGCAGCGAGGCGGTGCTTACCGTCAGGTCAAGCCCGGGACTGTAAAACTGCGGATCGCCGGCGATACACAGCAGCAGTGGCGGAGAGCCCCCGGGGGGGTCGGCTTCTCGCGCCTCCTCACCGCCGCCCCACCCCGCCTCCAGCGCCGAGCGCGCGGCTACCCACAGAGGCCCCTCGCCCGCCTCTAGGAGAGCAAAGAGCGCCTCGGGCGACGGCGCCGCCATGAGCTCGCTGAAAGTGTCAGGGCTCGCCGCCCCTGCCAGCGGATCCGACACGCGCCGCCCCCGCAGGAGCCCCGTGAGGACGTGCTGCACGCACACCAGCAGAAGCGCGGGACACTCCAGCAAGAGCGCTTCTCGCGCCGGGTACCCGAGCACGCTGTCAAAATACGACATCTGACGGTGTGCTCCGTTTCCCTCTTCCTGCTACCGTACCACTCTCTCCCCTTCCCTCTTGTGAGTCACACACCGATGTCACCTTATTACCAAGCAGAATCAATCGCTCTGTTGTTGTCGCCGCAACAGTGATTGGACCTAACTTTGTGTGTGTGTGGTGTGTGTGTGTGTGTCGCTGTTACTGCTGTTGTTATTGTTGTTGTTGTTGCTATAGCGTGGCGAAGGGGTGTAAAGCAAGAAAAAATGATGATGAGGTGAGGAAGACAAACGTAAATGAAGCGCCGATCCATCATGAGCACAACGTCGGCGAGACAGCAACGCCAAAACAAACACAGAGGTGGAGGCAACCACTTCCGATAGGACGACCAGGAGAAGAAGAAAAAAGAGGATGACGACATAAGTAAAACCGCGATGAGAAATTGATGATGGGGAAGTGATTGAAGCAAGTGGAGTCTATAGAAGGGAGGAAGAAGGAAAGGCACACACGTTTGGAGTGCGTGGCATCGTAGAACAGAAAAAAAAGACGAGATAAAGCATGAACAGGGGAGAGGGGAGAGGGCAGATACGACATCCAAATCGTTACTGGCCACAGCTATGCAGAGACGGTGCAGTACGTCACGTCGTCCGGCCGGTTCTCCGGGAAGAGGAAAAAAAAAAAAACAGAAACTAATGAGGGTGAATCTAAGTCTAACACTCCATGTAGGGTTCGGTGGCGCACTTTGGGTCAAAGTTCTGCCGGAGCCGCCGCGAGCGCTCGACGAGCTGCTGCATGTTGTTCCAATCCACCGACCACGGGCCGGAGCAGGAATCGGCGTCCGCATCGCGCGGCGGTGACACACCGGTGAAGGACACGCTGAGCTCGTGGGAGGCGTCTCGGTCGGCCCCAACGTGCTGCCGCCGCTTTCCCGCTGTGCGCGCGCCGTCCTGCATATTCACAGGCGCCTCCCGCAAAAAGAGAGAACGCGCCGGCGGGGCGGAGACTGGTACAGCCGGGTGGTGGTGGTGGTGTGCCGGTACCTCCTCGCGCGGCGTGCCTGTGTTTCGGAGGTCCTCTCTCTGGAACACCCTCGCGCTGGGCTGCCGCAGTACCGCAGACACGGCAGACGGTGCGCTGGTTTGAGAGTCGGGGTGCCGGCGAGAGGACGACGCCCGTAGCGCTCCCTCCGCGGCCACCACTCGTCGCTCCAGGACTGCGGCACGCTCCTTCTCGGCAGCAAGGGCGGCCAGAGCCGCGTCCCTTTCGAGCTCCGCCAGCTGTCGCGCCTCGCCAGCCGGTCCGGGGCCGACGGATGGCGCGGCGAGTTTGGAGCGCAGCATCTTGTTTTCCGCCTCGAGGTGGGAAATGCGCACGTAGAGCGAATAGAGATGCGCCTCGCCGCCGTCACGGGGGCCCACCAGGGGGTTGGGCGACTGATGCTGGCGAAGATGCGGCTGCTGTGTCGCGGCTGCCGGCCCTGCCAAGGACACGTTCAGGGCCATCTCGCTCTGGTTGTGGGAGGGGCGTGGAGCAGGAAGGGGCTGCGGCTGGTGGGCGGGCGGCGGCGGAGCTGGTGTGGATGCTGGTGCAGGTGGCTGTGCGCGCTCAGAGCGGCGCCGCGCGAGGGGGGTAGGGGACGGTGTCTCGGGAACCTCGATCACATCGTAATTTGGGTGCTCCGTCCAGCAACGGCCAAAGGTCGAAGACATGGTGGCAGTGAGAAACGAGAAGGGAGGACTGAATGAGGGGAGCACTTTTACTGGAAGGACAGGATGGAGTGAAGAGGAGGGGATGGAAAGGTGATCACTGTTGGAAACAGCAATAACGTCCTCACGTCATTGAGCGCAGGTCGAAACACTTAAATCCAGCACTGTTGTGAGAGTAATAAAGCGGTTTAAAAAACGAAGGCAACTGCCAGAGGAGCAGACCAATGCAGTCATCAGTGCATTTTTTTATTTATTATTATCTATATTGTTGTTTTTGTCTTTTTTTGTGCGTCTGTGTGTTTAGGTGGAAAACAACTCGGATAACAAACAACAAAGACAAAAAAAAAAGAAAAAAAAACAGAGAAGCATCACCAGCACTTGGTGTCGGTCCACTTGCCGTTGATCTGTACGCGGGGCGCGCACGGGAGAGGCGCGACGCTGCCGAGTTGCAGACGCTCCAGCAGTCCGTGCGACATGGCGGCGTCCAGCTCGTCCGGCGCCGGCAGCAGCGCCACCTCAAAGTGTTCGCGCTGGGCGGCCAGCAGCGACACCACCGCCGTCGTCGTCGCGTCGTAGCTCTCCGCCGCGTGAATGGAGTCTGCGCACACCTGAGGCACCACATACAGCACGGAGCCCCCGGCGTAGCCGTCATCCTCGGCGCCGTCGTCGCAGGGCTCCGGCGCGTCCAGCTCGAGGAACATCCACACCGACGGCGCCGCGCGCAGCTCGCCGTTGTACGACTCCGCGAGCACCTCGAGGGGGCGCGCGGCCAGCAGCTGCCCCAGCCCGCACGTCCGCAGCCGCTGCCGGCGCCGGGGGTCGGCGGCCAGCACCGTCAGACGCAGCCCGAACGGGTACGGCGGGGTGAAGGTCGCGGAGGGTCGGAAGCCGTGCAGCGGCTGGTGCAGGCCGAGCCACAGGCGCCGCTGTTGGCCGCCGTCCCCCGGCGTCGCCCCGCGGCGGCGGACCGTCACGCGCAGAACCATCCCCGGGACGGCCGGCGGGCTGCGGACCTGCGTGAAGGGCACCGGCACCCGCACGTCGTGGAACTTGCGGCAGTCAAAGGCGACGTGGCAGTGGCGGAAGTGCGGCACGACGGCGGCGCGGAGGTCCAGCCACACGCACGCGTCGGCGTCATCGTCGCCGCCTGCGAGCACCGTCACCGGCGGGGGAGCCGCCGACGCGTCCGCTGCGGCTCTTCGGTCGACGTCATTGGTGTCCTTTGCGTCGCCGTCCGCGCCGCCGTCCTCCTCCCTGTCGCTCTCCACGTCGTCCAGGGCGAAGGGGGCCGGCGCGAGAGGCGGCGGCGGAGGGGGGAGCAGCAGCGGCTCCGGCTGCAACAGGCCGCTGTCAGCCGTCTGTGTGGGAGGCGGGAGGTCAACGGAGCGGTGGTGCCAGTTGCGGAGCACAAGCGCTGCACAGCCGCCGGCGCCGGCGCCGCCCGGGGCCTCCGCGACCGCAACGACGCGGTAGGTGGTGCCGGGGCGCAGCCTCACCGGCGGCCGGCCCTGCCCGCGCGCGTCGGGGAGCTGCGGCGGCACCTCGCCGCGCGTGGTCAGCAGGACGACTGCGCAGCCGCGCGCCGTGTCCGCGACACAGGCCTCCATCTCAGCCGCGGCCTCCGTGCTGCGGCGACGCCACCAGTCCCACTCCTCGATGGGGCCGCCGGCGAGGCGCGCGACCACGTCGACCGCGCGCAGCCGCCGCAGCCGCCCGTACCCGCCCATCGTCTTGGCGAGCGCCTTCTCGCACAGCGACGCCCAAACATCGTTGTTGACGAGGTTGGTGCATCCCAGCGGCGTCGGCGGGGCGGCCGGCGTCGCCGCAAAGGGCAGGTACGCGTCGACAACGACCGGCGTCCACGTGCCGCGCTCGCACAGCCACAGCGTGAAGACGCCGTTGCGCTCGTCCGCCTCAGACGTGCTGGAGAAGGCGCTGCAGATCGCTCCGGACGCCTCGGCGAGCGCGGCGAGCCCGGCGACGACGCCCGTGGCGCGCAGCGGGCCGTCCGCCAGTGCACAAGGGCTCAGCGCCTCCTCCGAGAGAAAGCGCCGCTGCTGCCCGGTCGGCACATAGGCGCTACGCGAGCACCACTGAACTACGGCGGCGCCAGTCGGGTCACCGTCGCGCGCGGAGAGTAGGCAGCCGCCCCCGGGGGACAAGGCGAGGCTTGACGACACCGGCGGAAAGTCCGCGTCGACGTACTCTATCGCGTGAGCGGCGCACTGCGCGGCCAGGGCCGACGCGGAAAGCACGGATGTGGCGGTCGTTGTTGCCCTCGGCGCCTGCGGGCCCCCGCTCGCCACCCCGGACGTGGCGGCCGCCAGCGCGCGCATCTCCTGCACCACCTCTGCCATCAGCCGGTCGTTCTCCCGCACCTGCGCCTCGCGCTCCTGCAGCGTCGCGGGGGTCAGGCGCACGCACTCGGCAGCAGGCGCGGCGGCGGTGCTGGCGGTGCCGGGGTCTGCAGCCGTCCCCCTGACGGGCGAGCCCTCGCCAACCGCCGGCGGCTGCCGGGAGCGAGGGACCGCTGAGAGCGTCGGCTGCCGCGAGACACTGTCGGGGCCGCAGCAGCGTACGACGACGCTGTAGGGAGTGGGCCTGCCGCGCGCCACCGCCTTGACCTCGCCCGGTGCGACGCGGCAGAGAAAGCGGCCGGCCTGCGACACCACGGTGTCGCCCAGCGCCGTCACGCCACCATCACCGCACCCGCCTTCCGCAGGCGGCAGGCACGCGAAGGCGTACTCGACGAGGTAGGACTCGCCGGTGATGGAGGAGTTGCGCACGAGCCACGTCTGCTCGGCCGCGGGCTCCGCGGAGCGCCGCAGCACCTCCGTCAGCGCGCCGCCCGCCAGACAGCGGCTCGTCTCCGTCACAGCCGCCTCCGTCGCCGCAGCCGCCGGCTCCGCGCGCTCGGGCGAGGCGCTGAGGGCGGGGCTGATGAAGCGCGCGTGAGGCTGGGCGGCGGCAGGCTCGCCGGGCTCGTCGCGGGCAGCGGAGGTGGAGGCGGACACAGGCGTGAGCGCGCTGACACTGGTGAAGCACGACGGCTCGCGGCTGCCGCACCGCAGGGGAGTGAAGGCCAGCGACGAGAAGGGCGGCGGCGGCGGTGGGTACGAGGCGGCGTCCGCTCCCCGGACGAGCGGCGGCGGAGTCAGGGCGGCTTGGGCAGGCGCAGCGCCGTCGCGCGCAGGGGACGCGGAGAGACGCAGCGGCGACGGCAGGCGAGAGCCGGTAGCAGGCACGCCAGTGTCGTCGTCTGTCAGCAGCGGCCAGGTGGTAGGCAGCGGCTGCGGATCGGAGAGTGGCAGAGACGCGAGGGGTCGATCAGGCTCCTCGGCGCGCAGGCGGTGCACCTCCTCCAGCTCGCGGTGGGCCGCAAGCGCGGCGCGCAGCAGCTCCACGTACTGCTCCGTCGGCACCGTCGTCCCCGCCGGCACGGCAGCAGCGCACTCACTACCAGCAGCAGCGGCGGCTCCTGGCGCTGCGAAGCCGCATGCCACGCGCAGAGCCTCCCGCAGAGTGGCCACGTCGCGCGTCAGCAGTCTGGTTTTCGTCTCGAGCTCCGCCCGCCGCGCGCGCTCGCGCTGAAGGGCTGCCTCCAGCGCGTCACACGTCCCCACCAGCGACGCGTGCTCCGCCTGCCAGCGCGCCAGCGTGTCTGGGTCAGCACCTGTGTTCTGCATTCGCAGCAATCTAGATAGAAAGAGAGAGAAAAAAAAAAGAGAATCTAAGGGGTAATACAGCAGTAAAAGACAAAAGAAATAGATTTCTGTAATATATCTAAACAGAGCTTAAAATTCAAACAAAGAAGTGGAGATAAAAGTCATAGACGCTGGATTGGTGAACGTGTGTTTTTTTTTCTTCTTTCTGTGTCCTCTTCTATGTGTGTTGAAAGTACGCAATGTGAAGTGTAGAGGGGTAGGGAGACGCGCAGATGTGGTTCATTCCTTTAACTGGCTTATTGTCACTGCTGCCGTTGCTGTCGCCGATATTGCATCGCGTTCAATGCAGGCTACTGTGGATGATTAATTGAGAGAAAAAATATAGTCTCCTTCTTGCCACCAAAGAAGGAACCAGAAGATTTTAAAAAAAAAAAGTATTGCTTTTTCGTGAACGCGAAGAAGACCAAGTTTACCTCCCTTTTTATTTTCGCAGTCTTCACTTTCATTGTGTGTGTGTGTGTGTGTGTGTTTGTGTAGGCGAATCTAACAATTGAGTCCGTACTGATGAAGAAGATGGTAATGATCCACTCGGGGGACTCGTATTTGTGCCCCACAAGGTGGGGGAGGAGGGGGGGGGGAGAGAAAATCAAGACATGTGCACCGCTCACGAGTCATCGTCGCTGTCCTTTTCGTCATCGTCGTACTCGACAATGTTCCACCGCGCGCCGCGCTGGTTGGGCGGCGATGTCTCCTTGACGGCCGTCTGTGGCGTGCTGTCGCGGGGGGCGGAGGCGCGGCCGGCCGGCGATCCGCGCGCGGCGGCGGCGTAGAGCTGCTCGATCGCGTCGTCTGACATGCGCGAGGGGCGCTCCGGCCTCTCCACGTGCACCGCCCGCTTGAGCGACTCCAGCACGGGGCGCCCGCCGGCACCGCTCGCGCGCGGGGCGGCGTCGCTGCCGGGGCTGGCCGCCGCCCCGCCGGAGGGGCCGGACGCCCCCAGCGCCGCCAGCAGCTGCCGACGCTCCTCGTCCTCCTCGCTCCGGGCCGCCGCCGCCGCGGCCGCCTTGGCGGAGGAGTCGTCGAGGAAGTCGGCCGGGACGTCGACCCAGCGGCCGTGGCGGCGGTAGAAGTCGGCCTGCATCGCCTGCACGCGCGACAGCAGCGCCTCCCGCTCGCGCGCGATGGCGCGGTCCTTGCGCTCCTCCGCCTCCGTGCGCACAAAGGGCTCGCCGGCCGCTGTGTGCCGCGTGTGCTCCTGTATCGGCGGCACCGCCCCGTCCCCGTCGCTCTCCTCGTCGTCCCCGCTGCTGGGGGCGATCGTGGGGAGGTTCGCGCGCACCGCCGCGAAGATGGCCGACACGTCGCGCGCGAGCGAGTCGCGGTTCACGTCGTAGCCGCTGGCGCCGGACGCGGGCGGCGGGGGGGCCTTGGCCGCGCGCGCCTCCTCCCGCGTGCGCCACAGCAGGTAGCCGGCGCGCGCGCGGCAAACGGTCGCGCTGAAGGCGTCGGGGTCGATGGCGCGCAGGGCGGCGCGCTCGGCGGGGGCGGCGGGGCCGGCCAGCGCGTGCCGCACGCCGGCCGCCACCAGCTCCCAGCGCTCCTCATCCTCATCCTCCGCGCCGAAGCGGCCCGCCAGGACAAGAATGAGGTGGTCAATGTAGTCGCTCAGGTAATTCTCCATCGCGCGCGCGAGCGGGTGAGGCAGAGGGCGTCTATCACAGGGGGAGAGAGAGAAAAGATGGGCAGTCTATGATCTAGAATAGGTGTGTGTGGAGAGGGCGTGCCAGCGAGGGGAACCGGCAGCAGCAGCGAAAAGAAAAGGTAATTACCTATCGTTGTGAGATTGTGTGTGTGTGTGTGGTGAAGGAGGGGGGAGATAGAAGGGGGGGGGGGGTTAACGAGCAGTAATCGCAAGCAAGAAAAAAAGGGAGGCATAACAACTATTCACAAAAAGTAGTACGCAAAAAGAAGCCATCTTGTCACCGTGTTGCTCGTGGAGAAAACATCAAACTTAAAAATAAAAAGGCACCAAACGCAATAAGGGAAATAGAGCACGTACACGCACGTTCTAGCTACCGTTCTGCGCAAAACCTAGTGACTCTCCAATGGGGGACTCTCCACCTATTGAGCAAGCGCGCGTGACGAGCGGTCAGGGTAAGATGAATTGAGGGGTGAAGAAAGAAGATCGAAATAAGGAGAGGGAGGGAAGCAACGAGAAAAAAAATCAGATCAAGCTGTTTCTTACTGATTAGAAAAAAAAGAAACTGAAAAGTAATAGCTGACGAGAATTATATATGTATTTGAGTAGAAAACAAATAAATGAATATATATACGAATGAGTTTACGATCCACGCTTCATACCAAGTATTTGGGTTTCTTTTTTTTTTTCAACCTGGAATGATCGTCGTTGCGCAAGGCAGCTCAAGAGAGTCATGAAAAATAATACAAAGAAGGAATGATTCTGACCACCACTTCTTTTTTTTTAATAATATCGTAATTCTTTTTTTTTTTTTACAGCCCTTCCTTTTGTCGTGGCTTATAATTGGTCATTTTTTTCATATGTGTGCGAGTGTAAGGAGCCCAGATGCACACAGAAGCACATAGCAGCACGAAATGGGAAGGAGAACGGAGAGATCATAGCACTGGTTGTTAAAATCAGATGTGAATGATATATAAAAGATGAAAGAGTGTACACTTTTTGTTATCAGCGTATCTGTATCTTAAAAATAAGAATATGATTTTGTCCTTTTCATTTTTTTTTCAAGCTGTTAATTCAGGATGTTATCGATTTTTTTTTCTTCCTCTCGTCTTTTTCTTTACATTTATGCCGTATTATTGGGGCTTTGTTGCCTTTGTTGTTTGATTGATTATTTTTCTTCTTTGTTCGTTCTTTGCCAAAGTCATTTTCCGAAGACTGTTATACACACATCACGTTTGCTTCACACCTTACCTCGGGATGGTGTATTAGATGTGTGTGTGTGTGTATGTGATTCCAGATACAGAACGTTAGCAATATATTGAAAAAGTGAGTGAGTGAGAGAGAGAGAGAGAAAGAGCTGAAGAATGAAAGAGAAGTGCAGAGAAATACTGTGACACAGAAAAGTGAAAGTTGGGACAATATAGTGAATTCGCAGGTGTGATTAGAAAAAGACTACACAAAAGGGCATCAAACGCGTCCACTTGCACGTCACAGCAGACTCGGCGAGGAGAGAAGGAAAAAGTCGAGAGAGAGAGAGAGAGAGAGAGAGAGAGAGAGAGAGCCTAGATGTGATCGGGCGGGCATAAGGTGGATCTGCGCAACCACGTGTGGTGTTCTCCCACTGAAGGGATGGCAGAGTCTTGGGCGCCGCGGGTAGCCGTCGATGCGGCAGATTCGCGTGTGTGTGCGTGTGGGTGGGTGGGTGGCCGCGTTTGCTTCCGAACAGTGTAAGTCTGTACAATATAGACTGAAAAAAAAAACGACAAGGGAAAGGGAGAGGCGAGGTGGGCTGCTCCTCGTGCAGCACATCAAAACGAATATATAAATCGCACATCAACAAAGATGAACCACCAGAAGAAAGAAAAAAAAAAGAGGGAAAAGAAATTGTTCAACATAGTTGAAAATAGTGGAAGAGGAAAAAAAAGAAAAGGGGGAAAGGGTACAAGAACAAAAAAAACTACAGTGGGAAAACTAGAAAATCGAAATTGTCGTGTATTGAAAAATGAAACGTAGCCATCTTCCGTTTTAACTGAAATCATATGAAAGAACCATATAAATGTGTGTATAAAAACCAAAAAGAAAAAAAAAAGAAGAAAAAACAGATACCCCTAATATTTTATGAGTAATATATGCATCTATTTTAGTGACGCCTTAGGAAATCGTTTTTGTTCGGGGGAGAAGGGGAAAGGGGGAAAACCACGCGCACACGCAAAAAAAAAAAAAGTCTTCTCCAAAAGCTGCTATTGTTAAACGAGCAACCGTGTGCAGGTGGGAGTGAGAGTGCCGCCGACGTCGAGTGCATGTTCACTTACGCGAAGACGTGCGAGTACGCCGGGACGGGGGACGGCTCCCTTTCGCTCCCAACCACGTCACACTATGAGTTAGTAATGCTATGACATAGGGTTGTCTCTCCCTCTGCCTACACCTCTTTTTTTTTAGATGGGCAGAGGGTCCGAGGCGCGGACGCTCTCTATCCAGTTCTCGATGCCGCCGCGCCCGTCGGTGGCCGCGGGTGCGTCGCCGGCGCACTCCTGCAGCAGCAGCAGGTGAACGGCGCTGAGGCCGCTGGTGCCGCCGCTGGTGTTGGGCGACACGCCGGGGGGCGAGCCGGCCGGCAGCTTCCCGCGCGCCGTCGGCGTCTGCGAGGTGCGCAGACAGCTGGCGCCGTCGCCGGAGAGCTCCCACGCGCGCGAGCTCATCTCTAGCACCGGCGCCGGCGCGTAGGCGGCGAGTCCGCCGTAGAGGAGGTGCGCGCACTGCGGCGGCGGGAGGCTGCTGGCGTCGCCGCGCGCTGGTCGGCGGGTGCACCTCGCGGCTGCAGAGCTCACGCGAGGGGGTGGTGGAGGTGTGGGGGCGCGCGCGGGCGCTCGCGGGGCGGTTCATGCTGCTAGCAACACCCATCTTGGCGAGCGAAGGTGAAGATGAAGAGAAAGGGGGAGAGAGAGAGAGAGAGGAGCTACAAGCGAGGTCAAAGTAAAATATCACAGCGCAAAAACAATTGAAAAATGGCAAGAGAAAAAATGGCGAAAGAAAAAGAAAAGAAGAAGGAGAAAATGATGAGAGGGAAAATAAGCTGATATTGGAAAAAGAATGCAGATCAATATAGCGAAGAGAAATTAAAAGAAAAGACGCGTATACAAGCACAAATTACCGACGAGGAGGAATTGTTTTTATTGATATATAACGTATGAGAAAGGAAAGAGAGTGTGAGGGGGAAAAGGAAAAAAAAAAGGAAAAAAGCAGGCACACCACTTTTCCGTGCTAATTTGATGAGCAGAGGGGAAAAAAGGGTTCTTTCCTGGGGATTATTTTAAGCAAGAAATCAAAATGGAAAAAAAAAGAGTAGAAAGAAAAGAGTAAAGAGTAAGGAGATAGGAGATAGGAACTGGAAAGGAAAAAAAAGAAGGAATAAGGAGTGCACTGCAGTTGCAGGTCGAATTTTGGGGAATTAATTACTTTTATGTATATATATATGGTACTAGTTTAGGGTTTTCTTACAGTACGCTATACGAAGTATGAGTTTTTGCTGAGTAGCAATAGGCATTGGAAGAGGAGATGGGGAGAGAGGCCGTCGTTCGACTCGTCAAGTAGTCAATGTCACTTGGGCGCAGCAGACAATGTGCAATAAAAATATGGAAAGGGAAACAAGAAAGTGCATATGCAAGTCAGCTATAGTCAGGTTCCAAAGTGCATCAGGATTTTTGTTTGTCGTGTCCTATACCAACAACGTTGGAATACGAAAACAAAAGCATGGTGTGTAGTACTGGTCAGCACCAATGACGCAATTGCAACAGGGAATATGTCAACACAAATGAATAATGCACATGAGCGAGGAACAAAGAAAAAAAAAACAGAACAGAGACATTTGGAAACGAAGCAGAGAAATAGAAAGATAAATAAAAAAAAAGGGGGAGACGAAGGTCACTCATCGCCGCCCTCGCGCAGAGCCTGGTAGGCGACGGCGATCTCCTTGAAGCGCGTCTCGGCCGACGCGCGCTCCGCCTCCGTGCCGGCGACCCACTTGTCGGGGTGCCACCGCAGCGCCGCCTCGCGGTACGCGCGCTTGAGCGCCGCGGCCTCCACGACGCCGCCGGGGCCGACGTCGGCCGCGCCGAGGCCCAGCACGGTGAGGTGCCGCTGCCGCTGCGACGCCGCCGGCGACGGGGAGCGCGACTGCTGCTGCTGCTGCTGCTGCTGATACCAGCGCCGGCCCTCGCTGCCAAAGTAGGAGGCCGTGCTGTCGTCGAAGGTGAAGTAGCGCGGCGCGTGGCGGGGGCGCGGGTTGCGCGCGTGCTGCTGCTGCTCGTTGTGCTGCTGGTGACCCCTCGGCGGAGGGGGCGGGGCGTCCTCGGGGGGTGCGCGGGAGCCCGCACTGCCGCCACCGCCGGCGCCGGCAGCGGTCGCGAGGAAGGCGCGGCGGCGCTCGATGGCGTCGCGCAGCTGCGCGCGGCTCTCCGCGGAGGGCGCGAGCTCCGCCGCCTCCGTCATGTCGGCGACGGCCGCGTCGAGGTGGTGGCGGCAGCGCTCGGCGCCGGCGGGGCTCCCGCGCGCCGCGGCGGCCGCCTCCTGCTGCGCGAGGTGCAGGTGCACGCGGCCGCGGCGCGCGAGGGCCTTGGCGTTGCCGGGGCTGAGGCGCAGGGCGGCGCTCGTGTCCTCCAGGGCGTCGGCGAGGCGGCCCGCCTGCATGCTGACCGCGGCGCGGTTGCAGTGGCACGTCGTCATCAGGGAGACGTTGAGGGGGTCGCAGCGCAGGCAGCGCGTGTAGGCCGCGTGCGCGCCGGCCCAGTCGCCGCGCCCGTACGCCGCGTTGCCCTCGTCGCGGCTGCACGCGAAGCGCTCGACGGCGGAGCGCAGAGAGGCGGCGGCCGGCGTCAGCGACGGGCGCATCGACTCCGCCCAGCCCTCCACCTGCCGCGCCAGGCCCGCGTCCCCGGCCGCGCCGCGCGCGCGCAGCCCGGCGGCGAAGGCGCGCACCTGGCCCGCGAGCGCCGCCGCCTGCCGCTCCGCCTCCGCCGCGCCGTCGTCCAGCACCGCCAGCGCGCGGTCCGTCGAGCGGCCGTCGTGCGCGCAGTAGAAGATGCACTTGGCGTGGAGGCGGTAGAGGTCGAGCGAGCCGGGGTGCGCGGCCGCGAGGCGCCGGATGTCGCCGGCGGCGGCCTGCGGGCTCATGTGCAGCTGCGCCTCCAGCTCCCGCGCGAGCCACGGCGCCGCCGCCGCGCCGTCGCGCCCGAAGGTTTGCAGCACCCGCCCCGCCTCCTCGCGCGCCCGCCCCCACTCGTGCAGGCGCATGCACTCGGCGTAGCGCTCCGCGTGCGGCAGCGCGCGCTCCTCCGCCGCGATCGCCTTGCCGTCCCGCAGGCGCTTCACGGCGCCGCTCTGACCGCTGCCGCTGCCGCTGCGCGCGCGGGCGCCGGGGGGCGAGCCGGCGAGGTCTGTGCCGCCCGCCTCGCAGGAGGCGCGTGCGCGGCCGTAGTAGGAGCGCGCGGCCTCGGGCCGGTCGCAGCCGAGCAGCGCCTTGCCGGCGCGCCAGCTGGCCTTGTAGTGCACGGGGTCGAGCAGCAGCACACAGCGGCAGTCGGCGGCGGCGAGGGCGTAGCGGCACTGCTGCAGGTGCGCCGCCGCGCGGTTCGTGAGCACCACCGTGTCCAGCGGCGACAGCTCGAGCGCCTCCGTGTAGAGCCGCGCGGCGCCGGCGTAGTCGTGCTGGTGGAAGCGGGTGTTGCCCGCCTCCCGCAGCTCCTGCACGCGCGCCTCCAGCGGCGTCGGGCCGCCGCCGCCCTGCTCGCCGGGAGGCCGCGGTGCGGGCTCCCCGTCCGTCGGGCCCCACGGCTGCCTGTCCCCCTCCGCGGCGTCGCGCGGGGGGCGCGGAGGCGGGCGCAGCGGGGTCGGCGGGGGCGAGCTCTTGTCAGGTGTGGCCGCGCGCCCGTTCGCGTGCCGCCCCGCGCCGTCGTCATGATGGCGATGTCGGCTGTGGTGGGGCTGCGGTGGGGACGGCGCGTCTTTTTCCGGCGGAGTGGGGGGCCGCTCCTGGTGCTGCTGCTGCTGCTCACGATGGTGCTGCTCCTGCACGGCGCGCGCGGCCTCGAAGGCGGCGGTGGCGGCCGCGAGGGTGCTGCTGGGACTGGAGCCGGCGGTGCTAGGCGAGGGGCCGGCCGTCGTCGTCGCCGCGTCCGCCTCGGGTGCGGCCCCCGCTTGCAGGTCGGCCGGGGCGGTGTTGCGACGCTGGTAGACGCCGTTGCGCTGCAGCGTCAGCACCGGCCGGCGCGTCATGCGCGCGCGCGCCATCGGCCGGCTGCCGGAGCGCGGCCGCGCGGCCGCCTCGGGCGACGAGGGTGTCGTTGCCGCATGCGGGGCGGCGCGCGAGGCGGGTGCCAGCGTGGGGACGCTCGTCCGGTGCCCCGCCGCCGGCGCCCCGCGCGCGAACTTGCGCAGGCGCACGAGGCCCGGGCCGCCGCCGCTCGCGGGAGGGCTGGCGGCCGCGGCGACGCTGTACGGCGAGGCGGAGGAGGGTCGCGACGGGCGCCGCGCCGGGAGCTGCACGCGCGTCCCGGGCTGCGCGGAGGTGGCACGCGCCGGGCGCTGCGGGGGGTCCGGCGGAGGGTCCGGGGGGGGCGGGGCCGACGGGGGGCGGGAGCCGCTGGCGCCGCGCAGCGTGGCGAGGTACGCGCTGATGCTCGCGCGCTCCTCCTCCGAGAGCGGCGCGACCGTGGCGCCGTCCGCGTCCTCGCACGCGCGCCGGCCGGTGGGCTGCGCCGACGACGGCCGCGACGCGACGTCCTCCAGCGAGACGTGCGGCAGCAGTCCCAGCTCGCGGGCGTGCTCGGCAACGGCGCCGCCGCCCTGCGAGTGCTTCCGCGACATCGCTTGAGAAGATGGAAGCGGCTGTCGCGTCAAACGGGGTTAAGAGGTAGAGTGCACAGATCCGAAGAGCTGACGACAGGAGAGAGCGAGAAAGAGAGGGCAAATTACGCAAACAAAAAGAAGACGCGAAAAACGAGGAAGGGAGAGAAAGAGAGCAGAGAAAACGCAAAGCAGAGGGAGAATGAAAATTAGCTAGTTAATGTAGCGCGTGTGTCTTTTAAGGAGTGTCACCGAAACCGCAAAAAGATATGGGGCGTTGAGAAGAAGGGAAGAAGATCTACTATAAAATATATATATAATATGTATATCAAAAGCCTCGTGAAAGCATTCAACTTGGAAAAAGAAAAAAAAAAAGAGGTGAAGGAAAACCTCTGAGAACAATCCGTAAATACGTAAGTGTGAATTTGTTTTTGAGTGAAAATTCGTTCACCTCTCGTGTATGGCAGAGTCTACTGGGTGATTTCTCCTCTTTTTTTTTTTTTTTTTTTTTTTTGATGATGATGAAGACGATGTGTTTGGAAAAAGAAAACTATTTGATGTTATTATTGTTCGCTCTCTTCTCCGGTGGAAACTATTCTTTCCGCACCAGGCTAAGGAGCTCTCAAGCGCAAATACTGAAAAAAAAAACTGCCAGTACCCACTCCCCGCCGCCACAGAAACAGAAATAAAAAGAGTGGGAAGAGCGTCACAGCGCACTGCAGCTGCTGATCCCCGCCTTTTGTGTCACTAGTATGGGCAACCCTCTGGCGGATGTGAGAGGTGGGAGGGGGAGGGAAGGACGGTGACCAACACAATATTTCGCGCCTCTGTATACCTTTGAAAAAAAAAGAAAGAGAGAGAGGACGGGGAAGGCGCAGGGTGGGAAGTTGACAAGAGGAGAAAGAACACAAGTGAGTCACCACGCTTATCACTCAATCCGTTACAGGAAGCGCGTTGGCGGGGAGGATACACGACCCGTCATCACGAATACCTTCTGTGGCGGGGGGATGAGTGAAATGAGAAGAGAGTCAAATAATTCTCTGTAGTGTGTTGTCTTCGTGTCAGTGAGCACTCATAGATTAACACTGTTTGGGTGTTTTTGTTTTTGATTTTTTTTTTCGAGAGAACTAAGAGGAGAATCAAACGATGTAACTCGAGAGGAAGCAGCATCACAATAAAGTAACATACATATGGACGAATGATTATTCCGTCCTGTTTAGTACTTTTTTCCCCATTACGATCGACCCACACAGCTTTTCTACTTTTCTTTTTTTTTCTGCACACAATATAATCACATATACAAGAAGAATCATTGCGTGTTAGAACGAAGTAAGAGAAGAACGATGAGAGCGGCGGGTGGGGTAAAGGGGGAAAAAAAAAGTAACAAATGGAAAGCAAAAGTGACGGAGCAGACTGAAGAGGATGGCGAAATCACTCTGGCAGAAGAGAACAAAACCAGAAATTGTTTCAAAGAAAAAGAGGCATGAGCAAGCAAACCAACAAGAATGATAATAGGGATCCTAAACGGCAAGCATGTAAAAACACACGAAAAAAAAAAAGAGGTTGTACAAAGCAGAAGTCGCAAAGACGCAAGCAAAAGGAAAATGTGTGAATGATTTGATCTTATATAATGTAAAAAATAATAATAAGAAGTGAGACATATAAGCAAAAAAAAAATAATAATAATAATAGTAGGTGGTGGTGGTGTGAACGCACAAGCAGTGAACATGATGGGGTATCAACCAATATCAAGAACACTCGCAAATTTTCATCGAGGAGGGGAGCAGAGAGGAGGAGAGAAGAGAAAGAATAGGAAAAGGCGGACCACCACCACCGCCCCTGGCGCTACGAGTGCGGCAGCTGGCGCAGGTGCTGTATCATCGCGTCGAGCATGTCCTCCGTCGTCTCCGGGCGGCGCTCCAGCACGCGCGCCAGCATCCCCTCGTAGAGGTCGTCGATGTGGTGCCGCTCCGCGTAGCTCGCCTCCTCCTGGGCCGGGGCCGCCGCCTCGCGCGCGGCGGTGCGCTCGGAGACGGCGGCGCTGGCGGTTTCGGGGGCGTCGGCGGCGGGCGGGGGCTGCAGGCGGAGCGCGAGGGCGGGCAGCGGGCCGCCGTAGTCGAGCAGCGCGTAGGCGACGAGCATCCACGGCGCGTTGAAGGTGCGCGCGACGCGCATCGCCGCCTCCCGCGCCGCCGCCGCCACCGGTATCCGCGGGAACTGCGCGAGCTTGAGGTAGAGCGCCCCCGTGAAGACGTCCGACGCGGGGAAGTTCCAGATCTGCTGCAGCGTCGCGCCGGACGGCGGCGCCTGCGCGGCGGGGTCGGGGGCGCCGGCGCAGCGGCCGAAGCGGTCCGCGTCCGCCTGCACCACGCGCAGGTCGGCGGTGAGGCCGGCGGGCGGCGCGGCGCCGGGCAGCTCGTGCACCAGCGCCACGTGCGTCGCTCTGCCGGCGATGCCCGCGGACGGCGCACCGAAGCGCACGCGCTCCTGCACGGCGCCGGAGAGCCACTGCGGCCGCACCGGCGGGAGGGCGTTGCCGTCGGCGTCGGTGGCCGGTGGCGGCAGCACCAGCAGCGCCGTCGCGCGGACGTCCTCTGGGTCGGTGACGGCGGGCGGCAGCGCCTCGCCGGCGGCGCCGGCGGAGGGCAGACGCCACAGAGCGGTGGAGAGCGCGAGGCACCACTTGTCGGCGCAGCTGGTGCTCAGCTCGTCCGTGTAGGCCGGCAACCACCACACGCTCGTGTCGGTCGGCCGCGCGCCGGCGCCGACGGCGAGGCCCGGCTCGTGCCGTGTGTCCACAACGTAGAGGGTATCGGCGCTCATGTGCGCCGCCGGCAGCAGCGCCTCGATGGGCTTCACCAGCTGCCGGTACTGCTTGCGCGCCAGCATGCGCCACTCGCTGCGCAGCTCCTCGCTCACCGCGCTGCGCGCCATGGCGGCCGTCAGACGCTCCAGGCACCCGCGCACCTCGTCCTTCTTGTGCACCTTGCTGTTGAAGGCGAGGCGCGCCGCCGAGACCCGCGCCGCGCGGCTGTCCAGCACGTAGGCCACCGTCTGCACCGTCTTCCCCTCGGGCTTCTTGTAGTAGTGGCTCGTGTACCACAGCGCGACGGCCCCGCGCTGGCGCCGCCCGCTCTCCAGGACCGCCTCCACCAGCGCCAGCGGGCCCTCCGGCCGCACCCACGCCGCCCACGCCGTCCAGTAGGCCGAGCCGCTCCCGGGGAGGTTGCGCAGCGCCCCAGCGCGCGGGCGGCTGCTGCGCGGCGTCTCCGGCGAGGGCTCCAGCAGGTGGCGCGCGGCCTGCATAGTGAGCTGCCGCGAGAGCGCCATGGCGCACGCGAGCAGCGGCAGCGGCCGCCCGGGGTCGGGGCCCAGCAGCATCGCCGGCTGCTGCGTCTTGGCGCTGGACTCCAGCAGCCGTAGATAGAGCTCCTCGGCGGTGGAGAAGAAGTCGCACACCTGCGCCGCCTCCGCTGCTAGCGTGTCCTCTGGCCCGCCGTCGGCTGCGAGGAAAGCCTCGAGGCGCGCCAAGTAGGCGGCGACGGTGCACTGGACGCGCTCGTGCAAGGCGTGCGGCGGCTGCGTCAGGTCGCAGTCCCGCATTTCCGTCTGCAGCGCCGCCAACTCCGCAGCGGAGGGGGCCGCCGGGACGGTGTCGGGCAGCGCGTGCGCCGCTGCGCCACGTGTGTGCCCTGCCGGCGCCTGCTGCTGCCCCTGCTGCGGGGCACCTGACGACGCAGGAGCGCGAGCCGCAACGCCGCCGCGCGCGGCGACGGCGCTGTTTTCCTTGCTGTTCCCACCGCTAGTGCTGGTGTTGCTGGCACTAGTGACGTTATTCAAAGCTGGGGAGGCCGGCGCGTGGTGTGACGGAGATGACTCGCTGGCAGCCGCTGGAGGCACTGGCTGGGCTGGCGCTGGCAGGGGCGCCGATTTGGTGCCGGTGCTGGCGGGGCTAGCGACGGCGGGTCCCGCGTTGCCACCGCTGCCGCTCTCAGCTGCCGGCTCTCGCAACTGTTGTTGCTGTTGCTGTTGCTGCTCGAGCTCGGCCCCGGCGGCGGCCTGCAGCAGCATCGCGAGGTACGCCTGCTCGTGCTCCGCAAGCTCCTCCATCAGCTCGTAGTCGGCCTCGTCGGCCTCGTCCAGCACGTCGCCGCTGTCGCCGCCGGCCGAGAGCTCCTCCGAGCCGTCCGCGCCCTCCTCCTCGTCGTCGCTGGCCGAGGCGCCGGCGCCGCCCTCCTCGCCCGGGTCGCCGCTCGCGTCGAGCACGACCTGCAGCCGCACCGGCGTCCCCGCGCTGTCGCCGACGACGACGACGAAGGAGCGGCGCTCGCCCGGCTGCATGCCGCTCGACATGGCCTGCGTCCAGCGCGCGACGAGCTCCTGGCGGCGCTCCTGCTCCGTCGCGTCGGGTCCGCAGGCGAGCGCGAGGAAGCGCGCCGGCTCGCGCAGCACCCACGCGAAGAGCGCCGGCGCGTCGGCCTTGATCTGCTCCAGCACGGCCCGCAGCGCGTCGCGGCCGCCGTCGGCCACCAGCCGTCGCACCTGCTGCATCGTGGGGTGGTCCAGCATCGCGACGGCGGGGCCGCCCGTGCCGCCCGCGTCGTACGCCGCCGCCAGCGCCGCCAGCTCCGCCAGGCCGACGGGGCTGTGGGGATACGTCAGGGGCTTCGCCGCCGCCGCGCCGCCGCCGCCAGCACCTGCCGCACGTTGGGGGCTGGGCTGGCGTGCGCTGCTGGCCGCGGCGCGCCGCACAGAGGCGGGGAGGCCGAAGACCACTATGGGGAGGCTCTGCATCGCGCTGCCAGACGCACCACCACCTGCGTAGCGCCTCGACTCACCGGTGGCGGCGGGAGAGAGGTCGGCGGTGCCAGCGCTGCTGGGGGCCCCGGGCGCGGCGGGGGCGGGGACGTCGGAGGCGCTGAGGGAAGCGCCGGCCTGCGCGAGAGGCAGCACCCGCGCGACGCCGCCCGCGAGCCGCACCTTTACCGAGTCCTCCGCGTAGCCGAAGTCCTCCGTCGCGACGCGCAGGAGCTCCGCGTACGGCAACGGGAGAGAGACAGTGTGAGAGCGGCCGGACACCGTCTGCAGCCGCGCACTGAACATAGACATGAGAGCTGGGCACAAGAAGAAGAGAGAGGGGGGAGGGGATGTAATCGCCAACTCAAGCGACGCTGCAGTTAAGAAGAAAAGAGAGAGAGAGGGAGCTGTTGTATATTGAAAAGAGTACACAATAATTGAGGAGGAAAGACAGGAAAGGAAAGGGGAAGGAAAACGAAGGGACGGAAGAGTTATAAGTTCGCAGCGTTCGTCTGTATTGGCTACGCTAATAAGTGGGTGCCCTTTTGTGGTGGATGTGCACGCCAAAAGTACTACAGAATAGGGGGAAGGGAGGGGCTTTAGAAACTGACTGTTGAAAAAATGGAGGAAGAGAGGGAAAGGGAAGAAGTGTGTAGGAAAGTGCTTATCAGATACACAAAACACGCAAGGGAGAAAGGAGGCCAGATAACTCTCTTTAAAATGATAAAAGAAAGAAAGGGAAAAAATGTCACTTACACGCATGGTGCGGTGCCGTACGCGGAAGAAGTAGCAGCAGATCATAACCGAGTGTGGGAGAGAAATGCAGAGCAGTGGCTGAAGAGAGTGGCACACAAAAACACTGAGCACAATCTATGAAAACAGAAAAAGTAGAGTGAGATCAAGTGTAAATAAGAAGTAGGACAACACGACGTTCGCTTGAGAGAGGTTCAAGGGATCGAAAAATGAATGAGTTTGCAGTAGATTTAGCGGATCAAAACAAGGAAAATGAAGGAAGAGAGGCTTTAAAGAAAAAGACGTGGAAAAACAAAAAGACGAAACAGAAATTAATTGTGATGGTAAAAATAAAATGGGTGTTCGCTTGCACTTGGGGTTTGGCGGATGGAGTCCCTTCCGTCTTTTTCTTTTTGTTGTTGTTGTGTTGTTGCGTTGTCAACGTAGCGTGTATGAAGCCTTGCTGGTTGTGTTGCGCAATTTTCACTTTTCTGGTGTGAAGATGCTTTCCGAATAAAAATAAAAAGACCAGGTGATGGTCATGCGAATTGGGGTGGGCAAGGTGCTACGGATTAAGCAGGACAGTTATGTTTGCGGTAAAAATAAAATAGTAATAATAAGAAGAAAGTCGTTATTATTATTATATATATTATTATTTATTAGTTTTTTTTTTTGCTTTTTGCGATCATAGTCATTAGAGAAATGGGCGGGAGAAGAAAAATAAGAAAAGTAATGAATGGAGTCAGCGCGTTAGCGAAACACGCATCTACTCAGTAAAGCGCTCGCAGCGATGAATCGGAAGAAGACAGACGGCCGCGGCCGGGAAGGGGGAAGGGCCTGCGGGGCGTGCCATGGTGGCTCGAACCATCCAGCAGCGCTTCCTGGACCCTCCGTCAACATCGTCAGTCAGGAATTGGATTTCAACTCATGAAAATATAGTTTCAGCAAGAAAGAGAGAGAGAAGAGAGAGAGAGAGAGAGAGAGAGAGAGAGAATGAATAAGAATTGGTTATACTACTATCGTTTTCTGATAGTTCAATAGATGTGTGTGTGTGTGTGTGGTTGGTATTATTTGATTGTTTTTGTGCGCGCGCGTATGAATATATAGATGACAGCCCTCGGTTACCCTTGGTAGCAACAGTGGAGATGGCAAACGCGGCAGAGAAAGAGAAAGCGAGAACGAAACAAAGAAAAGATAATATGGGGGTCGTTTTATTATAATTGGAAGCAGGCATGAAAATTAAGAGACTGGAGAAGAAAAAAAGAGGAAGATACAAAACGTAAACGCGCGCGAAAAGAGTCTTTGATTGATGTACAATACAAAAACTCAGGAGAGAGAGAGGGGGGGAAGGGGGAAGAAGAAGGGGAAAGGAAAAAGAGCAAAGAATAAAAGTAACAAGCATTTCTTATGATAGTGCATGTACCGTGATATTGTTGTGTTTTTGTTTTTTGGTTGTTTTTTGATTGTTTGGTTATTTACCCTAACCATTTTTTTTTTTTACTTTCTTCTTCCCACTTCACGCTTTTTTCCTTGTCCTCCCTTTTCTCCACCAGTTGTATAGGTGCATTCCGATACATACGAAAAGAAAAAAGAGCCGATGGTCGGTCGGAAAAGAGAAAAAGAGGGAGGAAACAAACGATTCTTTCACCATGAAAAATGGGAAAATCGAGCAGGTAAAGAAGCAAGAGATCCAAGAAGAAAGTCAGCACACGCACGAAAGAAAAGAAAATCTAAGGAAAAAAAAAAAGAAAATGGCCATAACTAGAAAAAGAAGAAACGGAAATAATAATAATAATAATAAACAGTTGAGCTGAGGTACGGCACGCCAAAAAAGAAAAAGGAGACCTTTTTCCGTTTGACTTGCCGATCACTCACACTTTCTTTGAAAAACCTTACAGCGTTTGGTTGTTCACCTTCTCCACTTTTTTTCTTTTTTCTTCTTACAAGTAACTCCTCCAAGATTCAAAGGCAGTAGCATGAATTGCATCTCGGTATCGTTTATTCTGAAACGCACCTTGTTCTTCGTTTTTTTTTATTTTTTTTTGTTGGCAAAGTCTTTTTATCAGTATTCTGTTACATTTCTCCGGTATTTTCATTACTTTGATGTTGTTGTTCTCTACAACCATTGAAGAGGAAGGAGCAGAGAGGTCAATAGTACTACAAATTCATCGGCGCAGCGACGGGTGGAGAATGAGAGTGCTATTGCTCGCATATTACAGCAGTTCAGCGCTCGTTGATGTTCCTCGTGCGTTCCGTGGCGGCGCCACAGACAGCGAAGTTGACAAAAAGCACGTGCGCGCCGATGGGAAATGTGCAATCATTGGCGCAGATGAGGGATAAAGGGACAATCAGCACTCGCAGACAAGTCAATGTGCGAAGGAAAATGTGAGGAAGGGAAAATTCAAAGAGGGAAAACACGCTCCGCAAGCGCTAAACACGTGGCGGCCGGAAGAGGGAGGAGAATAGGAGGCCGGATAATCAAAAAGGAAGGGAGTAAGACAATGAAAAAGGCGGGAAAGAAGTAACGATAAGGAAAAGTAATAAGAGGGGCAAAAAAAAAAAAGAGGGAAGGTTCACTAGGCAAAAGAGAGAAAAAAAAAAAGAGGCTCGCATTACAAAATAAGCAGCCGCATCGAAGACAAGGCAAGCTTGGCATGCCACAGAACGATCCTTACTGGAACCCCCCTTTACCGTCCCCGTTTACTATAGTACCTCTTGTGAGAAGTGTCAAGAATAAGCATGGGAGGAAAAAGGGTTTGTGTGTTTCGTTCTTTAGAACTTTCTCGATCGATAAGGCGCCGCTGAGCGATTGACAGGAGTGAAAAATAGTATGAAGAAAAAACAAGAAGAGAGACCAAGGAAGAGAAAGGAAGGGGGAGTGTTCATTATGTACAAGTTACCTGGATCAGCGGACAACACACGCACGTCAACGAATGATAAAATTGATGTAATGTAGGGGAGGGAAAAACAAAAGTGTGAAACGGTGCATGCGTACCTGCCTGCTTGCATACCTGTCTGCATGTGTGTTTGTGTGCGTGTGTGTGTGTGTGACATGAGGCACGGAGGAACAAGAAAAAAAAAAAGACGATGTTAGACGGTGAAGGAAAGAAAATACGAAAGAAGGTGAATATAAACCAAGAGTCACAAAGAGAGGGAAATTGAAAAAAAAAGAGGTGCTTACAGGGGAAAAGGGGGAAAGGAAAAAAAAAAGAAGGCAACAAGAAAAAAGACTAAGAAGAAGAAGAAAAGAGATAGGGAGGGAGAGATCGAGTCGCAGCACAGAGAGGATGAGTCACTCCTAGTGCGTGCGTCTAGGAGCTGGAGTCGCCGGCGGCGGCGGCCTCAGCGGCGGCCTCGGCGGCGGCGGCGCGGTCCTTGTCGCGCTGGGCACGCTCCTCCGCGGTGAAGAGGACGTGGAGGAACTTGCAGGAGGCGCCGCAGCGGCACATGTCCTTCATGCGGAAGTGCGCGCAGTGCTGCATGCGCTTGCGGGGCGGCACCTGGTTGCCGGCGGCCTCGTAGAAGCGCATGTAGCTGCTGGCGCCCTGCGTCATGAGCACGCGCTCGCCGCCGTACTCGTGCCACGTGTCGGCGCTGTTCTGGTCGTACACGCGCACCGTGACGCCCGCGTCGAGGCGGGGGACGCCGGACATGCGCTCCTCGTCCGTCACGTGCGTCTGGCTGGCGGAGCTGATGTCGGAGAGCGTGCTGTGGATGTCGTCGCTGTCGGCGAGGTCCGCGTAGGCGACGGCCGAGTCCGCGCGGCGCAGGATGAACTTGTGCTTGAAGTTGCTGCCGTGCTCGTTGTACATGCGGATGAAGCGCTCGCTGCCCGCCGTCACCAGCGCGAGCTCCGACGGCAGCTGGTAGTAGTGCGAGAGGGTCTCGTCATAGCAGTTGATGGTGAAGCCGGGCTTGTACACCTCCGCGCCGTCCGGCCGCGTGGTGCGCTCGGGGCTGATGGGGACCCACGCGTAGTCGACGCCGGCGATGTGCACGCGGTTGCAGCCGCTGCCGTGCGGGCACCCCTTCACGGTGAGGAAGTCGGTGCAGAAGACGAACGGGGCGCCGCCGTCGCTGATGATCTCGCCCTCACTGACGCGCTGGCGGTAGGCGCTGACGTCGACCATGGTCGCGTAGATGCGGTTGAGCTTGATGTGGTAGCGCTGGCGCGTGTCGGGGTGCGCGATGAGCGCCGTCAGCGTCCGCTCCGGCACCGCGTTGTTGCTGCTGAAGTGGTGCTGCTGGTTGTACAGGAAGCTGTTGTGCACCACCTGCTGCCGGCCCCGGCCCCGCCCCCCGGGCCGCGGCTCGCCGTGCCGGCGGCGCTCACCCTGCCGGGGGCCGCGCGGCTGCTGCTCGGAATGTTGCGGCGGCTGCTGCTGCTGCTGCTGCTGCAGCTGCGGGGGAAACGTCTGCTGCGGCACCGGCGGGGCGTACGTCTGGTACATGGGCTGCTGCAGCGGGATGATGCGCGACTGCTGCTGCTGCGGCGCCGGCGGGGGGACGAAGGGCTGCATGCCGCCGCCGAGGATGGCGTTGGTGCTGGTGCCGCTGTTGTTGAAGCTCGCGGCCATGGTGATGCTCGCGCCGTTGCCGCCCGCTGTCGGGGCAGTGTACAGGCTGTTGCTGCTGAAGCTGGCGTCGTTGTTGTTGATGTACGGGGAGCCGTTGCCGCCGCCGACGGCGCTGCCAAAGCCAATCGTCTTCTGCGAGAAGCGCGGGTCCTGCGGCGAGCCGTTGTACAGCGGCGTGCCCTGTTGCTGCTGCTGCGCCTGCGGGTGGTGCTGGAGCACCTGCGCTTGCTGCGGTTGCGACTGCGGCTGCGACTGGCGGGCGCCGCGGCCGTAGACGTCGTTGTCGGTGTTACTGGCGTTGTTGTTGCCACTGCCCAGGATGTGGCTGCTGGCGGCGGCGCCGGCGTAGTAGCCGCCCGCCCCGCCGACGGCGCCGATGGGGCTGTTGACGCCGTTACCGGCGACGTTGCTGCTCTGGTAGGTGGAGGCGTACGGCGCGGTGCGCTGCAGCTGCGCCTGCGGGGCCTGCGGCTGCTGGTACGCCTGCGCCTGGGGCTGCTGCCCGCCGTACTGGTACGACGGGCTGCTGCGCCTGCTGGGGGGCGTAGTAGGTGCCCAGCGCGGCCGCCTTGTGCTGCGCGCTGCCGCCGTAGCGTCCGTAGCCCAGATTCGCGTTGGGGCCCACGCTCGGGTCGGCAAACATCTCGGCGAGAGGAGTGCGGAAAGAGGGCGCTCTTTGCGTGTGCGCTATCGGCTCTCTATCGTACGTTTGACGTGACAGAGAAATACAATACAAAAGAAAAAAAGAGGAAAGAAAAAAAGAGCAGATGGTCTAGAGGAATTAAATACAACAACAAAAAAAAAAAGAAGACAATAACGAGAAGAAACAAAAAAAAAGTCAAAAATATTAATAACAACGGCGATGAAGTCAAGAAAGGCAAAAAAAAAAAAAAGAAGAGAAGTGTGAGAGGGGAGGGAAAAAATGAGAGAATACAATCGAAGGGAAAAAAAAAAGAGTACGAATGCGGAAACTTCAACTGTGAAAACAAGAAAGGAAGCGCTAAATGAAGTGACGTCAGCAGCACCGCTGTGTCACTAGATACTAGAAAAAGACGAAAAGGTGTATAAAAGGAATAATAACGAGTAATTAATAATAATAATAATAAACAGGCACAAAACAACAATAGGAATAATAATAAAGATAAAGAAGCGAAATGATAGACTAGGAATAGATGTACAAAAGAAAAGGTCAATGGGAAAAGAAAAGCAAAACAATGTCAAACTGTGAAGCGCCAGAGAAAACGCAAAGTCAGAAAGAGCACGATGTCTATAGGCAAAAAGATAGAAAGATACGGGAAAAAGGGGGGAAAGAAAACCTAACCGTGTAAGACAGAGAGGATAAAAATCTTTCTTTTCCCTTTATGTATTTTGTTAGATATGTTTTATGTTGTTTTTGCTCTGGTTTTCCGACTTGTTTGTGTACGCAACTCACACGTATCACTCAGGCGAACGAAACAGAGAAGCTGTGGCTTTTAGCACAAACTTCACGGCTTTTGTGTCTTCTGAGTTGGCTTTCCCTTCTTTAGAAATCGTTTCCGCCTGTAGATATCTGATTGCAGAAAGCGAAGAAGGGAAGAAAGAGTAAATAAGAAATAAAGGCAGTAACACACAAAAAAAAAAAATGAGAGTCCTGCTTAATTTCTTCTCTTTTTGCGGCGATACAGGGTTGCGATACTTTTATCACTCTTGAGGCTTCAATTTGTGTGGCGGCCGGCAAGTGTCACAGGGATCGTGTGAAGCACTTTGAGAGGTAAGAAAAGTGGGCGGCGTGAAGAACAGGAGAAAACAAAAGAGTGAGAAGGACAACTAATAAAAAAAAAAAAAAAGCAGTGATTCAAGACGAGAACAAAATGGAAAGAGATAAATCAAGAAGAAGGAAAAAAAAAGGCTGAAATAACGAGAAATTGGAAGCAGAAAAAAAAGCAAAGGAGTAAAGAATAACGTTTTAGTTTGTTATTGATTGTTTTTGATTTTCCTTCTTGGAACAGAGCGGAGTCAAATCAAACCAAATTTGCTTATATCAAAAAAATACACAACGTACCTTTTTTTTTTTTGTAAGTACTACAAAAAGAGGAAAAGTGCGTGTGTTGCGGAAATGAAGACGACGAACAATTCGAAGAAGAGAAAAGTAAAAAATAAAAAGATGTTGTGAAAGCAAGGAAAGGTGCAATAAAGAGACTAGCTATGTTTGAAAAGAAGAGAAAACAGTAAATGGGGAAAAGAGGTGCAGATTTGGTGAGAATATAAATATATATATATATATGTATATATGCAAGTACTCCACCTGAATCGATCCTTTTCCTCAAATTGGAACAGAGGCGAAAAGTAGTATAGTAGTAGTAGAAGTCCTAGGCGCAGGTGCAAAAATAAACTGTTGATGCGCAGAGAAGGCGGGGAGTGGAGAGGGGACAGAGTGGGAGAGTAGTGAAACATAAAAGGGCACAGATTACGGAGATTCGCATCGAATTGGCGTGTGGAGGAGAAAAGAAGCGCAAGCGTTCAATTGAAAAAAAAAAAAAAGACCGACGACTGTACAACGCAAGAGGGCCGCAGAGCAAACGATACGCATAACTTCAAAGTATTCCAGTGAAAAGAGAACTCAGAAGCCACAATTCGCGGCGCGACAGAAAGCTACTCCTCGATTCAGACAATGGAATTAGTTTCAACAGACACACTGCTTATATATGTTTTTGCTTGAAGCTTTGCACGTGTACAGCGTCGATGTAAATATTAAAAAATAAAAACGTGATAAAACAGAAAAAGAAAAAGAATGTGTCTTCAATGGAGACAACGAAGAGAGAATAGCGTAGGGAAGAGGAAAGAGGCGCGAGGAAAGCATCGGGTGATGAAAAGGTATTCTTCAGTGTGTGTATAATGAAGAAGGCGGAAGAACAAAGAAGAGCGGTTTTTAAGAAGAATAAACGCGGTAGAGAGCAGTGGAGACGGGGGAATGTGGGCAGTGAAAGACTGGATGGAAGGTTGGCACCGCAGACGCAGAACTGGTTCGGTTTACTTGTCCTTCTTGAATCGTTTTGGCAATGTTCTGCTTGCTATTAGCGTTGATTCCTCTCTCCCTCTCATACTTTGCGAACGGCCTTCCTTTTCGCCGTGCGAGCCGACTTTCGCCTTCCCATACCTATCGAATAGTAATTATAAACAACAACATTCTGAAAGGAAGAAGAGCATATTAGAGAGCATCATCGCGTAAGAAATTGAGAACGATCAAATTCGGACCTCTTTGCTTAGGTGTATATCAAAGAGAAAATGAGGAGTATTCTCTCTCTCCTCTCTCTCTCTCTCTCCCGCTTTCTCGCTCTCTCGCTCTATTTTTCCTTCGTGAAACGTCTCGAATTTTCAAATGTGGTATGGCCCTTTTCATGAAAAGAAGCGCTACGTTTCGTCGTGCATGTGTTTATGATTATATTCTTTTGCGTGTGTGTGTATATATATATATATATATAAATGTAAAAGTTGGCATCGTGTATAAAGAGTGTATATGCGCGTATGTGTATGTGTATGTGTGTGTGGTGTGTGTGTGTTAGTAAATTCGTTGTTTCCGATTTAGCCGTTTCTTTTCGGATGACACTGGTGTGACGCGCCTGCTCGCCCATCCTGCCGCAGTGCACACCACACCGTCCCTCGCCTGTGAAACGCCAAGCTGGCAAGAAGCAGTGCGAAGGGAGAAAGAATATCACCAATGAGCAGAGAAAAATGAAGCGAAGATTTAAAATAATAAAAAAACGGATTGACAAAAAGAAGAGAAGGGTGATTCGAGTACACAAAGAGGGCAATAAGAAGATCAAAGGGGAAAAGACGAGCGGGAAGGGTTTAGAAGGCGTACTCTCTGGAGCGCGTCCAAGAGTAAGAGGTGCTGGGCAACGCCATGTTTATCGGACAGCGGTCACCCCGCACCTCATAGAAAAGGTTAAGCAAAAAGCAAATGAGGTGAGCACAACGAATAAACAAAAACAAAAGAAAGAAGAAAGAAAGAAGAGAAGAAAGATGTCTATGTAAGAGACAATGAGAAAGGGTAAGAGGTGGGAAGGGAAATAAGAAAACAAAAAAAAATGGAAGCGATGAGAGACGACTCTCTGTCTAGTTAATGATGAGATGTTGTAGCGTGCATGAATACGTTGTTGTTGTGTTTTTGTTCCAGCGCCGCAGGCGGGAGGGGAGTTCCTGCGCGCGCCCTCCGCTCAGCCGCTGCCGGAAGGCTGCGAGAGAGGGCTGTCGCGCCGCGGGGAGAGACGGCCGCGTGTGAGGATCGTCACGTTGGGCGCGCCGTCGGCGGTCACGACGGCCACCGGCGAGAGGCGCGACCGCAGCGTGTGGCGCTGCACGTAGTCCGGCGACTTGCACGGCGCGGCGGCGGCGGCGGCGGGAGGGGCGGCGGGGGCGGTGGTGAAGGGCGGCGGGCTGTGCGGCTTGAGAGCGTCCGTGACGACGTGCAGGAAGCCGCAGTTGGCGCCCTCGCGGCACATGTCGTGCGAGCGGAAGTGCGCGCAGTGCTGCATCGTCAGCTCCGGCTCGCCGCCGGCGCTGCGGAAGGCGGCCTCGTACTTGTCGGCGCCGGCGGTGCGCAGGACGCGGCCGCCGGGGAAGGACTCGGCGTCGCCGCCGTTGGGGGGCTGCGCGCGCACCACAACGTCGTCCGGCAGGCGGGGGTACGCGGCGACGCGGTCGAGGAAGGCCATGTGCGTCTGCACCGGCTCGAACTGGTCGAGGTCGCGGGCGGCGCAGTGGATGCCGGCGCAGTGCTCCGCGTTGGCGCACTCGCCGCCGCCGCTCATCGCGGGGCAGAGGAAGAACTTCTCCTTGAAGTTGGCGCCGCACTCGTTGTGCACGTCGACGTAGCTCTCGCTCGCCGCCGTGATGACGATGAGCGAGGAGGGGATGCGGTAGTAGGTGCCCATGTCCGGCGCGTAGCAGCAGAGCTCGAAGCCGGGGCCGTACAGGCGCACGCCGCCGTGCTCCACCTCCGTCGGCTCCACCCGCCGCCACATGTGATGCTGCGGCACGTGCACGAGGCGGCAGCGGTTGCCGTCGGGGCACTTGCCCGCGAGGAACGCCTCGCACAGGCAGCTCCCGTGGTTGATGAGCGCGAGCGTGCGCTGCACCTTGCTCAGCCGCGTGCACCACATCTCCTCCGTCGTCGCGTTGATGAGGCGGACCGTCGTGATGCGCTCGCTCGGGCCCTTGACTTTGCTGGCGCGCTGCCCGAGCGTCGCTCGCTTCACCTCGGCGGCCGCGGCGGGCATAGCTGGTGCGGAGGTGCGGGGGAAAACGCTGGAATGCTACGGCAGGGCGTCCGAGAAGACCACAGATGGCTTTTCTCGGATATTCTGTGGGTGTGGGTGTGGTGTGGGTGTTTGTGTATGTAATGAAAAAGCAGTTATGTATGATACCAAGGAAAGAGGGGGGGAAAGAGGGGAGTTGGGGAGAAGGAAAGATAAGTGAAGGAGGGAAAGAAGATCGGAGAGAAATATAGTTATTATAATAAAAGATGCAAGGGGAAGGAGATTAATTTATACTAAAACCAAAAAAAAAGCCAAAAAAAAAATTGTGTATAGGAAAACGGGGGTGAGGAGAAGGAGATCTTTTAATAGTAGTCAAGCGTGACGAATTCAACAACGGTGGTGGGGCGTGATTTTAGGTGTACGCACCAGAGTCGTTTCTTGTGTGTTGTGTTTTTGGGGGGAGAGCGCTTCCTTTAATGTACGTGACTAACTTAATTTCCTGAGGTGGTTCAAATAAGAGGGATTAAAGAAGAAGAGCGAGAGGGCAGGAGGTGCAGGAAAGAGGTCAAACGGCGTAACCCATGAATGGATCTGGAACGAGCAAACGTAGTGACTACAATCGATTTTGAAAAAAGAAATAGCGCAATCGCGGAAGAAAACAAAATCAAAGTACTGAACACTGAGTAGGAACAAGGTAGGGTACGGGGGGTGGGGAGGGAGAGCGGCGCATGCAAGCAATCATCTGCAGAAAGAAGCAGACTTTTTTGGTCAGATGAGGAGGTCTCGTATTTACGTTTCCGTTGTGAGATATTTTTGATTTGTTTTGTTTTATTTAATTCAGTTACTAACGCAAAGGGTTCAAACGGAGCAAATGTACTCGCGTAGGAAAAAAAAAGAAAAAGTGAAGGAAGGGTCGAGCGTCACCGCCTCTTTCTCTCTTTCTCTCTTTCCTTTTTTTTTCCTTTTCTTCTTTTCAGAAGAAGAAAAAGGGCAGAGAAAATGCGCGCACCCGCGAGGACACGTGGAAGATATAGGATATTGGTGGGGAACTGAAAAGGTAAGAGGGGACAAAACAAAAGCGAAAACAAAAAAAAAAGTAGAGCGCAAGAGAGATTAGTGTAACAATGGTCTGATGAAAATGTAAGCACATGAACAGCAGGTTATACTAGAGTGAGAGGATGAGGAGCGAGGTGGAGGTGGAGGTGATAGGCACAGGTAAAAGAAGAGGTGTCAGTGCGATGGGCTACTGCGACTTCTCCCGCGCCATCTTTGCTCTCTGGCGCTCCGCGCGCTCGTGCACCTCGCGCTCCAGCAGCTCCAGCGACTCGACGGTGAGCTCCGGCAGCAGCGACACGATCGCCGTGAGCATCGAGCGCTGCGCCTGCACCGTCGTGAAGAGCAGCGTGCCGCCGCTCGCCGTGCGCTCCTCCAGCACCGCCGGCGACGTCACCTCGCTGCTGGGCGACGCGCACGGCGCTCTTACCGGAGCCGCCGCCGCCGCCGCCGGCCCCCGGCGTGCCCTGCGAGGCGGGCGTGTGGCGCGAGGTGCCGGACGGCGACGGCGTCGGCCCCGCGCTGCCGGCGCGCCCGAGGATGTCGTCGAGGACGCGCGGCGAGAGCTTGCGGGCGGCGGCGGCGCGCTCCTCCGCGGTGACCTCGACGCTGTCGAGCTGGCGGAGGTTCGGGCAGCAGTGCAGCACGAACTCGCGGTAGTTGGGGTGCCGCGCGCAGGGGTTGTCGAGCAGCCACAGCGTGCGCAGGTGCGCGAGGCCCTTGAGCGCCGTCACCTCCCGCAGCTGCGCCACCGCGTTCTTGCGCAGGTACAGCTCCTCCAGCTTGGCGCACGCGGCGAAGGGGCGCAGCGTGCTCACCTGGTTGGCCGCCAGCGCCAGCACCTCCACCTGCGGCAGCTGCGCGATGATGCTCACGTCGGTCAGGCCCTCGCCCCACAGGTTCAGATGGCGCACGTCCGCGAGGCTCGCCACCTTGGTCTTCTCGAGGATCATCGCCTCCGTCAGAACAGTCGACATGGTGGCGGAGGACGCACGGCTCGCTATTCCGAGGTATGAATTGTGTAGGAGAAGAGGGAGAGAATCTTGTAAGAATGTTTTCGTGTCTTTGTATGTGTGTGTGTGTATGTATTTCCTGTCGCGTCGTCGGGAACCACCGTATGCTTCCAACTCTTCTTCTATTACTCGTGAAAGGATAGTCTATCGAAACCTTTATTGGGTGAGCACCACTGTGTGCGCTTGGGTAAGTGTTCGAGCGTGTCGGTGATGCGTAGTACTACAAGAAGAAGAAGAGAAGGGTTGGTAGAGCCATTTAAAAGTTTGAAGAGGGAGAACGAAGTAGTTCTACTCTGCACAAAAAAAAAAAAAGGAATCATTTTTCTTTTTCTCAACCACTCAAAAGCGACAATCTAGTTGACGGCTAAAAGTGGGCATAAGGAAAAGAAAGATTTGACATCAAGGGTGTGCTACGTAGATGCGTGTTTTCAATTAGTGTTTTCATACTGTTCACACCACGAGCTTGTTTGTGTGAGGGGGGGGGGGGGCTACATGCGTTTTCATCTGTGTGTCTTTCAATAAACATTTCCGAGAGGATGTTACTTAGTGGCGGAGCAAAAGGAAAGAAATATATATATATGAAGGTGAGAATGAGGGCAGGTTACGCTCGTCATGTTTGCGTATGGGCGCTGCAGTGTGAGACAGGTCGCGCGCACACGGGGTGATGAAGAGACAGGGAGGACGAAACACTGCGGAGTAGGGATAGTCTGTGATGAACGAAGAAAACAAGTAGGCGGCATCGGAAAGCCCCAGAGCAGGGACGACGACTGTTGGCGCTTGCGCTACTCCGGCTTTCCGTTTCCGTCAGGCGGCGGCGGCATCCTCTGCGGCTGCGGGGTCGGCGGGCGGGTTGCGGCGGTCGCCGTACACGACGGAGACCTGGCCGTGGGGCGGCTGCACATGCACAAAGGGGAAGTAGTAGTAGCGGCCGGACGAGGGTTCCTGCTGTGGGTTGAGGCGCAGGCGGCCGCTGACGCACACGACGGCACCCTCCGCCACCCGCGCGCGCACGTCCTGCGAGAAGGCCTCGCCGAAGCAGCGGACGGTGTGGTGGTCGCGCTCGACGACGCACTCGCGCGCGGGGTCGGTCGTGTCGAGGCTCGTCGTCGTGACGGTGAACTGCGTCACGGCATCCTCGAAGACGTAACCGCTCTGCACGTCGTGCACGACGCCAACAAGCGTCACGCTGTTGATCGACGGCTTGCGCGCGCCGCTGCCGCCGCTGAAGCTGCTGCTGCTACTGCCGCCGCTGCTGCACAGACGCTGGGCGATGCCGCGGCTGCGAGCAGTGCAGGCGGCGGCGGCGCGGGAAGCAACAGCGCTGCGTACGGGGGCGAGGCGAGCCAGCATGATTCGCTTCTGCGTGTGTACGTAGATGTACGCGTGTAAAAGGAGAGACAGAGAGAGAGAGGGTGAGAGGAGAGCAAGAGAGAGAGAGAGAGAAGAAAAGTGCTAGCACCCTAACAACAGTGAATGGCTGCTACAGCAAAATCGAGTGGTGGGGGAAAGAAAGATGGAGGGTCCGCGGAGAAGCAAAGCGGAGGTAGTGCGAGGAGGAAGACATCAAGAGCATCAGTGGCAATTTACATCCTCGCAGTGGGCGGACGGGAAATCTAATCGATAACAAGAAAAAATTTAAGCGGAACGCAAGAAAAATACTCTGGTGAATAGTGCAGAAGTGAAGAAGCACCAAGTACATGGGGGATAATACACGGCCTCAATCGATCACTTGCCCGCAGCTGCGCAGACCGTCGGCTGGGAGAAGCAGCACAGGAACCGGTGGGGCGCCGTCGGCCGCGCCCGCAGCCTGAGCGAGCCGCTGAACACGGCGCGGCGCTGGTGGAAGGCGCCCGCAGCCCAGCGGCGGCAGGCGTCAGCGGGGGTCTCCTCGGGGGACGCGTCTGCGGACGCGCGGGCGGCGGCGGCAGAGGCCTCCGTGAGCGTGCACTGAACCGCCAGCGGCAGCAGCGCGGCTGTCTGTGTTGCCTGGTCATCGCCGCCGGGACCCTCCGGAACGTCGAGGGTCAGCTGCAGCAGCACGCGCTCGGCGCCGAGGGAGGCGGCGCTCACCTCGCGGACCCGCCCCTCCACGTGGGCGGCGTTGACGGGGCGGTGCAGCGGTTCCGTCGGCTCCTCCGGTGCGGCGGCTGTCCGCGGGGCGACCGTCGCGGCCGTCTCGCGCCGCAGCAGACCGTCCGCGCGCGCCGTGCGCACCAGCGGCGCCAGCGGGGACAGCAGACGCGGGGTGCGGCACAGCCCTGCACGTTGCATTCGTCTGGCCTTGACTAAAATTCTGTGGTTGCAATGGTGGTGGAGAAACCAGGATGAGGCGTGGGCGTTGAAGGCAGCATTGCACAAGGGAGCGGACGGCACTCGCAGAGTGCACAACTTCAGCGGAGAGATTAGCAGCACGAAAACATGGTGTGTTGCAATGGGGTGTGGGTGTTGGCAGGCAATGAAAGGGTGAGGCAAAAGCAAGGTGATCAGGAACTGAAAGAGAGGCGGCAAGAGAGAGAAAGAGCAGTAAGGGAAAGCCATCCCGCCTATTCATCATTCCCGCACGCTACTGACAGCGGTGGAGACAGTCGGCGTGACGTCGATGACAAACTTTTTGCCGTGGCGCACCAGTGCGACGTACGGGTCGGCGAGCCCCGCGGCGGCGATCGCGCGGCGCTCCCAGCGGCGCAACTCCCCCAGACGCGCCGCCGGGGCGCTGCCGAGCGCGACGAGGCGGTCCCCGTCGGCCAGCGCGTACGGGCAGTCGCGCTCCGGCTGCACCGTCAGGCCGGCGCTCACCGTCGCCCGCAGGAGGCGGCTGCGGAACGCGAGCGGCGTCAGCTCCGGCGCGGACGGCTCCAGCGAGTCCTCCAGCGCAAACGAGGGCCCCTGCGCCGCTGCGGGGGCGGGGGCGGCTGCCGCTGCCTTCTCTGCGCGCCGCGCCCTCCGCTTGTCTCGCTTACTGCGGGTGCGTCTGTGGCTATGGGTGGCGGCCGCGGGCGGCGGCTCTGGTACGGCAGGGCCGCCGCCGCTCACTCCCTGCGGGAGCGCAGGGGGCGGTGTGGAGGCGAGCCGGGACGGAGCCGGGAGCGGCCGGGGCTGCGGCTGCGGCGCGGCGCCGTCGCCCTCGAAGGCGCGCACGGCCAGCAGCGCGAGCACGGCGCGGTGCGCGCGGTAGTAGCACCGGCGCTGCTCCTCCTCGATGAGCTGCATCCCCACGCGCTCCGCCTCCTCCGTGTGCTCCACCGCGAAGAGGGCCGGCGGCTGCGGAGGCTGCGGCGCGGGCGGCGACTCGCTCGTCACGATCTCCTCCCGCGCCGCGGAGAGGGGGGGCGCTGAGGGGGGCGCCGCCGCTGCCGGCGACGGCAGGTGCATGCTGCTGCTGGTGGAGGCGCTGGAGGCCGCCGACGCAGTGGGTGTCGCCACGGCGTCGTCGCGTGGGCCTCTCCCCGGCGTGCGGTTCGTGCCATCCGCCGAGTCCTCCATGTCGCTCTGTCGTCTCCTCTGCGAAGAGTGTGCTGGAAGTGAGGAGGGGGGAGGGGGGGTACTTGAAATAGCTTGCGATGAAGAGAGATAGATGAGAGAGGGAGAGAGATAGGGCAGCCGAACCGCATGCTACAGCCATAATTTCCCGAATGGATTTAGAAAACAACTAGTACACAGCACTCAGAGGTACTAGTTCGCAAAACGAAAAAAAAAGCCTTCTGTTGAAAGGACGCGCAATTGATGACAAAAATGGCAAAAACCCGCACGTGGTATTAGGTAGTTGCATCTATCATTTATGTATTTATGTACTTTACAACAAGCGGTAACACTTTCTTACAAAAGAAAGAAGGAGAGAGAGAGAGAGAGAACTAACTCGAGCTCAACGAAATAATCAGGAGAGAAGCCAGCATGAATAGAGACCAGTGATTCTGAAGCAGAAGAAGCGGAGCGGTAAAGGGAAGAGAAATGAAAATGGCAAAAATAAAGCACGTGAAACAGAAAAACAAAAATGGAGAGAATGGAAAACAGAGGGAGAAGAGGAAATAAAATGATAAGATGTTGTAGGCATTGTTTTTTTTTCCCCCTCTTCTTTTTAGGCGAATGAGACTACGGAAGCATGATGCTGCGTGCGTGTGTGTGTGTGCTTGTGTGTGTGCTTGTGTGTATGCAGCTCATCGCTATGTGGCGCTGTCATCCGTTACCGGGACGAGCTCCGTTCTCCGCTAGTGATGAGGTACGGTGTCGGCGTTGTATCGCCTCCGCTGGTGTCACACATTTTTTCCCCCTCATCTCTGCATCCCACCAGCGCGCCGGTTCAGCCTGTCTTCTTGTCCACAAACAGGACGGGGGCGGCGTTGAGAATGGCGGGCGGCAGCACCTCGTCGAATCGCGTGATCCACACGCGCTGGAAGAGCACGTTGCCGAGGAGGAGGAAGAGAAACCCGATGAACTGCACAATGTTGAAGCGCTCGTGAAAGACGGTGGGGATGAGGAGGCACGTGGCCCACACGGTCAGGTTGCGCAGCGTCCCCAGCATCACGGCTGCCGTCGCCGACACGTTCTTGATGATCGTCATCTGCAGCGTGTTGTAGAGGAAGCCGGCGAAGATGTAGATGAGGATGCACGCGACGCAGGCGCGGGAGCTCGCGAGCTGGTCGAAGGCGAGCACGACGTCGTCGTAGGGCACGCGCGGCTGCTCCAGGCGCTCCTGCACCCACTGCACGTCCCGCACGCGCGCGCCGTCGCCGGTCGCGATCCACGCGACGTTGTGCGACCACGGCACGAGCGGGAGGGTCAGGCAGACGGCGAGGAGGCTGAGCGTGAGGCCGACGCCGTAGACGCCCTCCATGCCGATCATCTGCAGCGGCGGGATGCTGTAGAGGCGCACGAGGCGCTCCTGGCACACGCCCTGGTACGCGTGCAGCACCTGCGCCGACACCACCAGCGCGTTGCCCAGCAGCTGCCGGTTGAGCGCGCCGTCCTCCGCAGCGACGCCGCCGGCGGGGGTCGTGCGCACAAAGGAGCTCAGGCCCACGAAGGAGAGCCCGACGACCACGAAGAACATGCCCCAGAGCTCGACCTTGTTGAAGCGGCGCTTGAGCCAAAAGTAGGAGATGATGGCGATCCACACGACCGTCGCGCCGCGCAGCATCTGGTAGAGCGACGCGTGCGTCAGCGTCATGCCGATGTTCTGGATGAGCGTCGCCAGCAGGTCCGCGCCGCACGAGAAGAGGTACACCGCGGGGTTGCACGGCAGCGCTACGTCCTTGCCCGGCACCAGCGTCCGCCGCCGCCGCGTGTGCAGCAGCAGCGCGCCGAAGACGGCGATGCTCACGAACTCGCCGACGAACATGAAGAGCGTCTGGGTGAAGGGGTGCGCGAAGGAGTAGACGACCTGCGACGACAGCGCAGGGTCCGCGGCGCCCGGCAGCGCCCCGAAGCGGTCCGGCGCGCGCAGCAGGTCGGACCACTTGAGCGCCACCGTCTGCACGGTGCCAAAGGTAAGGTACGCGGCGGCCACCACCGCCAGCACAGAGGCGCGCATCGTGCGGCAGCGGACGCGGCGGCGGGGAGGGGGGAGGGGGAGGGACGGCGGATGGAGAGGGTGGGTGGAGGACGTGGTGGGCAGCACTCTATTATGCAATCGATGCCTATAACAGCGAAGAGGTGGGGGGGAAGAGAGAAAAAGGGATGTTGAAAGTTGTGGGTTCCGTGGCAACAGTGTTCCCTCACATAGCTGGAGGTATTTGCTGGAAGTTCACAATCAGCAAGTGGAGACCGCTACACATATGAACTCTGCTTCTAAAGTCGAATTTTATAATTGTCCTACGTTTTAAAACATTCGCATTTCGTCTTGTTTTCTCATTTTTTCCGATGATGTTCTTAGTTTTTCAAATTAGCTGTGTACTCTGTGATACGAATTAAGAGTCAGCTTTGAAAATAGAATAAAAACTACTTTTATACTTCCATCCGAAGCAACACAACAGAAAGAAATGGGGGAGGGGAATTGAGCGCACAACAACAAAAATAAAAATAGAAAATAAATCCATCAAAAGTAAAAAACAAGAATTGAAATGTTCCCAGTGCGCATCAACTGACTAGTAGCGCAGACTTACGGGTGCATTTGTCACGGGTTGGAAAGAAGAAGAGCTATAATTTTTTTTCCTTCCTTGGATGAAACAAATAAAATTGAAAAAAGATAACAAGTGTCAAAAAAAAAACGAAGATGCTGTATAAATAGATTTGTAGTTACAAAAGTATGGCACGGCAGTGAAGATGATTAGAGTTGGGCAAGGAAAAATGTGTTGCCTATATAAAATAACGGGGAAAATAACTCTTCGTCTACACCTTCCCACAGTTGTGCGGGAGCAATATTTAACATGGCAAATGAGAAGTTTTGCGCGGCAGAGCAAAGAAAAAAAAAAGACAGGAGAAAAGGCACGATATGGACGCCTGTGAAAAAAAAAAGGGGGAATAGAGGGAAAGTGAAAGGAATGCAAAGGTCCAGGCATTAGTGTATTGGCGGTAGCGGTCACCATATGGCCGTGAGGTATCCAGCCAAAGAAAAGTGCGCGCGTGCGTATGTATGTGTGTGTGTGTGCGTACTTTCGCGCAAGCGGAAACCATCCGAATCGTGTTCGGTGATGGAGTTCCCGCAGGACACGGTGCGCCGTCGCGCCTCCTCCCTCCTCCCCTCCGTTCGCACTCTGTCGGGCCGGCAGCCCTCACGCGCCCGCGTAGTGTGGCGGCGGGGGCGGCGCGTGGGGGGCGGCGGCGCGGGCGCGGAGGCCGCGGTAGAAGTCGCTGTCGCGGCAGGCGGCGCTGAGGGCGGCGGGGGCGGCGCGGCTCAGGCACCACTGCGGGTGGCGCGCGCCGCAGCCCAGCGACGCCGCGTCCACGACGCACGCCCGCCGCCCCGCCAGCCAATAGTCGCACACGGCGCCGCGGGGGCTGCGGAGGAGGCAGCGCGCCGCGCCGGGACCGCGGCCGCACGCGCCCAGCTCCGCGCCGCACGCGCCGCGCAGGGTGAGGGGGGCCGCGGCCGGCGGGCGGGGAGGCGCGGGGACCGCCAGCGCCACCGCGCCCAGGGCGAGGGCGAGCGCCAGCAGCAGCAGCGGCGGCAGCAGCGACGCGTGCAGCGGGCGGCGGCGGCGGTGGCGGCGGGAGCCGTCGGGGCCGCACAGGCTCTGAGCGCTGCTACTCCTCGCCAGCGACGCGTGCATCGTGTGTGCCGGTGCGTAGGTGTTGTGCTTTTGTTTGTTTGTTTGCTTGTTTTTGTTGCTGTTTCTGCCCTCTTTCTCTCGCTCTCTCAAGTGCCGGAGTGATTACCACAAAAGACCCAAAACTCAGTATGAATAAAAAAGAAAAAGGCACAGGTTTTCCTCACAGTCTCTTATCGACGCGACAGTGCGAAAACGCACTTGCCGGAATAACAGAAAGAAAGAGCGGCGAGAACGACTGAGCGAAGAGGAAGAGGAACAATAAGCAAACGGAGGACGTGATACTTGAGGAGATAAAGAGCAGCAAGCAATCAACTGAGAGTGAGAGTGAGTGGGCCCTTTCTTTTCAGGGGCCTCCGATACGAGAAAAGTAAAGCTTTGGAGAAAAAAAAAGGTGAAGAAGTAAAGAAATAAAACAACCAGTGATAAAGAATAGGGAGGGGGAAAAAAGGAGAATTGAAGAAGACGTAATACAAGAAAAAAAACTCAAGAACGCAGTCAGAGTTTCGAAAACGGCAAAAGAAAAAAAAAAGAGAAAAATGATCGTATAGTCTTTCTTGTTCCCTTATTTTAAACGTATAGTGGATATAGGAAATGGGATCAAGAACCGATGCAAAGTTGATGAAATAAGAGAGAAAGGAAAGGGTGATAAAGAGAGCACAGAATAAGAATAGAAAAGAGAATGAAAAGGTGGCAACAAATGGGGAGAGTTCTTTTTCCCTGTTATTGATATTCGAGCTCTGAGAATGGTAAAAAAAAAGCAAACAAAAAAAAAGTGTGAAATATGACGCAATAATAAAAAAAAGAGTGACGATGATAGTTGATTTTTGCTGTGTTATGAAGCAAGGAAGCACAGATGGAGAGAGAAGTGAAAGAAGCACAAAAGAAAAAAAAAAGATCTAGTTGTGGATTTTGACTGTATTCTTACGAAGCTCAGCTTATCGTTCTAAATATCAATAAATATAATTCTTTGAGGTATCTCTTTTATTTCTTCGACTGTTTACCCACTTCTTTTTTCTTTTCTTCCTTTCTTTCTTTCTCAGATTTTTCCGTCAAGCTTCGTACGGAGAGAGAGAGAAACAAAAAGAGACAGAAACACCGATTTGCGTGTAGTGTACTCTAACTGTATATATGGCCTAGAGCTTTCGCATCCGGTACGTGAATCCTTTACAAATTTCACGGTTTCCCCTGGACGGTTTCTTTCAGGTCACTAAGCTGTATTGTTTTGGTTGGGAAATGTGTCTTCAGCCGAATTTCAGCAAGCAGCAGCGACGTGTGGGCCGTGCAGGAGGAAGAGGTCAGAGAGACGTAGAAAAAAAAAGACGGGGACAGAAACGGGAACGGGTGGCGAAAGAAAGAGAGTCGACAAAAGCAGAGAGAGACTGCAGAAAAACAAAAAAAAAGGAAGGCGTCGACCGAAAAGAAGGAGAAGAAGATGAATGAATGAAGAAGTGTATGTTGGTTCCTTGGGGGTTCTACAAGGGCTCGCGGTGTGCGGTGATATAGGAAGGGGTGTGGGGAGGGAGAGAGGAGAAGAGGTGGAGAGAGGCAGCGAACGCAAGGTATAAGCTCATAAAAAAGCAGGGAGAAAATCGAATCATAACAGAATACAGTGACTACGGTAGAGTAACAACCAGGTCAGCAAGAAAAAAAAGGGAACGTAAACAGAAGAACGGCAGGACAGTGATGTCAAATGCTTGTGAGCATATTAATTGTTGTTGATGCAACTGTTTGTTGTTGCTGTTGTTGTTTCTTCTTCTGCACTGGGCCAAAAGTTGTGACGCAAATGTGGGGCACCCAAACGCGGCGAGAGAAAAATACGTGAAAGGGTGATAAGAAAAGGCACGAGCCTAGTCCTTCTTTTTGGAGTCTGCGATCTTGCCGACTCGGGCCTTCTCGGCCGCCCAGAGCCACTGCGAGTCCTCAGCGGCCTCGTCGAGCCAGAGGGCAAGGAAGAGGACGCTGCCGATGATGAGGCCGGCCTGTGCGCGTAGAAGAGCCAGTTGGCGTTGGTGTTCTCGCGCAGCACCCACACCGTGTAGAAGCCGATCTGCAGCGCCGTCGCGAGGGCGAGCGCGTAGGCGGGCACCAGCAGCCGCACGCGCGTGTGCACGGACCACGTCACGCGGCGGTGGTTGTGCCGCCCGCGGCGCGTCGCGCGGGGGTTGAGGCTTGCGTAGAGCAGCAGCACCGCCACGCTGATGGACGACAGCGTCGGCTGCGCGCCGAGCACGACGCCGCAGCCGACGGCGTACACGACGGCAAAGACGCGGGGGTTCGGCACGAGCGGCGGGTGGACGGGGGCCGCGGGCGGCGCGGGCAGCGCCAGGGCGGCCGGCACCTGCAGCAGCGGCGGCAGCGCCGTCAGCACCGCCTCGAGTGCGCGCTCAAAGTCGGGAAGCACGAGCTGCCGCACCGCCCACAGCGTCCCCCCGTCCGGCGGCGAGAAGAGCGGCGCGCGCTCGTGCGTCGCCCGCGTCGCGCGCAGGTACGCCACGGCATACGCGCCGACCGCCAGCACCGCCGCCGCCGCCGCCGCCAGCGCGACACCCGGGCGCGTCGTCCCCACCGGCAGCAGCAGCGGCACCGCCGCCGCCGCGTAGTCGCGGCCCAGCAGCGCCACGAGCGCCGCCCCCAGCAGCAGCAGCGCCGCGCCGCCGCGCCGCGCGCACTCGACGACGAGCGCCAGCGCGAGGAAGACGGGCCCCGTCGCGGCGCCGCAGACGGTCGGCAGCGCCACCGCGGGGTTCGCGCTCGCCAGCAGCAGCACCAGCCGCAGCGTGCACGACGGCCACGTCGACACCAGCGCCGCCGCCGCCGCGTCGCAGAGGGAGAGCGCCGCCGCCGCCGCCCGGTCCCCCGCAGCCGCCGCGGCGGGCGGCGCGAGCGCGACCCACCACGGCGCGGCCTGGCGCAGATGCGGCGGGAGGGCCCCGGCGGCCGCGCGCCAGTAGAGCGCCTCCCGCCACGTCGCCGCGTCGAGGCTGGAGCCCCACAGAATGAAGCGCGCCGTCAGCGGCGGCAGCACCGCCGGCCCCCGCGCGCCGTACTCGGCCGCGTCCAGCGGCATCGGCGGCCGCCGCGTCAGCAGCGGTCCCAGCGCGCCGCCGCACGCGAGCAAGGCGAAGCGCACCGCCAGCGTCACGGCGAACACCAGCGCCGCGTCGGCAGCACGCCGGCGTCGCGTCCTGTCCTGCATTACGCGGCTGGCGCAACTCACGAAAATCTCGTGACGGTATAACGGTCCCTCTAGCGCTGCGGTACCGTGTATCTCTCTGTTCTATATCTATATATATATATATATATATATATATATATATATATATATAGAGAGAGAGAGAGAGAGAGAGAGAGGAGAGAGAGAGATAGTATTATTATGGAGAGAAGATGCCTAGCTGTGTTGGTTTGCTCTGCCCTCTTCAAGTCTGCAATACCAAGTTATTATGCTAAAGAATAAAAGTCAAAAAAAAAAAAAAGGAAAGGGGAGAAAAGGAGAGAAGGGGAGCAATAATAATTGTAAGTTGTTTGGTAAACACGTGTGTATTTTTCCGTCACCTAAGCGTGTGCGATTGGCGTTGAGTGTCACGACAGGTGGGTTGAGGAGGATGAGGGGGGGGGGGAGGGCAACGTACATTTCAGTTGCACACAAGTCCGGTAGCAGAAACACTTGAAGGCAGGGAAAAAAAAATTGCTGTCAACAGCGGTAAACACCAGTCCAAATTGAATGATGAAAACGGGCGGATAGATGAAAGTGAATCGGGAGAAACAAGACGATATGAAATCGTACAAATGCATTTATGGCGGGTGAGATTGGGAGAAATGACTCGGAAGCCATCCCCAAAATACTCTATGTGGAAAGACGGGAATTGTACACAGTCTTCTCTATCTATGCGTGTGTGGGGGTCGTACATACGTCTAAGCTCGCCCGCTGTGCGGCGCTGCCTCAGACGGAAGGTACACTGCGAAGCTTGAGAACGTGTGAGTAGACGGCAGGGCGCTTGGGGGCGCTTCCAGGGCCGTAGTGCCACAGCGACGGGGTGCCGGTGGGGGCGCCGCCGCCGCGCTTGCGCTCGTTCTCGTCGTCTCGCTCGAAGCGGGCGGGGTAGCAGACGGCGGGGTCGGCGGCGAGCTGCGCGACCGGCCCCCACGCGACGCGCACGCAGCCGCGCGCGGCGGGGACGGCGAAGAGGCGGTGCAGGCGCGCGCGCACCCACGGCATCGTCGCGGGGTCGGCGGGGTAGCCGCTGCCGACCGGCTCGCCGAGCGCGGCGACGGCGGCGTCGCGGGTCGTCTTGGCGACGATGGAGGCGGCGGAGACGATGGGGAAGCGGCTGTCGGCCTTGCTGGCGACGGTGACGCGCAGGTGCGGGAAGCGGCCGGCGAGGCGGCTCTGGTACGACTCGGCGGGGCCGACGGTGTCCACAAAGACGGCGCACAGCTTGCCGGCGCAGGCGAGCGTGGCCGCGGCGATGATGTCGATGGCGGTGTCGTGGCTCAGCGAGTTGAGCGTGCGGCCCGCGCGGCCGGTCATCGTCGCGGAGATCTCGGCCGGCGAGAGGGCGACGGTGAAGGCGCGGAAGCTGCGGAGCTTGGCCAGCTCGCCGAGCGCCGCGTCCCGGTGCCGCTCGTCGAGCACCTTGCTGTCGGCCACGTGGCAGTCCCGCACGAGCCGCGCGTGCTCCGCGAAGGAGACGACGCCGCCGGTGTAGACCATCGGGCCGAGCACGGGGCCGCGGCCCGCCTCGTCGATGCCGAGGATGCAGTAGTCCTCCGACACCCCGAGGCTCTCCATCAGCGCCGCCGCGTCGAAGCTTCCGCAGCCCTCGTCGTCCGGCCGGCCCCGCTTCGCGCCGCTCACCAGGACGCCCGAGCCGCGCGCCACGGCCGCCGCCGGCGCTGACTGCGGTGTCTGTGGGCTCGTCATGGCGTAGTAAGGGGGGGGGCTAGACGCACGCCAGGTGGGGAAAGGGAGGGGGGGGCTTGTTGTTCGTGCTCTTTCAGTATTCTTCCTTTTGCTGGGGCGAGGTAGTGACCTCCAGTTTTCTTTCATCGTTTTGATGGGAGTCAAGGGAAGAGGAGAAGGGGAGGGCATAAGAGGAGTGAGAAAAAAAAAGCGCTTTCATTTCATCCCTGGCATGATTTGCAGTGCATTCACACAAAAAAAAAAAGGCGATTTTACTGGAAGTTCCGACACGGTGGCTGGGCGAGTGCCCATTTTGATCTCCCATTTCGCAGCATTCACTTGTGTGCGATTTTGTTGATTGCGTGTTTTCCTTTATGAGAACTACAGGTGAAGAATGTGCATATGTGTGTGTGTGTGTGTGTGTGTGTGTGTGACGAGCAGAGGTAGGCGAGATGAGGCGATGGCGCGCAAGCACGAGTGCGCCGCTTGGGGGTCAGAAAGTGCCGGTGTGCTTGCCGTACTTCATCTTCTGCTTGGCGTGCGGGCGGGCCTGCTTGAGGCCGCTGATGCCGCCGGCGCGGCGGTTAACCGAGAGGAAGCGGTAAAACATGTTGGGAAGGATGGTCTCGCTGCGGACGGCGCGGATAGCGACGAAGAGCGACACGGCGATGCCCAAAACGAACACGGACTCGACGCCGCGGTCGGGTTGGATCTTGATGGCGCTCTCGTTGGGGTCCGCGGGGTTGTAGTAGACGACGAGCTGCGTGCCGGCGCCGAGCAGCGCGGGGTTGCTCACCGCCTCCTCCCGGAAGACGCTGCCGCTGCGGAAGCGGTCGCCGACGTACTCGGTGCCGCCGACGCTGAACTTGTACTTGACGTGGCTGGAGCCGCCGCGGTTGACGACGATCTTGTGGTCAAAGATGGTGCCGACCGCCGGCTTCCACGTTGCGGAGCGGCGCAGGCGGTCCTCCGCCTCCCACACCCACTGGGCCTGCACCGCCGCGAAGGCGCCGTACACGACGGCCATGCCGACGCGGAATGGGCTAATGTACCACGGCATGCCAGCAGCTGCGGGAAAGGGAAGGAGAGGGGGGAGGCCTCGCGGGTGCGTTGTAAAGATGGGGGTGACCAGCAGCTACCTTGCGTGGTATGTTAGTACCTATATAAATAAATATCATGAGGGGTGAGGATTGGGGGTAGAAGACAGCAGATGTCAAAATCGTTTGCTTGAAACAAAGAAGACGCGAGGAGACATGCTACAACACAAGGAGACAACGTAAGGAGTAATGTGTGCCCCACAAGGTAAAAAGCAAAAAGCAAAGTACCTTTTTTTTTGTCAGCGAGTAAGGCAGAGCTGTCAATGGTACTAGTGTCTCCCTCACACTCCGCGGAGGCATAACCAGTATTTGAAAAGATTTAAAAAAAACAAAACGTCACGACACTGGTTGTCGTGCGAAAACTTGTAAAAAGAACAGTTCGCGGTATGAACGCATCATTCAATAATGTGTGATTTTTTGTTTGTTAGATTGTTTCCTGTGTATACGATAATTTCCTAACTAGTTGCTGAAGTTTAAATATCACAGAGAGAAACCAGTGTTACCTAGATGAAAAAGATGATGGACAACCAAAACGAGAAGAAGAAAAAAAAAAAGAACGAATGCGTTAACAGTCTCGGTTCAGTGAAGGAATAAAAGAGGTGTTGAGAAAATGAAGAGAAGCACGAAAGTAATATCTAAGCCTGAATCTTGGCACGGGAGCCGGCAGTTCCTTCAGTTTCCATCCTCTTCCGCTCCTCCTACGGACACACGAGCGGTTGTCAGTGCGGATGCTTAGTAGTCCTTGGGGTTCGCGGGGATCTTGTTGACCTGCTCCATGACGCCGCTGCCGTCCGGCTTCACGGTGATGTAGCCGGGGGTCGAGTAGCGGAGGTACTTGCTGCGGTTCTTGCTGGTGGTGGCCATGTGCAGCGCCTCGGTGCACACGTTGAGGTACTTGAGGTAGCTGATGCCGTTGTCGCGCCAGGCGGCGAGGGCGACGGTGTTGCGGCGGAGCATGTCGGCGTCGGGAGACGGGGGGGTGTGGGTGTGGGGTGTGTGGTGGATACAACTGGGTGAGCGAGTGCGAGCACGGACTAGATTTCTTTTTCAGAGATGGAAATACCGCGAAAAGGAACGGGGGGTGTAAAAGTATCGGTTTGGGTCGGGGGGCGGGGGAGGGGATGAATCAACGAAGCGAGAAGAAGGAAGCAGTTTGTCAAGCAAAGGAAACAACGGAAACGGGTAGTACAGACACGTAGGGAGCGCTGTTGAAATTCCACAGTACCCTCATCCTGTATGGAATGGGCGCTCACAGAAAAAAATATTGACAGCTTCCACGGCTTGCCATGCACAAGCACTAGTCCATCATTCAGCAAGTATGTCGGTGCGTCATCACGCAGCAGTTAATTACACACATTCTTCTTTGTGCTTACTGTTCAATTTGGAGGAGCGCAAAAACAAAAACAAAAAATGGAAGATGAAAAAGAGGAGAAAGAGGCGACACCGTAACGAATTGGGTGGATGCTGCGCGTGGTGCGCGAGGCTACGATGCGGGCTGCATGTGGCTGAGCCAGTCAGCCGAGCCCGGCGCGTAGCCGGCGGCTGCGTCGAGCTGTGCATCGTACGCGCGGCGGGTGGCGGGGTCGCTCAGCACCTCGTGCGCCTTGGTGACCACCTTGAAGAGCTCCGCCTCCTCGGCGGTCTGCTCGCGGCCGACGCGGTCGGGGTGCAGCTCGAGGGCCTTGCGCTTGTAGCTGCGGCGGATCTCCTCCTCCGGCGCGGTGCGCGCGACGCCGAGGACGTCGTAGTAGTCCATCAGCGCCAGCAGCCGCGCCCGCACCGCGTTGTCGTTCTTGTTGCGCGTCATGTTCTCGAGGCTGTCCTTGCCGGCGAAGCGGCCGCTGCCGCCGCCGCCCTTCTTGCCCTGCCGCTCGAACGCGTCGAGGAGCGTCTCGGCGCTGCTGTACTGCTGCCGCTGCGCCGGGCGCGACGTGTCGAAGAGGTCGTCGGGCCGCGAGTTGCCGCCGCCGACGTGCAGCGCCGCCGCCGCCGCCTCGTTCGGGTCCGCCTCGGCCGTCGCGGGGGCAGACGAGGGAGCGGGCTGCGCGAAAAGCGCGTCCAGTGGGTCCGCCGACGGCTTCCAGGTGGGCGCCGCGGGCGCCGGCGCGGGGGCGCAGGGGGCGACAGGACTCTGGCGCGGCGGGGGCGTGCTGGAGACCCCCATCTCCCCGAACAGGTCGTCAAGGTCGACTGGAGCGCGCGCACCGCCGGCGGCGGCGTGGGCCGCGGAAGCAGCGGCGGGGGCGGCGGGGGCGGCGGGACGCGTCACCGGGATGTCGTCGTCCTCGTCGATGTCGGAGAGACCCATCGCGAATTAGTGCGGCACGGAGCCTTCCTGCTCTGTTACCAGACGGCGTGTCTCACGGTGAGACCGTTATGTTTCTGTTTTCGTTTTGCTTCTTGTTGATGTTGTTCTCTCTGTGTGTGTGTCTGTGTGTCTTTTTGCTCTTTTTCGATTGCTTGTTTGCTTCTTTGCGCTTTGTCAGATAGTAGTGCTGTTATAGGTGTAAAAAGGAAAAAAAAGAATGAGTGAGTCAGGGAGTGAGTGAGTGAGTGGGTGAAGCGAGATTGGAGGGAGGAGAAAGAGTCGAACAAGGTACCAGTAAATCTGTCTAGGTAGTGCCGAGTACCAATGCCAAAAAGGCTACAATGCGTTTGTTTCACGCACAAAGTTAAAAAAAAAAAAAGCAAACAGGAAAAGGGGGAATAAGACACAAACGCAAAAAAGCACAACGGCCAGGCGCCCAGCGTCAACGCATCACGTTGTGCTGTCTTCATATCATGTGTGTATGTGTGCGCGCGTGTGTGTGTGGGGGTCTGTGTGTGTTTGTTTGTTTTTAAAACGTTGAATGATGAAATGATAAAATCAAAGAGTCAAAATGAAGAAAGGGAATATAGGCGCTACTCTCAAGCAAGGTCGCGCGCTTACGCGGCCTGCTTGAAGGTGGCGTGGCACTTGCCGCAGTACTCGCGGTCCTTGTGGCGCGCCAGGAAGACGCCGGCGCCGCACTTGGGGTTGGTGCACTCGGTGCGCGCGACCTCGACGCGGGTGTTGCCGTCGTCGTCCTCGGTGACCTTGAAGTACTTGAGCGCGCGCATCGTCTCGAGGCGGTGCTTGTGCAGCGGCTTCTTGGGCTTCGTGAAGACGCGCTTCTTCTTCTTCTTGCCCTTGCCGCCCTCGACCGGGACCATCACGGTCAGCGTCGACTCCTTCTGGAGCGCGCACTCGGCGACGGTCGCGGTCATGTCGAGCGCGGCGCCCGCGAAGAAGACGTCGCCCTCGACGCCGGCCTGCGCGGCGATGCTGGAGACGGTGTCGGCGGAGCTGACGGTGACGGCCACCGTCCGGCCCGCGGGGGTCTTGACGAAGATCTGCATTCCTAAATTCCTTTTTTTTTTTGTTTTTGCCAGGGGGAGGGGGAAGGAGAGAAAAAAGCGTTTTGTTGTTTGTTGTTTTTTGTTGTTTTTGAGAGTGACGCGCGCGGTCGGTACGGATAATCATGAATACAAACACCACTCAAAAGTGATAAGACATACGACATGAAGAAGGCGCACACTGGATCGCATTCAGCGGCAAGCAAACAAGTGTCTGTGACGACGAGATGGGAATATTTAGGAAAGGCGTACGTGGGGGTCCGTTCTCGCGGGGCTCAATTCCTTGGTGTGGTAGACAGTGGCACGGCTACTCGCATTACTCGGATGATTTGGAAATGATCGCGAGAACAAAACAGGAAAAAAGAAAAAAAGAAAGAAAGAAGCGGGAAACTCACACGAGAACAATGGGTAAAGACACAGTTGGGCATATATAAGAAAGAGGAGAACAAAATGTGGTGAGCCGGGAGGAGCAAAACCGAAGAATATAAATAAGAATTAGCGGAGCTGATAGCATTAAAAGAGCACAAGAGATAAGAAACAGAAGAACGGAAGGGGTGTACAGAAGTTGTTACAAATTCGATCGACGTCTCATGCAGTGAGTCCATCGACAGTGTGTGGATGGTAATGTGAGATTGAAGGGAGAGGGGGAGAAAATTAATTAATGTACAGTAGCTGTGATGGAGTGTGTAGCACTTTATGTGCGTTATAAGCTTTTGTCTTCATATATAGATACGAATAGATGATTGATTAATTTGTTTACAATTGTGAATTTTTTGTTCTAGTTATTTTTTTTATTTTTTGAAGTTTGTATTGTATTGTATTTTTTTGGCGTTATTTGATTAGTTTTCTTGTATACTTTTTTTTTTAATGATAATTAATTCCTTGACGCTACGTAGTAGACTCCTATCGGTATGATACTGGATATGGAATCGAGGAAGGGGGGAGGGGAAAGGGGCGAGATAAATAATAATCATCACTCCTTTGGGCTCTCATTCTGCAAGTCCGCTGCTTCCGGCGTCGCCTCCGGTGCTTCCGTCTCCGCTGGCGCCCCCGTGTCCTGCGTCGTCTCTGTGTCGGGTGCCGCTACCGCCGCCGCCGCTGGCGTGTCAGCGGGAGCCTCCGCCGGGGGCTCTGGGGACGGGGCCGCTGCAGCTGGCGCGGGTGGTTCGGGCGAGGCAGCGGCGGGGGCTGCAGGCGTAGTCTCCGCCTCCTCCTGCGGCGCGGCCTCGGCCGTCGCGTCTGCGGCCGCCTCCCCCACCGGCGTAGCAGTCTTCTCCTCCCCCTTCTCGGCGGCGGCGGCACCGTCCTTCTCCGCGGCCTCCGTCCCCGGCTCGTCTTTTTGGTCTACTGTAGCGTCCGCAGCATCCGCGGCCTGCGGCTCCGACGGGCCTGCGGCGGGTTCAGGCTTGGGCTGCTGCGCGGGGGCCGCGGCGGCGGCGGCGGGGCGCTTGGAGGCCTCCTTGGGATCGATGGGGGCGGGCGGGGCGGGAACGGTGGCTGGGGTGGCGGTGGTAGTGGTGGCGGCGGGTGCGGGTGCGCGGGCGGCGGGGGAGGCGGGGCTGCCGGCGTGCGCGCTGTCGCGGAAGGGCTCCTCGGCGATGGTGTAGCGGTGGCTCTCGACGCCGTGCTCGCTCATGGCGCGCTGCAGCACCTCGCGGGCGGCGGCGGCGTAGCGGGTGTCGTTGAGCCACACCTCCGCGCGCAGCGTGTCGACGTTGCCCTTGGGGCGCGCCGACAGGCGGATGATGTCGCACACAGGCTCGCCCGTCTCCTCGCTCGTCGGCATCAGCTCGCCCAGCGTCGCCGCGATGATCGTCTCGAGGCCCATCTCGAGCGCCGGCGGCTTGTTGAGGCTCACGATCAGGCGCGACCCGTTGGGGAACACCTCGAAGCTCGGCGTCTTGCCCTCGCGCGCGATGACGATGGCGCTGCCGCGGTTGAGGTTCTGGATGCGCGGGAGCGAGTTGACGGTCGACCACGTCTCCTCCACGCTCGTCATCCAGTCCAGCTCCTCCAGCATGTCCGCCGAGGCGCGCTCCCAGTCGCCCCCGTAGTCGTTCGCCACCGTCTCGCTGGTGAAGAAGGGAAGGTAGCTAACGAGCCACCTGTTGCGCAGCAGGTGCGCAGTGTCGGACATGGCGGAGAGGCACTGCTACTGTGTGTGTGGTTTAGGCGGGTGCCGCGCTGGGGCGTCGGGAGGGAGGGGGGAGGATGGCTCCTGGGGCTCCGTGTGGTGCAGTTGCGACGACAGCTCTTCAGAGGGGAGGCAAACACAAGTGTATGTTTATACGTGTGTGTGTGTATGTGTGAAGAGTGGTGTCCTACCCAAGGTTGTGTGCGCAGAGGTGGGCGGGTGTCTTGGTGTTTGTTTCTTTTTTTCGCAGAAGGGTACTGGTGTGTGGATAAGTAGTTCCTTTATTGGGAGACAGAGGGGAGAAGAAGGGTCGCAGTGGGAGAAGAGAAGGTTTGGGGATAGCAATGCACACAGCACAGGCGCCAGGGCATGGCGGAAGTGTCTCCACGCAGTGAGCAGCAGAGAAGCCATGCACAGGCGCTCACATGACGACAGCGCACGCAGCAGCCAAAGCGTAAAAGAGCCTACGGGCCGGTGGCAGCACCACCACCGCCATCAGGGAGTACCATCGTAAAGAAACTACGGAGGAGGGAGGGGGGAAGACAATGACATACAGTGAAGAACAGAGTAGCAACGGAAAGTGAAAATAACGCAGTGACAAATGAGGGAACACCAGCCACGAATGGCAAAAGAGAGAATCTAGAAGTCGAAAAAAAAAAAACATATTTAAAAAAGAAGAAGCAACAGGTGTGGAGAACGGGAAACAAGAAAGGACGAAGCGAAAAGAATATCAAGCCACAAAATGAAATAAAAAAAGTAGGGTGAAAAAAAAAGAAAAACTTGAAAGTACATGATTTATCAGAAGACACACGAATTCGGTGGTTTTGAAAAAGGAAAAAAGAGAAAAAACAATATAGAATGAGCAGCAGCATACACCAAGAGTAGTGTGACAGTGATATTCCCGTTTGATGGTTCATTTTTCGTTTCCGTTTTTTCGGTGTGTGTGGAAGTGGAGGCAGGGGTTCTGATGTTTCGTCTCTTATTCATTTTTTTCTTTTCGAGACGCCTGTAATTTGCAGTTGATGTTGTCGTTGAATTTTTTTTCCCTCTTTTGAGGTCCTTCAGTCCAAAAACAGTTTTCCACCATAACAAGAAAGGAGAAGAGAACAAAAAATAAAGAAAAGAACAGAGAAGAAAAGAGAGTCAAAGTTTGCGCTCGTGGAGCAATGTGAAAAAGAGAAAAAAAGACTGTAAAGACGCCAACAGAGATGAAAGAGAAGGGGGACAAATAAAAAAGGGGGGTGGAAACATACAAAATGTCAAGAGCCATGTAAATCATGGCAACTAAATAGAGGGGAAAAAGAATACTGGTGACAAAAAGAGAATACGAGAGAAATGTTCTGTTCCCTCAATTGCATGTTGGTGTTGCCGGTCGCGCAATGAGGGGATGGCGCTGCTTAGGCGAACAAGTAGCACATCAAAACGGCGGCGAGGGCGGCGTCGACGGCGAGGCAGGACACGACGAGAAGCACCTCGGAGGGCAGCGACAGCAGATCCCCGCCGCCGGCCAGCACCACGCCAGCGGCCACCCCAAGCACCGTCAGCACGGCGAGGACGACAGCGGCAACAGCGGTGAGAAGACGCGGCGGAGCCGCCGCCGCCGCCGCCGCCCCAGCCGTTGGTTTAGGCGCAGCCGTTGGGCTCGCGGGGGGCGGGACGGTCGCAAAGCGACGACTTCTCGTGTCGTCCGGCGCCGACGCCGTCTCCCCGCGACTGCCGCTGGAGCGTCTCTGTCGCTGGTGGAGTCGGAGTCGATGTCAAGAGCCCCTCGACTGCTTGTCACCCGCGGAAACACTTTTGCCATGGGGCTCCCCCCGCTGTTGTTGTTGTTGTTGGTTTTGGTTGGCTTGGTTTCCCTCGGTGGGGCTGGTGGCTGTGTTGGGGCTGCCGACGTGGTTGGCGTCGGAGGTGGCGGGGCTCAGCGGGCCGGCCATCGCCTCCAGCTGCGTCTTGCCCAGCTCGTCGTCGTCGTCGTCGACGGTGTCCGCGGCGGCGACGGCCGTCTTGTCGTCGTCCCACTTGTGCGCCTTGGACGGGTCGTCGGAGCCGAGGCGGGCGCCGTTGGTCTCGCGCCACTTGGTGCTGGTGCCGCCGCAGAAGTCGGGGATCTCCGACTCGGGCATCACAGCCTTGAGGGCGTCGTACGCCTGGTTCGGCGGGACAAAGTTGATCTTCTTGTTTGTGCGCTCGTCAATGAACATCTTGACCAGCTTCCACGCGAAGCGGAAGAACATGGGGCAGTTCACGATGAAGACGCGGCCGAGGTTCTCGGGATAGTTGTCCTGCTCGACCGACGCGAGTGTCTGCGCGAAGCCGATCATCGGCTTCGTCATGGCGTTGACGTTCTTGAGGTCCACAATGTAGCAGAGGCGCTTGCAGCGGTAGTTGGTCTCGCGGAAGCGCCGGATGCCCATCTCGACGCCGGTCGCGTGCCAGCGCGCGATGACCGGCAGCGTATACTTGCGCACGAACTCGGAGGGGTGGCAGGCGCCGGCGTTGCTGGGGCGCTCGCAGTAGATGAGGTTCTCGTCGAGGTCGGCGGTGCCGGTGTAGCCGCAGGGGTAGTCGTCGGGGATCGTCTGCGGATAGTACTCGTCCCACGCCGGCTTGAACTCGGCGCGCCACTGCAGGTGCTTCTCCAGCATCGCGACGATCTTGTCCCAGTCGAACTGGCGCGCGATGCTGAACTTGACGAGCTCGAAGTCGTGCCAGTCCTGCACGCGCTCCCCAAAGTGCTCGCGCAGCCGCTTCACGTAGGTGGGGTTCACCTCGGGGTAGAGGTCCTGCGGGCGCACCAGCATGCCGCAGCGCTCGGGGCACGTGAAGTAGGTCTCGCCGCACCACGCGCCGGACCCGCGCAAGGGGTTGTTGCTGGGCTCGTCGAACTCGACCCCGAAATAGTGCCCGGGGTCGCGGGTGGGCGACTTGTCCTTCTTCTTGATGTGGCCGATCCAGCGCACGGTGCCAGCGCGGCCCCAGTAGTCCTGCACGCGCATCCCGACGGTGCCCTCCTCGAATTTGATCGAGTGAAACGACGTCATCGTGGCTGGCGAGTAGGATGCTGCGGGAAAAAGGAAAAAGGAGAAAAAGAAGGGGGTTTAATTTTAAAATGAGAGTTATTCCGATAACACTCTGAACAATTAAATTTGTGAGAGGGCTAGCGCGGAGTTCACACCAGGAGGAGTGAAAGAAAAAAAAGTCGCAGCAGTGGGGACAAAACTGAAGAAAAATATAAGGCAGTAATTACAACTGCCTGGAAATGATATTACAACGATGAAATATAGAAAAGGCGTTTAAAATACCTAGATATACCAAACGGCGCGGAGGGAGTAAAGAAGGCAAGTAGGATAATAGAAGAGCAATGGCGCGTGCAATATAACGCGGAGAGAGAGAGAGAGAAGGGGGGGGGGGAGAGAAGCATCAAGTAATCAGATCAGGTAGAAACCCAAGCGGGAAATCCCACTGTGTGAACGTCATGGCACTTGGCAATATGCGGCAATACTGGGAAACGGAGAACAGTAAAAATCTGATGTGCAATACAATGCAATGCACAGGCTTAGCGCATCTGAGAGTGTACACACGTCATGCAGACTAGTACGCCACGCCACGTCACGCGCAACGCGCTTTCGGACACGCCTGTCCTTTGTGGTTTAGCTGGCAATTTTTGTTGGTGGTTGTGGTGGTGGGGGGTTATAGTTGTTGTTGTTTTGGTTGTGTTTTTCTTTTTTTTTTTTTTTGATGATATTAAATAATGCAGGGAACATTAACGGTTACTCAGTGAGGATAGAATACTTTCAGCTAGAGACTGATGTAGTAGTGTATGTATGTGGAAGTGGATGTGGATGTGAGAGTGCCTGAGGCAGAGGGAGAAACAGGAAAAAGAGAAAGAAAGAAAGGAAGAAATATTTGATAGACAAGAAAACTGTGAATTCTCTAGAGAAACCCAAAAGAGAAAAGAGAAGCGAAAGATGGGGATACTGATGAAGAGATGGGTTTGTCGCCCAGGAGACGATAAAAGGGGAACCCTACGACAGCTGGTACATCTTCCGGCCGAGCTCCTTGTTGCGCTCGTCCATGCGCATCTGCGCCTTGTACTGCTGCATCGGGCGGTACTCCTTGAACTGCATGCTGAAGTCGCCCTGGCCTTTAGTGAGGCGGCGCAGGTCGGAGATGAAGCCGAACATGGTGTCGAGGGCCGTCTCGCCGCGGATGGTCGCGTCGGGGCCGTCGACGATCGTCTCGGTGACGATACCCTCGCGCTTGGCGAACTCGGTCGAGACGTCGGTCATGTTCGCCGTCGGCACCATCATCTCGACGTCCATGAAGGGCTCGACGAGTGTGGGCTTCAGCTTGGGCAGCAGGTTCTGCCAGAGGTCCTCGGTGGCGGCCTTGAAGGCGTTATCGTTGGAGTCCACCTCGTGCATGCTGCCGCCGCTGAGGTGGAAGTTGACGCCCCACACCGGCGCGCCCATGAGCTCCCCCTTGGGGAAGATCTTGCGCTCGAGCGTCTTGAGTACCGACTTTTGCAGACCCTCGCGGACGTCGCCGTTGGAGCAGCGCGACGTGGCCTTGTTCTTCGCGCCCTTCTCGACGGACATGTCGATGGGGAGCGGCTCGACGTAGCCCTTGAGGTGCGCCCACATGCCGGCGCCGCCGCTCTGGCGCTTGAAGACGAAGTCGAACTCCTGCCGCTCCGTGATCACCTCGCGGTAGTTGACTGTCGGCTTGCCCAGCTCGAGACGGAAGCCGTACTCGCGCCGCAGCCGCTCCACGTAGATGTCGAGGTGCAGCTCGCCCATGCCCTCGATGATGTCCTCATTCGTCTCGAGGTTTTTGTAGTAGACGAAGGTGGGGTCCTCGCGCATGAAGGCCTGCAGCCGCTCCCGCACGCGCGCCGCGTCGCGGTCGTCCAGGATCTTGAGCGACGCCGAGATAACGCGCGGCGGCACGTACATGTCCTCGCACGAGAAGAGCGTCGAGGACTGCGGCCCGGTGCGCATGAGGGTGTCGCCGGAGGAGGCATCGATCTCGCCCTGAATGGCGCAGATGTCGCCCGCCTTCACCTCGTCCACCGTCTCGGCGCTGTCGGCGTGCATGCGCACCAGCTTCGGCGGGGTGAAGCCCTTGCCGGTGCGCACGTTCATGAGGTGCTCGCGGCGCATCTTGCCCTGGTACACGCGGACGTAGTTGGAGAGACCCGACTTCTTCGTCTCCTCCAGCTTGAACACCAGCGCCACCAGCGGCTTCTCGTCGTCGGTCAGCAGCTCGATCTCCTTCTCCTTGACGTTCATCGTGTTGCCCTCCTCGTCCTTGACGCGCTTGATCTGGAAGCCGGTGTTGGTGCGCTCCAGCGGCGACGGCAGGTAGCGCTCGACAGCATCGAGCAGCAGCTGCACGCCCTTGTTGCGGTACGCGGAGCCGACCATCACTGGAATAAACTTGTTGGCGATGGTCGCGCGGCGGATGCTCTCGTGGATCTGCGCGACGGTGGGTTCCTGGTCGTTGAGGAAGAGGTCCTCCATGACCTCGTCGCACTCGGCCAAGCGCGACACGAGCTCCTTGCGCGCGTTGGCGGCGTCCTCGACGAGGTGGCTCGGGATCTCGGCAAAGCGGATCGACTCGCCGTACGGGCCGTCGAAGTAGACAGCGCGCTGCTCAATGAGGTCGACGATGCCCTCGAAATCCTGCGCGGTGCCGATGTTGAGCTGGATGAAGGCAGCGTTGATGCCGAGGCGCTCCTGGGCCATGCGCAGCGCGCGCTGGGGGTTGGCGTTGTCGCGGTCGAGCTTGTTGATGAAGCACACGCGCGGCACACCGTAGCGCTTCATCTGGCGGTCAACGGTTAGCGTCTGGCTCTGCACGCCGGCGACGGCGCACATGAGCAGTACGGCCCCGTCCAGCACGCGCAGCGCGCGCTCCACCTCGATAGTGAAGTCGACGTGACCGGGTGTGTCGATGAGATTAATGGTGGTGTCCTTCCAGCGGCACTGCGTCGCCGCCGACCGGATCGTGATGCCGCGCTCCTTCTCGAGCTCCATCGAGTCCATCGTCGCGCCCACCTCCGTCCCTCCCTTCACCTCGTGGATCTTGCCGATGCGGCCCGAGTAGAACAGGATGCGCTCGCTCACGGTTGTTTTGCCACTGTCGATGTGCGCGCTGATGCCGATGTTGCGCATGTGCGCCACCGACTTAAGGAACGCCGGCGTGGCAAGCAGGCGGTGGCTGTTGAAGAACAGCATAGCGTTCGTACGACGCATCATGGTTGCCCGTCAAAATGCGCGTCCAGCCAAAAAGAAAGGCGAGCGAGCGATACTGTGCGCGTGTCCGTCTTTTTCTTTCTCTACTTTCAGAAAAAAAAAAATCAAGGTATATTACGTATGTTGGTTTCTCATTGCATGTAATGAAATTCAGCACAGATGTAGGGGAAGAAAGAGAAGTGGTATAGATTCGGTGCGGCATAGTTACACGAGATGCTGTGAAGATCGACGACGTTGAAGCTGGTGAGAAATTCCAGCTGTACCAAGAAGAAAAAAAGGAGGAGGAGGAGCAGAAACAACAGTCTTACAATTCGGTCCATTATTCACGCACAAGCCCTCATAAGCTCAGAACTTCAGCAGTTCAAGACAGAAATCGCACCTGTTAGTGATGCTATGCGAGATTCAAGTGATGTCTGCACCTGGGCGGTGGATTTCACTGTAAGGAGAGTTCATATCACTTTCACGGAGTTTCATTACATCAGGCGAGTGCGTTAAAGCGCTCAAGATGGCAGTGTTTGAAAAGGAAATGGTAGCTAAGATCGAAACGAAGCGGGGTAGCACATATTTACTTTACATTTCTGTGTATGCTGGTGTGTGGGTGCATGTCACTCAAGAACAGAAAAGAGGTCAAGTTCAGAAAGACAGATATACAGCCTGGAAGAAGAAGGTTTACAGTCGAAACATGTTCACATCGACAGGGCATGGTACAGGAAAGAAGAGGGGAAAAGGGAAGAACAACAAGAAAGGAGCAAGGCGGAAGCAGAAAGTGCGGGAAATAACAATAATAGCGGGACTGTGACATTGGTCTCGGCTAGTAGTCGAGCTGCTCCTTGAGCCGTACGTACTCCTCACGAAGCTTGGCTACATCATCTTGCTGTGGGGGGGCATCGCCGCCCTCCTCCTGGATTTGCTTCTCAAGGGCCTCAATTTGCTGTTGCTTGTGGCTATTCTCCTCCTGTTGCTGTTTAATCTCGTCCTCCATGTTCTCCGCCTCGGGCATGTTGTCCAGCTCCGCCTGAAGCTTATTCTCCTGGCGCTGCAGCTGCTTCGTCTCCCGCATGAGCTGCTCCCGCTTCTCACGGAACATCTGGATGTCGGCCTGCGACGTGGCGTTACTCTCAGTGGTCTGCTTCTTGACATCGCTGCGGGCGTTGAAGTCACGGGTCGCTTTCTTGACCTCGCGGCGCTGGTTGACGAGGATATTGTGAAGACCGGCGCAGTCGTTGCGCAGGTGCGCACGCCGCGTGTTGAGACGCAGGTACTCCTGATGCAGCTCCGACACATTCAGCTTCTTGAGCTCTGCCAGCTCCTTCTCCATCGAAGCAACCTTCTCCTTGAGAGCACGGTTTTGGTTCTTGAGATTGTCTACGACAGCGGTGTCGGCCGTCTCACGTTCGCCGTCAGAGCGGTTAGCCTCATCGTACTCTAGGCGAGCCAGACGGAGACGCAGGGCGTTGTTCTCCTCAGCGGTCTCCTCGGCGAGATTCTGCGTGAAGGCGGGCATCTTACACACGACTTTGTTATTTAATTACAGCTAGACCTGTGACCTGACTGTTAGCAGTTCAATATGACACCTGTTAGGCAAGTGCACTTTTTTTATTTTTCAATCAAAAGCACCCTTTGGTGATTTAAAGTGTGTGTGTATATATAGATTCTTGTTTATCCTTTTTTTTCTTTTTTTTTGTGCGTGTGTTGACTTTTTTTCCTTTTTTTTTTGTCCGTAAGATCCTAAATAATTCTTTTTATGAGAGTGCGTGTGTGCGTGTGCGATGGGGAGGGCGCGGTGTTGCGGCATATGAGCGAAAAAAAAAAAGAGAGAGAGTAGAATGATGTGGCAACAAGGTAGAACTGACGTTTAAATTAGAAAACCGAAAAAAAAACGCAGAAGTATCAATCGAGCCTGGTGAGAGGATATGTTGTCATATAAACTAATTCATTACAACAATGCGGAGAAAAAAAAAGACGTAGTTTTGCCTAAATTTTCTATTTTGGCAAATGTACATATATATGGATTATCAAAATACATGTTTGCCACATTATTCTCGTTGGTGCTTTTCTGTCTGGGCGTTTGTGTGTTTGTTTCTGTTTTCTCCTCATTCCTCGTTGTGTGGGATTGTTATTTTATGTGTATATATAACATCGCTTACAAAGCTTCCTTACCGTTCGACCGCTGGTCAGAGCATTATTATTTGTACTGGGTAAAGAAACGTACAACTCGGTGGTATCTTAAGATCTGATTCATGACCTTTTCCAACTATCTCGAAGTATTTACCGCTTAGTCTCATCGATCATATTGTTTATGTCTTAGAAAAGATGTAGCTGTACTTGAAGAAAAACGTATGCCAAAAAAAAAAGAAAAAAAAAGTGACAATCACTAGGAAAAATACGCGTCTGCTTGGGAAGAAAAGCATATATATTCAGAAAAGTGATAAAATCTACTCAGGAACATATGAGAATGAAACTTGTGTTAGTATACGCACCAACTTTTATCACCTCGGGAGTTTATACAAGTAATTATTTTCTCTTGAAGAAATAAAAATACTAGAGCATATTTTTTGTTCGCATCATACCTAGGTATCTCCTGAGCTACTGCAGTAGCTAACAAGCCGTTCCTGAGAAGATTCTTTGGCGCTAAACATCCAGCAAAGGTACTTTTTCTTTGTTTCGTAAATGAAAACGTAGTGCGAAGGTTTCTGAATTATATTTATTTCAATTGCGTCTAGCATGAGCGCTAACATAAATCTCTGCACCTTCACATGAAAAGCTGAAGGGCGCAGATTTAGTTTGTATAATGCCAAGAGTCATTAAAAACGCGAAAAAAAAAAGGATAGAAAGAAAGAGCAGTACATTGTAGCTCTCACTGAGACTCAGCGGTGAAAACAGTGATTGAGATAAGCGAGTTTAAAAAAGGAGAAAACATGAATCGACAAAGCATAACAGAAAATGCAGAGAAAAGGAGAGAGTCATTCAGTGTGTAAGAAAAACAAGAATACGAAGAGAGGAAAGTAATATCATCTAGAAGTTGAATAGCAAAACAAAACAAAAGAAAAAGACCACAATGGAAAAAAGATGCGGAGAACAATAATATAAAAAATAAGTGGAGGAATAAAAAAGAGGGAAATATCTAGATTTGAGGAAAAAGTAGTGGAAAAAAAAAATGAGCAAAAAACAGAAGTAAAGAAAGAAAGAAAAAGGTACTTCTGAAAATTTAGTCTAAATGCGTACATCATTGAAGTACGGGTGAGAAAGAGCCTCCTTAGCCGAAATTCGCTCAGAGGGGTTGTAGCGTAACATACGGCTCAGCAGATCCACACCAGCGGCATCCAGCTGTGGCATCACCTGCGACAGCTGCTTGCCGGCCCATTTCGGGAAAACGTCACGGTAGTCTGGCAGGCGGGAAACACCAGGCCACGACGCTTCCATGTCCATCGGGGTTCCGAGAGTCTGAAAAATTTCGAAGAGTTGACCAATTTCGCTGTCACCGCGGAAAAGAACGCGGCCGCGCGCGAGCTCGGCAAAAATACAGCCGACACTCCACATATCCACAGCTGGGGTGTAGTGTTTCTCGCCAAGAAGAATTTCGGGGGCGCGGTACCACAGTGTGACGACTTCGTGAGTGTAGGTGTGCATCGGAACCTGAAACGCGCGTGCGAGGCCAAAATCGGCGAGTTTAAGTACATTATCGAACGTGAGCAGAATGTTTGCTGGCTTGAGATCGCGATGAACAATGCGGTGAGAGTGGCAAAAGTAGAGGCCGTCAATAAGTTGGTACAGCATACGCTTCAGCTCCATTCCCGAGAATGGGCCCCCGTGACGTTCCATCGCCTTCTTCAGGTCCTGATCCACGTACTCAAACACCAAGTACAGCTTTCCCTCCGCGCAGATAACATCGAGGAGGTTCACGATGTTCGGGTGGTGTACCTCTTGAAGAATTGAAACCTCGCGCAGTGAAGTCTGCGGGATACCCTCGTCGGTGCGGTCAAGGCGCACCTTCTTTAACGCCACAGTCTGGTTGCTCTCGCGATCGATCGCGCGATACACAACACCGTACGTACCCTCGCCGAGGACGTCAAGGCGGTTGTAGCGGTCAATGCTCTCACGCTGTGGCGGCATGGGCTGACGGTTAGCAAGCATCGTTGTGAGAGTTTATTTTCTATAGCAATGTACTTTTTTTTCTTTTTTTTTTTCTGTGTGATAAATAAGCCAACTGGTGTTTAATTATAACAAAAGGATCTAGAGTTGTTATTATCGCGACGAACGGCTGTGTTTTCGGAGCCCAACGTGACGACGTTATTAATGATATTCTTGGAATTGTTGCACTATTTCGTTCGTGTTGTTCCTGCTGTTCTGTCGAACTGTGTGTACCTGTTCTGCTGAAAGACCCAAAGAAGGAAAGAAAGAAGGGCAACTAAAAAGTGGAACAGCTTAAATGACGACTGACGAAAAGGGGAAAAAATAACGACTAAAAAATAGGAGCAGGAGTGAATCTAAAAAGTGTACTTATCAAAAGGGTAACTCAAGAAAGGAAGTTAGGGAACGCTTTTTACCAAGGTAAACCTAGAAATTACTTGACTTTTTTTTTCGTTCTGTGGGCCGCAATTTGGATAGAAAGTTCAGTAAAAACGTTATGCGAGGGTGTGGTGAGAGGAAAGAATTAATTGTTTATTTACCGAAACATAAAATCACAGGATTGTTAACCACGTTAACAAGGACATTTGTGGACAGAAACTTGCCAATGAAAAATATATTTCATGAGAGAACCTGCACGAATAAAAAAAAAAAGTAATGAGCAGTGCGGCATTATGCTACCACGTGCCGGTCACGCCACAGATATGATACTAGAGTCAACTGTAATTGCACAAATTAATTGGAAAGTTCTCTTGTCAATTTTTTGAAAGCACAACGTTTTGTTTATTTGTATATATCGATTTGCTTCCGTTTATTTTTTTCGTTTTTTTTTTTTCACGTTTCTTTACAATAAAGAAAATCCACAAGAAAAGAAGGAATACCGAGAATGGGAATAAATAATAGTAATAATAAAAGTGAAGTAGTAAAAAGAAGATTGAATAAAACAGTAAATTGTAAACATTATTACTTCTCCGTGTATAAGATTCGCATGCCTGTCTTCTCCAATTACACTCCCTATTTTTTTTTTTGGGGGGGGGGGCTGCTTGCTCCTGACACCACACATACAGTATTGAGAGTGGTAAGTTTGCAGCAACTGAAAAAAGACAAGAGGGGGAAAAAAAAAAGGAAAGCAACACTTCTCTCTGTATTTGTTTGCTGCTTTTTGTGGCTGTCATTGCTGTTATTGTCCAACAGCTACATTCAACGTGATTGCTTGTATTCGTTCTTTCTCCTTTAGTAAAAGAGAGGGAAAAGAAAGTAAACCTTTTTTCCTGTATTCTTCATTTGATCAATTGCCCTTTGTCGTTCCATTTTTGATCTACCTGAGCAGATTTACGTTTATTGTCATGGTTTTCAATTTTTCTTATGCATCTACTGCGAATGACGCTTAAAATAAACTAAATACACAAGATCACATTCAATCAGTTATTCATCTCCAGAGTGTTTCACGATAGTAAACAGAGTGACCAAACACTAGGCGCTGTGCCGATTTTGCTGATTTGTATTGTTGCCCTTGTGTTTCCCACACTTCCACCACAACTTTCAATCAAGTCGACGCGTTGTGGATGAAAGAATGAAAACAAAAGAGTAGCAGTTCTTTATTAACCATTTAGGTTCATTGTCAGCGGATAGCTTTTCTTTTCCAGTTGTGTATCCGATTTCGTTACAGTTTCAAACCTAACACACTGCGTAGTGTATTTATTTCGTGGTGACATCACGAAGGAAGCGTCGAGAGGAAAGAAATTATGAAATTATGTGAAACATAAAGAGTGATATCATCACTTCTTTTCTTCTTCGTCATGTGTTTCAATCTTCTCGGCATCCATCTTTGTTGCGTTCAGTACACCAGTTCTCTAGGCGTTTACTGAGTGCAGCCGAATTATTACTTAGAAAGAAAAAAGTGAGAGAACGGCACTAAAAGCTCTGGAGAAAAACTGAGAAGGAAAAGCTAGCAACCATAAAAACAATGAAGAGAAAACCGACATGATGGCAAAAGGATGTTCGGTCAGCAATAATCAACGAGCAAACACCAAGCACGCAGAGCGTGAAACCAAGACATAACGTAATACAAACGGCAGCAGAGGGAGAAAGAGAAAAGAATCAGTAATAGGGAAAACAAAAAAAAAAAACAGATTAGAAGAAAGTGAGGCACAGAAAAACAAATGAAAGCAACGGGCTATAGCGGGGGTAGTAGCAGCGAGAAGATATATATATATAATAGACAAAACGAAGCGATAAGCAAGATTAGGCACCGAAAAGACGCTCAATAGCGAAGTGAATATTTCCCTGTGACTGCTGAAGTGCCGCAATGTTGGCTTCCTCATTCGGAAATCCCATTTCGCGCAACTGCTCCAGCTGTTCGCGGTACGCCTCACGAGGGTTTGCCACGGGAGGAGGGGAAAATGCGGGAAAACCGCCAGCCTGTCCTCCAGCCGCAGCCTGCTGTTGTTGTGGCATTCCTTGGCCAGAAGGAAAACCACCCATTCCTCCCATACCACCTTGGGCCTGCTGCATTGCCAGAATGCCGCGCATAATATCAGGGTTCGCCATCATTTGCAACATCATGTCGCGCTGTTGCGGAGGCATGTTCGCCAGCATCGGATTATTCTGCACAATAAATTCCCGCATCTGGGGATTCGACAACATCTGCGACATCATTTGCATCATCGCAGGGTTTTCCAGCATCGCACCCATCTGGCTGGGATCCATACCGCCCATACCGCCCATACCGCCCATGCCACCCATACCGCCCATGCCGCCCATACCGAACGCATCCGCACCAAAGCCACCAGCAGCAGGTTGAGCAGCACCGGCTCCAGCACCGCCTCCGCCCAACAGAGCAGCATACGGATTTTCAGGCGCGGAGGCGGCTCCTGTAGCTGCCGTGGAATTAGCCGGAGTACTTGTGGCAGCAGCGGTGCTAGTGGTGGCGCTTGTTGTAGTAGTGGTAGGACGCTCGGCGCTCACAGCGGTTTCGCGTTTCTTGCTGCGCACAACGTGGATGGCGTTGCCGTGCACTAGCCCGCTTGCAGACAGCACATCCGCATCTTTGAGCACTTTGCCGCGCAGCACAATTCGCTGCTCATCCGCAGGGATGTCGATGACAGGAGCGATAATTTCCCGCAGCTCAGCAACAGTAATATCAAGGTTCGGTACCTCGACTTCCTTCTGAGTGCCGTTCACTAGCTTGATAGAGATGCTCATGAGGAAAATAAAAACGCGCAAAGGGAGTAAAAAAAAAAAAACAGTGTTGCTGGTTTATTCTTTTTACTTAAATTACTAAAGAAAGTAGTAGTATTTTTCTATGTATATATACTGTTTTCGGTGATTCTTCCATCGGAGGATTGGGGGTGGCGGGGATGCATGGGTGGTAGATTTGTCGGCGCGGGCGGGCGCCAGCGGGCATGCCGGCGACGGGGGAGGGGTGGGGGGGGGGGGGGGAAGCGGCAGGAGGGGGCGGGGGCGGGGCTGCCCCGTGGCGGAAAGGGGGAAGGTGGAACCGCCCTCCCCACCACCGGAACCGGAACCAGAAACACCGATGCCTGGCGCGCCGAACAACAAGCCCGCACCCCCCCCCCCCACCACCTCCACCATTTCCTCCTCCCAACGCACGCCTCTCGCAAAGAAAAACCAAACCACAACGCAGGCCTCAGCGAAGTCAGGGAGGGGAGAGGTCGCTCACTTGAAACCGTGGCCCGTTAATCCAAAAGGGTCCAAGGGACGGCAGCAAGTCTGTCCCCTGCGCTGTGCCTGGCGTGCGGGACAGTCGGAGCACGCGTGAAAGCACGCCCGTTTACGCAGGTCACACACACACACGCACACACACACGCACACACCGTCGCCAGTTACTGTGCTGCGGGGTCGTTGCTGGTGTTGCCTGCGCCCCGGGTAGCTCGGGGCCCCCGGCAAACACAATCGACGCAATGACGCACGCCGCTGGGTGGTTAATGCGTGTTGGGGCCCTCGGGTTCGCGGCCGAGACCCTTTTCGCGGCGGCGCCGTCCCCACGCAGCATCCTTTTCGGGAGCTCCCTGTTTCTGATCCAGAGGGCGCGCTGCCCAGGAAACGGCCCCACCCGCCCCTGCGAAGCCTGCGTGTGCGTGGGAATGGGAGGGAGGGGGGGGGGGCGGGGGATGCCAGTGCCCCTGCCGCCGCCGCACCGCCGTGTCTGCCAAGCCCCGCTAGTTACTGCCCGCCCTGTGCCCATGCACGACCGGCCCACCTACCCACCCGCCCTCGCCCCGACCATTCCCTCCCCACCCCGCCGCAACCACCGCCAACAGAGCCGACAAACCCGATAGACCCAAGATTCCACAACCCCCCCCCCTCCCCCAACGACCTCGACAATGGCCGAAGCACTGCCGCAACTCCCTATTCCTACGGTAGTACTTTCAGAATGCGTCTCCAGAGTTGTCACGGTGGAGACCACCGACAGTAGCACGTACCACGGCACTCTCCGAGCGTACGATTTGAAGTACGGGAATGTTGAGCTGATTGATGTGGAACACCGAGACAAGTGTGCCGAAATCAGCATCATGGAACGGGTTGTTATAAAAGGAATTAACATTAGACTCATTTTACTCCCCAACGATGTTAAAAAAGCACCGCTACTACGCTGGGCCGATGCTGAGGTTCGTAACAGGCTAAAGAAAGAGTCGAAAATGCTGATCAAGCGTCCCCAGCGCCCGCGTGTAGAACAAAAGCAGCAGTATCGAGGCCCTAAAGTTTGTGGCGCGCCAAAGCTAAAGCGGATGAGACGCGAAAAGCAATAACTAGCGTTCTGCTCCGTCGCTCAATTTTCTATACGAGTGACACACTTCCGTTGTCAACACACGCTCACTATTTTCGCAGTAACGACCTCATGTGGAACGTATTTTTAAAGCATTTAAAAGAAAAGATCATCTTGTACGCACAGTGAACTGCCTTGCTATGATCTTTATTTCCATGGCAGTGGACTACTGACACAATTTATGATGATGATGATGATTCAAAGACAGCCCAGTCCATGCCATTGTTTTCTTCGGTATCTAAACTTGTTGTGTTTTGAAAGCAACTTTTATCTTTCTCATTTGGTGACCCAATATATTTTCACTTGCTCCGCTTCATGTCATGAGTTATGTGCTCCACGGTTATGTGCATGGGGTATCTTTCCGTTTATTTTTTTCTCATCATTTCACAAGTCCTACTTCGCTCGCACATGCACGTCAAAGGCAAAAGAACAGTTAAAATCTAGAAGCAAATAGCGAAATATACGTAGTGAAAAGGCATATTAGATAGCAAAATAAATAATTAAAGCAGTATTTGCAGTGGCTAACTCAATCAAGGAAAGCACCTCAATTTTCTTTCTCTTTTCTGTTAGAAAGAAGTTAATACACAAACCTTGCGTGTTTTAAACTTTCGCTGTACTTTGTTTTTTCCCCTTTATCTTCTGTTTTCATTGTAAATAGCATCACTTTATTCTGTTGTAGCGTATACGGTGCCGTCGTGACGCGTGTAATTGTTGGACTGCTTATACAACTCCTACAAAGAAAATTAGACCAGCTGATAACCTACAAGAAGGGTCATTTTTGTTTTCTCCCTCTGCGAATTTTTTTTTCTTTCGTCTGTGGATTAGCTTTTCCCCTCCTTAATTTTCTACTGTATCACTTCTTTTTTTTTCTGTTTCAGGTGCGCGACATTGAAAACAGTTAAATTAAGAAAGATACAAGAGAATAAAAAGAGCAACAAAAAGATCGGAACGAAAAAGCAGTGAAAGAACGGAATATATACTGCTATACGCAGTCTTTCAGTTTGGCAGCTTTTCAAGTGTTCAGGCTGTGTGCGCATCTAATTGTACGCCGAAAATAGTTTGATCTCCTACTTTTGCTATCTGAAGTAGTTCCTCTCGTAAAGGCACTCGTAAAAGAGTGATAACAATCATTCGACTGAGTAATTTAACAGGCGAAGCAAACCAATTCCCGTCACAAAGGTACACACACTAAGTATTTTTCATTTTAATCGCTGTCGCCATGTATGATATGTTAAGTAGACCGGAGACGCAAAAGTTCTCCACCATTTTTCAAACCACTCACTTACGAGTTGGCTGTTGCAGCATGCAGGGTTGGAGAAAATCAATGGAGGATGCCCATATCGCACAGCTGAATGTAAACGGTAGACGTGACCAGGCGTTTTTCGGCGTTTTTGATGGCCACCAGTCAGATGAAGCCGCGAGATATTGCCGCTCACACATGTTTGATGCACTCATGAGCGTTCTTGACTCCAGCGAGGATATCACCACTGCGTTTGAGAAAACGTTTAAGCGCGTTGATGATCAGATATGTAAAAAGTATACGGCGAGCGGAACCACGGCAAATTGTGTTCTTCTTCATGAAGGTGTTATTTATTGCGCAAATGCCGGGGACAGCAGGGCAGTGCTGTATCGTGATGGTAATGTTATAGTGCTCAGCAGAGATCATAAGGCATCCGATCCGCTGGAGGAGAAACGTATTTTGCGCTCTGGTGCGAAATTGGAAAAGGGTAGAATCAACATGGCTCTAGCCGTCAGCCGTGCGCTGGGCGACGTTGATTTCAAACTGAATCCGGAGCTTCCTTGGAAGGAGCAGGCTGTCACAGCCCTTCCAGAAGTAGAGTCAGTGCGGGGTGACCCCCAGGACCAATTTATTATTCTTGCCTGTGATGGCGTCTGGGATGTCCTCACTAACGAGGAGTGCTGTAAACTAGTTGCGGAGCAGCTGGGCTCTACTCCCGATACGCCAAGCGGAGACATCAGCCTAGTCTGCGAGAGAATTCTCGATCGTTGTCTTGCTCACTCCAACAATGTTCGCGAGGGTACGGATAATATGACCATTATCATTGTTCAGTTCAAACCTGCCTTTTTTGAATCCTCTAAATAACATATATATATCTCCCGATATTTTTTTTTTTCGGGAGCTGTTCGTTGAGTTTTTTTCCTTCTTGTTTTTGCTTTGTTTTTCACCCGAGTTTTTGGTGGTCTCTAACACTATATATCATTTAGAGATTCACCATAGTTGAGACACACACACACAGCTGACACTCTCATTTTTTACACCTTCTTCTGCGATTTTTCTTCACCCTATTTATTGATAATGCCTTCACCATGACATGTTTTCAATATTGATGAATGTATTTTGAATTTATCCAATTTTGCTTGATTTGATTTTCTGCATTTCATGAGAATTCCTCCGCGAAATACTTTGTTCAATTCACCATCGAACTCTATCATTAAAACATTTATTATATGTGAATATTACAGGTGTCGGGAAAGTGCCTCCAGGTGTGTGTGTGTGTGGGGGGGGTGGGATGCGTAGCAAAAATGGGAGATAAAAATCTTGCAGCAAATGAGACGTACATTTTTGGAAATGAGTAAGACACAATAAAACGTTTTTTTTTTTTGATTTGTTGCGAACACTTCGAACACATATTTACACGCATATCTGTCAGGGTTATATTTTATTCACTTGTGTTTGTTTCTTGCTAATTTTTTTCTTTCGTTTTTTCTTTAATTCTTTCTTCTCCGGAAATGTATTCACATATTCATCATGGTGTGAAACAGTGTAAAAAAAAATATGTGGTTGCAGCGCTGAGAACGTCACCGAATATCAAAACATAACAATGAGAACCAAATGCTATTAAAGATCATTCAAAGTTCTCAGAAGAACAACACATCAATGAAAAAAAAAGTAGTGGCCATGATAAAATAGTAGATCAACATTCATAAGAGATCAGCAACCAATCAGAAGGACATAATAATAATAATAAGCTAGTAAGCAAACAAAACACATATATCAAAGGTTTTTTTTTTTTTCAATGCACACATTTCACTTTTGGTTCTCTCACGCCGACTTTTTTGATCTCAACCACTGTTTCCCCATTTTCGTCATTTTCCGATTTTGTATACATTATTCTCTAATTCATTCTCCGCAAGTTTCTTTTCTTCTCCCGTGTCTCCCACAGTAGAACGTTATACATCATCTGATGAGTTCATTTCCTCTCTAATCTCTTCCATTCATTTCAAGGCATACTTCTTAAAAACAATTTTACTTTTGTACATTTTTCTGTTTCTTCCGGTGCGTATGAACGTCACTTTTCATCTCCTCCCCTCCCTTGGTGTCAACATCCAATTTTGTTTTCTTGTTTTTGTTACTTCTAATAAGCCTCGCACCACAGTGCGGAGGAAAACATCTACTTAGTCGAAGTAAACTAATAATAAAAATAATAGAAAGAATAACAATAATAGAATAATAATAATAACAATACTGCCAATGCCAATAGTTGCACTGTACTTTGACTGAAAAAATCCCTTTTTCTCCGCTCCAACGTGTACACTATTTTCCACATGTATTTTTCCCCTGACACTCTTTCGCCTCGGATTTTTTTTTCGTTTTTGTTACACACTCTTTTACCTGTTCATTCCAATTTTCATACACATATTTCCGACACTCTGTGCTTCTTTTCTTCTGCTGTAACACACACGCTATAGTGGTACTTTTCTGAGGCACCAAGCAAACAGAAAGAAGGAGAATGAATATTTAATGTTCGTGAATTTGTAACACACCCACATTTATCTTTGTTTCTTCACCCCCCACACTTTTTTTTTGTTTATTTCTTCATTATATTTTTTCCCATGCTCCCCTTTTCGTTGCGTTCCCCACAGTTGACCCCTTCCCCCCCCCCCCCACACACACACATATTTCATTTCTTTTTATTTATGCGCTGACATTGTGTTGTTCGCGTAGGTGTGTGTGCACCGGGAAAAAAAAAAATGTATGTTCTTGACAAAAGCCCTCTTCTCCTCTGCTCACTCATTTTCTTTTTTTTTCTTTCTTTCAAGCACCATTTTATTCAGTGCCTATCAAAGAAACAGTTCTTAGCAAAGCTTTTCCGAACTGTATTACTACATTCTTCTCAGTCGTCTACTAGATTGCTGTCCTTCCTCCGTTTGCTGCCTTTTTCCCCTCTTGCTTTCCTTTCCTTTCTTCTTCTCTTCGGCTCATTTACAACAACCAACAACGAGCCGACCACTCCAACAATAGTACTTACCACGAATGTAATCCGAGAGTGAAAATCCCTTCGACTGTTGTGAAACATACCTGAGATGCTCTCGGACGATGATGCTGCCGAGGAGGTGGCGCTTGTGGCGAACATTCTACAACGCCTCACTAGCAGTTCAGAAACAGAATCGATCCGCAAAGACCAGATTGATCCGTTGGTGGCGCGCCTGAAAGCTGTTTCAACATCCTTGATGAGTGCGAAGAAAAAAAGTCAGCGCGCCGCCGCCGAAACACATGCTGCGCGAGAGGGTGGAAATAACACGATGGAATCTGTTGCCGATGACAAGCACCCCAAAACAACAGGCAAAAAGCCCTCCAGTTTACTGGCAAAAAAACTACCCCGGGCAACTCCTCCTAAGGAGCCTGTGCGCATCTCCAAGGAAGTGTACCACGCCATTACCTGCACGCTTTACAATGTCCTGGAAAGTTGCACCAATCTTGTGGGCGCGTCGTCATCGTCGATCTTCATCCGGTCCGGCGATGAAATGATTTCGATCGCCAATGTCTCCACCAACCTGACTTTTCCTCCGCAGCTCATACGTCACCGTTGCGCGGGCTCGGACGCGGCGGAGGTGCTGGGTAGCGGCATCGCCTTGAGCCGCTTCTCGCAAGAGACGAGCTCGACAGCCATTTCGTTGCTGCTTCTTCCGATTTACGAGATCAAATGCGGCACCCGAGGCCAAGGACTAGGGACGCTGCAGCTGGAGGGAAAGTTTGGCGGCGCGGAGCCGTTCTCGAAGAATGACGAGGCCATCGCACTACTGGGCTCCTTTTTTATTGGCGAGATCATGTCGCGTCTCGACGACGTTGCGTGGCTCAACAACTTCTACGACCCCATCACACAGCACATCCTGTCCCCGTTTGTCCCGCAGCGCAAAACGCTTCTTCCACCCGTCCGGCCGGAGCTGCGCGGCACAGCCTCCACCACTGCCAAGGACGCCAAGAGCGGCGAAGCCAAGAAGACGGCGGCGATCGAGAAGAAGATGCTGGAGCGTGTCCTCGGCACGGAGGAGGAGTACATGGTGCGGCGGGAGCTGCCCGACCGCACCGGCAAACAGAAGACCACGTCGGCGCTTGAGATGCCGACGCTGCGGGAGGTGCGTATGTACGTGGAGAATATGCAGGACTGCTGGAAGCAGACGGTGTCTGCGAACGTGTCACTCAAGGAGGAGGAGCGCGGCACCCAGATTGAGATCAAGATGCTGCGCCGAGAGCTCCGAGACGCCCAAATGAAGCTCGAGCGCGCCACGGAGCGCCTCCGTCTCTACGAGCTGCAGACCGACAACTACGCTGACGAGTACAGAAACCTAGCGGAGGAGGTGACGTCGTACGCGAAGAAACGAGACAAATTTTTGATGTAAACTACGCCGCACGTATGGGCGCACACCTATATATGTCTATGTCGACGCTTTCACTGTTCATTTGTATTTTTTTTTCTCTTTGTTTCCTTTGCTTTCCATCTCTTTTCTTTTTTCACCGTTTTCCCGTTCTCAACCCCTCAGCCAACAACAACATAAAGCAAAGTGAAAGAGTACTGGTTTTACCTGAAGAACACTTCACGTGTCCAGACTTGTGCTTGCGCGAACCGTTATGCTTGCTGTGGTGCCGCCCCTGCGACAAACTACCCTTTTCGTACCCTTACCTCTCTATCTCTCTCTCTCTCTCTCTCTCTCTCCCTCCTCCCCTTCTTAAAGGAGTTTTCTCCTCCGCTTCACTTACCTCTTCTCTTGTTTTGTAGCAGTAGACTTAGCACTAGTAGGAGGAGAAAACAAAAGAGAACGATTGAGAGGCTACGTTATCAACCCTCCTCATCTCTCTCTTTTGGATCTATCCATATACTGTTTCATCATTGTCGTCATCACCACATTTTGTTTGCCTTAATATTTATTTATTCAATAGGGAGAACTCTCTTTTACTAATCTTTGACCTTCCCCATAATTTTCCTCTTGTTACATTGTTACAACCCATCCTCACTTTAACACTACTTAATCTGTTTTTTTTTTCTTCGTTATTGCCATTAATTATCATTGATTATCATTTATTATTATTATTATCATTTATTATTATTATATTTGCTCCTAGGTAGGATTTTTTCTTCTTCATATTATTGTCATCATCGTCATCACCTTTCAGTCAACCCGTGATTTTTCTCTTGAACTTTGCTGATTCGAGCAGAAAGTATCGCTCTTCTACTACTTGTCCTTTCGCTGCCGACTTTTTCAGACTCAGCTACGCTAGCAAAATGCATACTCAGCAGCTCTCCGGCAGTAGAAGCGTTGCAGAGGTGGAAGCGGCGCCGGCGCGATCGGTGAGCACACCCACCGGCAGCCAATCGTCGTCTGCGGTGCGGTACGTGTCGGTGGATGAGATTATCAAAGTTTTGTCGCCGCTGACCAGCGCGAGTGAGTCGGAGCTGCGGGCGCTCATTAACCGCTACGACGAGGACGGCGTCGCCGGACTCAACGCACGGCAGTGGCAGCGCTTCTGCGACGACAACCGCAAGGTGTTTGAGTCGCTGGGCGAGGGTATGCTGGACTTCGACAACCTCGGCGAGTACACCATCCTGACGGTCAGCCACGGCCCGGGCGTCAACGGGCGCGAGGCGCCTCCCAAGAGCTTCCTGCAGGCGTGCGTCGGGTTCGTCGAGAGCTTCGCCGCCGGCGGGCTGGCGGGGGCCGTGAGCAAGACCGTCATCGCCCCCGGCGACCGCGTGAAGATCATCTTCCAGGTCGACTCGCGGCGGCGCTTCTCCCTGATGGAAGCGCTGCGGCTGGCGGTGCAGACGGTGCGCGAGTTCGGCGTGACGGGGCTGTGGATCGGCAACGGCGCGACGATGATGCGCGTGGTGCCGTACGCCGCCATCACCTACGCCTCCTTCGACTACTACCACGCGGGCTTCCTGCGGCTGCTGGGGCCGTCGGCGGACCAGGACAGCGCCGCGGTGCTGGCGCGCTTCATCAGCGGCTCCCTCGCCGGCGCCACGTCGACGGCGCTGACGTACCCACTCGACCTCATGCGCGCGCGCTTCGCGGCCCGCAGCGGCTCCGGCAAGACGCTCATGCCCAGTTACCGCGCCGCCTTCCAGGACGCGACCGCGCGGCACGGCTACCTCTCCCTCTACGCCGGGCTCTTCCCCACGCTGGTCGGCATCATGCCCTACGCGGGCCTCAGCTTTGCCATCTTTGGGACGCTCAAGGCGCAGCTGGTTCGGATCGGCGGCCTCAGCAGCGACAAGGAGCTCCCTACCTACCAGCGCCTCGCCGCCGGCGCCTTCGCGGGCCTCGTGGCGCAGTCCGCGACGTACCCGCTGGACATTGTGCGGCGCCGCATGCAGGTGACGCCGTACCGCTACAGGGGCATCGTCTCGGCGCTGGCGACCATTTACCGCGAGGAGGGCCTGCGCCAGGGGCTGTACAAGGGCCTCGCGATGAACTGGATCAAGGGCCCGGTCGCGACGGCCACGAGCTTCACCGTCAACGACCTCGTCCGCCGCCGCACGCGTCTCTACCACGAGTCGAACCGCGAGAGCGTCCACCGCGCCTACGTGGTGACGCTGCCCGAGGCGTTTGTGTGCGGTGGACTTGCGGCGGGTCTCGCGAAGCTTATCACGTTGCCCTTCAGCCGCGTGCAGATCATCTACCAGATGGGCCTGCGCCCGACCGAGAAGCTGTCGTCGACGGTGAGTCTCCGGCGCATCGCGCAGCTCGTGCGGGGCAACCCGAACCTGTGGTCGGCGAGCCACGTGTCGATGGTGCGCGTCGTGCCCTACGGCGCCCTCACCTACTGCTTCTTCGACGTCTTCCAGCTCGCCGCGGAGCGCCTCACCTTCTCGCGCGACTCGACGGTCATCACGAACTTCCTCGCCGGCGGCGCGGCGGCGTCGCTGTCGACGGCGCTGGTGTACCCGCTCGACCTGCTGCGCACGCGCACCGCCGTGATGCCCGACAGCGGCAGCAAGTTCAACTCGTACTTTTGGCTGCTGAGGGCCATGGCGCGCCGGCACGGGCTGCGCTCGCTCTGGCGCGGCGCCTACGTGTCGTGCGCCGGCGTCGGCCTCATGTCCGGTCTCGGCTTCGCCGGCTACGAGTACCTCATCAAGGAGTTCGACTGCCAGAGCTTCAGCACGCGCCTCGTCGCCGGCATGACGGCCGGACTCGGCGGGCAGGTGATCGCGTACCCGTTCAACATCGCGCGTCTGCAGCGGCAGATGGCGTCGACCACCTACACCAACGTGGCGACGAGCCGGCGGCAGCTGTCGGTGCTCAGCCCGCACCTCTTCGCCTCGCTCTACCGCCGTATGCCGCTCTCCTGGGCGCTCGGCAGCGTCACCTTCGGCATCTCTTTTGCCCTCAACGACCAGTTCCGCGAGGCCGTCCACAGCGCCCGGCAGGAGATGTTCTACGGCATCTTCGGCTACTGACTCCAGACACTCCCTCTTTGCAGGCCGCCTGTCTCGGAGTGCTTCTTTACCTCTGCTGCAATGTTTTTTTTTTTTTTTGCCGTCTTTTTTTTTTCTTTCTCAAACTTTTATCTATTTATTTCTGCTCTTCTTTTCCCACACTTGGGTTGGGACTTTCTATTTGCCCCCTCCACCGGGTCTTGGTTCTCTTTTGTTGTTCCTTTTTCACCCCCTATTATCTGCTTCTTTATTGTAAATGTAAGGGTCGCTTACCGCTATACAGCGCCGCTTTCATTGCTTCGAGAACTCTTGAGCCCCACTCTTTCTCCTTTTTTTTTTCGTCTTTCAGGCTCTCTTTTCTTTTTCTCTTGGTCGCGTTGTTGCTTTTTTTTTTTCTTGTTTTTTTTTCTTCTGTTTGCTGATAACTCTCACACGCCTGCTTGCTTTCTCCCCCCCCTCCCTCATTTTCCAACCCCCTCTCTTCAAAAGGAACTGAAATAACGCAATTTTCTCTCTCTCTTGTTGAGCACTGCGTCTTCAATTTTCTTTTTCCGTTTTTTTTTCTTTATTTAACTTCTCATTTTTTGTGCAGTTTGCCCCTTACGCCGTTTCCTTTTCCCTTTTCCCTTTTCCCTGTTTACTTTTTTTTTTTTTTACTTCACCAGAAAAGTGATCAGGACTTCACATGAAAAGAAAAAGGGAAGCCAAAAAGGTTCATCACCTCAGATGGTTTCTCTCCTTCCTTCAAAACTATGAGCATGAGGGACGATCTCTTTGTTAGTGGAGCTCCTACTTTTCTCAATGTAATCTCAGCGGACGGCACATCCAGTGCCCTTGACAGCTGCCTACGTAGACTCACTCTTTTTTTCTATTATTTTCCGCTTCTTGTACATTACATCGCCACACTCTCATTTTCGCTATCTTTCTAAACATATTGCCCCAAATTCGATAAACTCTCCCTTTTTAATGCTCCCCTCTCTCGTATCTGCTAACGTCTCATTCAGCGTACTTAAAGGATATCGATGAAATTGTTATTCTAAACGGTGGTTGTGTGCCAGGACCGCATCAGCCATGACATGTATATGGGACATGCCTGCGCTTGTTTACGCTCTCATGTGCGTGATTGCCTTACTCTTTCCTCCAAGGGCTGCATCCGACGTCATTTTGTCTCGTCAACGTTGACGCGACGACTCCTCTTTATACACGCGGTGTTTTCTCTCTCTCTCTCTCTATCCCCCCCTCCCCTCCCCCGTCCTTCTCCCGTCCCTACGCTCCCATTGCCAGCATGTAGAATACGCATCTAGCTCCACCCGCTCCGCTCGCATATCATCAAGGGCGTAATTGTCGGAAAAGGATTAGGTGAAATACAAACAAAAAAACTAGCCTAACAAACAAAGAATAAACATCTACAACAACGAAAAGAAACATCTCTCGTACGTAAATTCAAAAAATCTTCAACTAAAACATTTAAACTGCAAATCTTTCTCTTTCGTTCAAGCCGAAAGGAAGAAAAGGGGAAAAACAGAAAGGAAAACTGTCGAAGAGACGCGTATCTTGTTCAATTCGTTTTTTTTTTTTCTGAGCCATGACGTCGACGAGCTCCGCCGCCGCGACGTGGGAGACGTTCAAGGAGCAAGGCAACGAGTCCTTCAAGAACGGCCTCTACCGCGATGCTATTGACAAGTACACCAAGGCGATCGAGAAGAACGGCAACGAGGCAGTGCTCTACTCCAACCGCAGCGCGGCGTACCTGAAGCTGGGCAGCTACAGGCCGGCAATCGATGACGGCGAGAAGGCCGTCGCCCTCGACCCCACCTACATCAAGGCGTACACGCGCCTGCACACGGGCCTCTGCAACGCGGGGCGCTTCGCCGACGCGGCCAAGGCGGCCGCCAAAGGCATCGCCGCCAACGCCGGCGCCTCCAAGGAGGACCTCGCGACGCTGCGCAAGCTGCAGAAGGACGCGGAGGCGACGGAGAAGGCGGTGACGGAGGCCAAGGAGATGATCGAGGAGCACCGCCTGCAGGACGCCGCGCGGCGCCTGACGGAGCCGTTCCGCAGCTACCCTGACTGCTCCCGCGTCGCCTTCCTGTACGCGGAGGCGCGCGTGGCGGGGTCGCCGGACGAGGTGCACAACATGCTGACGCAGTTCGCCAACCAGCACTCGTCGGACCCCTACTACCTCTACCTGCGCGGCCTCGCCTTCTACTACAAGGGCCAGGCGACGCTGAAGAGCGCGCACGCGGTGCTGCGGCAGGCGCTCGAGCTGGACCCCGACAACGTCAAAGCGCGCGTGCTGCTCAAGAAGATCCGCAACGTGGAGGCCAAGAAGGAGGGCGGCAACATCGCCTTCAAGGAGAAGCGCTTCAAGGACGCGGTGAAGGAGTACAGCGAGGCCATCGAGCTCGACCCTTCCAACAACCGAATGAACGCGACCATCCGCGCCAACCGCGCTGCGGCCAAGATGGACCTCAAGGACTACACGGGCGCACTGCAGGACTGCAGCTTCGCCATCAACAACGGCGCCAACACAGCCAAGATCTACGCGCGCCGCAGCCGCATCTACGAGCACCTGGAGCAGCACGAGGACGCGGCGCGCGACATGCAGCAGGCCTACGAGCTCGACCGCTCCTTCGAGAGCGAGCTGCGGCAGGTGAAGCAGCGCGAGAAGCGCGCGCGCCGCAAGGACTACTACAAGATCCTCGCACTGCGCCAGGGCGAGTCCGACGAGGCGGAGATCAAGAAGGCGTACAAGAAGGGCTGCCTGCAGTGGCACCCCGACAAGTGGGCGCACGCCAGCGAGGAGGAAAAGACGCACGCGGAGAAGCAGTTCAAGGAGATCGGAGAGGCCTACGGCGTCCTCTCGGACCCCAGCAAGAAGCGCATGTACGACTCGGGACAGATCGACAACGACGTGGAGGGCGCCAACATGGCCGGCGGCGGCGGCGGCGGCTTCGGCGCCAGCAACGAGGACGTGATGAACATGATGAACATGATGTTCGGCGGCAACTTTGGGGGAGGCTTCGGCGGAGGCTACGGCCCACGTCGCGGCCGTGGGCGCGGCCAGCCGCAGCCGCAGGGATTCTACCGCTTCTAAGGCTGCGTTTCTTTTTATTTACTGTTCCCCACACATCTGTGCCGGCTCTCACTCTTCACTGCAAAGGGCGTTTGCCTTGCTCTCCTCGTTTTTACGAGTGAAACGGTGCCATCAACGCCTCGCCGTACTATCATGTACTGATATGTAATTTCCCTTCTGCTGCTGCTACTTCTTCTTCTCATTCTCTCGATACTTGCGTTCTTCCCTTTTTAAAACTCTTTTCTTTAATTGTGCAGAGCGATATCATAGCTCTGCGCGAACCCCCCCCCCCACGTATTTAGTCGCCTGCGTGACGTCACAATTATGTAGCTATCAGTCGAGCCAACTTTCTTTCGCTGATGCCCCGTCCGGCCGCCTCGCCTTCTCTTCTCCCTCCTCCCATCTTTCCCTCATTCCCCGAGCGAAAATGTTGTTGTACACCAACGTAGTAACATTACCGATAACCATAATCTCAATGATAAAATGCCGGCGGTCCTAAAGAACAGCCGACCAAGGTGGAAGGAGGTGCTTCGGTGGCACGAAACCAATATGATGAGCGCGGCACGCAGAGATGCAGCAAAGATGTGGTGCTGTCCTCCATGTTCTCTGCTCTCCCTTTCTGTGTCTTCCTCCCCTGCAGTTGTTTGCCTCACCGTCTCCGCACGCTAGTGAATTACGACCACCGCGGCGTTGCTCCTGTGACTCTTGCGTGTCTTCTCCTTCTCCCCACCCCCTCCCCACGCGTTTACGTTGAATGCGTTCTCTCTAAATATACATACATATATTTGCCTCTGTGCAGGACTAAGTAACATACTACAATTCCCCCCTCCCCCTCCTGGGACAAATAATCAGCAACAGTAACGTGCCATCACTCAAAAAGAAGAAAAAAGAAGCGTGCCAACTGTGTTATCCTTTATTATGACTAGAATAGAGTTTAATACCACCTCCTGGTATTAACTATGGGAAGACTCTTTCTTGTCGTCATCTCTCTCTGAGGATACAGCGTGCTCATCGACGACGTTTGCAATTCTTGCTCTCTTCCTCTTTCCATCTCTCTCCCTCTCCCTCTCCCTCTCTCTCTTTCTCTCTCTTTCTCTTGATGTTCACATTCAATGCTGTTCTGCGTCTTTTGCACTTTGGCTCGATAGAACCCCTATCTTCATACATGCGATTATAAAGGAGACAACACACAACAACAACAACAATTGCAAACATTAGCTCGTAAACAACCACACAAACTACCACGAAACATTTAAGTAGTCTTTAGTTTTTTCCCCTTTCACACCCCCTTTTCTCTTTCCGCGTTCGCTCACCTCTGCCGTCGTCGCGATGCCGGCCCCGCGCTTTATCACGTGCCCGATCTGCGGCCGCGGCTTCGGCTCCGCCTCCATCGACATCCACGTCCCGCAGTGCTACGACAAGGCCATCAAGCGCTGGCGCCTCGACCCATCCGGCCCGCGCCCGGTGATGCCGGCCGGCTACGGTGGCGGCGGCGGCGCTGGCGCTGGCGCTGGCGGCGGTGGCGGCCGCGGTGGACGCGGGGGCAAGAAGGCTAGCGGGCGCGGCGGTGGGCGCGGCGGCGGCGGCGGCGGATTCGGCGGTGGCTTCGACGACCAGCCCGCGGGTGCCGGTGCGAGCGCGGCGCGATCGCTGAAGCGCGACGTGATGATGGACGAGGCGCCGCCGACCAACGAGAACCTGCACCCGTGCTCCAAGTGCGGGCGGCGCTTCAACTACGACCGCATCTCGTACCACGAGAGCGTGTGCAAGGGCGACCAGAAGCGCCCCGTCTTCGACAGCAGCCGCCAGCGCATGTCGACCGACGACGGACAAATGATGGGCTACTCCTACGGCGGCGCGCGCTCCAGCCGCGGCGGCAAGGGCGGCAAGCGCACCGGCGGGCAGATGGGCGGCTACCGCGACTCCGACCCCGCGCGGGTCCCCAAGACCAACTGGCGGCAGCAGCACAACGAGTTCATCAACGCCATCCGCGAGGCGAAGCGCGCCGACGCGTCGGCCGCCGCCATGTGGGGCGCGCCGCCGGCCAGCAAGCCCTCCGCCCGCAGCGGCGCCGACTTCCGCGGCGGCGCCGGCAACTTCCAGGCGCGCGGCGTCGGCGGCGACGCGCAGCCACCGGCCGGGCGCGGCGGCGCGAGCAAGGAGAATCTCCCCGCGGCGCACCGCCCCCGCAACGTGGTGCCGGCGAACATGGTGCGCCAGAACGAGGCGCGCAAGGCCAACATCGCCAGCGGAGGCCGCGCGGCGCGCGAGGCGAACAAGCCGCGGCCGAACAACAGCAACTTCGCGCGCGGCCCTAGCACCTCCGCCCGCACGGACTACAACAACCGCCCCTTGCCGGCCGGCGGCGGCGGCGGCAGGATCATCAACGACAACACCACTAGTCTCGGGATGATGCAGGCGTTCGGCCGCGCGTAGTGAATCAACATGATTCTTCGCCCTCTTTCTTTTTTTTTTCTCGTCGCATATTGCCTCATCGCCATAGAATAATACGCCCATACAGTAGCCGCGTGCCCCACTTTGCCCCACTTGTCTTTCACTTTCACGTCTCACTCTCTCAGAAGCACTCGTTGAGCGATGACCACAGCGTGCAGAACTCTACGAGTAGGAGGCCCACACGACTGAAAGCTGGGAGACCAAGATCTAAGCCGCGCGGCAATAATCGATGCGACATCGGTTCTGATTGCCCAGCAATCACCTATCAAATAACATTCCTGTATCACAGCAGCAAGGACGGCAACTGCTGCACAGAGTTGCCAACGCTGTCTTTTAGTTCTCTTTCATTATCTTTTCGTCAGCTGGTTCCAGTCCCCTCCCCCTCCCCCTCCCAATTCTCCTCTTCATGTGCAACCATCTTCTCTCTTTTTTTTTTTTTAATGGTGCTTGTTCATTGATGTTGTGCGGTCGTGAAGACATTTTCTTGTTTTGCTCTTCTTCTGTAGTCCCCACTCCTCTTTCTCTCTTTCGAATGGCGTGACGCCCATATGTAGTCAGTTTTTTTTTCCTGTTTACCATATGTATCATTTCCTATCTTTTATAAACATTCTGCTGATTTCACCTCTTCATCTTTATCTGGCCACTTTCACTGTTTCGTTCTTTTGTTTTCTCTCAACGAAGCACACTCACATTACGCTTCTCTCTCTCTCTTTCTCTCTTATATTTATATATGTCTGACCACAGCCTTTTCTTATCCTTCAACTTGCGGAAATCGCATCAAATTTAGGCTTCCTTCGCTTTTTTTTTTCGTTTCCCTTATAACTCTTTGACTCGTTTTCGCGGTGTACGCATACACGCGAAATCTGTGGTGAGTCCTTCGATAAGTGAATCAATTGACCAGAGAAAGTATACGCAGAAGAAATCCAAAGATGCGAGTGCTACCCAGCGGCTGAGCGTTATGCCAAAGACGAAAGCTGCCATGTATAAATGCGTACTCGTGGATGGAAGGATCGGCATGATATGGAGAATCTCACCGAAATGTTCACTGCTCAAGCGTGTTTGAGCGCGCAGAAAGCTAGAGAAAACGACACCCACACACCTGCAGTGTTACACTGTGCTAATGTTCTGTTTCTGCCTTGACCACTTTTCGCCCCTCTCTCTCTCTCTGCCCCTCCCCACCCCCACACACCCAACACGCTCCCCGTAGATATAACTGCTCTAAGTTTGGTATAGTAATTATGCTTCGCAAGACCCAGTTCGCTCTCCTCGCCGCCACGCGCGCCGCCCTCTCCGGCGGCAGCCACGGCCCCACGCCGTACCACGACAAGCCGTACCCCGTGCAGCCGCACGCGCTCAACGAGCTCGAGGCGCCGCCGGAGGGCTGGCGCAAGAACCCGATCCTCGGCAAGCTGCTCGACCAGAGCCTCCCCGTCTACGACGACGTGGTGCTCGGCTCCGGCCGCCTGCAGTGGCAGGAGCCCGCGCGCTCGTGGCACATGTTCGAGGCCGACGACACGCTGATGCTCGAGGAGCACGACCGCGAGGAGTGGAACGACCGGCCGTACGTCGCCGTCAACCACCTCTACGAGCCCCCGATCGGCTCCGAGGAGCGCCCCATCCGCGTGGAGGCCACCGGCAACCCCGGCGACCAGCAGATCGTGCTGTGCTTCGGCAACTGCGCGCCGCACGTGCCGCAGTCCAACTACTACATGCAGATGAAGGGCTACTCCAAGACCAAGTGCCCGATGTGCCAGCAGTGGTTCTACATCCACAACCGCCCGTGGCTCGTCATGCACCCCGACTGGACCGACGAGCCCGCCAGCGACGAGGGCCCCGCCTACACCTTCGCCGAGATCGAGGCCGAGTTCGACCGCGACTTCCACGAGTTCGGCGTCTACCTCAACGCCGAGTAAGCGAGTATCTGTTATTTTGTTTTCCCACTGGTATTGGAACGTATATATATATATATATATATATGTTACACACACAAACACACAGTTAGCAGAAAAAAATAATCTTAGCGTGCTAGTTTGACTCTCTCTTCTTTCGTATATATCTTTTCTTTTTTTTTTTCTTCCCATTCAGCCGTTTTTTTCTTTACTTTTTACGCAACTGCACTTTTGCTTGTATAAAAGAATAGAAAATAAATCTGAGAGACGATCACAAAAAAGAAAAGAAAGGAAAAGAAAGAATGTGGAAGAGGAAGTAAATGAACACGTTTTGTTTTGATTTCCCTTGTCCCCGAAACATCCTTTGCATGCTATCAGAACCCTTACCGTCTTTTTTTTTTTTTTTTTGTGAGACCTCTTTCAAGTGGGTGACAAAAAAAAAGAGAGAGAAGCAAAGGCGTGTTTTTCGTGGCGAAGGCAATCTCTAGTAATTAGCAAGTAGATTGACATTATTTATTCCCCCTTTTCTTTGTTATTAAGGAAATGACAATGATTATTTCCCTTTTACTCAATACAACTTGTAATAGCACGTGCATCAAAACAAAATAACCAAAAAACAAAAAAATAAAAAGAAAATCAAAGAGGCAAACACACAAAACTGGATAGGCACTTTGCGTGTTGAACTCTTCTGTCTGTGGAGATGGGGAACCATCAGAGAACAAAAGTCGCTTGGAATGATGTTCGAGAGTCATGAAGGGTCCATGTCTCCTGAAGAATCCCAGTCGATCTGGCCTTCTCTGGAGAATGGCTGAACGGCAATTAACGATCCCTGACTTTTCTTTTCTTTCTTTCCTCTTTTTTTCTTCTGCAGAGTCAGTACATGGTTAAAGAAATACAAACGGATGTTGCCCAAACGCTCTGTATGCGCACGCGACATGCTGCTGATGCTCTTCTCCTCCATCCACATTCCACTTCACCCCCCTTCCCCTTTCTGTGTGCCACTGATTCAGCGTCACCATCCACTGTACAGTTCTGAGCAGTCATCGTCAATACCCAGTTTGTTTTTCTTTGTCCTGCTGTCTTTAGCATCCATGCAGCCGGTGCAGGAGGCGCGCGACTCGCTCTTCTACGGGCGCTGCATGCTTGCCCCAATGGTGCGCGTCGGCGGCCTCGGCTTCCGCGCGCTGTGCGCCGCGCACGGCGCCGACGTGGTTTTTACGGAGGAGGTGGTGGCGGCGAAGCTGGCGCAGTGCGCGGTGGAGGCGGCGGCGTACCCCGGCGTGCCCGCGCCCGTCACGGAGCTTGTCGCCTACGAGCCGTTCCGCCGCCGCTTCAAGCGCGCCGTCGTCTTCGCGACGCTGCCGGGCGGCGGCGAGGGCGCGCCGGTGGTGCTGCAGCTGGGCGCCGCGGACCCCGCGGTGGCCGCGCGCGCCGCCCAGCGCTGCGCAGGGCTCGTCGACGCGATCGACGTCAACATGGGATGCCCGAAGAAGTTCAGCGTCGCGAACGGCTTCGGCGCGGCGCTGATGCGCGACCCCCCGCGCGCCGGCGCGATCCTGCGGGCGCTGCGCGAGGCGGCTGGGCCGGCGCTGCCGCTGAGCCTCAAGACGCGGCTCTGCGCGACGGCCGCGGCGACGGTCGAGATGCTGGCGGCGATGCTGGCGGTGGCCGGCCACACGCGCGCGGCGCCGGTCGTGCACGCCGTCACGCTGCACGCGCGCGAGCCGGACGACCGGCCGGAGGCGCCCCCCCGCTACGAGCGGGCGGCGGAGGTGGTGCGGCTGTGCCGCGCGCGCGCCGATGTCTTCGGGGGCGTCTGCTTCGTGCTCAACGGCTCGCTCGCCTCGCGCGCGGACGGGGAGCGCAAGATGGCGGCGCACGGATTCGACGCGTGCATGTTGGCGCGCGCCGCCCTCTGCGACTGGCGCGTTTTCGGGCCTCCCGACGCCGCCGCCGACCCCTTCGCCGACCTCGCGCCGTTCAAGGAGCTGCTGCTGTACAGCATGCGCTACCGCGCCCCCTTCAAGAACTTCAAGTACCACCTCACGCGCGCCTTGCCGGAGAGCGAGCGGCTGCGGGGCCACATGCCGGCCGTACAGTCGCGCCTGCTCACCTTCCGCGACGGCCACGACCTCTTCGCGCTGACGGCGGCGGAGCGCGAGGCGGCGCTGTCGTACGAGCACGAACCCGAAATGATGGACGCGCCACCGCCGGCCGCCGCCGCCGCCGCTGCCGCCGCTGCGTGTGGCACGAAGCGGCCACGTCCTCAGTCAGCGGAACACACGACAGAGCAGGAGGGAGACAGTGCTGCGACCACGCGTACCAAGCCTTCCAGTAACGATTGGGAAGCTGACAAGAGACACTGCTTTGAAGACTGTCAGCGTGCCTCTGCTGGTTGCTGATGTATTTCCTCCCCTACCCCCCCCTCTCCTCCGTTTGTATCATATCGGCTGCTGCTGCTGCCGCTGCTATTCCACGCTTAATATTCTTGCTATACTCATTTTGCTGCATCTCTTTACATCTCTTTGACACTGTTATCCTTCCTTTTTTTTTTTCTCTTGCACCTAGTCAGTTATTGCGCTCTCCAGGCCTGCTGCCAAAGTGGAAAAAAAAAAAGAGTATGTTTTGTTCATTAACATCCCTCCTCTCCTCCCCTCTCCCTCCTCTCCCACACGCAATATGACCGAAGCTGAGTTTTTTTTTTTTTTTTTTTTTTTTTGCGAGCGCAAGTTCTCAAACAAACACGAAAAATCTAAAAAGAAAAGAAGGAAGGGGGAAACACCAGCGACGGTGTCCAACCCATCATCATTCCGTAGAAACGTCCACAAACTAGTCCTCCCGCCATGGCGACGTCAACCTACTCGAGCAGGGTGAACCGGCAGCGGCGCAACTGCATCGAGCAGGCGTGGGAGTACCTCGACCGCGTGCTGGCGCCCCCGGAGGAGATCAAGGTGCTGCTGTGCGACGACGCGACGCGCGGGATGCTCAACGTGTGCTACTCGCAGCACCAGCTGCTGCAGCACAACGTCGTGCTCGTCGACATGCTCGCCAACACGGAGCGGTACCCCATGAAGCACTTCTCGTGCGCCGTCCTCTGCCGGCCGACGGCGGAGTCGCTGGCGGCGCTCTACCAGGAGCTCGCCGAGGGCAACTTCGCCACGTACCGCATCTTTTTCACCAACATGATGGACGCGTCGACGCTGCAGTCCGTCGCCAACGCGGACCTCATCCAACTCACCGAGCGCGTCGAGGAGGTGTACGTCGACTCGATCCCGCTGACCGAGTGGGTGTGTCTCACGCAGCTGCGCCCCGTGCCGCTCAGCGCGGGTCCCGTGTCGCCGCTCAACCCCATCACCTACGGGCAGTGGGACCCGCGCTCGCTGGAGCGCATGGCGGACAGCATCGTCAGCTTCCTGCTCTCCACGAACCGCCGACCGGTGCTGCGCTACCGCGGTGGGAGCCAGGTGGCGGAGAAGATGGCCGCCGACGTGGCCGCGCGCATGCGCAACGTGCACGCGACCTTCCCCGACCTCAAGGCGCAGGAGAGCGTGCTGCTCTTCGTCGAGCGCCAGGACGACCCGCTGAGCCCGCTGCTGACGCCGTGGACGTACGAGGCGATGATCCACGAGCTCATCGGCTTCCAGCGCGGCAACGAGCTCGTGCTCGACGACGCCGACGACGACGCCAAGCCGGAGGAGCGCATCCACGTCATGACGCCCAACACCGACGCCTTCTTCGCGCAGCACCGCTACGACGACTGGGGCCAGGTGTGCATCGCCGTCAGCGAGATGGTCAAGGCGTACAAGGAGATGAACAACTACGACCGCAACACCGTCTCGCTGGAGGAGATCCGCACCTTCATGAACCGCTTCCCCGAGGCGAAGCGCCAGTCCGCGCAGGTGACGCGGCACTGCGGCATCACGACGCAGCTGCTCGCCGAGATCAACGGCCGCAACCTCACGCGCCTCTCGGTGCTCGAGCAGGACATGGTCGCGAACAACAATCTCGCTGAGCACAGTCGCCTCGTGACGGAGGTGGTGCAGGACCCGCAGACGGACGTCGACGACGCGCTGCGCCTCGTCATGATCTACAGCCTGCACTACGAGAAAAATCCCAGCAACATCATCCCGCAGCTCAAGCTGGAGCTCGAGCAGCGCCAGTGCCCCGCCGAGCGCATCGCCCTCATCGACCGCCTGCTGGGCTACGCCGGCGAGGGCAAGCGCGTGCATGAGCTCTTCAAGACCTCCACCGGCCGCATGTTCCGCGCCGTCGTGCGCTCCGTTGGCCCCTTTGGACAGGACGTGCAGAACGTCATGACGCAGTACGTACCCAACGTCAAGAAGGTCATCAACCGCGCCTACAACGGCCGCCTCGCGGAGGACCGCTACCCCGTGCAGGAGGTCGTCGGCAGTCCCGTCCCCACCGCGCAGGTGCCGTTTGTGCGCGGCAAGGACATCATCGTGGTGTTCATCGGGGGCATCACGTACTCGGAGGCGATGCTCATCGCGCAGATCAACCGCGGCGACGTCGACAACAACCAGGAGGCGCTGATGAGCCTCGGCCGTAACATCTCGCGCGGGCTGGGCGGCGGCGGCGGCCCCGCGGCGGGGCCCTCTGACGAGCCGCTGACGGCCAAGATTGAGGCGCGCGTGACGGCGCTCTCCACAGCGATGCTCAACTCCAAGGAGTTCATCCGCGCGCTCTCCGCGTAGCCGTCGCCTACCGTGCCCTCCACTCATCGCGAGGTGCTTCACCAACGCCATCGTTACTTGCTAATGGACCGCCTAGAAGTCGTTCTTTTTTTGCTACCCTCCTTTTTCCTTTTGCTTCGTCGGGCTCGCATGCCTTCTCACACCGACAAATGTGCCTCGACTTGGACGCTGGTCCCTCTTCTTCTTTTCCTTTCTCTTATTTTTAATTCTTGTTCGCTGTCATTGCTTCTATATCTGGCACAAAAACCTATCGATCCTACAGGACGTCCGCGCCATTGGCACCGTTTCAAATTTGTATCTTTCCGCCAGCGCTTGTTTCGATATCTATCCTTATCCCTCTCCCCCCCTTCCCCCACACAGTGTTTGCTTTCCATCCTGTGCAACATATGTTCCTTTGCGATCCCGCCTGCCAATCTGTTCTTTCCTTTTCCCCCCAATTTCCAACCTCAAAACCGGACACCACCATGTGGGATTGAGTGAGAAATTCAGTGCAGTACTCATTTGTTTCTCTTGCGTGTGTTTGCGCGCTATTACTCAATTTTAGCTTGCGTCCACTCGTTATTTGACTTCTTCTCAATCTGATTCTTGATACGACGTTACTGTCTCTCTCTTTTTTTTTTCTCGTTTTTCTTTGCACCGTCGCGGCTGTGCACTTGCACGTTTTTCATGAAGACACAGGCTCTCAAAAGTCACTGACGACTTCTCTCCATCCCGCCTACTTCTTCTCTCGTCTCCCTTCTGACGGTCTGCGTACTCAGTATCATTTTTTTTTTTTTAAATCTGAAGCAGGTAGATACATACACACACACGCACATCCATACTCACACACGAAAGCAGGCATACACCGTCAACGTACTTCGCTTCCCATTCCCCTTCTTATATCCTGCTCTTTCCCCCTTTTTTTCTTTTTGGTTTATTCATAGATCCGCTTTTGTCGATACCTCTTTCTCTCTCTCTCTCTCTCTCTCTCTTTTAAATTTGAAAGGAAAATAAGAAAAAATAATAATAACTAGTTGTGTGGGAGATCAGCACCTTTTTCTCGGCTATTATCTCGCTCCCGGCATGTCGCGCCACTCAGACCCGAGCCTCCCAGGGTCCGCCGCGCTGCCGCCCGCTGGGTCGCAAGCGCTCCGCGGCGCGTCGCTGGAGCTGCCACCGCCCGGCGAGCGCCTTCCCGACGTCTTCACCGCTGACGACCGCATGCTACTGCGGATGGTCTACGCGCGGCAGCACTCGATCGAGGAGCAGATGCAGGCCATGGTCACCTACATGAGCGCCATCTACGGGCGGCTCTGCGAGCTGCAGCCCGCCTCTCCCGCCTCCCCGGCGCCCGCCGCCCCGCGCCGCGCCGCGAGCCCCGCCACCTCCGAGCTCAACCACTCCTCTGCCGCGGCGCCCCAGCAGCCCCAGCCTGGGCAGCCGCAGCCGCAGCGGTCGGCGCACCACCCGCACGACGCGGCCGAGCCCGCGCCCGAGGAGCCGGCGGCGGGGCGCGGCGCGGCGCGCGGGAGCTCGCGAGCCTGCACGCCGCCGGCCGAGGAAACCGTTGACCGCTCCATCGACTCGCTAGCGGCGCCTTGGGACGCGGCAGCGCACGCACCCGCGTCCGCCGGCAGCGGCCGCGCGAGCCGCATGAGCCGTCTCGACAACCCTCTGCTGCAGGGCACCGGCAGCCGCCTGCACTCGCGCCCGCCCAGCGCCGTCGGGACCCACCGCCCCCGCACCGGCACACTCGTCGTCGCAACCGCCGTCCCGCGCGGCTAGCACGCGCGAGCGCAACCTTTCCCGCACCGGCACGACGAGCCTCGGCGCCAGCGGCTACGGACCCGACGACTCGCGCGGGCCGCCGCACAGCGCCTGGCGCGACCAGCAGCAGCAGCAGCAGCAGCAGCAGCAGCAGGCACCGCGCCTTGCGCAGCCGCGCTCCGGCGCCGCGGGACCGAACAGACCGTCCGCCTCGGCCGGCGGCGGCGCGGAGGCGGCACCCAGCGACCACGACGCGATCCCTCCCTACGCCCGCCCGGCTTACGGCGGGGAAGGCGCGCTGTCGTCGCTTCCCAGCGCTGGGGGCCGCGGCCACTCCGGCTCGCGCGCCGGGGCCGACGCCGGCGGGGGTCCCGGCGGGTACTACAGACAGCTGTACGGGGACGGGGCGCCGAGCGCCGGGGCGGGCACCAGCGGCAGCAGCAGGTCGCATGACCAGCAGCAGCAGAGGCCTCCGTACGCCTCGTCGCGGGAGGAGTTGCGGACGCAGCCGCCGTCGGGACCACCGCCGTCCTCCGCGTCGCACGCGCCGCGTTCCGCCACCGTCCTGGATGACTCGCTGAGCGACGGCTACGTCAGCTACGAGACGCGGCAGTACCTCAAGAATATCGGCCTCGCCTGAAGGCGCGCGCGCGTATTTGACATCTCCGCTACCGCCCACACTGGCAACTGACACGCTACGCCACTGCCGTCTGTCTATCTCTTTCTCTCCATCTCTCTCCCTTTCTCCTCTCAAACCTCCTGTATCATTACTTTTTTTTTTTTCTGTTGTTTCTACATGTACTGTACCGATGGTGCCTCCTGTTTTTCTCTTCGTGACTTCCATCATCACTGTCAATCTCTTTACTGAACATTATCTACGTCGTGGCATGGGGCGACGTCACCTAGCTCACACTGCGGCACTCTCGCATTCACCCCTCCGCACTCTCCTCTTCAGTTTATTACGCGTTCATCACATTGGTGGAGGCGGCAGTGGAAGTTTTGGTATCTGTATTACTGTTGCTTTCCTCTGAGTTACTCTCTTTACTTTGCCCTTTGCCTTCCATTCTCACGCTAAGCAGTATCATTTGGAGTCGGCAAGTGAGCCTCAGCTCCCTCTTCTTCTTTCTTCACGAAGTTTTCCTTTTTTTTTGTTGAAAAATCTTTTGATTTCCCCCTTTCCTCCCCCTCCCCCTCTTCCCCGCCATGCGCCGCCTCTGCCATCCCTGTGTCTCCGGCGCGCGCGGGCTGGCGACGGCGGCCTTCGTGCAGGCCGTGGAGCAGGTGCAGCAGCAGCTGCCGACGGCGGGCGAGCGGCGCGCGGCGCTGACGGGGCGCGGCCGCCAGCTCTTTGAGGTGGAGACGCTGAGCGACATCGGCGCTGCCTTCACACCGGAGGTTGCGGGGAAGGTGTGCCACGCGGCGGCGCAGCTGCGGGTGTCGCCGCTCAAGGGCGAGGTGTACCAGGCGGTGACGGAGCGCTGTCTGCGGCGCGAGGCGGTCGAGGCGATGGACATGGCCTCTCTCGCCCGCGTGCTACACAGCGCCCTTGTGCTGCACTCGCCGCTGCTCTACGAGCTGCTCGTCACCTACGCGCGGCCCGTCATCGCGCGCGTCGGCACCCTTGACGCCGTGTCGACCGCCGTCATCCTCAACGCCTACGGCCGCGCGGGGGTGCGGCACGAGGAGCTGTACCAGTCCCTGTGCGACCACGGCGCGACGGTGCTCGCAGACCCGCTGCTGCCGCTCGCGCACGTCGCCAACGTCAGCCACGCCCTCTCGCGCGTGCACTTCCGCCACCCGCCGCTGATGCTGGTGCTGCGCGCGCAGGCCGTGCGCCAGGCCGCCAGCGCCGCCCCCCTCGTCGCCGTCACCGTGCTCGACGCCTTCGCGGAGCTGGGGATGCCGGAGGCGGAGCTCTTCGACACGTACGAGCGGCTGCTGCTGCAGCACCCCGAACGCCTCAGCCCGCCGCTCATCGCCTCCTTCCTCGCCAGCCTCGTGGCCGCCGGCCGCCTCACACCGCAGGTGCTCGAGGCCATCAGTGACCAGATCGTCGCCGGCGCCGCCAGCTACGACCCCGCTTCCGTCGCCAAGGTGTGCGACGCCTTCTTCGTCGCCGGGACGCTGTCGGAGGAGGTGCTGGGCGCCATGGCTGAGCGCGCGTGCAAGGCCGCCGGCGACCTGCGCGCCGACGAGATGAACGCGATCCTCAACGCCCTCAGCGCCTTTGATCTCTTTGACGGTGAGCTGTTCCCGCTGCTCGCGTCGCGCCTCAGCAGTCTCGCACGGCAGGGCGGCCACATCGGCGCCGCCGACGCCGCCGGCATCCTCGCGTCCTTCGCCGCTGTGCAGGAGCGCAATGAGGAGCTGCTGCACGTGTGCTTCCAGGTCCTCGCCGCGCACCCGGGAGGCGCGATGCCGCCGGCCGCCTACATCAACGCCCTCTGGGCCTGCGCCACCCTCGGCGCGCGCAGCCAGACGCAGGCGCAGATGGTGGACTACCTCAAGGCCAATCCCGGATACCTCACTCTCGCCGCGCCGCCGGAGTCGGCCTCGCTGCGCGACAAGAAGACTGCCGAAGTGCTGGCGCAGCGCCGCGAGCTGGTGGTCAAGTCGTACGCGGTATCATAGGCGCGACCGTACTTGTTGTTCCCGCCCTTCACCATTATTCCTCTATCCTCACAAACACATATTCCAATGTAAACACTTTCCCCTCCCCCTTCCTCACTCACACAAGAAAGCAAAACAGCAACAACAACAAAACAGTGCGAAACCCTCATATGCGCAAACGTGGTGCTTACAAAAATACAGAGTGGAGACGGAGTGCATCTTGCCGCCCTGCCTGCTTTCCCCGTCCGGCGGTCTCTCATGTGCCGTAGTAGCATTTTTGTTTTTGGTTAAATGACTTCTTGTTGGGGCACACATGCACACACACGCACACACACAAGGCTTTGGGTGAGTCATAACGTCTACTTTTTCATAGCCCGTAGTGGGTTCAAGAAAAGATATGACTTGCGCAAGGAAAGAAAATGCTTTCATATGAAAAAAAAATCTTTTTACGAGTGCTCCATAGCACATTGCTCTCGCGTTCTACATTACTCTCTTCACAAAAATCTCATTCACCCTTAATGATCATCTTTCGAAAAAAAAAAACAGAAGCGCAGACCGCACATTTTCTCCTTTTCTCTCTCTCTCTCTCTCTCTCTCTCTCTTTCTCTCTTTTAGTTTTTACACCCGTGCACTGTTGATGTACGCCGACACTCTGCTTGGCATGGCCGTGCAGGCTGCGATCCAGGAGACGGCGGCAGCGACGGGCCTGCGGGAGGAGCAGCAGCGGGTGCTGGCGGCCCTGTTCGAGCGCGCAATGGCGGAGGCACTGGCGGAGGAGCCGACGCCCTCCACCGCCCTGGTGCGCTCCCGCCTGCGTGTCCCCGGCTCCCTCACGGGCGTCCCGCCCCCGGCGAACTACCGCTGGGGCTTATGCTCGGCGGCGCTGACGGCACCCGCGGCCGGCGGCACCGTCGTAGAGCCGGCGGCCAACGCATTGCGCGCGCCCGGACTGAGCTTCCCCCTCGTGCGCTGCGTCAACTCGCAGTGGACGTTCATTCTGCGGGATCCGATCGTTGAGGTGCGCGACTGCTTCGGCGGCGTGCGCAAGCTCCGTCTCGACTTCCTGACGGTCCGCCTTAGGGACCGCACCGCGCAACTGCAGCGCGAGAGGCAGCACAAGACGAGCGGGAAGAAACGCTCAACCAAGCAACACAAGTAGAGTGTCTACCCGCGCTCGCTCTTGCTATCTTGTTCGGTGCGGTCTTGTGCACCGTTCATTGCCTTTCTCTGCTCGTCTTCGTAGGTGCTTCAGAACCTACTACTCACGTTTCTTTCTCTCTACTATCTGCTATCTGCTAGGCAATTTATTTATTTATTTATTTATTTTTTTTTTCATGTGTGCGCGCTCCCCCAGGTATCTCCTTACATCACAATGGAGTCCTTTGACCTGCCGTCTGTCTCCCTTCTTTGCACCGCCTTGCGTTCATCATTGTCTCCTTGTCCGCAGCTATACACAGTTTTATTCTCCCACCACTGCCGCCCTCCCTTTCCTTTCCCTGCTGCCACTTGCCAACGTAAGAAAAGAAAGTTTTGAACTCTCCTAGTTAGACCAAAAACTATTCCGAAACTCTTTCCCTCAGCCAGCTCTCTCGTTTTCTTCCGCATTTTTTTTTCCAGTTCGTACGAAAGGAAAAAAAAACATAAGAAATAAGGTAACGAAAAGTACCCGAAAAGGAAGTAACTGCCCAAACCCAGTTCGCCCACCACACAACCTCCCTTATCTTCCGCTATGCCTCCGACTGTCCCCAACGGCTTTCTTGTGGAGAGCGCCACCATGAGCATCCAGCAGGACACGAAACACCTCCCCGCCTGCCGCGATGCCGCCGCCACCGCCCGCTGCCGCAGCTGCGACGCGGCCTGCGGCCGCCCGGGCTACTGGTTCCGCTGCAACGACTGCTGCGAGGATGTGTGCGGCGACTGCCTAATGCAGCGAGGCGCGGCGCACGCCGGCCACAGCTTCACCGACGTCTTCACGCTGCTCGTGGCACACAACACCGCGCTGCGCACCGTCGAGAAGGACGCGGCGCAGCACTCCGCCGTCCTGCGCCGCGTTTTCCACGGCCGCTCCGAGATCGTCTGCGACGGCTGCGACGAAGTGCTGCGTCTCGGCAACTGGTACCGCTGCAACGACGCGGCGGAGGCCGTTGACCTCTGCGCCAAGTGCATGCTGTCCGAGGCCGCGCCGATGCCGCACAAGAGCTTTACCAACATGGTCGAGATCGTCGCTGACCGCTTCCGCGAGTGCTGTCAGAACCGCCGCAACATGTGGGGCCCGCGCTGCCACGGCGGCTGGCGGCGCCACATGGATGCCGCGGAGCGCGTGCCGCTCACCGAGGCCGCCCAGGCGGTGGTGAAGCAGCGGCCGGAGCTCCACAGCGAGACATCGATGTTCCACACGTGCGACGGCTGCGAGAAGCGGCTCTTCCCCGCCGACTGGTTCCGCTGCAACGAGTGTACCGACTACGACCTCTGCCGCGAGTGTCTGAACACCAAGGCGCACGATGCGCAGCACACCTTCACCGACATGGAGGAGCCCGCCGCTCAGCGCTTCCGCGAGCACTGGCAGAACCGCCGCAACATGTGGGGCCCGCGCTGCCACGGCGGCTGGCGGCGCCACATGGATGCCGCGGAGCGCGTGCCGCTCACCGAGGCCGCCCAGGCGGTAGTGAAGCAGCGGCCGGAGCTCCACAGCGAGACGTCGATGTTCCACACGTGCGACGGCTGCGAGAAGCGGCTCTTCCCCGCCGACTGGTTCCGCTGCAACGAGTGTACCGACTACGACCTCTGCCGCGAGTGTCTGAACACCAAGGCGCACGATGCGCAGCACACCTTCACCGACATGGAGGAGCCCGCCACTCAGCGCTTCCGCGAGCACTGGCAGAACCGCCGCAACATGTGGGGCCCGCGCTGCCACGGCGGCTGGCGGCGCCACATGGATGCCGCGGAGCGCGTGCCGCTCACCGAGGCCGCCCAGGCGGTGGTGAAGCAGCGGCCGGAGCTCCACAGCGAGACATCGATGTTCCACACGTGCGACGGCTGCGAGAAGCGGCTCTTCCCCGCCGACTGGTTCCGCTGCAACGAGTGTACCGACTACGACCTCTGCCGCGAGTGTCTGAACACCAAGGCGCACGATGCGCAGCACACCTTCACCGACATGGAGGAGCCCGCCGCTCAGCGCTTCCGCGAGCACTGGCAGAACCGCCGCAACATGTGGGGCCCGCGCTGGCACGGTATGCGCCACCAGAAGGAGCCTGCGTGCGTTGTGGATGTGCCGACGACTGCCGACCGCGCCGCACACTGCCAGCGGTGCCGTGCGGAGGTGGCGACCGACAAGGGATGGTACCGCTGCAGCGGCTGCGGCCACTTCGGCGCCGATGTGGGCTCCTCGGAGCTGCCGCCGGTGTGCCGCGCCTGCCGCAGCGTGGTGCTGCCCCGCCGCGGATGGTACCGCTGCAACGAGTGCGCGACGGACCGCTACGACCTCTGCGCCGGCTGCCTTCGGGCGGCCAGCGCCGCGCACGCGGACGGCACGCACACCTTCACGAACATGCGGCGCGCGCGCGGGCAACGCCACGGCCCCTGCGGCCCCCACAGCCCGCGCTGCACGCTGACCCTCGCGCCCAACGGCAAGCACGCGGCGGTGCTGGGCCGCCCGACCGTGTGCGACGGCTGCGAGAAGCGGCTCTTCGCCGGCGACTGGTTCCGCTGCAACGAGTGCGCCGACTACGACCTCTGCCGCCGCTGCGCCCGCGCTGTCGGCGGCCTGCACGCCGACAACGCGCACACCTTCACCGACATGGCGGCGCTGCCCGCCCCCGCCGCCCCCCAGCTGGGCGTCGTGCTGGAGCACCGCGGCGACCAGCCCGCGCCGGCGGAGGGGACCGTCAAGACGCTCGGCGACGGGTGCGACAGCGACGACACCGACTCGGCGCTCGACCGCGAGGAGGCCGCGGAGCTTCTGGCCGCCGAGAAGGAGCGCCCGCGCGGCTGCCTCGACGCCCTCGCCCGCGCCTTTGGCTTCGGCGACAACTAAGTACGAGGAGATATGTATATAGATTTAGCATAAAATGCGAAGGAAAAGCGTGTTGAGTGCCAGACGTTGTGCCGACTCACAGTTTCTCCTTTCTTTCTCTTCTTTTTCTTGGGCTTTCACTACGCTTCAGAGATTGGCTTTCCACAGCTTATATTCTCTTTTTGTCCCGTAGTAGTCTCATTTTTCTTTTTCTTCCATTTCTTTTTTTTTTTTTTTTTATTATCTCACCCATGCTTACTAATCCCTTTCTTCGATATTATTATGATGGCTGTAAGACCGTCTTTTTCTTTTTATTTTTCAATACACCGATTCTTCGTGACTCTAGAACCGTCAGCGTTGAAAACCGTTAAAAACACCACCAACAACAATAACAACATCAACATCAACAGTAAAAACAAAAACAAAAACACATCAATAGAAACAGAAAAAACCCAAAAAACCACACAAAATAAATAAACCATATCTTCATTTTGAGAACTCTCCCTTTTTTTATTTATTTGCTCTCTTTTTGTTTCTTTACGCTTTTCCAGTAGACTATCCAGTGTCAGTATAAATAAAAATGGTAGACAAGAAAAGGCACACTGTCAGTTTGCTTCAGAACCTATAGTGGTAAATGAACGTTCTGACTCTGTGAGCGCAGCGGTAGCTATACACATCTTGCGATTTTTCCCAAACGTACTGGCGTGCTGATGCTTTTTCTACTTGGTTTCGCGTGTGATTTTCCGTACTTCCCCTACTTTTTTTCTTTCCTCTTCTTTTTTCTTGTTTGACTGTCATCAGCATCCTCCAATGTTCCTGCCATCGTTTCTTACTGATTTCCAGGTCAAACCATGCTTGTTTCTTCGGAAACGTTTCATTTTCTTTTCTTCTTCTCTCGATTTACTCTCCCGATCTGTTTCTCCTTTTTTTTTTCTTCTCCGTCTGGTATGCTTGTGTTCTTCTTTTTCAGTTACTCCACACAAAGTTTCATTTTTTCTTTCTTTCATTCATCTTCACTTTTTACTTTTTAAAATCAATTCTCTTTCTATTTTTTCTTTCCTTTTGATATGTTCTTTTATTTTCCGTTTTTCGATCTTGAATCCCTTCTTTTCCTCCCTTCTGATTCTTCTCATGCCGCTGTTGTGTCTTTGCTGCATCAGTCGTTTCATCTTTTTCGTTTTTCTGCTCCTCTGCGTGGCTTTCCGCGCGAGCGGGAGAGGAAATGCGTTGACAGGGGTGAAAAAGACGATGTGACCTCGATTCTTGTGGCTGGAAGATGAGCACGAAGGGAAGAATAAAAAGAGAGGAGGATTTTTAGTTGAAAATAAGAGAAAAAGAAACGAAAGTGAGTAACAAAACGAGGGTAGGAAAGAATCTGATGCTCATCACTATTTACGGCACCGTGCAGTGTATCTCGACGTGATGTCCTTGCTTCTTTTTTCCTTTGGTAAGCATCCTGTTTCGCACATGAGAGTTTATGTTTTGTCAAGATACATGTGTGTGTGTGTGTGTGTGTGTGCGTGCCCTTGATCCAAGTACGAGTCTTCTCCAGGACTTTCTTCCCCAAAACTCTTCAAACTTTCTCTCTCTCTCTCTTTCTCTTTTCTTCCGAAAACTCTGTGAAATGTACAGCAGAAAGTATAAATAGAACTGCCGCCTCTCTGTCGACGTGCGCGTTGCTTATTTTTTTTTTTTTAATTTCTTCTTTCTTTCCTCTTAGCGGCTTATACACCCATCGCCGTTCCACCTGCCTCCACTCCACAGCGCATGAATCCCCCATCGACGGAGGAGACGCCGCTGCTGCGCCCCCCACAGCGCTCGCCGACCGGCCTCGCCAAGTCCTACAGCCACAACGACGTCGCGCTCAACCGCGGCGGGGGCGGCGGCCCGCGCCCCTCGCGCCCACAGAGCGTCCCTGTGCTCTCCGACCGCGCGATGCACGAGATCATCGTGTCGCCGCTTTTCATCGACAAGTTTTTTATGGCCAAGGGCGGCACGATACTGACGAGCTCCTTCAACCTCGCCTCGGCAACGCTGGGCGCCGGGGTGCTGGCGCTGCCGCGCGCGATGGAGCAGCTGGGGACGCTGGCCGGCACCCTCACCCTCGCCGTCATCTGCGCCATGACCGTCTACAGCTGCTTCCTGCTCGTAAGCGTCGGGGAGCTGCTGGAGCTCAACAGCTTCGAGGCGCTCGCCGGCGCGCTGCTGGGCCGCTGGTGCGAGCGGCTGGTCGCTGTCGTGATCGTCGTCTTCTGCTGGGGCGTCGCCGTGATGTACGTGGTGGTGATGGGCGACTTCATCAGTCCCTTCATCGACATCTTCGGGCTGCAGGGCGTCGTCACGAAGCACGCGGCTATGGTCGTCTTCTGGGCGCTTGTGATGCTGCCGCTCTCCATGGCGCGGCAGATCAACTCGCTGCGCTACGCCTCCTGCGTCGGCTGCGTCGCCACCGTCGTGCTAGCCGCGACGCTCGTCATCAAGGTTGGCGCGCACGGCGTGGCCTCGCCGCCGCCGCCACTCGCGCAGTGGGGCCCCAACTCGCGCGCCGCCCTCTCCACCTTTGTCTTCAGCTACTGCTGCCAGCCGGTCGTCTTCAAGGTCTTCGACGAGCTGCAGAGCGCGTCGGTGGGGCGGCTCACTTTCAGCGCGACGCTCTCCATGTGCTGCTGCACGCTCATCTACATCGTCACCGGCATCTTCGGCGCGCTGGCCTTCGGCGCCAGCACCAGCGGCAACGTCCTCAACAACTTCGCCGCGCACCTCGACCTGCCCTACGTGCAGCTCGCGTACGCGGGCATGTCGGTGACGGTCACCATGGCCTTCCCGATGACCATCTTCCCGACGCGCGAGTCGGTGGTGCTCTTCCTCGGCTACGGCGACCCCGACGCCCCGCCGTGGGTGCACCGCGCCATCGGGGCCGCGCTGGCGGCGCTCGCGCTGCTGGCCGGTCTCTGCGTGCCCAGCATCACCGCCCTCTTCGACCTCCTCGGCGGCATCTGCGGCGGCTCGCTCAGCCTCTTCCTCCCGGGGCTCTTCGCGCTGCGCTGCGGCTTCTGGGAGCCGTCGGACGTGGGCATGGTGCACCACCTCGCGGCGTGGGCCGTCACCGTCTTCGGCGCTGTCATGTGCGTCGTGGGAACGTACAACTCCATCGCCAACCAGTTCTTCGACACCGCTGCCGCCGCGCCGTCCGCGCGACCGCCAGGCGGGAACTCGTCGGCGTAGCCGCCGCTCACTCCGCCCCACCTCCACTTTTACACACATCGTTTCCATTCTCTTTTTTTTTTTTTTTCACTCTCCCCCTCTCTCTCTCTCTCTCACCACCTCCCGCTGTACATACTGCAGTCACGTGCAGTGAAGGCGGAAGACATAGATCGCAAGTATCAGCCCATAAACAGCAAAAACAAGTGCTAATGCTTTGTTATGCGGCCGGACTTTTTCTTTTTAAATTATTATTTTCTCTATTTTCTTCCTCTCCTTCCCCAATATTTCACTATGTTCATTGCTCTACATGCTCTGTTTTCCCCTTCCCGCTTGATTGTTTTGTGAGCATAACCTTCTTCTGCTTACTCTTGTACTTTCCTATGTCTCATTTATGCAATTCGCTAACAATGGCTACGCCACTGTTTCTTTCTCTTTTCTTTCCCCAGTGAAGAGAGATTGTTTTATTTTTGTTCTTCCCAATCAGGTGTCGTTCCTTCAGGCGTGACACACATACACACTCATTCTATTATATTTTCCCACACTCTTTAATCTTTCTACTTGCGTAATAATCATCATTTGCTCATCGCCTGTTTTTCTTCTTTTTTTCCCCCCCTTTTTAAACTGGCAAGTGCCTTTCACGGAAACTCCACTCTCTAAACCCATTACTGAACACGGATGAAATTCACGATTTTCGTATTCCCCTTCTCTCCTTTCAACTTCAACCACTTCAGAAAGCCCTCTCCCCTAACTGTGGCGCTCTACGGGTGTCTGTATCCACCGCGACACACGATGATTTGATTTGTGACGCTATACCCTCCCCCCACCTGTCTCCACTTTTGCGTTTCCTCTCCCACGCCCCCAAGTAGCAGTATCAGTGTAGTTAACTTCTTGTTCTTTCGTCCCCCGGCTGCTCCGTTGTTTCCCGACGCCCTCCTCACCCGCTCGCGCAACGTTCCGCACGGACATGTACAGCGACGGCGACCGGAAGACGGTGTCGGAGCTGCAGCGCGAGGCGGAGATGACGCGCAACCAGATCGTGGAGGAGGCGCGGCAGCTGGAGCGCATCAAGCGCATCACGGCCAAGACGCAGTTCTCCATCGACCAGCTCTTCCGCTTCTTCGCGCGCGAGGTGGAGACGGAGGAGGAGCGCAAGGCGCTGGTCGACATCCTCCTCAGCAACAGCCCCGACCTGCACATGGAGGCGGTGCCGCTGCTGCCGGTCGCGACGGCGCTCGCCAACGGGCGGCTCTCCAACACCCGCCGCATCTACGCCGCCGACAACCACTTCGTGGAGGACAACTCCTTCATCTACCTCGTGCACGTGCTGCGCTTCTCCCCGCAGGCCGCGCAGGTCGAGTTCCTCGACGTGAGCAACACACGCGTCACGGAGAAGGGCATGGTCTTTGTGCTCGAGATGATGGTGGAGCGCGCCAGCCCCTTCACGCTGGTCTGCAAGGGCCTCGTGCTCCTTGCGGGGTTCCCCTCCAAGGCGGCCGACGACTCTGACTACCGCGCACGCTTTGAGACGCTCATGGCGCTGGCGCGCTCCAAACGCCACTGCGTTGTTGAGGTGGAGTAGGCGGCTGTGCAAAAAGGGCAAAAAAGTTCTGACTGTTGTACCCCCATTCTGCTGTGTTTTGTCATTTTCTCCGCTTTTTTTATTGTCCCCCCCCTCCTCTTTGCTGCCGCTCTGTCTTCCCTTTCTCACCCTCTTTGACCTGCGAAAACAAAATCCCAACACTCAATCGTTTCCTCCCCTCCCAGAAAAACGGCACCCAATACGCCTGCGTGCTCCTTGATGCGCTTCACGCTGGATTAGAAACGAGCGTGGAGGAGCATCGTGTGTGGGTGTGCGCGTTACAGTGCGAGTTTTGCTTCTCTCCTCATCCACTCTGAGTGTACCTTGGTTTCTGCCTCTGTGACACACGTGAATGTGTTGATGTACGCAATTCTGTGTGCTCCCCTGTTTTGAAACCTTTTTTTTTTCGCTTCTCGACCTCTCTCTCTCTCTCTCTCTCTCTCTCTCTCTCGTGCATGCTTCATTCGAACACAAGGACATTACAAATACAGATTTCTACGGCGAATAAGGACAAACAAAAATATATTAAAAAGCAACAACGACAACAACGTTACACACTGCAGTGAGGAGCAACAGCTTACGAAGCAACCATTTGTCGCGTGCAGATCTCACGCAGTCAACGGCGCCTGCGCTCGTTTTTCTGTTCTTCTCCGTTTAGCTTCGCGCACCTCATGAGCACGAGAGACGCGCTAGAGGGCAAACTGCAGGCGGCGCTGCAGGACGGCTCGGTGCCGCCCGCGCTGGCGGAGCTGCTGGTGGCGCTGGTGGCGCGAGCGTCAGCGGACGAGTGCGCGGCGGCGGAGCGGCGACTGGCGGCGTACGCGGCGCGCGTGTGCGAGGACATGGAGCGCTTCCGCGACCGCGTGTGCGCCGCGACGGTGCGCCAGACGCGCGACGAGCTCGACGACATGCGCCGCCGCTGGGCCCGCGAGGCGCGCGCGGAGGCGGAGGAGATACGCGCGGAGATCGCCGCGGCGAACGAGTCGTTGCTGGGACGGCTGCGGGAGGCGGCGGCGGCGAGCTCGGGAGCGGCGGCCGCATCTCCTGCGGATACCGCGGGTGCAGGGGCGGCGGAGCTTCTGGCGGAGCACCTGCGCACGGTGGACGCGCTGCGCCGCGCGGAGATGCGGCAGACGCGCGAGGAGCTGCACACGCTGCGTGAGGAACTGAGGGAGTTGCGTCGCGAGCTGAACAAGGCACCACGCGCTGCTGCGCCGCTGCCGCCGCTGCCGCCGCCACCCCCGCCACTTCTGGCGCCGCCACCCCCCGCCGGTCCGCGGCGCACGCGGAGGCCTTCACGCCCAAGGTGAAGCCCCGCGGCCTCCCCGGGCTCGCCTTTGAGGCGTGCGCGGACGGGCTGGTGGTGACGGCGGTCGCGCCTGACTCGCAGGCGGCCGGCGCGGGGATGCGCGTCGGGACGATCGTGTCGCACGCGGACGCGACGCTGCTGACGACGGTCTCCGACCTCAACGACTACGTGGACGGCCTGGAGCAGCCGACGCTCAAGCTGACCACCTTCGACACGCAGACGGGACGCGTGCGTTTCTTGACCCTCGACGTGTGAGAGGAGGCCCCGAGGTTACCAGGCGTACCGCAGACGGAGCTCTTATTCAATCAGGTGCACTCGAAACGCTCTGTGTTATAAAGCAGGTATTCGCATTCTGGATCCCTATCCGTCTTGTTTTGTTTCTGACAATTTCAGGTTGCCATTAGAAGTTCTCGATCACATAGTTAGACATCGTAAAGTATATGATTAAAAAGAAAAGAAAAACAAGACGACATCGATCGCTTTTACAACTGCACTAGAAATAAATTGTGCTTTTTTTTTTCTTAAATGCATTCTTGCCAACGCTTTGATAGTGATAGTGATAGTGATAGTGATACTGATATATAGATATAACTTCACCCTTCTTCCTTCTTCTCCCATCCCTTTCCCGCATCTCCCCTACGCTTGACTGTATGTAGACCCACCAAAACTCCCCCACGAGCGCACATCTCTCCCCCAAGCTTCGTGCTCCTTTTTCACAGTCATCACGACCCCCCTTCGTCATGCTACACAGTGAAGAAAGTAGCTCCACCGCTTTCTGCCTCGACAGCGCAGCGCTGCGCACGGACCCGCGGCTCGCCCCCCTCCGTAGCATTCTGTTGCTGCGCCAGCTAGACCGCGAGCCCCACAGCAGTGGCGACGCACTGCCCACCGCGACGGAGGCAAGCGCGACGATGTGCGCCGCGTTGGGCAGTCCCGGCGACGCCTCCCGTCTGACGCTCGCAGGTCTCTTCCCCGATCGCGTGCGCGACTGCGGCGGCGACGACATGGTGGCGCTGGCGGAAGCGACGCGGCGGCGCGAGCTGCAAGCGCAGCGCAACATCATTTCACTTCTGCTTTCTTCGGAATAACTCTCCTTTGGCGTCCCTGGATTGCCACCAGCTTCGCGACAGATGACATACTTCAGACTTCTTCTCCTTTTTTGTTTTTACTTTCATCGTCTTCACAGCACTTTTCTTTTTTTTTCTTTTCAAGTTTTCTGTATGGTTTTGCATTTACCGGTTTGCAGGAAAAAAAAGCACTTTAATGCAGTTCATCAGTCTTTATTGCTGTGTTTTTGTGTTCGCACCACTTTTGGGGTCGTAAGAGCGCGCTGGTCTCACTACTTCTGGTGCTGCTGCGAACTCGAAGCGCCCACCTCTACATCATACAGCTCTTGCCGATTTTCTCCTCACTTGCATTTTTCTCTTTCCTCCTCCTCCACTAACCACACCATTCTCCGCGTGTATTGTTGCTGTGCATTCATGGAAGCGACAACACAGTAAACTAGAGACATTACCTTCCTCGCACATCTAGAGCGAGAGAGCGAAAGAGATCTCGGTATCCTTCTTTCTTCCTTCCTCTCTCTCTCTCCGCTGCGCCGCAACAAGCGGATCTTGCCTGGTAAAAATAACTTCCACCACCGAGTGTTTACCTGTTCATAGAGCCTAACATCATACAATCTCTCTCTCTCTCTCTCTCTCTCTCTCTCTCTCCCTCTCTTTCTTCTCAGACGATGACCACGCGAGCCGCGTCTGTTGAATCGACGTCGTCGTCGTCGTCTGGGTCGACGGCGTCCTCGAGCTCCACCGGCGGCTTCAGCGGGTCGTCGTCGTCGTCCTCCTCCTCGGGGTCGTCGGCGTCGCGGCCGTCCGCCCCCGCTGGTGCCGCCGCCCCCTCGCGCGCCGCGTCCGGAGCCGCCAGCCCCGTGCACATGTCCCTCAACCGCGAGCTGCGCTTCACGCACGCCGACAGCGAGTTTGTGCCGATGCCGAAGCTGCCCAAGGAGTCGTACATGGACTTCATCGTGCGCATCCTCTACGCGGACCGGCGCGGGTACCCCGAGGGGGCGTACCGCACGCTCGACTACCTGCGCGCCGCCGTGGAGATGTTCGTCGCGGAGGTGCGGCGCGAGTCGCAGCGGCAGGAGGAGCTCTGCACACGCGCCGGCCGCCAGTTCGTGCGCTTTCTGTGGGGCAACAAGGGCGAGCTCGCCGTGTGCTTTGCCTGCTGCTGCGACATGCTCAAGCTCCTCTTCGACGCCCTCGACCCGTCGCGCACGTGGCCCAAGTGGGAGTCCTTCGTCAACCAGTTCCTGCTGCTGCTCATGGCCGAAAGCGGACTGCCGGCGGACCGCCCGGGGGAGGACACGTACCGCACCAAGTACCTTGACTGGCAGAAGGGCGGCACGCGCTACGGCGGGGTGCAGGTCGCGGCGAACGTCCGCTTCCCCTCCGCCCAGGAGCGCCGCGCCAAGGTCGAGCGCTACCTCAGCACCGGCGACGGCTACAAGATCGAGACCGTCACCGTCCCCAACGCCGCCGCCGCCGCCAAATCCCAAGCAGCGCCCGGGGCCGCGCAGGTACCGCCCGCCGCCGCCGCCCCCTCCGTCAAGACGCTGCCGCCGCGGCCGCTGGTGCCTCCGCTGGCCGGCGCGACGAGCGGCCCAGGGCCGGTGCGGCCCCCCGCGCGCGTGGGGCTGAAGGGGGCGGCGGCGCCGCAGCCGCCCGCCCCGCCGGTGTGCAGCAAGCAGATGCCGGGGGAGACGCGGCACCTCCTGTGGCTCAGCGCGCTCGCGCACGTCAAGGGCGGCGACGCCGCGGCCGCCTTCCCGGAGCACCGGCTGCAGGCGATGCCCGGCCTCGTGCGCCTCTGCGAGATGACGCAGCTGCCGGAGGAGATGCTCGTGATCGCGCGCGTGATGCGGGCCTCGTCGCCGGCGGCGCAGCAGCTCTTCGAGCAGATGGGCGGCCTCGTCGCGCTGCGGGGCTTCGCGCAGACCCTCATCGCCGCCGAAGACGCGGCGGGGCTGGTGGAGCTGGTCGACTGCGTGCTGCGCATGCGGCTGCCGCGCTGGAGCCCCGCGACGCACCGCGCCTGGCGCACGGACACGCAGTCGGTGGTGGGGCCGGACCTCGGCTGGCTGCGGGCGCTGCGGTGCATCCCGCCCGAGCAGCGCGCGGCGTGGGGGACGGCGGTGCTCGTGCTCGAGGAGAAGTACCTTTTCAGCGCCGCGCGCGCGCAGTACGAGGTGCGTCTCAAGCGTCCCCGCGACGACGCGGAGGCCGACGCCGCCGCCGCCGCCGCGCGCGCCGACCTGACGACGATGATGGCGTGGGGCGTCCCGCGCGTCTTCACGCTCATGGCGCCGCGCCTGCCGCTCGAGCTGCGCGCGCCGCCGCTGTCGTCCGCGCTGGAGGCGCAGACGGTGGCGCTGCTGGCGGAGAAGCGCCGCTACGCCGCCGAGCAGCAGGAGAGCTGGGAGTCGGCGCTGCGCGACTGCCTGCAGGCCAGCGGGGCGCCGCCGCTCAAGGCGCTGCCCCTCTGGTACGACCCGATGAGCCTGCTGATGGCGAGGAGCGCGGAGACTGACTAGTAACGGCGCGCCGCGATCAATACTTTGCGTTTTTCCAGTCTTCCCTTGTTCCATGTGGCTCTTTGCACGATTCTATTTCTTTGCATTTATTCTGAGTGTGTTGATTTCGCTTGCTCTTACCCTGCTGTTCAGGATTATTGCTGCTATTTGCCACTGCTGCTGGCTTCGGTCTGCGCTTTTCGTCGCGTTGCGTGAACCTGACACTGCGCACCTATGCTGAGGCTACTCCGCTCCATTTGCCTTTTGTTCCCACATTTATAACTCTCTTTTTTCTCTGTAACATACATACAAACCAACAGTCCCTTTCCCTTTCCCTCCCTCCCTTCCTACACGCACACACACACACACAAAAGAAAATGAAACGTTAACTGTGTCTCAGCTGCCACACCTGAAAGGAAGAGACGATGAATTTTAATGTTAAGCGTTTGTTTGACCTGACTATTTCTTCTTGAAGCACAACTTTACATTATTCTGATCTTCCTTGACGTCAGGCTGCTTTTTCTGGTGTGCGCATGCGATGTCTTGCGACGCGGCATTGCCGTGTACGCCACCTCTCCGCCACTCCTTCGCGAGCCCCCCTTTAGCCACTGGAAGTGCGCTTCCGATTTGCTCGCCTTCCACCTCCCTTCCCCACATCCCATCCCTCGACTCACACGCCTCCGACGCCGCGCGCTGCCGCCTGCTTCGACGATTCTCAAGAAAAATCTGATCTCGCGACGTGCAGACACACCATTTTTTTTTTCACATGTCATAGTTACAATGAGATGCAGGTCACGCCACGTCACCGCTGAAACACGAGCCCGCCATCTATAGTGCTGCTCGCCGCCCCCATCATTCTTTGTTCCGTCTCCTGCCTCCCAGCCGGCTCTCTCTTGTCCGCCTCGATGATTCTCAAGAAAAATCTTATCTCACGACCTGCAGACATACCAATTTTTTTTCAACATGTCATAGTTACAATGAGACGCTGACGGAGCCGTACTCCTTACTCCTCACCCGCATCTTTCTAGTTCTTCTTTCCCTTTTCCAGTTCAGGGTGATGCTTACCGCGAAGGCTGCCAACTTTTGCCTGTGGATCGCTTCGCAGAAAATAAGCCCAAGATTCCATCTCCTTACCTGCCCTAATCGTCCCTCTCTGCTGCTCGTCACTCCTCCTGCGTCGCTTCTCATAGCCAGTCTTTGGAGCGGCGGGTGCCACCACGCTGCAACAACAAAAACAAAAACAATAATTAAAGAAAAAAATGCACAGTTCAATATGTTGGGAATTGATACAGTTCTTGCCGTATTGCGAGGACTTGTGGATACATATGGCTGCACGTGGCTAAAGTGCCGACCTCGTTTGCTGCGTCTATTGAATGATATGCGTGCTCCCCCCTCCCTTCCCTTCCCCTGTGCTTCTCTCTTTTTCTCGTACCCTCTCCATCCCCTCACCGACCTACTGCTATCAGCGCCTCCATTTAGTTTATTCTGCGCTTAGCTGCATTATCACACCTGTACCAGAGCATGTCCGGCGCCGACGGCGACCTGTCGCAGGTGAACCCCGCGCTGCTGGAGCTGTGCCAGGACGCGGAGAGCTGGCGGGAGCAGCGGCGGCGCGCTATGAAGGAACGCATCTACGGCTCCGGCGCCGCGCCGGCCGCCACCAGCGCCGACGCCTCGCGCTACATGCCTCTCGAGCCGGCGCCGCAGGAGACTGTGGTGTCCGCCGCCCCGCGGACGGCGCCCGACACGCGCGACTACGGGGCGCAGAACCTGCAGATGCTCCTGGGACGTAAGCGGGCCCGCGAGGCGGAGGAGGCCGCCGCCCGGTCCGCCTCCACCGCCCAGCAGCAGCAGCAGCAGCAGGGACAACAACAGCCGGAGCAGCAGGAGCAGCCGAGCCGTCCGCTCTCCATGAAGGAGCGACTGCTGCAGAAGCACAGGGCTTCGTGACGGCTGCCTGAACCTTCGTCCTTGGTGGTTACATCTCGTGTAACCGTTCTCTATTTTTCTCTTTACCTTTGCATCCATGTGCTTCTCCCATCATACACACTCCATCTCTATGGCGTCTCATATCAAGAAGAGAGCGAAACAGTTGCGTTTCCTGTTTCCTTCTGCGTACATCGTTGGTGATCCACGTCGTTCTGCCAGACTTGGACTGCTGTCTCTGTTTTTATTTATTTATTTATTATCATTCCCTTGCTTGCTCCTTCGCTCGCATCTCTTCTCTCTTCACCTTGCCGTCTCTCTCTCTCACTCACTCTCTCTTTTCTTTTTTCTTCTTCCATTTCCTCGTATTTGCCTTTTTTCTTCGCACTTCCCACAGATTTTTAGTTCTTAAAGTTATAATCTTTAATTCGCCTACCCCATCCAACTACAGCTATCCGTTGACACCTAGTCACCCTTCTCTCTTTCCTTTTTTTATTTTTCTCTCTCTCTTTCTCTCGCGCACCATCTTCGACCGGATCATTTTCACGAGAAATCACCCCCTGTCGACGCCTCAGCACCCTGCCACAGTCCACGTACCAGGCACTTCTCCGAAGGTCTTCTTTGTCACCATGCAGGTCCACAGCAACCCCCGCTACACTCCCGACAGCAGCCGCACGACGCCGAGCAGCAAGAGCTCCGGCAGCGGCGGCATCGCACGCGGCGGCCGCGGCCGCTTCCCCACCCCCCGTGAGGCGCGCTCGACGACCGTCCGCTTCGTGAACCCCGTGACGGCGCAGCTGGTGGCGACGCGCCTGAGCCACGTGCAGCGCACCGAGGCGGCCGTCACCAACGGCGCCGTGCTCTGTTACGACTTCCTCGAGGGGCGCTGCCCCGCCGGCCCGCAGTGCGGCCGCGTGCACGTCCCGGCGCGCAGCCTGTGGACGGTGCTGCTGCCGGCCGTGCGGCGCGCGGAGCTGCTCTACGAGGAGGGCTTCTCCTTCCACGTCTACGGCGCGCAGCTGGAGGAGTACTGGGAGATCCCGAGCAAGTACGTCTACGTGACGGAGGGCAGCAAGCGCTACATCGCGAGCTACAACGAGGGCGGCATGAACATGCCGGAGAAGCCGCGCCTGTGCCCCGACCTGATGCGCGGAGGCAGCTGCGTGCTCAACGGCGCCTGCCCCCACATCCACTGCTGCACCGCCGACTTCACCGGATTCCCCGGCGCCGAGACGCACACCGTCAACGGCAGCCGCGTCGCCACGTACCCCCGCCTGCCGGACGACGTTGTGGTGCGCGCGCAGCCCCCCAACGGCGGCGACGCCGAGTCCTTCCCCGGCGGCTGCGTCCTGCGGACCGCCGGCGCCGACAAGTACGAGGCCGCCTTCCGCAGCGCCGGCGGCGAGCCGGAGCTGACGATGCAGCACTGCGCGCACTTCCGCAAGGACGGCCTCTGCCGCGAGGGCGCCAAGTGCAACTTCCTGCACGTCGTCAGCCCCAAGAGCGGCGCCGACCGCGTCAGTGCGCAGGAGCGCGCGCTGCTGGCCGGCATGGGCGCCGCGGCCGGCAGCGGCAGCGTGACGCCCCTCGGGATGCAGTTCGCCGCCGCCGCCGCGTACAAGGCGCGCGCGTCGCAGCAGCCGTCCGGCCACACGACGCCCATGTTCACGCACAACCCGTACTCCACCAGCACGTCGCGCGTGTCGCCGGTCGGCGGCGCCTCCGGCCGCACCTCCCCTTCCTACCGCAACAACCCCTACTCGACCACCGAGTCGCAGGTGTTGGTGTGACGTGCGCGCTGCGCCGTGTATGCGTGTGTGTGTGTGAGAGAGAGCGAGAGAGATAGAGTTTAGATGCGGCGGAGGCAAGTGGACACGCCGGGCGGTGCGCCGCACGACTCCCACCTTCCGCCCCGTTGGCGGCGTCCTTCGACCGCGGTAAGCCACCCGTCCATTTTCTCTTCTTTTTTTCTCTAAAATTTTAATTTACGCTTTGAACTGGCAGACACGGCGCAAAGGCAGACACGACGGCGCGGGTGCCGTCTCCGCCACTCATGAAGACGGCACCCCGTCTCGCGCGAGCTCCTCTCTCTCTCTCTCTCTCTCCCTCCCCACTACCTTTCCCGCATTATTATTACTATTTTTGCTTCTTTTTTGTCGGAAAAGCATAAAGAAACCACTAATTTCCCGCTTTTCCTTTGTTTTTCTAGTTTTAACCTAGTGAATGAACACACGCACGCATGTTTGCTCGTTCATTGGAACCGTGGTCTCTCCTTTTTCCTCTTCTTCCCTATTCACTTGCTTTTTCCCCTGCCCCTTTTATTTCTCTATTATCATTATTATTATTATTGTTGTTTTCCTGCACTGGCGCATCTTTTTTCGCCCTCGCTTGTGTAGCATAAACGGCAAGTCCATTTGGACGTGGACAGAAAAATAAGCGATGAGGGCGGAAAAAGATTAAAGAATAATAAAAAAGAGAATAAAGACCAGAGTTCAAAACACCGAGAAAAGTTTGAAGGGAAGAAGAAAAAGGATAGGTGAAGCGTATATCTCACTTAATGCAACACTTTCATAATGAGAATGCTTCGCTTTCCTTTTCTTCGGCTTTTCTTTTTCTCTCTTTTTTTTCTTTTCGTTTAGCGCTGCTGTCTTGACCCTTCTTCGCCCTTTTCTGTAATTCTTATTTTTCAATTTATCCTTCTTTCCTCTTATTTTTATTTTTGCGTAAATGAAGGAGTAGAGAAGGCGAGAGGCATTGGTTGAGAGAATAAGTAAGTGGTGTTGAAAGAAGGCACGAATAAGCGAAGCAATCTATCTTTTCCGTGGGATTGAAAGTCAGCGAACGGTGTAGGTTTTGCTGTCTTCTTTCTCCCTGCTTTTCCTTTTCTGCTTTTTTTTCGTGCTACTCCTTGTCTCCACTTTTTTTTTCTTCACACTATTCTGCCGTGTGCTGGTGACAAAGTTCTGACCTCTGCTCTTTTCTCTCTCTCTCTCTCTCTCTCTCTTTCTTCTCTTCTCTGTTACGATGTTTTCTGTCTATTCCTGCTTTTTTCTTGTTTTCTGTTCCAAATATCTCTCTCCCCCAATGGTACTTCACGTTGAAGGGCGACGGAAAGAAAAGTGGAGGAGAGGGATGGGCTGCGCTGGCGCACACACACACACACACACACACACCACTCGCACACACACATCGCAAACACGTGCGGTTATGTTGCCTCTTTTTAAGTGGCTCCTCTTTCGCGTGCCTTTTTCCTCGCTGTACGTGTCTATGACATTTCCAAGTGTGAGATAGTCCTATTGCTTACTTTTTCTCTTGCGTGATTTGCTACTCACTTTTTTTAAATTTTTTTTATTTCCCTTCCCTCCCATTTCTCTTCTTCTCACGTATTATTGGGAAGACACATTTGCACAGCGATGACGAATCAGGTCATTTGTCGTTGGTTTTAGAAGATGAGAAGCAACGTTTTCATCAAAACCACAGAATGAATGAATGTTCAGTGCAACGAGAGAATTCGGGATCGGGCTCCAGGCATCGCAAAAATTTAAAAAAAAAGTGTAGCAAATCAAGAGATGTCTAAAAGCCTGTTAGATCTATACACCAACAGCTTCTTTTAGTTTCTCACTTTTTTTCTTTGTTCTTCTTCATTGTTTCCTTCTTTTTCTTTCCTTTCCCTTCCTTCAATTCGGAATCATCCCCCCCCCCACTTGCTTTATTTTTCACTTCACAATTCTGAGCAAGTAATGCCATATTTGATTCCACACGTGCTAAATCCTTCCTCTCTTTTCCTCTCTTTTACATTTTCCACCCAATTACTCTTCTTTTTATTTTCATCCTTTTTTTTTGTTCTGCTCTTTCGACCTTCATCTCATCCTTCTTCTTTATTTGTTTTAATCGGGAGGAAAAATAAACCAGACACTAAATGTCCATCCGTAAAAACAGTAGCTAAAAAACTAAAGAGAATTTTTAGCTTAAAGAAATAAATGAAAAGTTTATCTCCTCCCCAAAAAGGAAAGTAAAACAATTAGTATGCGTCAAACCTCTGCGAAACAAAGTGCGATAGACTGATAATCGCATGTTCCGACAACTCTCCCTTTGATTTATTCATTTTCGCTATCATTACCTTGCCCAGTTCCTGCTAGTTTTTCTAATAATTGCTCCTTTCCCCCTTTTTCTTTCGTTCTTTCTGTACTTTTCTATTTCTTTACCATTCCTCAATTTTTCCTTTTGATATTACAATTCCTCTGTCATCTATTCTGCTTCCCTTGAGAAGACAGATAAAAAAGAATTTTAAAGACTCTCTCTCACTTTTATTTGTTGTTATATTGTTCTCGTCCTCATCCCGTGCCTCTTATTGTTTTCACACAACATAGAGCACGCGGATACTCGTTAACACTGGATCGAGGAGCTGCATGCGTCCCAACAAAAAGCATTCGCATAGCTTCCCTTCTTTCTATCTTGCTCTTTTTCTCTACCAAAACAGAAGGAAGCGAATAATCAACAAGAAGATCATCAAATGAATACAAAGTGAGACCCTTCTCTATTTGCTTCAGTGTGGTTCGGCACCACTTTCCTTTGTCACCTCCTCTTCTGTATTTTTTTCTTTTGCTTCTTTTTTTTTCTCTCCTATGCTTTCTCTCCCCATTTCGTTATTTTCGTACTTTTCGTAGTTTTTTCCTTTTTTTTTTTCTCTTCTTCTTATCTCCTCTTTTTTTTTCCGATTCCTTTGACTCTTTCTGTTTCTCTTTTCCTTCTTCTACTTTCCACGCTATTCTATGATTTTTTTCCATTTTTTTTTTTGTGCTCTCATAGTCAGCGTATTCGACTGGCTTTTTCGCCTGCACATGGTTTTTCTCGGCGGTGTTTTTTTTTAGGGCTCCGCCCCAAACTTCCGTTCGACTTTTCTCCACGAACCGCATATGTGGTTTTAAGGACAACGGCACCTGCACCCCCACCACCACCCCTACCAACTGTAAGCATTCACGAAAAAGAAAAACCAAGACCCCCCCCCTCACACACGCAAAAAACACCAACACTAACAATAACACGAAAAACTACACCAAAAAAAAAGCCCCCAACAAACTTAATTCAACGGGATTAAGTATTAATCGAAACGAACGCAGGACATCAAACACATCGAACAACAACAACAAAAAACAACAAAATGAACGATAAAAGACTCTTTCAATCTTTTGCCTAGTCGTTGGTCTGCTCAGCAGTGCGGGGCAACATTTCATTGTTAAACAACAATAAAAAACTATTTACTGAAGAGTAGTGTACTACGTGCTATCGAAGTCACGGGAAGACAAAAAGAACCTAAAAATAAGCAAACAAACAAACGAACAGAGAAAAAAAAAACTAGCAACCAACCAAACAACAAACTGTTTTCATCGACCCTTCAGTTGCGTAATGTTCTTCTGATTCTCTTCACCTCTTCCTTTGCTTCTCGCTTTGTTTTTCCAATTCCTCTTTTTATTTTTTGTCATTATTTTATCCCGTAGCCCTATCACTTTATTATTATTATTATTATTCTTATCATTCTTTCCCTATTTCTTCTTTTCCGCTTTGAAATATTCCGTCTTCTGATGCCCCCTTTTCTCTTGGTCCGCTAATTGACTCATTTCACGCGCACGACGGCACTCGATGCTACCACCGCCAAGGTGCCGCGCACCTCCTGCTTTCTGCATTCACTGCACTTTCTCCACCGCCCTCAGCAGTGTCATCGCTGCTCATAGAAGGCGCGGGTGAGGAAGGGGCGGCGGGGCGCCCGCTCGGGGCGTCTGGGGCGCGGTGGTGGTGGGTGCCCTCGCAACTACTGTGAATTAATAAAAGACGTCATTTATTATAAAGCTCCGTACTATTGTAGGTAAAAGTCGAACAATCAAACACACACGTACGTAAGTAATCACGTGCGCATCTTCGCCTCTTCCATTCCTTCTTTTCTTTTCTTTCCCCTTCTTTTTCTTTTTTCACGTCTCTTTTTTTCATCGCTAATGGGAGCACCATTATCTTTTCTCGTTCGTGTTGAGTAACGGCAAGCAAAAAATATATGTTAATGTAAATATATATATATATATATATATATATATATATATATATATATATATAGTAATCACAAACAGGTTCAACGGATGTTTGCGCCTGCTAGATAGTTTGAATTGGCAACTGTCAAGGAGGAAAACAAACCGTCATCAGTGCGTACGCAGCTCTTGTTTATTACCTGCAGAGCATCTCACTTGTTTATGATGTGCGTTGTGGAAAAAGGGCTTCTCAAAAGCGCGACTGCCTTGCGTGCTAATCTTTCCTCCGCGACTTGACTGAATAACGTGGTTTGCGCAACTATGTATTGTCGCGGTCTCACTCCTTCCCCTCTCCTTTATATCACCAATCTTACTTCTTTCCTCTTGCTAATTGTAGGTGTTTTTCAGGCTTCTCCACCACCTTTGTTTTTCTTTTCGCGTTTCCCCACCGCTGTTCTGCTGTCGTAGCGTTGCCGTAGTGTCAGTGAGATGGGCGTTGGCGGCTCCGCAACAAGCGGTCGCGGGCTGTCCGCACTTCAAGTCGCGGCCGCGCTGCAGGCCGTGTCGGGCAAATACGCTCCCGAGACCCCTGCCGACGCCGCCGGCAGTGGCGACAGGCCCCGCCGCACGCGCAGCTCGCTCGTGCGCATGTACACGGAGCTGACGGACGCGGACTACAGCGCGACGGCGGAGACGGAGGCGGCGGCGGCCGACACGGCGGAGACGGTGCGCGTCACCGAGTACGCGCCGGAGGCGTTCCGCTGCCTCCGCCGCATCGAAGCCATCCCGGAGGACCTCTTTGCGCGCGAGTGGCGGCTGCCGGCGGAGCAGCTGCGCATGGAGCTTGGCGAGGGCCGCTCGCAGGCGCTCTTCCTCAAATCGCTGCACATGTGCTTCATGGGCAAGACGGTGGCGGAGGGCGAGGTGGTGGTGCTGCTGCGCGTGCTGCGCGCCTACACGGAGCACATCGCGCGCAATCCCAACTCGCTGCTCATGCGCTTCTACATGATGCTCCGCGTGCAGGTCGGCGCGGAGGTGGGCTTCATTCTCTGCTTCAACGACGTCTTCGAGGGCGCCTCGCGGCTCAACGAGCGGTGGGACATCAAGGGCCGCGTCCCCAAGCCCGGCAAGTTCGAGTACTTCCCGCACCTCGTGCGGCGCGCCTACGAGCCGGACCCGTACCTCATCGACACCCCGCGCGCCGCCGAGGCCGACGACGGCGGGGACCGGCGCGGGGGCTCGCAGGAGGGCGTGGTGGTGGTCGAGGAGGTCGAAAAGAGCCAGCTGCGCACGTGCAAGGACAAGGACCTCACGCGGCTCTTCTGGCTGCCCGGCCCCGAGCGCGCGCGTCTGGTGGAGCAGCTGCGGCAGGACTACGCGCTGCTCGCCGGCGCCGGCCTGATGGACTACTCGCTGCTCATCGGCGTCGCCTACAACGAGGGGAAGGTGAGCCGCTCGGGCAAGCCGTACGTCATCCGGAACATGAAGATGACGCAGGAGACGGGCGCCGTCGAGCAGCGGCCCACCGTCGGCGAGGCGTACCGCCACCAGTCGCTCTCCGAGTACGCCGCGGGGATCCCGAGCCTGTACAACCAGGAGACGTACTACATCGGCATCATCGACATGCTCACCACGTACACCTGGAAGAAGCGCACGGCGAACTTTTGCAAGTCGATGCTGTGGTCCGACGACTGCCTGTCCACCGTGCCGCCAAAGGCGTACGGCAAGCGCATCACGCAGTTCACCGAGTTTATTTTCGCCTCTGTGGATCCCACGGCGTAAGAAAAGAAAGGAGGAAGAGGAAAGAACCTTATGTTTTTACATTTTTCTTTACCTCTTTACCTCTTCACCTCTTTTCTTTTTTCCTCTACCTGTCACTGCTCTTTGTTGCCCCTCCCCTCCCCCTCCCTTCCTCGTCTTTACTGAGAAAGAAATTCTACGTCGTGACATCTTGTGTTGCGAGAAAAAGCGTTTCTGACTTGCGCCGCGCATGATATTCATTGAAGGAAGGCGAAAAGCGTGGATGCCTTTTTTCCTTTTCGTTTTCCGGCCTTGCACTCCTTGACAGATGCAACCCATCTCGGTAGACTCCTACCCCATACGTACGCCCCCTCTCTCTCTCACTTACTTACCCTTTCTTTTTTTTTTCCTCCTGGACCTTTATAACACGGCGAGGTGCGACAGTACCAAACAAAAAAGAAGCAACTAAACATACAATCGAGAAGACGAGGTGATTTCACCCGCTTCCCTCTTTTCCCTCCCTAGTAGCCCCCCTTCTCTCTCTCCCCGCGCACCATGGAGCAGCACATTCTGCTGGACCCCAAGATCGAGTGCTGGGTGCTGCTGCCGCTCATCGCGATTGTGCTCTTCATGTCGGTGCTGCGCCACTTCCTGACGCAGCTCATGGGCACGACGACGCCGCCGGTGGCCTCGAAGATCGTGAACAGCAACATCATGAACTACGGGCAGCTGCTGCTGCAGTCGGGCCGTAACCTCGCGCCGGCCGCCTTCCGGCAGCGCTGCGTCGCGATGCTCTCCGGCGATCTGCAGAAGAAGGTGGGCCCGGTGAACCCGATGGAGGCGATGAGCGACCCGAACATGATGATGGGCATGATGAAGGACCAGGCGATGAACATGCTCCCCAACATCGGCATGATGATGCTCGTCAGCTACTTCTTCTCCGGCTTCGTCGTCGCCAAGTTCCCGTTCCCCATGACGAAGCGCTTCCGCGGGATGATGCAGGAGGGCCTCGACACAGACGACCTCAGCTGCTCCTACGTGACGTCGCTCAGCATGTACTGGCTTATCATGTTCGCCTGCCAGGGTCTCCTGCAGGTCGTGCTCGACGAGACCGTCGACGTGGGCAACCAGGCGGCGATGCTGCAGCAGCAGATGCAGCGCCCCGGCCAGGCCGTCGACTACGGCGCCGTCTTCAAGCAGATCTCCGGCGAGCTCGAGTTCGTCAAGGACCGCCACACGTGGGCCTACGCCGAGGCGCCGGAGCAGCTCCTCGCCGACTGGCGCAAGAAGCGCAACGCCGCGCAGAAGCAAAAGAAGTAAAAAGCGCGGGCGAGGCCTTCTATCGCACGCCTCTCCCTCTCTCCCTCTCTCTCTCCCTTTCTTCTTCTCGTGCTGCACTGTTCTCTCTTCCGGTTTCCTTGTTCAAGCACCTTCGCTTTGATACGAATGCGTGTTCAGGCAAGAGACTGAGTGGCAAAAGGTGGCCGCTGGCATGAACACGAGCATGAACATGAAGAGAGAGGGTGTGTGAGAGAGAGATGGGGATCAAATAAGCTAATATCGTGTTCAATTTGGATACAGGGAAAGTAAAAAAAAAAAAAACAAAACAAAACAAAACACAAATGCGCAAACAGTTCTAGCATTCTTACCTCTTGGTATTCTGGATCGCTTATGTTTTCACACTTCTCGGAGGAGCGGAACTGCAGGTTGCAGCGAATGCTCTTTAATTCGTCATCAATGACCACTACGTAATACCACTCATGCGCAGCTTTGTGGCGGCGCCGTTTTCATCATTCACTTGAAACTTGTTGGACTGCTCTTGACTCGCATGAGATACCTTTTCTTCATTTTTACCCTGTCACCTTCTTCCCTCCTCTTTTTTTCACGTACTGGAAGAAATCGCAAGAGTACGCCGCGATAAAAAAAGAAGAAAGAGAGATAGAGCATTAGAAGTGCTCTTGTTGGCTCTACCACGAAGCCTATTTCATTTCTCCTTCGCTAAAAAAAAATAAAAAAATAAAAGAAAATTAACTACAGCAACGACAGCATCAACAACGACAAAGGATCGCATTCACCCACACCCACACCCACGCCCGTACCCATACACCATGCTCACCCTCACCGACAGCTATACGCGGCGCCGCAGCCGACTCTCCGTCATTGAGGCGGAGAACGCCGTCTCGCTCAACTCGCGCGTCAAGCACATACACGACGTGCCGACGCAGGTGCAGGCCGCCATCGACGCCCCGCCGCCGGCAGCGTCCGTCGCGCGCCGCAAGACGACCCCCGCGGCCAGGGCCGCTGCCCCCGCCGCTGCGCCGGCCGCCCCGCCTGCAGCCTGCACGCAGCGCCTGCTGCGGCTGAGCGAGCCGAGGCGCGCGTCCGCGCTGGCGGCCGCGACCGACGTGCCCGGGACGTGGGAGCGCTCACTGCGAGAGTGCCCGGTGCTGCCGATGCGGCGCCCGTCGCGGCGGCGGTCCAGCGTTGCGCACCTCTCTCCCTTCCACGTCACCTCCACTCGAGAGGAGCCGTCGACGGCGGCCTCTCCGACCACTGGCGCCTCCTGCGACGCGCCGGCGGTGGACAGGGCGGAGGCACCGGAACGCGAGTGCGCGGCGCCGTCGTCACCCGCGGCGGTGCTGGAGAACTTTTCCTTTTGCCGTAGCGGGAGCGACGCGTCGCCACCGCTGGCGTCGCGCTGGGCGCACACCGGCGCGCCGGTGCAGTACGGCAGCCGGCGACTCTCTCGGCTGCAGCAGCACCGGCAGGCTGCCGCGCTGGACACCCTTGAGCGCCGCTTCCTGCCGCTGTGGCGCCGCCACCACGAGCAGCAGCGCCGCCAGAAGAGCGGCGAGTCCGCGCCCGCGGAGTTCGCTGAGACCCCCGAGGACGCGCTCACGCTTCTCTTCGCGCCGCCCACGCGCACGGCGGAGGAGGCGGACAGCCGCGCGGGGGCGGCCGTGCTGGTGCAGCGCGCGTACCGCCGGCACCGCCGCGCCATCCTCGCGCGCACGCGGCTCAACGTGCGGCTCCTGAGGCACAGCGTCGAGCGCGCCTACTGGGACGCCGCGTGCGCGCGCGCCGAGGAGGAGTACAGCCGCCGCGTGCCGGCCGGCGCCGGGAAGCGCGCGTCGCTCGCGCAGGCGCTGCAGAGGGCGGCGTACGTGCCGGCGGTGGCGCTGGAGCGTGAGGCGCGCGACGTGGGGGTCTACACATACTACGAGGTGGGGCCGCTGCCGGAGACGCTGCTGGCGCGCGAGGTGACGGCCGCGCTCTACAGCCGCCTCGCTGCCGCTGCCCGCCGCGCGCTGCTCGTCGACTTCTACGCCTACAACCCGCGCGCGGCGGCCGACACCGAGGCGGGTCGCCTGCCGTACCGCACCGCCGGCGCGCGCGTGATGCCGCCGCCTGGCCGCGAGACCCCCGTGCGCACGCCGGCGCTGCTCCCGGAGGAGACGCTCTTCGCCGTGCTCGACAACGTCTGCTACCTCGCCAGCGAGTTCCGCGGTGACCCGAGATTGACGGCCCACCTTGGCGGACGCCGCCGCTCTCTCACCGCGTACTAGAGCGACATAATCCCCATGTACCATACCCATGTACTTCTCATCTCATGTGCCTTACCCCGTACCTTTTTGTTTTTCCTTTTCCTTTTCCGTTTCTTGTATCTTTGTTTTCTTCTTACTCCACTTCTTACTTCCTCCTCTCCATTTCCTCATGCAAAATTCAGATCACAGTGGAGTACGTCAGTAAAAACAAACAAACAAAAAAAACCCTCATGTAAAAGATACCTGCGTTCCCCTGCTTCAACCCACCCACACACTGTCCAACGCGGAATACTTGATTTGCAATACTTTTTCACTTTTTCACTTTTTTACCTGTTCACCTCACCCCTCTCCCTTCTTATTTAGACTTCCTCTGCGGCCTCTCTTTCTCCTCGTGTACTTTCTGTATTGTTCTTTTGCGTTGATTCATTGGCGACGCGATGACCTTTCTGCAATGGATGGAAGAGTCGCGCGTCCTCGCTGAACTCCCTGATCGATCAGGCAACATCGGCGCCGATACCGACTATCACCAATTGTGGAGGAAAAGAACCATGAAACGGGAGGAAGCCAGATAGAGCGCTTCAGTCCACAACCAAAGGAAAAAAAAAATAAAGCCCGTAATAAATGCATTCCATTGTACCATCTTATTTGCGTTGCTACACCACCACCACCGCGCGATCAATTGTACTTTCATCTTATTATTTGTTTCCATATATTCCGTTCATGTTGTGCATTACAAAAATGGTTTCTAGTTTTAGTCTTGTCTGCTTTTCAATCCTCCTACAGTTTTACACTCTTTTATTCATTCTCTTCCTTTTCAACCTGAATGATTGAATTTTTTAATTTTTCTTTTCATGCGTTTCCAATTTTTCTGTACACGTACAATGGAGTGTCTCCCCCACCTCATCTTCCCCATTAAAATCATGCATCCGTTCCCCCCCCCCCTGTGTGCTGTTGGAGCCATCCACTGCTGCTCCCGCTCCGACTGCCGTCGACGCGCCAACCTTTGGCAAATACTCGCTTCCATTACGGGCGTTGTGTGAGACACCTGCCATGAGCAGTAGTCTCTTCTTCTCTTTGTCCTCTTCATCTTCGTCTCTACTCCCTACATTCCTTACCAAATTCCTCTTTTAACTTCGCATAAAGAAAGAAAAAACAACAAGAACAACAACCAAAACAGCTTAACTACTCTCTTCACTTCACCCCATCCCCTTCTCACCACTTCCCTTGTCCTCTACCATGCATCTTCAGGTGTACAAGGAAGGCGGCAAGCGCGTGTACACGCTCAAAAAGATCGACCCCGAGGGCAAGCCGACGCTCAGCGCCCACCCCGCGCGCTTCAGTCCCGACGACAAGTACAGCCGCCACCGCGTCCTCATCAAGCGCCGCTTCAAAGCCCTCGCCTGCGAGAAGCGCCCCAAGGCTTTCTAGGAACTTGAGCAGCGTCAAAACTGGCGGCGCGGCAAAAAGAAAAAAAAATGAAAAGAAGTGCCGACGGCCCCGCTAGAGAAGGCTGGTCCATGTGTTTCGTAACCATTTTTCCCTCTTCTTTTTTCTTCTCGAATTAAATGTGCTCTATCCTTAAATAGCTCAAATCTACAGAGAACCTGCTGCGATATCATCAAAATGTTGTGAGGGACCATCGTCTATGAGTGCGTGTGTGAGTGATACGAACACACGCACTATTCAAGGTCAATGAAACAGGGTGAAGGATCCCAGGACAACACCATAAGAGTGCATATGTTCTGACGCAAGCCATGATGTGATCAACAGTTCACTCTTTAATGCTCAGGTGCTCCCTCTTATTACGGGATAAGGAGTGGCTATCATCAGGTATCTTCTTTATAGCATGTACTTTCAACAATATTGTTAGCACCTTCGCCCCCCTCCATGACACACACACACACACACACACACGCACACACACGCATCTCCACCCAAGCTTACAACCATAACAAAAACTGTGGGCCTGCGTGCGAATTGAAGAAGTAAGGTGACGCAGAACAAAACTACACATCAACAGTAAGAACGTTATTTTCTTTCATTGTCTTGACGCTCTAGCAAGTGCTGCGCGACTCACAGACTGCGAATTCACACCACATTTCATAGAAATAGAATAGCGCCGACTCCGGAAGGGACACTTATTGATCGAACAGTGAACATTTATCAGCTCTTAGATCCAGTGCTTCTGGCTGCACAGTCGGGATAAATCTACTCGCAAAAAGGACACCAACCACCCACACACACACACAGAAAGAGAGAGAGAAATACGAAGCAGCCAAGCCTTCAAGCAGCGCTTTGGACTACTGTAGCTATAATACGCACACAGGTAGATCGTGGGCCACCCAGTTGATGCGTGTCTATCGCGATGCCCGGAGGTCACGGCTAGCGCTCGCGCAGCTGCGCCACAGCGCGCGCCACCTGTCGCGGGTGCCGCCGGCTCCAACATACCGCCCTCCGCCGACGTGGAACGCGCTGCAGAAGATCAAGGTGGGGCAGAAGTTCACCGAGGACGGCGAGGTGACTCTCGACGGCTCGCTCGACCTCGTCGCGTACCAGCTCTTCCGCGACGGGCTGCTGCCGCAGACGCACATCGCGGGCCGCACGCTGCCGGTGGTGGTGCCGGAGGGCCTCAGCGCGCAGACGCACCGCCGCCTCGAGCGCGAGCGCGACGCGGCCGTGGCGGCGATGAAGCGCAGCGGCGTGCGCCTGCGCCGGAGCATGAAGGAGACGGCCATCACGATCGGCTGCGACGAGGCGGGGCGCGGGCCGCTGGCGGGGCCGGTGGTCGGCGCCGCCGTCTGCCGCATCCCCATGTCGAGCTTCAACAACGAGTTCCAGCAGCTCTACCACGCGCGCGAGCAGTTCCGCATCGCCGACAGCAAGTCCATCTCCAAGCAGAACCGCGACACGGTTTTTGCGATGGTGACCGGCTACGCCAACTTCACCGACATCGCCTCCATGAAGAAGTTCTCGGTGCACCACTGCCGCAGGGACGCCGCCCCCGAGGGCTCCGTGGCGACGTGCAAGCGCTTCCAGTCACACCAGAAACTCGCCCGCCTCCCCTTCAAGAAGCTGCTCTCCATGCAGACGCCGTTCCTCGTGTCGTACCACGGCCACAACAGCGCCGGTAACTACCTCTACTTCTGGTCGGTCGGCATCGCGAACCACTCGTACGTCGACCAGGTCAACATTTACGTCGCCTCGATGAACACGATGCACCGCTCGGCGCTGAACATATGGCACACCCTAAACGACGCGCGCTTCTCGACCGAGGTCGCGCCGCGCCCGCGCCACTCGTCCATCTCGCAGTACCTCTTCACGCGCTTCTGCACCGCCGCCAACCACGACGGCGAGAAACGCTACGCCGTGCCGGAGCACCTCGAGCTGATGCGCGGCGCCTCCGACTACTTTGACTTTGAGCCCATCCAGCCGCCGCTCGTGCTGGTCGACGGCCACGCGGTGCCCGAGCCGAGCTACAACGTCTTCACGGACGTCAAGGTGGGCGGCGCGGTGCACCCGCTTGTGGAGGGCGACAAGCGCAGCCTCTCCATCGCCGCCGCGTCGTGCCTCGCCAAGGTGACGCGCGACGAAATCATGGAGCACCTCGACAAGCTCTACCCCCTCTACCGCCTGGGCGAGAACAAGGGCTACCCCGTCGAGCAGCACATGCGCTGCGTCGCGCGCCACGGCCTCTCTCCGGTGCACCGCCGCACCTTCCGCCCCTGCAAGGAGGCGGCCGAGAGGCAGCAGCGCCGCCTGCTCCGCGAACAGGGCAAATGAAGGGCCAACGGAGCAGTAGAAGACGTTCGAAAACAAAACAACAACAACAACAACAATAATAATAAAACATAAAAGAAAAAGGAAAAAAGTGTAGGCAGATTTTTCTTGTCCATTCATAGAACGTTGCCAGCGTCATCAGCAGTGGCAATCAGTAGATTCGACCGTCACCTCTCCCGGTGCCCCACTTCACCGCTACACGAAAACACAACTACAACCTCCATCGAGCCCTTCCTTTTCGCTTTTATTATCCTCTTTTTATCGATGGTATCCTCGCCCCCCCTCCTTCTTTTTTCTCCTTTTTCAAGAATGTGCTAGTGCGTCTTTTTCCTTTTCTCTTCTTTCCCGTGCTGTCGCAGGATTTAACTCCTCTGCTACTATCACCGATTCTTTTTCTTTCACTAGGTTTCGCTTGCTCACACAGACAAGTGTAAATCTGCTGTCTCAGTATGAAGAGAAGTAAAAGGAGAAGACTTCCATACAGAATGAATACACAATGCGTGCGGCAGACAATGCACCTGCCTAACGCCGATCACGTCGATGGAACGCTTGTCAGGAAAATGCAGGACTGAAGTAAATAAGCATATTCAAACTATCAGGAGCGAATGAGAGCGGACAAGTTCTCCTTTTTTTTTTTTGATAACAGAAACTCTCCATCATGCGAAGTGTTTCCGATGTCGTTTTCGTTCCCCTCCTCCTCCCTATGCTTTCGTTTCATGCCTTGACGTTCTGCTTCCGTACTTTTACCCCCCTTCCTCTTTCTCATGCCCCCCTCCTTTTTCTTCTTTCTCATTCACACAATTCATGTAGGAGTCTACTCAAGTTACCCGTGTATTCTTTTACTCTAGTTACTCATCCCCAAATATCCTTTCCCTCCCTGCACATCATGGCTGACACCGCTATCGCGTTCCGCTGCAACGACTTTGTGCTCGTTGCGGCGGCTGGCCTCAACGCCTTCTACTACATCAAGATCACCGACAACGAGGACAAGATCACGCAGCTGACTTCGCACCAGCTCATCGCGTGCATCGGCGAGAACGGCCCGCGCGTCAACTTCACCGACTACATCAAGTGCAACCTCGCCCTCAACCGCATGCGCCAGCACGGCCGCGACGGCAGCTGCTCGGCTACGGCCAACTACATCCGCGGCGAGCTGGCGGCCGCGCTGCGCAGCCGCAACGGCGCGTACCAGGTCAACTCGCTGTTCGCCGGCTACGACACCCCCGCGTCGGAGCACGACGACGAGACGGTGCCGGGGCCGCACCTCTACTACCTCGACTACCTCGGCACGATGCAGGAGGTGCCCTACGGCGCACACGGCTACGGCGCCTCCTTTGTGGTCGCGATGCTCGACCAGCTGTGGCGCCCGGACCTCACCGCGGAGGAGGGCCGCGCGCTCATGCAGAAGTGCTGCGACGAGGTGAAGCGCCGCGTCATCGTCAGCAACGCCTTCTTCTTTGTGCGCGAGGTGAGCGCCGCGGGCATCAGCAAGGTCGAGACCGTTTCGTAAGGCTTGGACCCATGAGGCGGGAGATGCGAGAAGGAGTGAGCATCGATGCCCCGGACGGCAATCGGGCATCATCAAAGTGACCGTACTCGAAATGGGTGCCGCGAAGCTCTACAACCCTTGATCGTCACTCTACTCCACAACTTGCTTTTCTCTCTTCTTTTGCTGTTCCTACGGCTCGGTCTCCAACGCCACCATTTCCTTGCTCTGTTTTTACGACACTAAACACCCATGTCATCGCATTTGCGTATCCGATGCTTCATATTTTTCTTTCTTCCCCTATTCAGAAAACACTACCAGCACCATCAAAACAACCGCATGCCGTGGACATTGCAGTCTCTCTCTCTCTCTCTCTCTCTCTCTCTCTCTCTCTCTCTCTCTCCCATTGTTGATTGGGGATGGGAAGACCACGGCTGCTGGTGCTACTGGAATGAATCTTTTTTCTTTCTTCTTCCTTCAGAAGAATAAGAAAAAGAGTTAAAAGGAGAGTGCACGCACTGATTTGTTCCAACGCGTTCTGTTTTTGCTCCTGTTTCTTTTTTCCGCATCGACTTCATATTGCACCTCAGCACTGCTTTTGGGAGAAAAAAACTAAATGAATACACTGCTCTTCTTCTTCTTTGTCGCTTCCTCCGCGCCTCGTCACCTTCTTACTATGTCTTCCTTACTCTTTCGGTTTCCATGAGCAGTGAGCACGTTTAAATAGCTTATCCCCCTCCCCTCCCAACACCCAGACTCACACACATCAAGCGCCTCGTAATGTCCAAATCTGGCAGCGCGGATCACTGGGGATTTTACCGTCTACCTCCCTTTTTTACGGAGCAGCCGGCGCCGGCGGCACTGGACAGACAGAAGACTCTGTGGGCGAACCTCGTGCTCGACCACGCCGCGTACCACGCCGCCAAGTCCTCCGGCGACACCAACGCGGCGCTGCGCTTCTACGACTGCAGCAGCGACGTCTTCGCCAACAGCGCCATCGGCCGGCGCCTCCCCCCCGACGGCGCGCGCACGATGCTGACGGCGCTGGTCGCGCTTCACCCGAACCACGCGGTTGTGGTGAGTGACGGCGGGGCGGAGGACTTCTCCGTGCTGGTGGCGGCCAACGACGGCGGCCTCAAGGCGCTGGAGCAGGCGCTGCTGTCGTGGATCATGGAAATGGGACAAGGCACCACGACCGCGATGCTCGCCAAGAAGGGCTCCGTCATGACCTTCGACGAGCTCGCTGGCGAGTGCGCGCTGCTGTACAAGCTGAAGCCCCTGCGCTACCTTGCGCGCACCAGCGCCGAAACCCCGCCGGTGACGGACGTTGGCGCGATGTCGGAGGAGCAGGCCATCCGCACCTTCCTGCAAGCTCTCAATCACCGACCGGTCTCCGTGCTGCAGCCCTTCAAGATCACGCTCTTCAACCTCGACGGCAGCGAGGCTCAGCCGTACCAGGGTGTCAAGTTCGGCGGCGAGTAAGCGACCGGCGCTGTCACCGCTGCAAGCGGAGTTTTCTCTTGTATCTACTCGTGACGGAAACGCTGTTCGACACCGTTTTCCGAGAGAGAGCCCACATCTTTCTTCTGCTGTATGCTTTCACATGTGCTATTCCCCCCTCCCCCCTGTGCACTCCGTACTGCTAACCTTACTTTTTGTCTTGCCATTGCTGCCGTTAACAGCGTGGTGGAAACGCCAAGTCAATACCGTTTAAAAAAAAAAGGTGGAAATGAAAGCCTCATTATATCATCTCCATTACAACCTCTGGAAAGGACTTCTCCTCTCTCTCTCTTTCTCCTTTTTTTTTTGCTGTTGCTGCTGCTATTTGCTCTCTTTCTGTGTTTTATATGGTCTTTTGTATGGAAATCGTTTAGTCGTCAATGCACCGCGAACCCTCACAAGCTTTTCACCCCGCCCCCCTCCCCCTTCTCTCTTTATCCTTTTGCATTCGGGAGCGCAACTTGGCGAGTGCCCGCGTGCTGTTCTACTTCCTCTCCCTTGCTTCCCTCTCATCCTCTAGGAATGAGCGCGCGAGTGGCTCTGCCGCGGACACATGCGGACTGGCGCCTGCTGCTGCGCGAGGCCGTCGCGCTGCCGCTTGAGGACCTGTGGTTTCCCGAGCACGCCTACTTCAATCAGTTCCGCCGCAAGTTCAAGATGTTACCACAGCGCAACCCCCACCTGCGCCTGGACGGCCCGCGCCCGAGCGCGACGCTGCTGCTACTGTCGCCGCCGCCAGGCGGTCCGCCGGACGACCTTTGCATCACGCTCACCAAGCGCACGACGCGGGTGAACTCGCACAAGGGGGAGATGAGCTTCCCGGGCGGACGCCTAGATGCGGGCGAGACCGCAGAGGCGGCGGCGCGGCGGGAGGCGCTGGAGGAGGTGGGCGTCGCCCCGGACGCCTACGAGGTGCTGGGGCCCCTCACCCCCATCTCCAGCGGTGAGACCGGCAGCGCCGTGACGGCCTTCGTCGCGCTCGCGCCGCGGCCGGTGTCGCCGCGAGTGGAGAGCCCCGACGAGGTGAGCAGCATCCACTACTTGCATCTCTCCAACGTCGTCGCCGACGCCCCTCACTCGCATGCCCGCGGCATCCGGTACCACACCCTCAGCGGCCGCGACGAGCCGACGCTGTTTCCCAACTACTTCGCTAGCGCCTCGCAAACGGTGCCGTGCGCCCCCCTCGTGCCCAGCAAGCTGCCCCCGGGCACGCGCGCGCGCGCCGACGACCTGGGCCTGCAGCCGCTGCTTCCGGCCGACGTCCCTGGGGAGGTCGTGTGGGGCCTCACGGCGTTCATGCTCAGCGAGTTCCTCGCGCGCGTCGCGAAGGCGCTCGAGCGGCGCCACCCGGGGGACGCCGTGTACGACTGCCGCGTGCTGCTGCGCGCCTCGCCCTGCATCGTCCGCGATCCTAATGAGCCCGACGCCGTCGCGAAGTAACCCCCTCCTCCGTACTTTATCGATACTCGTTTTTTTTTTCCTCTCTCTTTCCTCCTCTCTGCTGTCACTTTGCTATCGTTTGCCTTCTCGACGGAATATACTGAGAAGTGCTCCCAGCTGCGCTGTGTTTACCCACTATTATCCACCCGGGGGAAAACAGCACGGAAGAATTGAAGAGGGCGTTCATCATGTGTGTTGAAGCATTTTTATCCCCCCCTCTCTTTCTTTCCTTATTACTCCCGCGTGCACCAGCGTACAATATGCCGCCGCCCTCATGCAATTGCAGTCTACTCTAACCTTTTCTTTTTATCCCCTCTTACCCCACAGATGTATGTTTTTTACCAGCCGCATCGCAAGACGCTTTCGCCAGATCTTCCCATTTATCACAAATAATACCAGTTGATTCCTCTTCTCTTTTCACTGTGTAGTGGGGAAAAAACATAAACCTAGGCAAACAATATCAGTTATGCGGTACTTTGCGCTTGCAGCCGCTGTCGTGGCTTTGATACTTTGCTTTTACTTTGAACGGATTAGTGATGATGTGGAGTGGTTGCCATCGCCCGGAAGCGCGGCACTCCCCCCTGCGGTGCTGCAGGCAGTACGTAACACCGACCGCGCGGCGTTCCTCTCGGCTGCCTCGGACGCAGCGACGCAGCGGCGACTGCGGGACGGGACGCAGTCGCCGTCGCTCCTGTACGCGCTGACGGAGATGTCGGAGGACGTCAGCGAGGAGGCGCGCACGATCATCGGGGTTGCGATGATGCTCGGCCTGCCGCCCAATGGCGACGGCGACCCCCGGTACCACCCCCTCAGCAACGCGTACCGCCGCAACCTGCTGCGGGTGGCCTCACGCCTGCTCGCCGCCGACGGCGTCGTGCGGGAGGTCTACGCGTCGGTGCTGAGCTGCCGCGCCGTCGCGCTCGTCGATCCCAGCGTTGCTCTCGTCGTCAACACCACGGAGCCTCTGCGGCCTTGCGTGCAGGCGCACAAGACCCTCCGCACCTACGCGACGTCGCAGCTGGTGGCGCTCTACCGTCGCAAGCACCCCGGCAAGCGCTTTCCCGAGTCTGTGAAGGCGGGCAGGCTGTACTCGGCGGACCCGGTTGTAGCGCCGCCCAGCACAGTGCGCGAGGGTCTGTGGAACGACCCGTTCCAGCTGCCGCCGCTGTCGACGCTGCCGCCCCTCAGCGCCGCCGTCATGAACCCGATCGTCTTCGAGGACTTTTGCGCGGCCATGGCGTACTACGTGCTGGGGCCGCCGTGGAGCACACGCCTCTACAACGCTGTATTGGCGACGTGCTGTCTCTTGCCTCTGGTGATGGTCACCTTCTTTACGCTGCTGTGCTGCCGTGTCGTCGCCCCGCCACTTCCTCCTCTGAACGTGGCCGGGGCGGCACGACCTGTGCGGAGAGAGAGGCGGCGCGCCGGCGAGTGACGATCGCGCCACGCGACGCGTCACCGACAGAACACGTGCGCTGACGAGGGAGTCCCCTCGAGTGCTTTGCATACTTTTTGCTGCTACTGCTGCTGCTGCCATGAAATGGATCAGAACGGAGAGAAGAATCGTAGAAAAAAAAAAGAGTATCCAGAGGTGAATACATCCCACATAAGAAGCCTCTTTTTGAAGTGGAGGGCTGAGGAGAAGAATCAAGGAGATAGATGCAGTCTGACCCAATGCGATGAAGTTCCTAGTCTGTCAAATGCGTATTTATCGACGTGCCAACATGTATCATACAAATCTGAAGCCGGTACTACGGTAACGTACATTCGTGCTTAATCCCCGCTCTCTCTCTCTCTCTCTCTCTCTCTCTCTCTCTGCATCCCCTCCTTCTTTTTTCCTAACTTTCTAACTTTCTAACTTTCTAGCTCTTTTCTTTCTTTCTTCTTCTTCTGATTTCTCTTCATTCTTCACTGACTCTGCTGGATTGGGATCCAAGTGTCTCCCTGTAGACGCGGAACGCATTCCCCTTCCCCATGAGTGACCCGCTGTCGGAGAAGCTCACCAAGATGCTCGCGGCGGCGCTGGAGAAGCTGGACGACTTCGACAGCGCGGAGAAGGCGAGCGAGTACGCGGAGGAGACCATCGCTGAGCTGCGCGCCAAGTCTGGTCGCGACCCCGCCACCCTGCGCGACGCGGCGCTCGCCATCATTAGCAACGTGTCGCGACTGAACACGCTGCTGCGGGCGCGCGGCATCGCCCCGGCGCGGCTAGCGGCGCTCAACGAGGTGCAGATCGCGGCGATGGTGCAGAGCGGCGGGGAGCTCCGCCGCCGTGCACGCGAACTGGAGAACTACGACAAGACCGGTCTCCACTGCCGCCGCTGCGGCGCCGTGCGGCAGAACCGTCTCAATTCTAACCAACTCGGCCTGGACTCGGAAGAGGGCGGCTCGCACTTTGACTACGACTTTGGCGATATGTGCAACTGCTCCAGCAGCAGCAGCAGCAGCGCCAGCGACACGGACGCTGACGCTGACGCCGAAGTGGAAGCGAAAGGGGAGGACGCGCTCGCCCGTCCAGATAGCAGGGACGACGGCAAGAGCGGTGACGGCCTTGCGGCGGTGCAAGGACCCACAAAGAGACGTCGCCTAGAGAGCCCCAACGACGCCGAAGCAAAACGGGAGGAAACGAAGGCGATGGACGCCCCGAAAGACTGATTGTGGCTATCCACGAACAGATGGATTACAAAAGAAAAAAAACAACAACAACCCGCACTCATTAACATAACTTTGTTGCTGCTCATAATACGGGTCTCTCATTGTCTCTTCACAAAAAAGAAAAAGAAAAAAAAACACAAAAAACAAACAAACAAAGAAACAAGTAAACACAAACAAACTGAGAAATGAACGCCTGGAGTAAAAGGCACGCATGCTAGACACCGTGACTTTTCGAGTGTACTACTTTGGTGCCAGTTGGTCGCTCCAGCTCTCCATGACACTGTTGTCACCTGTGCATCCGTTTTACACAGGAGGATACATATGAAGGAATTCCTCGTCGCCACTTGCATCGATTCTTTCCCCCTCCCCTCCCCACTCTTTTCCGCGTATCTCAGCTCGTTGGGGACAACAGCGACTGAACAAACACTCAATTTTCCGCTCACGGAAGCGACGTCAATATCTCACGAAGGAACAAATGAGATTATAAATAATAGAAAGTCTCCCTTTGAAGTTTCTGACAGGCTACACTGTGGAAAGGGTACCCCTCTCTTCTCTCGATTGACCCCGGGGTCTACCAATAGAATAGATTGTAAGCGCATTAGTTACTTTCAAGTATAGATCGAACGCCAACCTCATCACTTTTTTTTTTCCCCCTCCCTTTCGTTCTGACGTTGACGAGAGTTTCGAGATGCAGACAGATGGCTTCTTTAACCTGGCCAACTTCCGCGTCGACCCATCCGACGTGCACCAGGAGGCGGCGCGCGTGTGCGAGCTGCTTCTGGCGCGGCGACAGGAGCTGGAGGCGGTCGACCTGGATAGCCAGCTGCGACGAAGCGACCACGCTGCCCTTCGTGCAGGCGCACCTCTTCTCCGCTTTACGCCGCTTTGCACGGCTCCGTCCGTCGGCCTCTCGCTGCCGACGCTGCAGGCGCTGTGGGGCGTGGAGCCCCGACACCCGTCCGCCGGGCCCGCCCCACGCCCGGAGTGGGACGCGTCGGTTGCCCTCGACGGTGACTGCCGCGCACCGCACTCCGCGCCGGCGCAGCGCCCGACGTCGCCGCCGCCGCCACCGTCGCCCGCCCCACCGCGGGTGTTCCGTGCCCCCCGGCCGCTGCCACCGCCCCCCGCGATGCCGGAGGGCGGCCGGCTGGTGTCGGTGGCGCTGCACGCGGCGCGCGAGGCGGCGGTGCGCGACTACCTGCGACGCATGGATCTGCTGGTCGACGGGTGGCCAGCTGAGGGGCCGGAGACTCTACCAGTGACGCAGGACGCGCTCCTCAACGGCGTCGCGCTCTGTCGTCTGGCCGCTGCTCTTCCCGTTGCTCAGGGTTGCGGTGCGCCGGGGAGTGTGGTGTGCCACGCGACCCCGCGCGATCTCCAGGAGGTGGTCCGCAATTATGAAATGGCCTTGCGGCAACTGGAGAGTTTGTGCTCGGGAGCCGACGCGGACCAGCGAGGGCTTTTAGGTGTTGACACGGAGCCGCTGCGGAGTGTGCGTACCGCCTTCACCGCAGGCGGCCGCAGCTGTCTTCTGCTCCTGTACTACCGCATCATCGAAACCTTTCTGCCGCCCCCGGAGGATCTGCCCGACTGCCATCCGGCGCTGCGCTTCTTCACCGGCGACGGCGCCGACGGCCCCTCCGCCCTCTCCGTCGACGAGCGCGCTGCCGAGGAGCGGCACGCCTGCGAGCTTCTGACCGAGAGCGGGGCGTTGCCGTGCCCGGCAGCAAACCAGCTGCCCGGTGACGCCTGCATGGTCCCTGGGCCTCTGCGCGCGCCGTTTCTCTCCTCCCGCGCCGCCGCTGTGGTCAGCACGCACAGGCGCGAGACGCCGCGGGCACTCTGCGTCCCGTCCGTTTTCCCCTTCCTGACAAACGGCGTCTCCCTCTGCCGTCTGGCGGATCGCGTGTGTTGCACAGGCGGCCGCGACGGCGAAAACGGGCCGCGGACGGCGCTGCGATCGTGCGTGCGCCACGCGAACCCGCGCACCGAGGCGTGCTGTCTGGCGAACATCCGCAGCGCCCTCGCGGAGTTGTTTGGCGCGCTGCGGCGCCCGCTGCCGCCCCGGCCCGCGCTGGAGCAGGTGGTGCGCGGCGTGTTCAGCGGCGACCGCGCGACCATCGCCCACGTCGTATGCGCCTTCGGCTGCTTGACGGAGCGCGCCGAGGCACCCGCGCACCCCGCCGATGCCCACGTAACCCCCCGCGCGCCGCTGCCGTCCTCACGGCCCCCACCACCACCCGCGACGAGCGGCGTACCACCCACTTGCGCAGAGGCGGAGTGGCTGCGGGCGGTGCTGGGCCCCGCGTACCGACACACCGCCGAGGACTCCTCCTTCACGGTGGATCGCCAGAACGTGCTGGGCATCCGAGGCGGCAGTGGCGCCGCGGCGGCGGCAGCGTGGCTGTGCTTCTCCGACGGCGTCGTGCTAGCCGAGGCGATCAAGGCCCTCGAGTGCCGGCGCTGCGCGGCGCTGGAGTGCGTGCGGCCAACGACAAGGTCCGCGGCGAAGCGCTTCAACATTGGGCACTGCCTCGAATTTCTGCGGCACGAGCGGGGGGCCACGTTGTCCACCCCTTTTGCTGAGAAGAAGATCATGGAGGGTGACCCTAGCACGGTGCTGGACCTTCTTCGTTTGCTCCGCTCCACGTACAAGCACGTCTAGTGACTTTTCGTTTGCATTCTTGGCTCTTTTTTTTTTCCTCACCCTATCTCTTTTTGAATTTGTTTTTTTTTTTTAATTTACGTCCTCTTTTACGCGTCTCCGCAACGGCAGACGCATGTCGCAGGCAAAAGGAGAAATGAATAAATGTAATGCGTCTAATATGTTCTGTTGTATTATCACAGAATAATAATAGTAAAAATAAAAGAGTACTAAAGCAAGATTTACGGATCGATGAAATATTTCTGAGCGTCAACTGAAAACAGCTTTCTCGCCTTCTTCTCGATTGAGCGAAGCAAATTGTTGCAAGCAAGTGACGACATTAGTAGGGCTCAGACGTACTATTACGGTCGCGTCCCCATTTTCTGTTTTCACCGTCATCTTTCTCGTTGCTGTCTCTCCTACGCACTCTTCGCTTCCTCATAGAATATACAGTTTTGATTTGTCCTCTCCCTCCTAGCACATCCCCATTTTTCTTTTTCTTGTTGCTGCCGTCACAGTTCTGCATCTCTCGTTCTTTCCTTTCTTTGCTCAAGAAACAGCATTCACGCGTATCGCCACCTCCGCTCCCCCTTTTCTTCCTCCCGCACCATGTACGCCGGCATCGATCTTGGCACCTCTGGCGTCAAGGTGGCCCTCATGGACACCAACGGCAACATCGTCGACAGCGCCTCGGAGTCGCTGACGGTGGAGAGCCCGCGCCCCCTGTGGAACGAGCAGGACCCCAACTCGTGGTGGACGGCGACCGACAAGGCCATGGCGCGCCTGCGCCAGAAGCACGACCTCTCCAAGGTGCGCTCCATCGGCCTCTCCGGCCAGATGCACGGCGCGACGCTGCTGGGCGCCAACGGCGAGGTGCTGCGCCCGTGCATTCTGTGGTGCGACGGCCGCTGCTGGAAGGAGTGTGAGGAGCTGGAGCGTATGGTCCCCAACTCGCGCAAGATCACCGGCAACCTGATGATGCCCGGCTTCACCGCCGGCAAGCTGCTGTGGGTGAAGAAGCATGAGCCGGAGGTCTTCGCCAAGGTGAAGATGGTGCTTCTGCCCAAGGACTACGTGCGCTACCTGATGACCGGCGACTACGCCTCCGAGATGTCCGACTCGTCCGGCACCATGTGGATGAACACCGCCAAGCGCGACTGGGACGACTCGCTGCTCAAGGCGACCGGCCTCACGCGCGCCAACATGCCCAAACTCTTCGAGGGCTGCGAGATCACCGGCCACCTCAAGCCGGAGGTCGCGCAGCGGTGGGGCATGGGCAAGGTCCCGGTCGTCGGCGGCGGCGGCGACAACGAGGCAGGCGGTGTCGGCTCTGGCCTCTTCAAGCCCGGGCAGGCGATGCTGTCCCTGGGCACCTCCGGCGTCTACTTCATCGTCAGCAACGGCTTCGCCTACAACACCAAGGAGGCCGTGCACAGCTTCTGCCACGCCCTGCCCAAGCGCTGGCACCTCATGTCGGTCATCCTCAGCTGCGCCGTGTGCCTCTCGTGGGCCGCGAAGCTGACCGGCTGCAAGAACGTCGGCGAGTTCGTCGCGGAGGCGGAGAAGGCGCGCGACTTTGATGAGCGCCCCGTCTACTTCCTGCCGTACCTCGCCGGCGAGCGCACGCCGCACAACAACGCCAACGCCAAGGGCGTCTTCTTCGGGATGACGTCGCACCACGGCCGCCCGGAGCTCGCGCGCGCGGTACTGGAGGGCGTCAGCTTCGCCCTGGCGCAGGGCATGGACGCGGTGCACCGCTGCGGCGTCAAGCCCAGCAGCATCGCCCTCATCGGCGGCGGCTCGCAGAACCCCTTCTGGCGGCAGATGCTGGCCGACGTGAGCGGCCACGCGCTCGACTACTGCTCCGGCGCCGAGGTGGGCCCCGCGCTGGGCGCCTGCCGGCTGGCGCAGATCGCGGTCGAGAAGCGCCCGCTGGAGGAGCTGCTGCCGCCGCTGAAGCTGAAGCAGCGCCACGAGCCCAACGCCGAGCGCCACGCCGCGTACCAGAAGCGCCGTCAGGTCTTCAGCGACCTCTACAAGCAGCTCTACCCGCTCATGCCCGCGAAGCTGTAGCCGAGTGAGATCCGCGCTTTGTCGTCCCGCCCAGCCGCATCTCTAAACATCCATTCTTCTTCTTTTTCTTTTCCTCTTTCTTTGTGGTCTAGCTCTCCTCCCCTGGTTCCGTAGGCGCGCTAGGTTCAACTCCGCACTCCATTCTCTTACTCGATCTCCCTCATTTTCACATCCCTTTTACCATTTAAAAAAAAAACCTACTGCTTTGTCATATCTCCTTCCTCCTCCACAACTTCCCCCCTCCCGTTGTTGTTGTTGTTGCCGTCCCTCCCTATTCCTTCCGCTCAAAGAACTTTTTTTCTTCTTCTTATTTTTGTTTGCTTTGCGACCACCCCCCGCTTCGAAATGCCACGCGGTCAAGTGTCAACACCAAGAACAAAAAACAGTAACAACAGAATCAATCCTGAGAGTGAGCGCTCCACACCTCCGATGTGCATCTCCACCGTTGGGACGAATACAGAGGAAAGCAACAACAACATCGACAACAAAAACGAACCAAAGCGGTACAATAACCATACATTTTGAGACACACACAGACACAAAAAATTTCAATTGGTTTAGTAAAACAATTTCACCAGGGAATCAAAATGTGAGAACACCTCACTTTATCTTCCCTTTTTTTTTTATTTCACCATCAAAAAAAAAAAAAGAAAAAAACAGCTTTAAAAAAATAGTGACCGTAATTATAGTAGTACAGCTACACAATTTCTGACGTCTTTTCATCGAGAGGTTCATCACGTGATCAGAGAAAAAAAAGCACATCGGAATACTCATTTAAGACAATTTGCGGAGAAGAAAGTAGGAAAAGGGGAAGCCCAACAGGATAGCGCTTCGTTTATATTCTGTTATTTCCCCTTTCAACAAATCCACCGAGCCGTATTCGCATGTTTGTTACTCCGTCTTGTTCTTTGCTCATTAGAACACCGCCAACGAAAACAACATCATCAAAAAACGCACAATAATATAATTATCTTTCTCTCATTCATTTTTTTTTCTTCAAATGCCTGTTAATGAAAAAAGGAAATCAGACAAATATCGATTTCAAAAACCATCTTTACCCTCTTCCCCCGTATTTCTCTCAAAAAACGTTTTTTTTGTTTTGTTTTACTCTTTGATTCACTTTTTCTTTCATCACTTATTCGGTCTGAAGTTCCTATTATTATTATCTCTTCTTTTTTTTTTAAAATCCCACTTTTGTTTCTATCAGCATAGGTGCTTCCTTCCGTCCTAGTCTTTCTCTATCAATTTACAACGCTTCTTCTCTATGCTTTTTTTTTTTTCTTTGTTCATTTTTCCTGGACGCGCGTCCATGCATTTATTGTTCTGTTCTTTCCCCAATTGAAACTACCTCTTATTTGGAAATGTACAGAAAAATGACAGTAGTACATGAAGGATCACAGTGAATAACAACGAATTGCGCTCTTTCCATCCAAGACGACAACGGCACAACAGTACGAGAAGTTGGAGCTCACTCTGCGAATCAACATTCTGTATTCTTCTTTCCGTCGTCGTGACGGATCTGCAATACCTGCGAGCACTAGGTACAAACATTGAAAGGGGGGAAAAACAGGTGCAGGGACGAAGTACTGCTTGTGAAAAATGTGGCGTGCTATTAACATTTGAGCGTAACTTTTGTTTTTTATTCATCATTCTTTTACCTCTCTTCGCGTCATGTCTAACGTGCTTCTTCTATTCCTAATCAAGGAAAAAAAAGGAACGTCCACATACGTACTAACAACACTACCGAAAGAAGTGATTGACACCGCTCCATTTCACCAAACACCGCCATGACGTATAACCCCGATATCGAGGGCGACATCCCGGAGGATGTGCTGCGTTTCCTGTCGGAGCTCAACAGCGCCATCTCGCGCGGCGACATCCCCTCCGTCAACACCCTCTACGAGAAGAGATTCGAGGAACTGTCGCAGGAACACTACCGCCAGTCGCAGTGGCCGTCGCCGACGCTCGAGAAGGTGACCAACTGCTTCCGGGGCAACGAGGTGTCGTTGAGCGTCTACAGCTTCATGGCGTACCGCAACGCCTTCACCAACAACGCCCAGCAGGCCATCATCCGCGCGTCGTGGGAGACCTTCACCGCGCTCTTCCAGTACGTCGCGGGCGGCGACCTCAAGCTGCCGAGCTGGATGCTGTGGGACATCTTCGACGAGTTCGCCTACCAAATCAGCGCCGTCCACCAGGCGCACTACACCCCGGAGGAGGGTGAGTGGACCGCCGCGGCGGCCATCGCGGCGCTGGACAAGGTGCTCGAGCTGTCGGAGCTGCCGGCGGAGCTGACGTCGGCGGCGGAGGTGGAGGACATCACCAAGGCGCAGCAGACGCCGATGCTGAGCGGATTCTTCGCGGTCATCACCAAGACGCGCATCAGCATGCTCTCCGGCGACTACCACGCCGCGCTGGCCGCCCTCGAGCGCCTCAACCTCTTTGACGTTGGGCGCGACATTGCCAAGCGCGTGCCGCCGGCCAACATCACGATCTTCTACATCATCGGCTTCTGCTACCTGATGCTGCGCCGCTACGAGGACTCGTCCAGCTTCTTCAACCGGTGCTTCACGATCAGCATCAAGGGCCGCATCTTTTCAGAGCGCATCCGCAGCGACGCGCTGCACCTGTACGTCTGCGCGCGCGTGCTGGGCGGCATGAGCGTGAGCGACCTGCGCCAGCACATGGAGCACAACCGCGGCAAGATGCTTGCCTTCGAGGACACCAAGGAGGCGCTGCTCAACGGCGACGAGGAGCGTTTCTGCGACGTCTTCGAGCGCTGCGGCCCCAAGTTTATCTGCACCATCGCTGGCGACGGCGGCGTGACGTGCGCCGACGGCAAGGACCAGCAGATCCGCATGTTCCGCCGCACGGTGCAGCAGCAGCAGGACTTGATAAAGCTACGCGGCTACTTCGGCGTGTACCAGAACACCAAGGTTAGTCTGTTCGCGACCAACCTAGGCACCGACGATGGCTTCTCCCCGCTTTTCGCGCTGAAGATGCGCTCGCGGCAGCTGGTGCACGACGGCAAGTCGGCCAACCTCCTCACCGGCGAGTACAGGGTGAGCGTGCAGTACGACTGCATCGTCTCCGGCGACGACGTCACGGTCGTGCACTGCGCCACGTACAACGCCATGGAGACCCGCATGCTGCGCCGCATCCAGAACGTCAAGAACGACATCCGCCAGATCGAGGCCGCCAAGAGCCGCGCCGAGGCCCAAGAGGAGCAGATCCGCCGCAACAAGGAGCACGCCGAGAAGGCTGCCGCCGAGGCTGCCGCGAAGGAGGCGGCCAGCAAGGCTCCCGCCGCGTCTTCCAAGGCGACCTACGGCAGTAATAGGCTCCAGCGCAAGACTCCCCAGCAGGCGTGAGACGTTCCTTCACCAGATCGTTTCTCCCTCTCTATCTATCCTTCTGTGCCCCCATCTCTTGCGGTCCTCTGTTTTAGATTCGACTGCGCGCACGTCTCTCTCATTTTTTTTGTTTTCCCTTTTCGATTGTCCTCGCAGCTGTTTCCATCTGCTTTTCTAGTCTGTTTTTTTTTTCCTCTATCCTGTGCTGTTTTCTTTTGTTGCGTCTCCGCTTGTCGTGCTTCTTCTTTTCTTTGTCCCGACATCTGGGGTCTCCTTGCAGAAAGTCGCACATTGTGGCTTCGAAATGGAAAATAATGTCTATTTCAATCACTGAGAGAGGGAAAAGAAAAAAAAAACAGTGAGAGAAGTGAAGGAAGGAAAGAAAAAATCATACCTCAGAGAGAAGCAACGATAATGGTGAAAGAAAAATGTCATTCTTGCAACGGAGTTCCTAACGGGTTTGCATTCTCGAGAGTGTGCACTTGCTGACCAATCTGCCTTTCCCTACTCAATTATTTCCTCTCACTATAATACTAATTTCGTAATTAACATTGCCACCACCAAAACTAAAGAAAGAAAAAAAAAAAGAAAAATGATCAGAGTGCTATTTGTGTGCAAAGACATGTTGATTTGAACAGCTGCTAAAGGGTGAATCCACACACGTACAACACAACAAGCGATCATCTGCCACATGCAGCAGACAGTGGGGATCTCTCTAACTTGGCGCTCTGCTTCACGTAGCGCGCGCCGCAGTTTTTAGGCAACGACTGTTTACTGCCATGCTGGCGGTTTCGATGAATACTTTACTCTCTCTCTCTCTCTCTCTCTCTCTCTCTCTCTCTCTATCTATTTCTCGCATTGACTCTAAATTTCCTCTCCTTTCCACGTGACATGTGCAGTCCATGCTATCTCGGCACTAGTCTTCCCTCCCAAACCTTGCCAAACACCTCTCCCTCCCATTTCTCTCCTGTCCCGTCGTAGTTCGATACACATGACCTGAAAAACAACAAAACAACAACAACAACACTAGTGCGATTAAGTTGTCCCACACAAGTTTACACCACGCTTCCCCCCCCCCATTCTCGTTCAGCTTCTCTTCTCTGCGGCGCATGCTGTACAATTACCAGCGCGGCGGCGACGACGGCGGGCTGCCGGACCTCCCCCTCGCGTCGCCGCCTCCCGAGGCCCCCGGCGACGCCCAGGCGCAGCGGCTGGAGGAGCTCCGTGCTGAGTTCCGTGCACAGGAGCACCGCGGGCGTCGCTCGTCGGAGGCCGCGGCCGTCCAGCCTGACGGGGCCGCTGCGGAGGCGGCCGGTGAGGCGGAGCTGGAGCTGCGGCGCGCCGTCCCGTTCCTTTCGCCTGCCTTCACCTGCGGCTACCACGACGCGTCACTGCTGCTGGCGGCCATCCAGGCTGGCGGCGCCTCGGGCTCCCGCGAAACGCTGTCGGACAAGCTCGCCGCACACAGGAACGAGATCGCGGCTCTCGAGAAGAAGCTCGCGCGGCGAACCGCCGAGTGTGAGGCGCTGCGCGAACAGGTCGCGGAGGCGCGCGGGCGTGCGCAGGCGCAAGCGGACGAACACCGCCGCCTGTCTAAGCTGTCTGCGCAGCGATACGAGGACCTGCGGCGCCAGCTGATCATGGAGGAGTCACGCAGCAAGAACCTGCAGATGCAGCTCAAGAGAGCAACGAATGAGTGCGAGGCAGTCAAGAAGAAGCTGCACTGCAAGTGAGATTAGGCGGGTGACGACGCTTTGTAACTTCTTCTTTAGGAAGCCCTCTCCAGCCAAAATTATCTGCTTACACAATACATTGAATAGGATACAAAACATCCGTGAAGGAAATAGAGCACAGAGCCAGACGCTACCGTATCGCTGCCAGATGACATTAGAATGCGAGCGCCGCCCCGTTCTTCTTTACCGCCTGCATTGAGCTGGGAGTAGTGGCGTTTCCCACAATTTATAGATTCACACATACAGCTCCTCCTGCTACACAAGCACCAATACCTTTTTTTTCTTTTTTTTGCTTGCCCTTCTAACACCATCACTCCCCAACTGTTTATAATTTATCAATGCGTAGCTTGGCTTACTGCTTTTCTTTGCGCACGTTTCTTGGTAGGAACATGCCTGTTTTGGTGAGCTGAACCACTCTGGAAGAATGCATTCTCGCCATACGTGCTCGTGAGTATGCTCAATGCTTCAACCCCCCCCTGTCTCATTCTTACTCCCCTGTTCCGTCTCAACTGTACCCTAGTCGAAACAGCAAGCATTTGCTCTACTTTGCGTTCAACACCCACCTTCGAAAATTCTTCGTCAAACGCTTCTGCGAATGGGCGTCACCCGCACTGTTCTGACTGCGGGCAACGGCCCGTGCCCCAGCCCCGGCAACACCATCACTGTGCACTGCACCGGCTTCCTCGCCGACGGCAAGAAGAAGTTCTGGAGCACCAAGGACGACAACACCCCCTTCTCCTTCGTCGTCGGGCGCGGCCAGGTGATCAAGGGCTGGGACGAGGGCATGCTGCAGATGCACAAGGGCGAGACCGCCGAGCTGCTCATGACCGGTGACTACGCCTATGGCTCTCGCGGCTTCCCGGCGTGGGGAATCCCCCCGGACGCCAGCCTTCTCTTCGAGATCGAGCTTCTCGAGATCAAGGCGTAAGCCAAACCCTGCGTGCATGCAACCCAAGCACATACCTTTTAGTTTTTCCCCCTTTTTTTCTATAGGTTGATCTTTTAGTTGTATTTTACTTTCTGTTCGAATCTAGTGTTAGTACTGTCTCTTTTTTTTTTCATTTTTATTCGCTGAAAATATTTCCTTGGAGAGGAAAAAATAAAGAAACAACAACAATAACACAATACTCATAAAAACCAAAAACAACAACAAAGGATAGATGCACTACTCACGTTGGAATTGCCGAACTTGTGTTTTGGTGTTCATTTACTTATCTTGCCCCTCCCTCTCTCCTTGGTCAAAGATGTCTTCGGTTAGGGGAGTGGCTGGGGCAAAGAAATCTACACTGATATTGGAAGCACATACTTCCTCGACTCATACTTTGACGACGAATTGATTGGTATTTATTCTCAGTACTCTTATGCAGTGTATGATGTTTGCCAGTGCGCCCACACTTCCGTTTATATATATGTGCCACTGCATTTTAGTCGATCACGTTTTCGTCTTCTTCTTCTTCTTCTCCAGAAAAAGCATTTAGAGCATCATCTGCTCATCCGTAGCTTTGCTTCTCCTCTCCTTGTGTAGTAGTTCCCCGATCTCTTCGGTTCGCCTAGACGATAGACGTTCATTCTCTGTTTCTCATTTGAAATGGTGGTCAAGTACTCTATCGTGGTTCCAGCCTACAAGGAGAGCGGGAATCTGAAGCCGCTGACGGAGCGCGTGTTCGCCGCTTTGAAGGCCGCTGACTTCGCCGACGGCGAGGTCGAGATCCTGATCGTTGACGACAACTCCCGCGACGGCTCGACGGAGGTGGTGTCGCAGCTGCAGTCCAAAGGCTACCAGGTCTCTATTGACGTGCGCACGACGGAGCGCGGCCTCAGCAGCGCTGTGGTGCACGGGCTGCGGCGCAGCGCCGGCGAGTACAAGCTCGTCATGGACGCGGACCTGCAGCACCCGCCGGAGAGTGTCCCAGCACTGCTGCGCGCGCTGGAGGGCAACGGCGTCCAGTTCGTCATCGGCACGCGGTACGGCGCCGGCGTCGTCATCGACAAGGACTGGCCACTGCACCGCCGCATCATCTCGTGGGGCGCGCGCGTGCTGGCGCGGCCGCTCACGCCACTCTCGGACCCCATGACGGGCTTCTTCGGCATCCGCAAGGCCACGTTCGAGGCGGGGCTACCGCGTCTCAACTCTATTGGCTACAAGATAGCGCTGGAGCTCTTTGTCAAGGCAGACGTCAAGACGTTCAAGGAGGTCGGCTTCAACTTCGCCACTCGAAACTTTGGAGAGTCGAAACTGACCGGAAAAGTCATCGCCAACTATCTGGAGCATCTTCACACGCTGTACAAGTATCGCTTCGGCGCCTTGTGGTACGTTGCCATTGCGTTGCTTGTGCTCATCATTTCCTTGGTTGTGTACGGGGCTCTTTTCACCGTCACAGGCCTCTCCAAGGTGAAGAAGGACTAGCGCGTTTGCACCCAGTCAGCTTTTTTTTCTCTTCTTCTCATCCACCACCTCACGCGGTGGCATAAGAAACTTCTTCATCTTGCTCTCCCCTTTACTAGTCCTTTTCAGTTGCGCACAAGCACTTTGCCTGTCCTCTTCGCTGTCTACCAATATCGGTGGACTACTTGCCGAATCTGTTTTTGGGCTCTCAATTATTGCTTCTGTCTCCGCTTTGCTAAGTTGCGTAACACGTGCACTGTCCATTTTTCCCCCCTCTTGTAAACATATGTGCGAAACGCTTTTTGCAAAAGAGCCCGTGATCTGTAGGGCGTGATAAATAGGCAGTGCCAATTTTTTTTGGCGCTGTTGCCCCTTGTTTTATTTTCTCCGTTTTAACTGAGAATGCCATTCCTTTTCTTACCTTCTCAATGAAAAAGAGAAGAGGAAGAATCAACTGCAACAACTAAAACCACGCTTTCTTTATCTTTTACCCTATCAGCCCTTCCTCCTCCCCCACAGACCAAACAAGGGTAAAATTAATATCGGCTTGAAGGAAAACATGTCAAAATGCATTGCTGTGCTTAGCCGCGCCGCGGACGCCAAGTCGATCACCAGCTTCGTGGCGTCTGCTCTGCCTTCTTATGAAGTACTGTCCGTTGGCATCAAAGGCAACGGCTCCTCACCGCTTGGCTCTCTGCGTGAGCTTGCGCGCCTACACCGCGAGCGTGGATGCTCAGTTCTCAACATGTACGCCGGCGTCAGCGACGATGAGAATTTTACCGCGGATGGTGTCAACATCACGATACTGCTGGAGCAGTGCAAGTTGCCCTACTCTGGGTGCCGCGCGGATACCATGTGCTATCCCCTAGACATTGTTTTTATGATGACACACTACGCTGGCGTCCCACTGTCCAAGTTCACCGTCGTGCGCTCCGCGGACGCGTGCTCCGCGGCGGCCCTTCAGCACCTCACCTTCCCCGTCCATTACGCTGCGTGCTATCCTCTGCTGGGTGTCTCCTCCGGCACTCTCCCCGTTGTGCGCGACGGCGCTGGAGAGGACGGAATTGCAGCGCTCCGCGCGTCCATTTCTGAAGTCGGACCTATCGTCGTCTGGGAGGCCGATGCTGCGGCCGACAGCGTGCCGACGGCGGTGGCGGAAGTGCTTGTCATTCCTAGCCACACCGAGGAGCCTTGTATCGTTCTCTCTACTAACGGCGCCGACGACGCGCGGCGGGAGCAGCTGCGCACCTGGGGTGGCCACTTTGCCCGCTATGTTCTGTGCGGTGTCGGAGCGGCTCGTTTGCGCTTCGGCGTGGATGCCGCCGGCGAGTGGGTTGTGCGTCACGTGGAGTTGAATCCGTCTCTTCCCGCCGCCCTCCCCGCTGAGAGCGCACTGGCCGCCTCCGTGCTGGAGGGCCTAGTGAAAGAGGCGGGAGAGTCGTACCCGCGACCCAACTACGAGGTCCGGCTCTACGCCAACTCGCTGGCGTATCACATGTGCGCCGCCCGCTCCATTAGCAAAGGCGAGATCGTCTTCCACGACGAAGGCCGTAGCTTCGCGGTGGTGACGCGGCCGTTCGTGGAGCGCAACTGGGACGCGGAGCTCAAGACGACGTTTAGCGAGTACGCCTGGCCGCTGGACTCGGAGGGACATCTGTACGCCATCTGGGAGGACGACCCGCGGCGGTGGCGACCGATCAACCACTCGTGCGACCCGAACCTCGTCTTTGGCGCCCCACACTCACTCAACGTGGTGGCCTCGCGCGATATTGCGGAGGGGGAGGACCTTACGATGGACTACTCCACCTTCTGCGACGGCACGATGAAGCCGTTCACGTGCATGTGCGGCTCCGAGCGCTGCCGCGGCACCATCTCTGCTGAGACCGCGCCGCTCAGCGCCTACGGCCCCAACGCGTGGCTGCGTCACCCCGTCCCTTCCAAGGCTCCGTTGGTATAACACCTAGTTCAATTTACACTTGGCTAGATGCATTGACGTCATCATCGCGCCTTCGTACAGTCGATAGCCCTCACGCTATCGCCCCCTCCCCTCCTCCTCCTCCTCCTTTCCAGACTCAGGAGCAGTGAACCATAGAGAAGTTGAGAATATGACGGCGACGCCAAAAAAAAAAAGTAAAGGAGACTACTCTTGAAACTATCAAGCAAACATAAAAGACGACTCTGCACGGCCTATTGTCGCACTACCGGCCACTTTCTCCGATCCAACATTGGACAGATGAATGTTTAGAAAATGATACTCTGATATTTCAATGCTGTTGCTTTGCCATCTTGGTTTCTTCTGTACTACGACAACAACAACAAATTTTCTTACTTGTTCTTCAATATCTTTTTCATCCCCCCCCTCCCCCCCCCGCTCTCCCTTACCCATTTCGCACTGTTCGGTATATTTTCGTTTAAAGGACTACAGTAGCCGCGAGTGGTCTTGAGGTTGAAGTCAGAAAACATACAGGAGCATCAGCAACGACACCCCCGAGAGGCAATAGATAGAAGAAGACAAGTTGGCGCCACCTCGTTATTATGAGTCGTTTTGCCCTGAAAAAATCCCACCTTCCCTCAGCGAAGGATGTGTGTTTTGTGCTATTTGGAGTTTTCATCGGGTGGAACTCAGACTTCACGTGCGCTGTGAAGGGACCCTCCATGCTTCCCACGCTACACCCGGGAGAGTATTTGTTGTTTTGGCCCTATTCTCTACTACACTTGTGTAGTTTATTTGGGCACCAGATGGTCAGAGGAGAACGACGTCGTAGTTATGCGCATATCTGATACGCTGTCGGTCTGCAAGCGCGTTACTCGTCTAACCAACGATGCCAGCGAAGTGGAGCAGTGGCACCGTGACCACTTCTTCGACTTCCGCGACGTTGCGCCCTCCGTGAATACGAACCTAGACGACGGCGACGACGACACTGAAGAAGGCGGAACGGCGCGCGATGCCTCCTACTACTACGCAATGGCGGAAAAGCCCCCGCGTTCGCCGCAGTGGGACAGCTGCGTTGAAAACCTCAAAGCTCCACCGTCGGGGTGGCTTTGGCTGGAGGGAGACAATGGCGCGGACAGCATGGACTCCAGGTCTTGCGGAGCGGTACCCGTCGACTGCTTACGCGGTCGGGTATGGGGAGTTGTGTACCCAAGACCGCGCCTCGTTCACTAGGTGTACCTCACGACTAAATCCACGACAAAACGTTTACCTACAGAACAGCTTTTTCGAGAGGCCACATATGTGCGGGCGCATCTTCACAACCAGGAAAAAATACCTGAAAAAACAATAGAAATTATCCGATTGATACTACAAATTACGGAACGGGGTACACAAAGAAACCCGTAGCTAGCCCTTGTTTTACTCAAACTCTCCGTTCTCACTCACATTATTTTTCCTTTACTGCTCACGCTACAGTTCAGTACTGACACGCGGGTCGTTATATAAATGTACTGATTCCAAACACTCCACACGGCATGCTCAACTTTACATGTCGTCGACTGTCACGCAACTCTCTCTCTTCTCCCCCCCCCCCTCTCTCTCTCCCCCACCGACCGCCTCTCCCTCAGGAAAGAGTCAAGCAAGCGCACCCGCAAGCTAACCCAACCCAACCGCCCTTCCGTTCTCTTCAGCCATGGTCAACTTCACCGTCGATCAGGTCCGTCAGCTGATGGACTCTGCGGACCAGATCCGCAACATGTCCGTGATTGCCCACGTCGACCACGGTAAGTCCACGCTGTCCGACTCCCTCGTGGGTGCGGCCGGTATTATCAAGATGGAGGACGCCGGCGACAAGCGCCTGATGGATACCCGCGAGGACGAGATTGCCCGCGGTATCACGATCAAGTCGACCGCCATCTCCATGCACTACAACGTGCCCAAGGAGATGATCAAGGAGCTTGACGACGACAAGCGCGACTTCCTGATCAACCTGATCGACTCGCCCGGACACGTCGACTTCAGCTCCGAGGTGACCGCCGCGCTGCGCGTGACGGACGGCGCGCTCGTCGTCGTCGACTGCGTGGAGGGCGTGTGCGTGCAGACGGAGACGGTGCTGCGCCAGGCGCTGACCGAGCGCATCCGCCCGGTGGTGTTCATCAACAAGGTCGACCGCGCGATCCGCGAGCTGCAGCTGGACCCTGAGGAGGCGTACCAGGGCTTCGTCAAGACGCTGCAGAACGTCAACGTGGTGATCGCGACGTACAACGACCCGTGCATGGGCGATGTGCAGGTGTCCCCCGATAAGGGCACCGTCGCCATCGGCTCCGGCCTGCAGGCGTGGGCGTTCTCGCTGACGCGCTTTGCCAACATGTACGCGGCCAAGTTCGGCGTGGACGAGGCCAAGATGCGCGAGCGCCTGTGGGGTGACAACTTCTTCGACGCCAAGAACAAGAAGTGGATCAAGCAGGATACCAACGCCGATGGCGAGCGCGTCAAGCGCGCCTTCTGCCAGTTCTGCCTGGACCCCATCTACCAGGTCTTCGACGCGTGCATGAACGAGAAGGCGGACAAGCTGAACAAGATGCTCAAGTCGCTCAACATCGTGCTGACCAACGAGCAGCGCGAGCAGGTGCCCAAGGACCTCCTCAAGACGGTCATGATGAAGTTCCTGCCGGCCGCCGAGACGCTGCTGCAGATGATCGTCGCGCACCTGCCGTCCCCAAGAAGGCGCAGTCGTACCGCGCGGAGATGCTCTACTCCGGCGAGGCCAACCCCGAGGACAAGTACTTCATGGGCATCAAGAACTGCGACCCCACGGCGCCGCTGATGCTGTACATCAGCAAGATGGTGCCGACGGCCGATCGCGGCCGCTTCTTCGCCTTCGGCCGTATCTTCTCCGGCACGATCCGCAGCGGTCAGAAGGTGCGCATCATGGGCAACAACTACGTGTACGGCGGCAAGACTGACCTGTACGACAACAAGCCTGTGCAGCGCACGGTGCTGATGATGGGTCGCTACCAGGAGCCCGTGGAGGACATGCCGTGCGGCAACGTCGTCGGCGTCGTCGGCGTGGACAAGTACATTCTCAAGTCTGCCACGATCACCGATGACGGCGAGACGCCGCACCCGCTCAAGGACATGAAGTACTCCGTGTCCCCCGTCGTGCGTGTGGCCGTGGAGGCCAAGAACCCGTCGGACCTGCCCAAGCTGGTGGAGGGCCTGAAGCGCCTGGCCAAGTCCGACCCGCTGGTGGTGTGCACGATGGAGGAGTCCGGTGAGCACATCGTCGCCGGCGCCGGCGAGCTGCACCTTGAGATTTGCCTCAAGGATCTGCAGGACGACTTCATGAACGGCGCCCCGCTGAAGATCTCCGAGCCCGTTGTGTCGTTCCGCGAGACGGTGACGGACGTGTCCAACGTGCAGTGCCTGTCCAAGTCTGCCAACAAGCACAACCGTCTCTTCTGCCGCGGCGCCCCGCTGACGGAGGAGCTGAGCCTGGCGATCGAGGAGGGCACCGCCGGCCCCGAGGCCGACCCCAAGGTGCGTGCGCGGTTCCTGGCCGACACGTACGGGTGGGATGTGCAGGAGGCCCGCAAGATCTGGTGCTACGGCCCGGACAACCGCGGCCCGAACGTGGTGGTGGACGTGACCAAGGGTGTGCAGAACATGGGCGAGATGAAGGACTCGTTCGTGTCCGCGTGGCAGTGGGCGACGCGCGAGGGCGTGCTGTGCGACGAGAACATGCGTGGCGTGCGCATCAACGTGGAGGATGTGACGATGCACGCTGATGCGATTCACCGTGGCGGCGGCCAGATCATTCCCACCGCGCGCCGTGTGTTCTACGCGTGCTGCCTGACCGCGGAGCCTCGCCTGATGGAGCCGATGTTCATCGTCGACATCCAGACGGTGGAGCACGCCATGGGCGGCATCTACGGCGTGCTGACCCGCCGCCGTGGTGTGATCATTGGTGAGGAGAACCGCCCCGGCACCCCCATCTACAA